>CM057928.1:5421560-6084904 GCA_030141595.1 Chydorus sphaericus
AACGCAGAGAAAGTTGTATCAATATTCAGAGTTGTATTAAAATATTTAAATGCATTCCAATTTGAAATTGAGTCAAAAAAATTAATGAAAAATTAATAAACATGCAGGTGTAAAAATTTGACATAAATTAAGGAAGGACGTAATCATTTAAATGAGAAGGTCGTCTGCGGTCTCGACGAGGACGTTCGGGAGCAACTATCGGTACCGGTGGGTCAATTATTTGAACGGGGTTGGGTTGAACCTCCACTGGTACTGGAGCCTGCTGCACAGGTGGTTGGCGCTCAACTACAACTCGACGACGGTTACCAATCCCGATGCTCCGATGCCGTAGGCCAAATTCTTCTGCAATCTGGTGGACAGCTCTGCGGTCAAAAGGAGTATACGCGACTGGAAAATCTAGCCGAGATTCATCCCCTTCCATCCAGTTTAATATTGCGCCTCTAACGTTCCGACCGATGTCATTGTTGCCGCCGGCCTCATCATCATCATCATCGTCGTCGTCGTCGTCGTCGTCGTCGTCGTCTTCGTCGGCAACAGCTACAGTGACCGGTCTGACGAATGATTCTTCGTCGTCATCGGTTTCCAGGTCACTCTCGTCTTCCTCACTTTCGAGTTGATTACCCTCTGGGTCAGGTCCTAAAAAAGTGTAGTACAGATTATTATAAATTGTGGCATCAAAAAATATTTATTTTCTAAATATTATAAGAATTACCTGGGATTAGAAGAGAATGATCCCCTTCGGGATGAAATGAAACGGCGCATTCGTTCGCCAACTGGACGAAGGCCACGAATGGATCACCTTTCCCTGCCTTAAGCCGCCGGCGAAGCATGAAAGCCGCGAGATAGCCGTAGAGGTGCCGCCGCTTCCCTCTTGCCCCTCCTTTGAGAAGGTCCCGCTTAGCGAGTGCCCACGATCCCTCGATGGTATTCGTGTGAGCTCCTGTTCTTGGGTCAACGAAGTTTTCCGAGTGATTAACCGTGAGATGAACGTAGCCTCGATCTCTATAGAAAGATTTTTAAAAAGTACAAGTTAATTTTAAAAAATCGATGAATTCAATGAAGAATTTAGAAATAAGATAGAAATGAGAATAAGGATTGAAGTGAAATATCAGGATGCATATTACCGAAGAGATTTATATGCTTTCCAGCAATCGGAGATGATTATCGTTCCGGGTAGAATGAAATGACGGATGATTGGTTCGAGCGTGACTCGCTTCCGATTTTTGACCGGAACCATTAAGCATTTTCCAGTGGCACGTTCGACTCCTCCAAACACCCAAGTTCCGTCCTTCCTTCGCCCGCGGTTGTATTTCCCTAAAAATATGTTCAAATTTATTAACTACATTGAAAAATGATTATTTTAATATATAAGAAAGATAGACTTACGTTTCCCAAACTTCGATTCATCGATTTCGACGATGACGCCCGGGCCGCCGATGGGCTCAGATAATCCAATGCAGACTTGGACCGAAACCTCACGACATTTCCGGTACCATTTGACAAGAGTCTTACCGTTTTCAATACGTAAGATCTGTCTGGCTTGGTGCTGAGTGAAAGAGTTCTCCAACCAGAAGTACATGATCGCAATCTTAATATAGTAAATAATAATTGAATTAGTAAGAGTTCAAAACGAAATGAATTTATTTTTTAGCAAATAATTTAAAAAGTAGTAAATACCATTTCCGATAAAGTGAGACGGGAGCGTGCAAAAACGGTCCCTGTCCGCACGCTAAACGCAGCGGGACACATCCGTTTATTTTTCTTATTAATTCTCCGACAATACCAGTTACATCCATCAGGTTTGGTGTTGTCCCAAAGGCGCATCTGCTGGTCCAGCACGTTTTCCTTGTGACATGATGGTCGAGGACATAGCCGGGTCTTCGGTAGCAAACCTTCGTTCATAAGAAATCGAACAAGCGGTTTACCTGTTAACGAAAGAATAATCTTATTTTAAGTTTGGTAAAGAATAAAAGATGTTGATTTACCTTTAAGACCAATCTTTTCGTTGATAAGCTCGAAAATTCGGTGAAGATCCCATCTATCTCCGAAAATCCTACCATAACTTACTACTTTAGCAAAACGTTGAGAAAGAGATTGTTGTCGCTCAATGTAAGCATCCATGATGAATGTGATACATTGATTACGGATGCTTCCAATTTATATCATAAAGCAATAATCTTTTTTCTTTTATTGGCTATTTATGTCTCGTAAGACTTTTCTCTTCGATTTTATTGGTCAATCGACAAAATCCTTTCGAAACAGTATTATTTTGACTCAAAGGCACGGCGCCTGTCATCTTTTGTACTTCAAATGGCATGCGCCCTATCGGATTATGATGATTATCCTTTCAAGGTAAATTTGGCTTTTGGGAATTATGCACAACACTCGCATTTCTTAAATAAAAAAATATAATCCCTTTTATAAGAATTAACCTTAAGAAAAAAAACTTTTCAATGTGTATTTTGCCGACACATCAATATAAGGAATCACAAAAGAAATTGTAATTCCGGAAGAAGTATAATTTACAATCAAAGGCATCAAAGGCGCTACACGCTGGTCTATAGCGACCTGACTCATATCCGTCCCTCTTCATCACAACAAGACCATATTGAAAAAGCCACCGTCGGCCTATATACCATTTTAATTTTCAGCATATTACTAAAGATATATTTTACGCTAAAGTACATGAAAAAAGGTAGAGAGAGAGCAAACCTTCGGGATCTTTAAAAATGTTATCGTTGTTAAGGTTGTATATTAACTACTTGGCCTATCAAAGCTAATAGCCGGATAGCTATTAGTAAATTGATCATCCCATCAGCTAGCCATGTAGCTTACTTGAAATGAAGGATAGCTACCTGGGATAATTCACCACATATCTTCATACTTTCTTGTTCCTGCTTCTCCCCTCTCAATAGCTAGACTTGGAAGGGTTAAAGCCGGATATTCCCGTGTGACACCCGAACAACTGTGCAATTGTTTTTCTAACTTTTGCATAACAATGTTTCATTTGCACAAGAAATGATTACCATATTCGGAATCAGCGCAAAAAGTTGTACAATAATCATGTAAATTCATTCTAAAATAAAGAGTCCACTTAAACTCAAATTTGAAAGAGGGCGCCATGGCTGGTGTGAGTGCCAGAGCGGAAGGGGAGAAGCGCCCGCCAGGGGTCACTGCGGGCATCGGTAAAGCGCAAACTTCGGGAGCGGTTTTCTCCCGCTTCCTTTCATTTGCACAAGGAATCGCAGTGACCATTCGAATCAGCTCGACGAGCTCTACAATAATCCGTAAAGTTTATTCAGATATAAAGAATCCACTCATAGTAGTAAACTACCGTCACGGATAACTCTAGCACATTGGCACATCAACGGCGGCGGGACAGATTCGCGCAACCAGCTTGGACGATCTCCCCATCTGTTGGCTCCTTCATTGCGTTCAATCCACACATCTAAGGCCGTCTTTCCAGAGCTGCTAACTCGATCAAAGTGCGCTCCTTTACTCAAGAGTAGATTGGCAGCGGTATCAACCAACTCTCCGTCGTACTTGGCCAGAATGTGAAGATGGCTACCTGGATTGGGATCAGCACCGGAATCAAGGAGAAGACGAAGGACGGCAACAGGACTGGGAGCAGTCAACAAGGTTTGACATGCCATGTCTAGCAAGATGTTTCCATTTCGTGGAACAAACACCTTTAGGCTTTCCTTGACCTTTCCAGTCAACATTTGAGGCCGGCCAGCCAGAAGAGTGATAAGTTGAAAGACATTGTCAAATTGAGAAGCATAAATCGTTTCCGAGATGAGCAGAAGTAATGAAACGATGTTATCGATGGTCTCGACGGTGAGTAGATTATGCTGGTCGTCGTTTTTGATAAGTTTCTTCAACATCTTGACGAAGTTATGAAAAGTGCGCTGGATCCAATCTTCAGTTTTCCTAAGTTTCTCTTCATCACCAGGAATCAAATAATGACTTAAAGTCTCGAAAAGTGTCCACTGCATGTCTAGAATGTCTTCGAGTCCATTAGATTCAACGAATTCTTGACGTCTGCTCAACAAAGAGCGATGAAAAGGGTTGAAGGCCTTCCAAGTCTTGTGGGAAATCACGAACCGTAATTGGACGAATAGAGACTGGATCGGGAACTTGGACGGATGGTGGATGACGTCTTCTAGATCAGCTCCAGTGACCCATTCGGTAGTCTTGACGTTCTCAAATTTTAACGGAGATTTGGTGAGAGGGCCACATTCTTCGGTTTCCAACTGACGGAGTTTAAGAGCTCTACGCCAACACATAAAGCCTTCCAGATATTGCGAAGCATCTCCCGTTCCGAGGATGACGGAACCCACCAGTTCTAGGGCGATGACTTTGTCCATTCGGGGGACGTCGTCTCTTTCCAGAAGATAATCCAAAACACTCCAGTTGAGAGATATGCCACCGACGGCTGCCGTGAGAATGGGTGTCAAGCCGTGGCGATCCCGGGCAAGAAGATCGGCACCCTTGTCAACAAGCAACTTGACTACGGACAAAGAATGCTCCTCTGTGACATCGACAGTAAGCCTAGCCCAGAAGTGTAGGATCGTCATAGAAGATTTAGGATCGCGCTGAGTCAAGTCTAGTCCATGATTGATGAGTGCTTTAGCGGCTTCAGCGCCACAGTTCGACTTCATCCAAATGGGAATTTGATCGCAAGGTAGGGCATTTGGATCAGCTCTAGCTTCCAGCAAACAGAGGACAATGTTAGCAATGTTATGATGGTCTTGAATACGAGAGTGATAAGGTGGGACTACTATTTTCCCCCCACTACTAAAGCCAAAGATAGCTCCATGAAGAGGAGTCAAATCTCCGTATGGATCACTACCGGAATCCGATTTGGCGAGGACGTCCGCTCCTTTGTCCACCAGGTATCGGACTATATTGAAGCGTCGGTTGATAGCTGCGACGAGCAGAGGGCATGCACTGTTGATCTTGAAATTACCAATGCTGTTCCTTTCCTCTACCGTACAGATAGACAACTCGTCATTTTCTTCAAGGAAGTAACACGGTTGGATGTGAGTGTAATAGGCGGCAGGGGTCCGGACATCCACTCCCCAAACTTCAACGATGCGTTGGACAGCTTCGAGATCACCGTGAGAGCAGGCCAATAATAATGGTGTTGTCCCATCAATCGCTCCATGACAGACGAGATCCCTTAACTGAGGATGATGACAGCTGCTTGTAGTTACATGGTTTTCAATCTCCATTACTTGACGTAACCCCATTGTCGGCATCGATGAGATGTACGCAACTGGCTCGAGGGGGCATCTATTCACAATCTCCATTGCTGCAGCACTTTATTGTTCTTCCCTGTTACTACAAGATAATTAAACAAGAAAGAAATTAAGTCAATAATACTTTAAAGTGATAGGATTATATACTATATGTAAAATGTAATATCATACATACTTGTTCGTATTGAACGAGATTACGAGAGGCTTATTACATTCGCGTAGCTCCTAATGTTTTCGGAGTATGTAATTACCTCATAATTTCAAATAGACAATAACACAAATTCAAATAAGTTACATAAGAAATTGCGATTCTTACATTAAAAATCTACTATTAATAAATAAAATAATTAATTATAAATTTCTTAGGCATGTAGAAAAAAAGAAACAAGATTTCAAGATATGCATAAATAGATTTGGCTGAAGTGATGTTATGTATACCTAATATATTTTCTGTGTTGTGGTTCCACACATACTGTAGAAGATGTGGTCTCACTTTAAAGACTGCAATTTACAGGTCCAGTGGTTAGTAGAAGTAGATATGAAACATCAGGACTGCTGTAGCTGGCTGCTTTGGAATAAAGACTAAATGTAATAACTGTTATCAACTTTGTCATATTCTCATTTATTCAAGTCCTATGATTTCCCATATGGTGCCTATTGCTTAATTTATAACCACAAAAAAAAGTTAACATACCTTTCGTAGAATGTTTTGGCAGATGTTTCACGACGAGCAGCAAGCAATACGACGATTTCATAAAACCAGTACGTGCAAAGTATGAAAGTGTCAAGTTACTCAAAAGCCGGCCGGTGTTCTCGTTATAGTCTTGTGCAACTCATGTTGATGATTCGATTTGAAAGGGGGGAAACAAGCAGACAACAAGTGGTGATTTTCTTAACTGGCAACCTTGACTGCGCAGTGCAATATTTTGATTCCGTTATATTTTTAATTATAAAAACATTGTATAATGTTATAATTCAGACCAAAGCTTGTGGTAATAATGTTTAAAATTGAATACTGTCACTAATGCAAATGCCTAGGCCTTCATATTAATTTTGGGACTGATCTACGAATTAATTGCGGGTTCAATTAACTGTAACAGGTCCTCAATTCGGCTATGCGTTTTTTTACCATATGCCAGTAGAACTCTGTATCCAGAAAAAAATTGCATTTTAAAGTGAAATTAACGTGTCTTTATTGCTTTTCACGCTTTTTAAATATGTGGATACGCGGAACTCGATAGATGGCGTTAGTTTCCCTGTTCCCGCCCAAATTCTAGTAAAAACACATGATTACTTCAGTACTTCTTCACCCTTTCAGTTTTTCTCTTGAATAGTTGGATTTGGATTTTTGTGTGTAAACTGTATGCTCGGATTGGCACGTGCTGAACTTGATTAACTGCTCAGACAGTAAACTTGTTATTTCACTGTTCCGCGGTCTGATTAGTCTTAGTTTGTCCTTGCATAACTATTTTCTTACCACATTTGCTTAACATTCTTGGAGAAATGTCAAAAGCCCCAAATCTTTCTGCCATGAGAATGGCCAAGGAAATGCTAAACTTAACTCAAAACCCTCCTCATGGTATCACTTGTTGGGCTAAAGACAACCAAACTAACCATCTTGAAGCAAGTAAGTTGGTGTGTTACTTGTCATGCTATCTATCTACATTATGATTTACCATTTTATTTTCTTGCAGTTATCCAAGGTCCTTCGGACACACCCTACGAAAAAGGAAGTTTCCTCTTGGATATTGAAATTCCAGACAAGTATTTGAAAATCTTGTGGTGTCATCTCATATTTTCTATTCATTGAAAAAATTTTGGTGTGTGCAGATATCCCATGGACCCCCCACAGATCAAATTTAGTACCAAAGTCTATCATCCTAACATTGATAGCTCCAATGGCCTTATTTGTTTGGATCTGCTGAAGAAGCCACCCCATGGAAAGTGGACCCCTGTCATCAATCTGTGCTCACTTCTGACAGCAATCCAGCAATTGCTGGCAGACCCCAACCCTCACGATCCTCTTGATGCTGCTGTTGTAAGTTGGCTCTTCACTTGAGCTTCATTTCCACATTTAATTTTGCTTTTTTATTTACAGGCCCAAGAGTACATCACCAACCGATCTCTCTTTCTGAAGAATGCCACATTGTGGACCCAGCAGTATGCCATGGTAATCATTTAAATTTAAAGTGAAATTAGTTTTTTCTTTGATTTAATCTCCATCTCTTTCTAATAGGAAAATAAGCATAAGCGTAAAAGTTCGGATGCGGATTGCAACGGAGAAGCTGCCAAGCGCCTCCGTTCGGCCCTCCGAGATGGCAACAGCGAAGAAAAAATGGGAATATGAATTATGATCCATTCCATATGTGCCGTAAACAATGCGTTACGATTTAATGTGCCTTTCAAAGTATGTTCCCCATGTGATTTATGCCTTATGATGCCTCAAGAAATACTCCTGGTTTTCTGTTTACTAGAGGGATTACTATTTCAGTTCATTTTAATGTTTCCGACTCGGTTCGGTTTAATACACAGAAAGACTTATCACAGTATAACATATTTTTTCCTTATTTTTTATTTTAGAATTGGAAAAAAAGTGTCTTCACCTAGCGGTCAGTTAAGAAAACTTAATTTTTTGCCCCTCTTAACCTTATTATTTTAACGGGAACATTATGAATAATGAATTTGTCAACGATAACTTATTAAAAAGGTTACACTACTAAAATTAGAATGACTTTCGACACCCTGCCGCTAAATAATTAATAAATTCGTTACAAGTTGCCAAATGAAAGATCCATCTAGGTTAAAGTAATAGAACTACTTCCCAAGTTCCCCGTGTCTCTGAGAATCGTGAACGATGGGAAAGCAGGCAGCTGATGTACCGCGCAGAGCTTGTCTGATATAGCCAGGGTAGCCGTACTCAATCAGTCCATTGCTGTGGCGGTCGTGTGACATGACGATCTATTCTTTGTATTTTGCCTAGCCGAGGCAAAAAGTAGCTTTAGCGGCCCATGTTCTGTGACGTGTAAAACTGGAATAACAGCTTCTCCCTAAGATTCAAGTCCTCTATGATTTGTTTACATGATTTGGGTGGGTGAAGAAGGTGCTACTAGTTTGACAGAATCTCTGTAACAAGTGAGTTTCTCCTCCTCTTTCACACTGAAAACATGATCATCGGTCCATCAGAAGTGTAATACAGTGCCCGTGTGCGGCTCGAGTGACACTTCCTTCCAAGCACATTTACATATACACAGGTTACACTATGGCTGACTCCAAGCCAGGTGTTCATGTTGTTCAGCTCAAACATGTCTCTGTGCCTGCTAGCATGGTGGCTGGTGAGAAGTTCATCAAGTGGGATGAGGTAAGATCAATAACTTATTCTGTTTTACCAGTTGATGTGTGTGCTGACTGAAAACTGATATTGATTTTCTACACAGGATTCATCACTGGTTACAGCTGTTACTCTGAGAGTGGACCCCTTTGGCTACTTCCTCCACTGGACCGATCAGAATGAGGTGAAACAAACATTTCACTGTCAACCAGAAAAGTAATTTTAACCATTATCTATTGTAATGCATCTTCACAGGAGACCCAGATCTTGGACATGTGCACAATTCGAGACACCAGGACCGGGCACTATGCCAAGGTGCCAAAAGATGCCAAGATGCGAGACCAGGTTAACATGGGGGTCTCACAGGAGTCACTGGAGGACAAAACTTTAACTGTGGCCCATGGCCCTGACTTTGTCAATGTCTCTTTCCTTAATTTCTGCACCTCTAAAAAAGAGATTGCCAAGGTAATTAAACTTCCTCCTTTGAAGTTTATTTTAAAAATATATTATGTTTAGTGCTAGTAGATGTTTAAAAAAAGGTGTATATGTACTTGTTAATAACACTTATGGTAGTCGGGTCTCTCGGTATCGGAATTTATTGTCATGAAACAGCACTTGGGTTGCAGCTTTGTAAACAGAGCCAAGATTTGTTTAGAATTTGCAACTTGTTTGTTGGAATTGTGCCAGAAAAAAAAGGAATGGCTGCTGGGTCCGTTATTATTACGGTCGGTTTCCTCCGTTTCCCGCAGGAATGGGATATTCTTCTTTTCATTTATATAACAGTTAACAAAAGAGAGCTGAAAGAGAGAATGGATTTCCTATTGATCCAGCGCCCGCTTCATTTGGAGGAGAGCCACCATTAGTTAGTACAAGTTTCCTCATCTCCCCTTTCCTCTACTACCTACATAATAATCATCTACAGTAAATAAGGAAATAAGATGCGAAGCGAACGAAGCAGCGATCACATTTGGGAATTCTTATTTAAGCAATATTGCGTTAAAGCGTAGAATAGCGGCATTTATAAGAGAATTTTTTTTTACACCGACCTGGAATAGTCGTAACAAGAACATGATTTTGCTTATATGAAACGCCTAAATAAGGTAATGCTTGCTCTCTTTCAAAATAATCAGCCTGTAGGGAATATCATAGGTAAAATCTTGATTTTATTTGGCAGAGTGCGGCAGAACATAAGTTTCTGGAAATTTCGGAGCTGGTTTTCTCTCATTAGTCATCCCCTAATTTGTTCACGAAGAAAACTAAACAAAAAATAATACATATAGGTTAAGTTCGCTGAGCTTAGAACGGGATTAATAACAGTAATAAAGACGGAGAGGCAATTTGAGGAGCATAGTATCTGGAATGGTCTTAATTCACCAAACCAATCTTTCGTCACAGAAGCGATCCAGGTGGAAATAATTTATATCTGGAATATTCGGTCGCCTTATTTGTCACTAACATTTCTATGTTTCCTGTGTATTAAAATGGCCCAGATATTTATTTATTAGCTGTATCATGATGATTTCCTCTCTTATTCACCAAAATTATATACCACGTCATAAGGCGTATTTACTTTCTGTGTTCAAAAAGGTATTCACATCAGGTTTACCAGAAATCACCTTGAACAAGAGAAATAAGGAAATAATACTGAATAGGAAATGCAAATGTCTAAATCTCTACACCTCGTGAATGACATAATTTTAATTCTTTTCCTTATTTTTTGCGTAGCTGTGGACGGACGAAATTTTGAAAATGTCAAACAACTTGCTTGCGCTGAATGGATCTGTACACTACTTTCTTCGCAAGGCATACGTGCGGCTTACTCTTCAAGCTGATAAAGGAGGAAAGATCACTCTGAAAAAGTAAGGAGCATGTCCATTTTATCCGTCTTGCTTTTGACTTCCATTATTTGGCCACTTCCATCCCCGAGAGTGGATCGTGCTCGTTTGAAGTTGACGTCACACCGGGAGCCAGGAATGTTTTATTTATGTCTTCTTTTGTTTTCCGTTTATTTGATAAACGACTGACGTTGATGCTCTTTCTCTGTCCGTCTTTCTATCTCTTTGTCTTTTTTCTTTTTAACTATTTCTACGGTTTTGTCATGGCAGCATTGTAAGGACGTTCGCTCAACATAAAGACGATCGGCGACGGGTTGAAAAGGCGTTTATTGAATCCACCGGACTGGCCAGCGGCAAAGTAAAAACTTTTTTATAAACTATCTATACGATTCCATCGAACTGATTGGTATGTTGTTATTATTTAAGGATGACGCGATTCAGCTTTCGCAGTTTACATTCGACGACTTTTACCGCTTTTACCGGAAGCTGATGGGCCGCCAGGAAGTTGACAAGATCGTCGAGGAGCTGTAAGTCACCGGAAGGAATTGAAGAGATATCACATCTTGCTGTATAATAATATTTCTTTCTTTTGATGATATGACGTAGGTTCGGCACCAAGACTTACATCTCTGTCGAGCAGTTTGTTGAATTTCTCAACAGCTACCAGCGCGATCCCAGGCTCAACGAGATCCTCTACCCGTACGCAAATCCCGATCGTGCCCGCGACCTCTTCCAACAGTACGAGCCGATTGATCCTGTGAATAACCCAAAAGGTTTGTAATAATAATATTTCTACCAGTTCGCTGTTAATTTGATCAGAGAGATGAAAACAACTCCCAAATGATTCTGTTTGTTTCAGGACTGATGAGTGCGGAAGGATTCCTGCGCTTCCTGCTGAGCGAGGATAATTTAATCGTCTCGGCCGACAAATTTGATCTCAGTCATGACATGGAGCAGCCCCTTTGCCACTATTTCATCAACTCGTCCCACAACACATACTTAACTGGTAAGGAGAGCGTTCCTTGTCAACCTTAAAAATATGATGATTTGTGCCGTGCTTCCTTTCAAGTCGAGATGCGCGCATATTATTTGCTCCGTTTCAATTCTATTTCCAATTTCGTGCTTCCCTCTCTTCTTTATGGATTGTATATTTGGAGTACAAGAGATATTGATTTATTGATCTTTAGTGTGTCGCTTATCGCTCAACTCAAAACAACCTTCTCCTCTTAAGATTAAAAGGCGGATATTTGAGACGGCTGGAGAACAAAGAAAGGAGCTTTTTTAAAAAGTAAAATCTAGTCATCTGTCAAGATTTTGTTTTGGGCGCAACAATTGATGTCTTGTTGCTGTCGACACACGGGGAGAAAGTGGTTTCTGATTACATAATAAAAGTAGCAGTAATAAGCTGCTCAGTTTTGTGATTCCGTTCCGTAACAAGGTGGAAATGGCGTTCACTAATGGAAGAGTATTTTATAAGTCTTCTTTCTCGCTCGCCAGGTCATCAGTTTACTGGGAAATCTTCCGTGGAGATCTATCGGGAGACGCTATTGGGCGGATGCCGTTGCGTTGAACTCGACTTCTGGAACGGGAAGAATGAGGATCCCATCATTTACCACGGCTACACACTGGTGCCCGAAGTGCCCGCCAAAGTAAGGAATTGGTTCTTTTTCTATTCTTTTCTATGTATTGATTGCGTCTCTCCACGATTCAATGGTCTCTTTTTTTGCTTTGATTACAGGAAGTCATCGAGGCCATAGCAGAGAGCGCATTCAAGACTTCCGACTACCCGGTGATCCTCTCGTTCGAGAATCATTGTAACCCGAAACAGCAGGCAAAGATCGCTCAATATTGCCGGGAATATTTTGGAGAGATGATGCTCGACACTCCATTAGAGAGTCATCCTGTAAGTTCTTTATCTATAAGTCCGGAAATCGGACCAGTCAATCATAAAAAATACCGGTCCCTTTTCTGACGTCCTTCAAAGATAACGAAAAAAAAAAGATATGCAAGCTGACTGGGCAATTTGTTAGTAAAAAAAGCTGTGTGTGGATGATTTTTATATATTGTTATTATCATACTTCCGCTCTCTCTCTCTTGTGTTTGTATCATGGTGGCGGCTTGGGATAGAAAAGAGGGAGGGTCTATACGATCAATATTCCGGCGCGGCGCGCTCGGGTACAGAATGGTGGTTGAGTGCTAGGCGCGGCGCTCTCTTTTCCACACAAATGTAAGCCATGCACGCACAGGTCCTTTTTTTGCCTGTCGTTTAACTCTTTGGGTCCCATCGAGACTAGCGGCAGAGAGATCATTTGTTACGATATGACTCAAGAGAGGAAGAGAGAGAGTTGTGTATACGTGAGAGATAAACACACACGCCCACAGTGGCGTGCCGGTAGCATTCTTCTTTTTTAAAGAAAAAAAATGAGAGTAAACACAATCGGTTCGAAGCTAATACAAATATTACTAAGAGACTTTAGAGGAGAGAGCTTTTTTTCCATGGATATATTTACTTTCTGTGTGTGTCTCGTTCAATCTCGAGGAGAGAGAAACACACAGCTGCGATCCTCTCTTCTTTTTCCCAAAGTCTCCATTGTCTCTTTTCTTCTTATATGTATTATATACATATGTGTGTATTCAAGTTTTATTGTCCATCTGTTCTTGTCGTCCTTAATGTACAGTCACGCGGCCTAGTTTGAGAAGAGGGATGACCGATTATGTATGGAGAAGGCGGCCGGAAAGCCTCCTTTGAGGATATATCAAAAGGCAATAGAGTTGTGTACCGTGTAGTAGAGAAAGGGAAAATCCTCTTGATTCGACCTTGTTGGACGAGCCTAGTGTGTCGGATCAACTATAGAAATCGCGATCAGGAATGAAGGTCCCGCCGGGTTTTCAGGAGCTGCTGACCCGATCGATAACTAAGAAGGAGCTTACACTCGCTTCTACCCCCGGTCTTTCTTCTTTCGCTTACCCTCCCTGTCACTCATATCAGCAGCATCATATTGTCTAAAGTGCTCTCTTCTTGCAGAAAGGAAATGCATGTCACTGTAGCATGTGTTATAAAAAAGTATATAACAATTCTCTGAATACTGATTTCATATTAAATGAAAATTGCTTGCCTCGAAGAGAAAATTAGTTTCACGGGAACCCATTCTGTGTGGATGAAATTTGCATTCACCAATTAGTTTCAGCCTTAATTGAAAAAATACCGCTCAACGGAAGGTTCACGCTGGTTGAATTTTTCAAAGAAAAGAGTGTTTCCTTTTATTTATTCTTCAATCGTCACAAACTTTGACTTGTCAATATTACATTCAGAAAACTCCTTCTTTATGCGCGCAGACTTTACAGCGCACGGACGTCAGATTCTTCCGCGCCCACGGGTCTTCTCTTTCCTTCGCTTCATTCCATCGAAATCGATAGTGAAGGCCGAGTGGTTTTCAATGAGAATAGGGAAGAATATGAAAGTTAGGACTACTGCATCTTCTCTTTATTCCCGGAATCACTTTTTGAGCATGATTTTGGTTAGATATAGTGGACCCATCGTCTTCTTTCAACTCTTAACAGATCTCGAGTTTCCTATGTCCTCTCTTTTCCATGGTTACGGAGGCTACTTTGTTGAGGACAATATCTTCTTGGTTAAGGCGAATATTAGCCTCGTTCTGATTCGATGAGAGCACTCGAGGGAAAATATGAGTAAAGAGAAAGCCGTAATAAGGCTCGTCTTCTTCTCTCCTTTTTGATCTGCTCACACACTTTTAGAAGACTCATGCGTTGCCTGATTCGATCATGTGGGGGTATGACAGTTGCTGACAGCCTTCTTTTTCCCGCGCAATCCGAATCCCATCGACTGCATTTTTTATCATGTTTGGGATGCACACAACTGAGACTAATTTGCTGTGGCGGATTTTCTTTTTCTTCTTCTCCCTTTTGAAATGGAATCCCGGCAGTTGGAGCCTGGAGTTCCGCTACCATCGCCAGCTTCTCTCAAGCGGAAGATCATCATAAAAAACAAGAAGAAGCATCAGCATCACAGGATCCATAAGGACTTGGATAGAGTGGCTGCAACGGGCGGCGCATCGGCCCTGGCCGCCTCTATTGGATCTGTCAGTGGGACTGGCGCTGCGGGAGGAGCCCTCCTACCGGGTCAGCAAGGCAATGGAGAGATCCCACGGCCCAGACTCGAGAAGGAGGAGAGTAAAGAAAGTATCACTGAAGAGGACGATGCAATCATTCATGGTAAGCCCTCTCTTTAGCCTTTCAATCCTTATTTATAAATATAAAACTCTTATTTTTTTCTTGTTGGAAAGCAGCAGCTGAGGAAATTGAATTGGGGAGCGAGAGCGACGATGAGGATGAATCCTCTACCCTGTCCAATCTCAGTCCGGAAGAGATCCGACTGCGAGAGAAAGCGCAAAAGGATAAAGGTACGGCCGGAAAGGAAACGGAAGCCGGCGCAGAGATCTCCGCTCTGGTCAACTACGTCCAACCCATCCATTTTCATTCGTTCGAGCACGCTGAACGTGAGTTGTAGTTGACCTCATTTTATTTTTTTTATTGAGGGGGTACTATTATAAACTTTGATGCTATTGTTATGATTTCACAGGGCGTAACCGCAGCTACGAGATGTCGTCATTCGTGGAAACCCAGTCAACAGCCCTTCTCAAGGAGCACCCTATCGAGTTCGTCAACTATAATAAACGTCAAATGAGCCGCGTATACCCGAGGGGAACTCGTGTCGATTCCTCCAACTTTATGCCGCACGTCTTTTGGAACGCCGGTTGCCAACTAGTGGCATTAAATTTCCAAACTCTAGGTTATTAGCTCCCTTTACAGTACTCCATGAGAATGGGTTACTAAGTTCTAATTTGTATACAGATTTGGCCATGCAGCTGAATCTCGGCATCTTTGAAATGAACGCTCGAACGGGATATCTGCTCAAACCACAGTTTATGAGGAGGATGGATCGTAAGTTTGATCCATTTGCCGAGTCCACTGTCGATGGAATTATTGCCGGAACAGTTTCCGTTCAAGTATGAATTCTTATTTCTTTTCCAACGAAACTTGAAATTTTTATATCTTCGTGTGGTTCAGGTGATATCTGGGCAGTTTATATCGGATAAACGGGTATCTACCTATGTGGAAGTGGACATGTTTGGTCTACCGGCCGACACGGTTCGTAAACGCTTCCGCACCAAAACGGTGCTTAATAATGGCTTGAACCCCTATCTACGATCAGGAGCCATTCGTCTTCAACAAAGTATACTCACTTATTTTGATGTAAGTCATGTAAATCTTTATTGATTTGAATTTAAATAGGTGGTGCTTCCGGATCTCGCCTGCCTGCGGATCGCTGTTTATGAAGACTCTGGTCGTCTTCTTGGTCATCGTGTGCTTCCAGTCACCGGGCTCTGTCCCGGCTACAGACACCTTAGTCTTCGCAACGATGGCGGGCAGCCTCTCAATCTTTCCACACTCTTTGTCAATATTATGGTCAAAGGTATTTTTTAAATCGCTAATAAACTAGTTCATTTTCTAATCACTAGTTCTCTCCTTTTAGATTACGTTCCCGATGGTCTCTCTGATTTTGCCAATGCTCTTGCCAACCCAATAAAGTATCAATCCGAGTTAGAGAAGCGATCCAAGCAGCTCAGTATCTTGACTGGAGAGATGGAGGATCCTATTGAAGTATAGACCAGTCATTATTTCCATCTTTTGATAGTCCCCTCATTGATATACGATTTATGAATAGGAAACGGACAGCAGTAGACCACTTGAAGAGTCAGACAGCAGGAGAGAGGAGACGAAGGTTCAAGCCCACGCTCAGCAGTCTCTTGAAGGGGATAGTTCATTCTCTGCTAATACCTTGGATCCCTCTTCGTCTATCAATCCCAGTAATATGAGACAACCAAGTCTTCTCTTAAGAAACTAATTTATCTATATTCTCATTTTCAATTATTATTATTATTGTAAACAGGACGTCAAGATTCAACAAAAGCCAAACCGATTGTCATTCGAGGCTTTGATGAAGATGACGGGGCTCAGAGTTCTCCAAAGGTCGATTCATTATTCGCTTCTGCTGCTAATTCTGGTGCTGCCTCCACTGCCACCGCCGCCGCCGCTGCCGCTGCTGCTGCCATTGAACCTGAGCTGGTCGTCGTTGCTGAGTCTTACGACAAGCTTATGGATAACAAGCTAATTAAAAAGCATCGGGAGAAGCTCGCTAAGAAGCTGTCTGAATTGCAAAAGAATTTCGACAAAGAGAAATTGAAATTAGAAGAGGAGCTCGGAATCATATCCAAATCTAAAGTGGCGAAAACTTCGAGTCGGCTCATTAAACGCATCTCCAGTAAAAATTTGACGTAAGTACCTAATTTCTTTTTTCTTTTTATATTTTTAAAGTAACTCAAAATTTGTAAATTGCTAACCAACAGGAAAGACTCCTCTTCGTCTACCGTTAAGTCTACGTCAGAAGCGGCGGAAGCTCTTTTAGCCCAAAGGTTGCCTCCCGTCATTCAAAAATACAACGAGGAAAGAGCCAACGTCAGGAAACACTATCACGAAATTGTGAGATGCCTTATCTTATATCTATCTTGAATAATAAAATATCTAATCATTATCTCTTATTCTTACAGATTTATACAACTCTGGAAAAGTGCATCATCGCATCAAAGGAGAAGCAGTTCAAGCTGCTCAAGGAGCAACACGAATCCCAAGTTGGCGGCGCCACCAAATCGATCCACGCTCAAGTGAGCCGCGAATTTCAGAGCCTCAACAAGCGGCACAAAGATAAGGACGAGCTTGACAGGTGATGGATCTAGGAGTCCTTTTTCATTCGGATCCATCTGTAATTGATCTTTTTATATGCTATAATCAGGATGAAGCGAGAGAAACGAGAGGAAATCGTGCGAAAAGGCGTAGTGGAACATGAGCGATTAGGTCAGCAGTATGAGAAGAAGGAAAAAGAGCTTCGACGTCAATACGAAGAGCTTCAAAAGCGCTTCGAAGAAGAAAGGACAAAGGTAATAATTATCTCAAATCTTTATTATCCTGTTTTATAAATATTATTACTATCTTTCAGGATATGCAAAGCATCGAGCGCGATTCTGAGAAACCTTATCCAATGGTCTCTGATGAAGTATATGAATCAGGAGGAGTTGTACATGTAGGATCTTGCTGTAAGCCTCAATCTTGAATCGCACACCTCAAAAATTGGCACACACTAAAAGAAAACCATTCTTATACATATACATACAAGAAAAACAATTATATACATATATATAGATAGATTATATATATGTCTAATTATGTAACCTCTTTGGTGTCATTTTTCTCCCCCCATTCTTCCAACGAATTACCACCTCTTTTTTATTTTTGTTCATTTATAATGGGTTTATTTTTTGGACCAAAACAAGGAAAAAAATCATCTCTCTTTCAAAGCAGGCTACTAATTTTTTTAGGGGATAATACTTTTTGTTCTGTTGTTATTATTACAATTACTGCTATCCCCCTCTATATAACTTGACAATTACTTCAATATTACGTCTATATTATTATTATTATTATTAGTGATAATGTTAGAAGACAATCTGTATTTGGATCCTCTCAGTTCCAGTGCGGTCGCTATATTGAGTATTGATGAACGAGCACGCACAATCAGTATAGTTAAACAAAAAGGTGCTGATGAAAGGAAACGGATGTGATTCGCGCTCCTCTTGTATGTCTTCGTCTCTCTCTATATATCTCTCTTTTTTCGAATCCAATATCGTTATTCATTGTTTTAAATTTAATTTAATGAAATCTTGGTTGTTGCTGTTATAATGTTTATGGTTGTTTTTTGTTTTGTTTTATTATCTGCCAAACAAAAAATGGTATTGATGTACGTGTAGTGGCTGTCTGTCTGTTAGCTGGTCATGATGGTTCCTGCGTGCTATTTTGAATATTCCGTAGAAAACTCCGGAAAGAACCCCTCCATTTTTTCAGTTTTCCTTTACATCTCTTCTATAATATATCTAATTCTTCCTGTTCTTCCATTTGGTGTGTCATCAAATACATGGTTATGTACATCACGCGGTACTTTTTTATTTAAACTTGAAGAGTAAGGCACTTTTAGGCTGTGTACTCAAGTGGAGGCTTGGAATTCATTCAGGCTGGAATGGATTTGCATAGCAAGTCACAAAGTTGAAGTCTTCTTCCCCGTGAAGAAGACGAGAAGCCTGAGTGAGTCCCAAGTTTTCACTTCTCTGGGCTATTCATTAATTCATTACTGATTCCGTTTGCAAACTACCGTGGGTATGAAAAGAGAGCTAGAGGATCAAGTTGCGCTCGGATGGAATAAGATATAATTAAGGGAATGGATGATTAAGAGTCAAATAAACTTCACCTCACTTTGGGATAAAACTAGTGACTCACCTCTAAAAAAAAACTCTTCCAGATTATCCAAATATGCCACGCAACCATCTACTTGCTGGTAGACCTGTTATTATGACTATAGTCGTAAAATTATAGGTTGTTGAATATGTTGATTTGCATTTCAACAAATTGAATAACTTTGGGGCAAAGAAATTTGGCTTCTATATTAAATTTTAGATCAGCTACTCTTCAGAAGAAAAAAGTATTAAATAATAATTTTCGCAAATTTTCTAGCAAACTAGTTCACAGGAAATTTAGATTTTGCAGTAGCTCAACCGGTTATAAATCTGAATGATGTAATAAATTCTTACCATTTTAAAAAAAAAAATAATCTTTTCAGCTCTCTAGATATATGAGCCTATTTCTCCTCATTATTTTCCCGTATTTGACCCTATAAAATCGAAATTCCGCACAATACCAAAGTACTGGTGTTTAGCCCATTGCGGAACCGTGCGGACGCATGCTCGGAAAAATCAACAGGGCTGCTAGTCCCGCAGTCTTTTAGGGGAGACTGCAATGCTACAACTATAGCCAACCCACCAACAATGAAAAAGTATCAAACTATTTTGAAAATTTCACGTAAACTTAATTTTTTATAAAAATCCGATTCCATCTGATTTCCATTTTATTTGTATCCGCCTAAAAAGACACTTGATATAATACCATCAGACGAATAAATGGTGTGAGTTGGGTGTGTTACGACACTTGTGCAGTTAACAGCAGCAGCAAAACAAAAATTAGGAAAAAAAGAGCTATAGTGTGAGATTCAAGTAAGAAAAAGTAAATGATGAATAATAAAAAAAGAAAATCGATTGAATCGTTTATACTTTATAGAGTGCAAAAATAATAATTAAGAATTATGTAAATCGTAGAATATTTTCTCATTAATATGACACAATTTGTGAAAGTGATTATCGCGCAGATTCCGCGAAAATACCCTTTTCTTTTTTTAAAAAGAAATGCATAGTGTTAAACAGGCTTCAGCCGTTTTACATCATAAAATGTCTCAAAAAGGACGTGTAGTGCTTTGGGTGTGAGTAAGTGTGCACGCACTGACGTAAGACATACACAGCGGGATAATACGAAGCGAAGGGGCTGAAAGAAAAACAAACAACAAAACACAATCTGTCGTCAAACATTGTAGCCAGCTACTTTTTAAGTGTTTTTTATCCCAAAAAAGCCGAATTTCTTGGGTTTTTAAATATTCAAGGCATTTTACGGCCTAATTACAATTATTTTTTTGGGTATCAATCTTTGGGAAAAAGCTGGTCTTTGGCCATTTTGGTCCAGCAATTAAGATGGATGAGATCCATCTTTGAAAAAAAAAAATTGAGTTACAAATTACAATTCCTGACAAAGACTTAAAAAAATTGTGCAGTGCAACGATATTATATAAATAAAATGTGCATATCAAATTGAGAGAGAGAAATATAAAAACATTCAAATTAAGACTAGATTCATTCCGCTCCAAAAATCTGTTCCGGTTTAGCGCTACTTCCGGGAGTTGGGCCTCCTGGAGCTCCTCCAAATGTTGCCAAATGCTGATGAACGGCAGTAGCTGCCTCATCGTCCTCTTCATCATCCTCGTCATCGACGGGAGTGACATCATCAGGGGTGAGCTCAACAATCGGTAGCTGACCCGTAAAAGCGCCGTTAGGGGCGAACCATCCGGCCGCTTCTAGAGCGGCCGCAGCAGCTGCAGCTGCCGCCGGATTACTTCCAGAGGAGGATCGCTGTTGCTGACATCCCAATCCAAAGTTTTCACCTATAATTAATCAGTTATTACACAATAAATTCTATAATTTCATAATTTAAATATTACCTTCGAGTGAATTCATAATGCGTTGAGTCATGGCGTTGAGAGCGGCAATCCGGGTCTCTTCCGCCACTTCCTGTTGCAGAGCGTTGAATAGCGAAGAAGTAGACATTCCTCCGCATCCGCTCGATCCAGCCGACATGCTGTTGTTGTTATTATTATTCATCATAGAGCTATTAAGGCCGTTCATTGCGGCACTATTACTGCCGGCCACAAGGTCGGCCATCATTCCATTAGTAGGGCCGGATGCCGAGCCGGAAGGCCCTGCCATGGAGCGCATTGGCGGATAACCAGGTCCCATCATCGGCGATCCTGAAAGAATAATTATTAATTACGAATTAATAAAGGAGCGGGATTGGGGTGCGGTACCGTGATGAGTGCTGTAATTGCCGGATGACGATGGAAGTGCAAATTCGTGAATTCCGTTATTACCGTTATTCATGGCGCTCTGGAGTAGACCTCTCATTCCGGCACCATCCTTAAAAAATTCGATCCATTTTAAAATGATATAAATCAATATAATATATCTATATATAATATATCTATCTATAATATAATATGTAAAATAATAATTCCTACCGGGATGGATTGAGGATGAACTAGGAGTCGACTCATACTCGATCCCGACGCAGTGGGAGTAGACCTATTAGCGGTCAATTTGCTCGCATCTTCGCGGTCAATATGCCTCGGGAGTGAGCTCGGGTCGCGGAATACGACGGCCCGTATAACTCCGTGAACATGATCCTCTGGCCATGATCCAGTGAGGATTCGTTGAGGTCTTCCACGACCCTTTGGGCGCAATTCTAAATGTTGTCGTAGTAATAAAAAGAAAAACTTGAATTGTTTTTGCTTGTTAAAAAGATGCCGGTCTCTATTGATTTCTTAGAGAAAGAGACGGAATTGCTCCGTGCACTACGACCATATTTATACGAGGCCATAAAAGATCCTCTTCTTCTTCTACATCTTCCCATGAAGTCAATTGAAAATGCGCGCACTACACTATCAACTTTTATGTATAACATCTTTGAACTCGATTTGAATGATATAGCTAGCTCGCACAAATTTGATTGTTCTATATCAACATATATTTGTCCCCCCTTTTTATGTCTGTATTTTTATTTTATAATATAAAGAAAAAAAAAGTTATTTCATTTACCCATGAGTGGATTACCTGATCCGGCACCATCGGCCGAGGGTCCCAGCATGTTATTCACGCGGTTGGCGTACAGCACGAACGTCGGATAGGGAATGTCAAATTTCCTGGCAGCCTATAGTCGTACGTAGTCGACGAGAGGAATAAATTAGCATATGCAAATGAACCGTCGAGAGAGAGACCATTATAAGCTCGCCCTCTCTCTCTCTACAGCAGCATACATTCTCTATTCAAATGAATTCATCTAATAAAGAGTGGGGGGGGGGGGGACGTCGCCAACGTCGAGCTAGAGAGAGAGAGAAGACGCTTCCCTCTCTCCCGCGTGATTACAATTTCAATAACGATCCCAGCGTCCTTGTCGCGAGCACAGCAGTGCTCCCAGAGATGTTTTGAATACTTGATGCAATTCGCTATTAATCAATACACTGTATGTATACAAGTAGACGAAAGACTAGTTACTACTACTCAGTCCCTTGCTTCATTAAGCATTCGTAAAGCAATCATCTTTCAGGGATCGATATTTATTATTAGTGCTTTTATTTACCTGAGAGAGTGATAGGCCTTCACGGAGGACAGCCATGATGGCCTCAGCCATCGTTTCGGGTCTCCAAGTTTTGAAAGGCCCGCGCTCCCTGAAGCGAAGGTTCTGCATGACACCTTGGCCGGTGGCCCAAGCTTTCTGCCACAGGGCTTGCAACTGGTACTGATAAGTATCTGAAGAAAAACAAGAACGACCCATTCAATAATGCAGGTTTAAAGGCTCGAGTCCAAGTTTCCCCCCTAAAGTCATTAAAGATTTAAAACGATATAGGCCTACACAGTTCAATGGCCAAGTTTCCCATTCTTGAAACATTCAAAAGCTCTTTTGGAAATCACCGAACCAAAACTTTGATTTGATAAGAATTAGGGCAGTAGCAGCAGGCCTATACACTGATGAATCCGTCAATAATTCAAAATCTAGAAAGGCGTCCCGGTAAAACCCCTCTTAGAGTGGGGAATGAAATTTTGATATTAAAAGTGGTAAGCCTCTCCTTTACCTCTCCATCTTTTATGTATTAGCTATATAAATAAAGATATACCACTAACCTGCATCAATCCTTTTGGGAAAAAAAATGTGGAACAGAAACAACAAAAATATCTACAGAAATAAATCACTTGCTTTGTATTGAAAGAAAAAAAAACTGAAAAAGTCACAAAACTCCCATGCGACGAAATTTGAGTAGAGAGAGAAAAAAAGGCACAATCAAAACACAGACACAAAAAGAAAAAAGGGTCAGACATACTTCCCTCTTTTCAATATTATTATGGCCCTGTATGGAAGAGATGCAAAAGATTGTCACGGAGCAATTCGTTAGGAAACGCGTCACGCGTTTCAACACATATAAACACAGTACATGAAAACAGGTTTGGCACCTAGTTAATTCAAAAAAATGAGGAATGATGATCAATTATTATGGCCGACGAATAAGAAATGAAAAACTTGGCACGTAAAAAAAAAGGTTATGCAGACACGCTCCGTCCATCATCGTCCTTTTTCTTTCTTTGATTGTCGCCTTATGGCAATTCTTAAATGGAAAGAAGACACTAATATGTACAGAGTGTTTTTAAAGACCCCAAAAAGTAAATTATTATTGCCACTCTTTTGATTGTTATGTATAAGGCCCGCTTGAGAAAATCAATCACGAAAGAAAAAAAGGGGGAATGTAACAAGCTCATCGATCAACCGAGAGGGGGAACGCCAAAGTTGATTCAAAAAAGAAACGTTTTTTTGTTATCCTTCTAAGAAAAAAAAAAAGTTTTGGCGGCGAATAACAACAACAACTAAGCCCCACCCCTCAAATGGAAAATAACACTTTTTTATCTTAAATTTAAGCTTTATGAACTGAAAGATTTTCTGGTTCGAGATGATCATCACTGTCATCGTCGTGATCGACACTGTGAGTCCTGCATCTCAAATTATGTCTTTGATGCTGCTGCTGGAGGAGGAAGGCGTGACTCAACTGTAGAGCTTGACTCAGATGGATGCTGTTGTTGTTGATGCTGCGGAAGGCGGCAGCGGCGGCCGCAGCAGCCGCCATCGCTTCGGGGGACGTAGTAGAAGACTCGGACTCGTCCAACTCGTAGCTTGGCTTGGACAGGTTCTCCGGAACCATCATCATCAATTCATCTTGAGGCGAAGGGGAGTTATTGTTGTTGTTACTGCCTCCGTTCGAGGAGCTGCCGGACGAAGAAGAAGCCGAAGAAGAGCCGGGCGATGAACTCTTCTTGTTCTTGTTACTAGCTTTTGAATTATTGTTGTTATTATTGTTGTTGTTATTATTCTTGACGTAGAAGAGGGAGACGATGTTGTGCTTCTTGCAAAAGGCCCACCACCAGCGGAATCCCATCACGCTGCCCAGCTTGAAACCGGGATGACTGCCCGGCTTTCGGGATTTCAGCTTCTCCACAAATGCCAAGACGGATTCCAGAGATTTATTGGTGCGTCGGTTGTAAGGCATGACGCTCGTCTCGCAGCAAAAGTCCAAAACGGCTTCTTCTTCCGCCGGATCGAGTCCGAGTTCATCCAGGACGAGCATCCGCTTTGATTTCCCGAGAATGTTGTCGTAGAGTGTGCCTTTTGGAATGTTGTAGTGAGAAGAGGCTTGCGTGAATCGCATCTTCTGAGTCACGATCGAGTTGATGGCCTCCTGGAGTGTCTCTTTGGTCCACGACGGAGCCTTGGATCGCCACTGCACCAGGGATTCTTTACAAAACAATCATGCCAACGAATAATAAAATATAAATAACAAAAAAAGAAACTGAAAATAAAAAAAGAAAAGAAGACAATCAATTGGAAATGGGACGAGATTGAGTGAAATGTGTCGAGCTGGGCCATGCCATGCGTGACAAACATGCGAGATCCAACAAGAGGGTGGGGACTTCTTTTCTTACAAGTCCCTCTTTATTTCTCTCTTTTTGTCATCCTGACGGATTGACCGGAGCAGGCCGTGAAAAATTCACCGACTGCTGGAAACTTACCTGTCCATCTCTCGAAGGGGAGGAGAAGGAAAAAAATAAAAAGAAAAGATCGACCGATTGGTTGTTTACCTGAGAGAACGGAGGGCGAAGCGGTCAGCCACGGGTGAGTTCCCTCCAGCATCCGAGCCTTGAAATAAAATAAAAATACAAACTAATGAAATAAAGAAAATACGATAATTTATGAACACAGGTATAAAGAGACTTGCAAGTTTCTTGAATGACATAAATAAATATATATTTTATGAGAGCTAGTAAAACTAGGGTATATATTTTATGAGGGGGACGGCAACGACGGAGCAACCCCTTGAGAAGAAGAAAAACAGGTTGCCGAGGTGAAGCTCAGCGGGGGTGTTGTTCCACCCTCTTGGTCAATAACTCTCTGCTCACCCTCTTTTTCCTTCTTTACAAAAACGACGCCCAAAAAAGAGGGGAGAAAAAGTTTTACAATGGGACGCTAACCTATTACAGAAAAAAAATCTCTTTTTCCTCTGAAGACCCAACAGGTACGTCATCAACTTTACTTGGGACAGGTGTCAATATAATAAGAACCCCCAAAAACAAGTGGCAATAACACCTACCCAAAGACGACCTTCGCTGGATCATCATAAAAGAGAAAAGGTTCTTCTTGATTAATGGTGTCTTGTTCGACAATAGAAACAGGAAGTTATACACGCGATCCGTTACACACAAAGTGTGTTTATATTTAGAGAAGAAGAAGAAGAGCGGCCCACCCCATGTTTTGCAACGGATTTTCCATTCCGCTGGATCGAATCCCAAAAGCCCCTATTCAATTCGGACAAATAATGTATAACAGAGCGCGGCATGTAGTTACACAGGTATGATACAACACATCCATCAACGCCCGGGACAGATTTCACTTCAAGCTTGGATGAACTGCCGGAACGCCGCGACGCCCGCCGCCCCTTAAGTAAAAAAATATATTTTACTTCTAAACAATGGTCAGATTTCACCCTCGGCTTTCCCCCTCGCTTTTTATTTTCTGAAATAATGAAATTCTACGGTTTCCATTAAGAAAAGGAGCGCGGCGACCTCTCTCTCTCTACGCGACGGGGGGTGCTCTCTTCGGGACTCTCTGGTCACCTTTCAAGGAAGGAAAAAAAAGGGCGAGACCCCCTCTTTTTCTTCTTCCAGGGGTTCAATCTCGAATGAACATCAAGGCCATCATCTATGTACTAAAAAAAAACGAGCGTCTCAAGCTAGTCCAGCGAAGAAGCCCCCATATATAAGTTTTTTTCTCCAGCTGACACAAAGGGAGCTAGAGGGGTCGTTTTTTTTTTCTCCTTTTGAGCGTCGGAATGCGGCGCCGTGGGCCACCGAAATGGATACCTACGCACGAAGGGGGGAGTAAACTAGAAAAAAAAGAAGAATGTCCCTCTCCAAGAATTAAGTTTAAAAGAATTTAAAAAAGAGCCCACCCAAAATATAAAAGACTTACCCTCTCTTCTTCGCGAATGAGTTCAGCAATGCCGGGCTTAATGTCCAGATCATCAGAATGAAGTGAATGATGAGATAACAGGACAGGATTAGGTGGAGTCGGACTGTTATTGTGCTGATGAAGTGGAGGAGGCTGCTGCTGGACCAGAGAAAGAGGAGTATCATCCATTGCTTCGTGAGTTTGCATCATCCCGCCGGGAGTTGATGCGGCTGCCGGGCTTGGGCAGACGGCCACTGGGCTCTCTGAACCAGAAACGCGGCGTCGTTTAGCTGCTGAGAATCGGTTATTATTCATCGCTGCTGGAGATGGAGATGGTGAAGGTGTTCCAGTCTCTTCCGGCCACGGTTGAACTTGCAACGGCCATGTAGGACTTTCAGACACCATTCGTCTATAATTAAAAATTAAGAGTTAAGCAATATTCATGATGTAATGTAACCGGTATGTATTACCTGGCAGGATGGACGACCAACGGACTTGGCTCACTCCTATCATCAGCAATGTTGACTGAAGCTTGCTGAGATTTACGAGAGTGGTCGCTATTGAGCTCTGAAAGTCCGCGAATTTTGAGCGTTTCGGCGACCCGAAGGAGTGAAGTGAGCTCTTCCTGTGCCACAGAGATCTCGCCGCGGTACATGTACTCAACGATGGCCTTGAGTTCGGGCCAGCGCGTGTCTTTCAAGATGACGATCGGATGCTGACACGGGTTATCGAAAAAGAGATGTTGAAAATAAGGAGAGCACGCAGAGAGGACCATCCGGTGTGCTTTGATGGCATGGCCGTCGGCTGCTAGAGTCACGTCTACAAACGTCTCATTCTGCAACAGCTGATCAAAGACGCTCGTCAGATTCGACTGATAGTTGTTCCATCTGAGACAGAGATGAGGTTGAGACGTGCCAGCCGGTTGAGCTAGACCGGTTGTACTCGACGAAGCTGAGCTGGACGTTGCAGCAGCAGCAGCCATCTTCGACATCTGTTTTTATATTGAATATTAAAGTTGAATAAATTTAGAAAGAATATAGAATAGAGGGCACCTGTTTAGATAACAACACAAAAAAAAAGAGAAGAGGGGTGTCGCGCAGGTTGTATACAAAAGGAAAATCACAGAGAAAAGGGGACACGACCGTTCTGCTAGACACTTGTCGACCGAATGATCTCTCTCCCTCTCTTTTTCTTCCTCTCTATACACCCAAAAAGGGAGGGGGGAGCGCCACCGGCGGCGAGACGCCGCGCGTCTCTCTCTCTCTACATCTCCGCCCCTTTTTCTCTCTCACATCCTCAGGTGGTTTTTTTTTTCTTTCTCTCTCCTCTTTCATGATCCTTGACCATGATAAAGGGGGAAACGTCGTCTTGACCCTCCCTTTTCCGCCCCATGGGGCATTCCAGCTGATCCCCCTCTCCAACACCAAAAAAGTTTGTGTGTTTCTCTCGGGGTCAAATCTTTTGGCCCACGTCGCCGTCGTTATATTCCGTCGCATACACCCCAAGAAAAGAGGAGAGAGAGAGAGAGATAAGATAAAAAAAAATAAAGGGAGGAGCTGCCAGATTCTTCGCCCTGGGCGTATTTGTATGTTCACTGGCCACCGACGTCGAAGAGGGGCACAGCAGCCCAACCTTGTCTGGCTTGTGACGTCGATCTGCGTCCGGGTCATTGAAAAAAAAAAAACATATTTTTTTTTGGTCATTTCATCAACTTGTTGCATCCCTCTAGCGGCGCCGGAGATGCTGACTGGCAACATGGCAACCGTTGGGGTCAATTACGTCTGAGCTAGCATTTCAATGAGATACACACCTGCACACCTGATCGAACAGGTTCACATGTTCTCTCCCCTCTTTCTAAAGAATAATAAAAAAAAAAAAACAGGATTCATCAAGGAACGTGACGCGTCGCATTCCAAGCGTCCTAACCACCCCTTTTTTGTTGTAGTCTCGCAAGCAGTCTTTTATGATCCAAAGTTCAGTATTTCCAGTATATAACAGCGTCGATTATCAACTGAAATGTGAGACGCTTCCCCCCTCTTTCTCGCGTCACGACCTTTTGAACCGTGAGTTATTTACAAAGATAGGGCGCGGCAGACTTTTCTTTCATATATGGTCATTTTTTTTTTGTAAATTAAAAAAAAATAGACCAACGGTTTTTTAAAAATACATTTAAATTGATTAGCTTAATATCCTGCTTTTTTGGAAATGTCGTGTTTACTATTAACAGCGCCATCTAGCGATTCCCAAAGGAGGGATTTGCATAACATCTCTCAAATTATAGAGAGAGACGAATCGATGGAGAGAACACATCATTTAGCACCCCACTCGCTTTGTTTCTTTTTTTTTTATTTCACGCTTAATGCAATTCAATCGGGAGCTACACAGAGTAGTAGTCGCTCATCTGACAGGGAATAATCAGACCCTGCATTTTGGTACCCTGCTTTTTAATCAAATTTAATTAGCACACGAAGCGAGCTAGAGCGGGGACGATGTCGTCCACCATTTCAATTATAATATCCCTCCCCTCCCCTGTTTCCCGCGTTCATTATTAATATCCCCTTTGCTCCAATGTACTGTGATGTAGTATTATAATCGATAATAATCGTCGTGGCAGTCAATCAAGCTCCAAGGGATCAAACTGTAATTTTGATGCATATCCTCTTCTAATATATAAATAATAAAGAAAATGAAGAAGAACGACCTATTAACCAAGTGGATATAGGGCGTCGTCAGGAAGTGTTTCTACATTTTTTTTCCATCAGTCAATATTCATATAATTTTTTTTAAATCACTAAACTTTAAATCATTAAGTTAGACCCGTAATTGACGGGCAGCTTGACAGTCTTTTCACGTTCACGTCAATCAAGATGACTTGATAATTAGAAATATTAAAACGGCTCCTCGCTTCTGTCCATAATTTCAATTTTTTTTTACATAGTGTCCCGGGAGAATGCAATTATGTAAGCCTTCCAAAAGACACACGTAAACGGGACTAGTCTTAAAATAAGCTATCGATTGGTACTAATCTCTATAAAGTTCACGTGAAAATAACCTTTAGAAAACTAAAAGGTTAACAAAGCGGATTTAACGGGATGACAATTACTTAAAGTTGGCAATACTGTTTCAAAAGGTTAGCGGATTTTTTTGTTTAAAAAGAAAGGAACTTTTGTGTATTGTTTCTCAGGACTGAAGTAAACAATCGACAGAAAATGCCTCAAAGTTTATTAATATAAGGAAATAGAATTAAACAATCCCCCTAAAATAAAGTTGAGAAACATATTTCAAGATTTTTGTAGGAGGCGGCGCCGGTAAGCGGAGCAACAAATTACATTTTAATGAACCGATATGAATGGTTTTTCATTTCCGGCTCTTTCTCTCTCTGTGTAATCCCTCCCTACCCGCATATGCGTTATGTACACACAAAGTATATTTGTATTTATGTTGCGATCACCCCGGGATTTTTGATTTCTTCCTGTGTTTAGCCTGATGTAAACAAGCTTGTCTTCTCCATTCATTTAAATTATTAAATTTTGGCGCGCGCTCGCTCGGCGCCAAGCGCGCAATTTCCTACATATATTTCTTCTGATGACAACGTAATTGATTTCCATGTAGATTTTCGTCGCCAGAGGGATATGAGTTTCGTCATCCAAGAGAGCGGGATCTATTTTTTTATTCAATATTACGACGATGCAATTTAAAAGTCCATCAAATGGGGCGCGCGCTTCCCCCCTCAAGCACTCAATTTCGATTCAAATACATGTCAAGTTATATAAATATGCCCTTTGACAAGAAGTAGAGAAACAAGTTAATCGGGTCCCCAATTTGTGAAGAATCTCCAGTTTCACAAAATATCATAGTTTCCGACCTACCAAATTGTCTCTATCCGTGTGTTACAACAAACAGGCGCCGCCGCCACTGTGGGAGGGCGCCCTTTTTTTTTCTTCTCTTACATCTTATACATAAGAGAGAGAGAGAACTGAGCATTGCAGCAACAAATATAAATATAAAACAATGTTTATTTATACAAAAGCTTCCCCCCATCCTTGGGAGAGAGCGGCGTCGGCGTCGTTATAAACAGCAACTAGACGTCGTATAGAATTCTTCTTCTTCTTCTTCCGAAAATTGAAATCAATAACTTTACCCCCTTTCAGTAATGGCGAATCGTAAACTTGCAGCCATTTAATTCCCTCCATTAAAAAAGAGAAGCCGAGAAACAAAAAAAAATATATTCATATTTACGATGTATAGTAAAAATAAAAAATTGTTAAAATGATTAGAAGAAGATTGTACTCAACTTTGATTCAATACTCGAATTAAAAATTGAATATTATGCATCACAAAAGGGTTGCTCTGGACAACACATATTATAAATTTAGAAAATACAGAGAGAGAGGGTTACTGATGACAATTGTGTGTTCTGTGTATGGCATTGTTGATGAACTGAAAACAAATCAACTCTTGAAAAGAGAGCAGAGCACGCAGTTGACAAACGCGAAACGGGTTGACACGAGTCGATGCATTTTTCATGTTGAAATTATGTGCGGGATCGAACGACTACGACGACCCTCTTTTTAAGAGCAAGCTCTCTTGTTTAATCGTGAGCGTCCCTCTTGCATATTGAATGTTCACAGTACGCAGCACACAAAGAGTGTTTGGCTTGACGAGTATTGATGACAATTCCCGTAGAGCTAATTTACAAAACAACAAAAGTTTCTACTCTCTATACTTTCATATATATACGCAAATGAATAGGAGCTCTTTAAAAAGTTGCTACTGCAGTTCATTAAGTGGCACTTTCGCTCGACTGGAATTATTCAAAAAAGCCACATCAACATACACTACTTCTTCATATATATTTTCAAAAGGCACGGTGGTTCCCAATCCAATAATAAATCCTCATTTCCATTACAAATAAACCGCTTCTTCCTTCGAAAAACCTTTGAAACTAGAATTGTACCCTCCGACTCGAACGATAACGAAGTAAAAAAGTCTCTGGAAATTACCATCTTCTTTAAAAAAGAAATCAATCAATATGGCGCTGTATGCAAAACAATTGAAAATCAAGGCATAGACGTCGAAATCAATTCTCTTTTGTTACGTGCACAGCAAATATAAGGCGGTTGATTTGAATTCGAGTTTGATTGAATTTACTTTTAGATCTTTCAGGAAAAAAGAAGATCATTTGTTTTATAATATGTCAAAGGAAGGGCGTGGATGTCATTTATTCGGGACTTTGTACGCCATTTTTATTTGCGGGCCCTGCTATATGATGTATGCGCACAATAACATACGTCTCTTTCTTGTTATTGTGCTTTCTCTTTATAAATATAATAATAACAATAATAAATATATTATTATTATATACGCGCAGAGGGGAAAAAATCAATATATATATATTGTAGCTAGAGGCAGCACTGACAAAAAATAAAATAAAGGGTTCTTGCGTCACTGTCGATCCCGAAATTTAAGATTAGCCAATTACGCTTCACTTTTGCTTTATTTAGGAACCCATTTTCTTGGGCACGATTAAAACGTGAATCATTCAAAACAATTTCCTACATATTTACGATTGCATTTAGACTTGTTAAATAGTAATTATATACAGACGGGGGACGCTTCAGCGCCCTTTTTAAATCTTTAAAAATTTCACAACAATTCCAAAATTTTCCATATGAATATTCTAAAGAAGAGGAGCATACTATTTTGATATTTATAGATGAATATATATTAATACATATCTATACAAGACTTGAAAAGAGTTGATAATAATAACTAGCAACATCGATTTTTTTCTTTATGATGAATAATGGAACCAATGACCGATGTAGATATATGCTGCTCACAAATCCATTATGAATAGCCCGGAATTTTGGCGTATATATACATGTGTACAACAAATAAAATATGCTCTGCTCTGGTCCCCTCTCTCTCACTGGAAATCTATGATGAAGCGACTACTGGGACCCAAAGGGGGGAATATATCATCAACATCAGAGAAACCCGATTGAATTATTGACGATTTTCAGTCCCAATCCTTGTCTGAGCAAGCCTACTAGTATATAAGACTTGCATTATTAACGCGCTGGCGTATAATGAGATTCATGCATTCGGGAATGGACGCTTCTGCTGCTGCAGCTGAAAAGGGATGTAGAATAATATATATAATTTTTTGAAAAAAATACAAGGGGTTGTTCAAAGGGTACTGTCAAATGAGGTTATCTCTCCCTTTCCACGTAATATGCAAATTAGTAGTCTATATAGCGATGGGATGATTTTCTCTTTAGATATTGAACATTATATGCTTCTTTGATGATGCTCCAAAAATTGCTACTGTAATACACCATTATCTTTCATTATATTCACTTGTTTCGGCTGCTTGAATAATGTAAACACGTATTCCAAGGATGACAACGAGAAAAAAAAATCAAGTGCATTATTTTTCCTCTAGACTAGCAGAAGTTATCAAATATCCAACAAGCTGCACGATCCACTTTAGTGTTATTATTTTTCCTCAATGTAAATAAAAAATGAACGATAATCTACTTTCTTCCCGTGAGTCTTGCAAAGAAACTTATGGATTTTTTTCTCTCTCTCTTAATAATAAATACATTTATGAGAGACGAAAAATATTCAGAAGCCCACGTGCCTAACACCTGCTGCTGAAACGCCACCTAGCTCTCACCCCTTTTCCAAAATGACGTTTGAAAAACTTTGTCCGAAAGAAAAACATTGGGGGCTTACCGGTGTGGAAAGAGAGTGTACACGGCTGGTTGCGTGACAAAAAGCACTATAGCGTGAGCGTGGATGTGTGACGTAATGTGGAGGCCTGGACGTTGTGTGGTGAGACGCGTCCTCCCTGTTTGAGAGCTGATCGTCGACTGCCCCGTCGTGATACCTCAAAGAAACAGAAGAAATCTCACAAGGGGGCTTGAGGCAATCAACTGTTTTCTTCTCAACTGATTTCTCGTTAATTAGTTCCTCGTTATTATTAAAAGAGGAGCATGTTTTTAAATCAAAATTCAAGTAATGTAAACAATAAAGTTTGGTAATCAAAAGTTTGTCTTGTGTCTACGACGAGACAGAGGCGACGCCGTAGAGCTCTTAAAAAACATTGGGTGAGGCCGTGTTTGACTAGACCTGGCGGGATTATGAAGTACAAGGCTTGTTGCTACTACTAGTAGTATTACAGCAATCGTTTGTTTGCGCTTTCAAGAGAAGCAGAGGCATCCGCCACAGCAGACCGAAGGAGGCCCCCGCGAGACCCCCCTGCTGCTCTGTTATTCCCGTCATAATCCATATAAATACGCGGAGAGAGATAGATGTGTGTACAGCCGGAAACAGCCGGTAGAGCCGTCTATATGTAAACACGAAGAAGATGAACATAGTTATATTTATAGCTCTCTCTCTCTCGCTCATGCTATGGTAAAACAAAACAAGAAATATATAATCAGTGCTGGCAGACGTCAGTTGTAAGCACAGAGTATACAACACCGCAGATAGACAAGAGTTATTGATTATTGCGAACGCGGGGACAGTACAAGAACGGTAAAAAAAGGAGAGAGAGGGGAAAGCAATAATAATGGAGATAGAGAGAAGGCCAAGATGATTGAATTAGTCTTTGATTTTCCGGCCCATGCTCAACTGAGGGAAGGTGGATTTTGGAGGGGGAGGATTAAGACGTGAAGCAAGGTACACGAACGGTTCCGCCAGAGTCTGTTGATCGAACACAGAGACCTCGAAGAGACGTACTCGCTCTTTGGCTGCCCAGGCAGATGCCTGTGAATAGTCAACCTGACGTTCCTCCACAAGGTCCAGCTTGTTGCCCAGAACGATGATGACCGCGTCCTTCTTCTCCCGATTACGGTCAATATCACGCTTAAGGCTGTCCATGATGATGAACGATTCGTGGCTGTTTATTGCTGTGAATAGTTAATCAATGAGTTAAATAATAAATGGCTAATGAATAAAGTATAATATACCATAAAGCAAGATGTAGGCATCAACCACAGAGAAGTAGTGCCTTGGGACCTCCCGGTTCTTGGATGGGAATCCACCCAGATCATAGAAGCGAATGAGCTCCTTCACTCCCCTGTCTGTGTCCACATGTGCTTCGTAGGTATCTTCAACTGTGGGGTAGAAAACCTATCGAAAACAATACATTTATTGATGAAGAACAATTAAAAGTAATTTCAGTTTGGAAACTCACCGAGTCTTTTGCGACGTGACCATAAATCAGTTGCTCCAATATAGCCGTCTTTCCAACTTGCTTTGCTCCAACAAGGAGAACCTTATTGATCTTCACCATTCTTGCCAAGCAGCAGTACTACTGCAATTACGCTAAACACATTTGTACCCAAGCATAACGGGGTGACGTCCATGGGCCCTTCGCCCCTTATAACGCTACCTCGTAAATCTCAATCAGTAACAATCCACTCCCGAATCTCTCTCCTAATAAAAAACAATGAATTAGAATCCGAAAGCAGAAAAAAACGCTTACGTTGCCTTGGAAACCACTGCAACTGTCATTGGATTTGATCACTAACGACACCTACCGGAAGTTTTTTTTTACATAACTAATTGTGAATTTTGTTTATGATCCTTTTATAATCTCATTAGTTGAAAGTTTATTATCAAAATATGAATCAAGTCTTGTTCCGGACCAAGCCTAACGTAAAGCTCATTGTACTTTCCATCTACTAATTATGTCTAATTGAAAAATAAGAGTAGACGTGGTTAATAAGGTCACAACTTTTGTATTTCTGAACAATGCATGACCCCGAGGTTGACGCTTCATGTAATCTTCCGTTCTTTAAATCATCCGGCGGAGGAGCTCGTTGATCTTCTCCTCGCGATTGCCGAAGTCGCCGCCCTCGACGTAGTGGTTTGTCTTCTTGCGCCAGCCACCAGTGGGTGTGTTCAACTGTAAATTAAAATTTAAATTTTGTTATTCAACCTAATTTCAACTTGTTAATCACAAAATGTTCCACAGCTTTCCAATCCCCAAGTTTAAATCATAGAAAACAAGAGAAGGATATACTGCAGCTTTACTCTTCGACGGAATACAAAAGCAGGAATCATTTAAAAACCAGTGCTCCTCAAAAACCCGTCGATCAATTGACGCAATATAAACCGAGACCGAATAACAATACCTTGAATGGCCACAGGAAATTGGACGCGTATTTAAAGCTGGAACCAACAGTAGAAATCTCGTGAACCAAATCTTCCATACAGATGATGTTGGCCGTACCTAAAATATTCAACAACATTGATTAGAATTCTAAAACACAATTCGAACACGTCCACAAATTCAATTGCAATCAATGTATCTTGCGTATATAAATAATTAAGTAGAAACTAGTTACGAAGTAATGAATGATGGACAAAGTTTTTACCTAGCTTTCGCTCGATGATATCGTTGCTGGTGAGCGGAATACGTCGTCCACGGGCCTTGGCAAAGCCTCGCTTGTAGATCAAATCCCTGATGCTCTTCAGGTTCGGGTATCCCCAGGTAATGTAGGGCTCGCAGATACGCAACATGTTCAGTGTGGCCTGTTAAAAAAAAAGTGATGTTAATATCTGGTAGAAAACGCCTGTACATGTCTAATTGTAAAATGCTTCAGATCTCCAAGGTGAACAGCAATTTGGGTTTAAAATCAATGAACTTCATGCTGAGGTTTTCATCATAACTTAAAATAAGCTTAATGTTGTAACTGAGAAAATTACCTTGTTCAACTTGACGAAGACACCATTGTTGATCTGGCGCAACCTGAAGAGTTGCAGGGTCTTACGGACCTTGGGGCTGACTTGGTTCACACTGGAAAAATTAAAACCACAAAATTATTGTCGGTATGCTTGGTATTGAAAATTGCCTTAACTTACCCTCGAATACGGATGACGAAAGCCAGTTTAGATTGGGCAGGGACATAGAAGCTGCCAACCTTCTTGGCCTCACGACCAAGCCTGACCTCATCATGCTGCTTAGTCCTGTATTCCTTAACGTACTTCTCAGCACGTTTGAAGATCTCAACACGTCTTGCGCGGCGAGCTTTCAAGTACTGTAATTAAATAGAGAAAATTACTAAATGACACGTGTTGAAAATCGGAAGAAAAACTTACGGAAAGAGCTTGCTGGAGCCTCTTGGTACGCTCAGCTTTCTGCTTCTTCCTGCGCTTGAGCAGAGACTCGGGCACAGCCGGCAACTTGTTTTTAGAAGGCGGCAGGACCGACAACTTCTTGGCTGGTGATTTCCTAATGAATCAAAGAAAAAGAGTTAAGGCGAGTTCCATAAATCCGGCATGTTGTGAGTAGGTGACAGTAGCAAGACTCGGCTTTGAAACAGTAGAAGTATTCCTCACAAATTGAAGAAATTTAACAAAATGACACTCTTGAATATTACAACTCGTTTAAAACTACCGTAACCTCTACAATATGAAAGATGATCAAGATTCAGATGGATTTTGTCTAGAAAACTTACGCTTTGTCAGCCATTGTGGACTGCGGATGGAAAAGAAAATCACCGAGGAAAATAACTAGGCGCACTATAGCGGCTACCGGGAGTTGTATGCGTAGTTGCCAGAGCCATCGCTTCGCATTCATTTTAGCATTGTTTTTCATCTTTCTTAAATTTCAGTTTCAAATTCAGAATTTGACATTTTTTAACATTTAAATCTATTTTTTCATCAGAATTACTTCAATCATGTATTTTTAAATTCCTTTGTAGGATATTTTCGAGGCAACGCCGTTGGCCAGCTTGTCGTGTTAATAATTTATAGCAGACGAATTTGATTGCACGTTCGCATGTGCTTTGAGCCTTTTGGCTGTCAAAAATTCTTTAAATCAGAATCATATTTTTACGAAAATGAAGTTGTTAACTCACAACATGCTCACTTCAAAATGTCTTAAAGGAGTCAGTGTTGGATATCCTCTTGCCATTTTAGTTAGTATCTTATATGATTTACTCTATTCACTTAAGACTCAAGTCTCTTTTGTTTTGACAGGCAAAAGACATAAAGGTCTCAGAGGTGGAATTCAACCCCGAATTCATTGCTCGCATGATCGCAAAAGTGGACTGGCCTGCCCTGTGCAAAGCTGCCGAAAATGTGAGAAAACGTTATTATTCACGTTTTTATCTTAAGCTACAGCATTTTCTTTTTAGGTTGGCAAAGCTGAGGAAATGCCTCCTACAGTCGTAGATGACTATGAAAATAATGAAGAATTTCTCAAAAAAGCTCACCACATTCTTCTAGAGGTTTTAACATTCTCCATTAATCATTGATTCTTCATCTTTAAAACTGTTTCATTAGGTTGAAGTAATAAATGGTGAACTAGTTTGTCCTGAAACTGGTAGGAAATTCCCTGTTACAGAAGGAATACCCAACATGCTTGCAAATGAAGATGAAGTTTGATGAATACACAATTTTTCTTTCTTTATTTTCCATTCCAGTTTAATGACTGATAATTGACTACTCCTTGATCATTCACACTACAAAGAAGAACAGTTTTCTTAACATTTGTTCCTAGCCTTCCATGGCAAATTAGAAATTTGGGCGTCAATGGTTGATGCTCTTCCAAGCAAACGGCGATGTAGTGAGAATGGAACTTGAGAGGATCGCCGGGGTAAACCAGAAAGTCACCACCAAACTTTTGGCCGCTAGTGATGTAATAGCCCTTTTGCCAGAGATCTTTAAATACGATCGATTTCACGGACGGTTTGATATCGAGATCAAACGGAGTTGCAGTCGACTTCCAGTGAGGTCCTGTAAAAGAGAAAATGCAAAGATAAAAAATGAAATCTTCCTTATTGCATAATTAAATTACTAGTGCAAAGTTGTATCATCACGGTTTCTCTAGACATGTCTGGGATCTTGTCTATTTCTTTCTGGAGAGCAGCCTTTTCATCAATAATACCATCATTGTCTCTCTGTGCTCTTTTCTTTCCAGCAATGATGCGGTCTGCCAGCTTCATTACATGAACTACTCTTTCTTCTTTGTAGAGTGTTGCTTGTTCTGAGAAGCTGGCATCACACAGCTTCTCCCAATCTTCTTGAGCAAAAGTAGGAGCAGGTGAATTGAGATCTTCATGTTGCACTACATGTACCACTTGCTGTGAGATGAGAAAGGCAACCTCCTCACTCATAAGCTCCATTGGGAGCCCTAGCATTTGATCCTGCCTTGGCAAGGATGCCAAGCAGCCGGTATAACTTCCTATAATCCGGTATTCTGTCCGCAGTTTGTAAACATCTACAATATACAGTTAATCATCAGTATACATGACATTTTAACTAATGTCACCGAAACATATAATACAATATAATACGAAACCTACCTTCTGGGTTCCAAATAAAATAACGCCCATTGGATATTATTACATCAATCATACTGCAAGAAAAATTATGGCAGCGAAATTCCACTTCAATAATGCAACACAATTAAATATTAAGTGTTAGACTGGTACCGTAACACCTGCGTGGTACTTGAAATCAAATCCAGTCAGAAAAAAATCAAAAAGATAAACAATCTAGCAGACGACAGAAAAAATAGGAAAGTGAAAACATCAAAACACGAAACGAGTGAGCTCAGCGAGCCCTATCCTAAAAAAAAAAGTGCTACAGGAGTCATCATTATTTCTATCTGTTTCGATCATTGCGTGAATTTGCAACAAGTTGTAAGTTTATCGTAACTTGGGTATATACATGGCGAGGCATGGTTCGAAGGGTTACGCTGGTTGCGGCATCGGGTAGCTTGGCCGGTGCGGCTGTAAAGTGTGGGCACTGTACGTCTGTCAGGACGGCGCGGGGGTTGCCTAGGAATCGCACACATCGCGGGAGTAGGACGTCCGTTTTTTGGATGCTTTTTTCCGCGCTTGACGGTTCGGGTTGCTGTCCGGGCGGATGCCGTATCTAGATCAGTTTGCGTACGGGGTAAGACCGGGAGACCTTTTTATTCACGCGCTTGAGTTCCCGTGGGTACTTGGGATCCTCTCTACTCTTGAGTTTCTGCCGTCTCCTCACTGATATCTGGTTGAGTATTTGGAGTTTAATGTATTGCGATGTTGGTTTAACTTTAAGGCCCACTGCTTTTCCAGATGAGTGTGTGGATGCTCTTCGGTTTCACCCCGGAATTTGACAAGTTTTGTGTTTACGATTTCTGTTAGTTTCACCATGGGTTCAAGTTCCACCAATTCACCAATTCAAGTCAAGAATTAAAGTACCGATAACTATTTAGACGAATCGATTTGATAACTTCCATACAACCACATACAAGGCTACAACCAGGCTACAACTTATAAGAATCAAAGAGCTTAAGAAACAATTTGGTTTAAAACTGTCAAGTCATGACAGCTACTGTTGCGCAAATTTCTACGATGCCCGCCCATTTCCAGCAACTTAGCAAAACAGGATTTGATTACGTCTGGAAAATCCACAATGGCCCAGCTTCGTGCAATTACAGTTTTTGCAGTCATTATTTATATATATATCTGAGACGTCCCAAGTTGAATTGATAACATTGAAATGTCTATCAACAAGGACTCTCCGTACGCACCTGATTATCAAGCAGAGGATTCATATGATGACGATGAACTCGACGTAAAGGATGGTGGTGAAATCGACGTACAGGATGACGATTCATTAGAATACATTAGAATGCCAATCAACAACAAATCGGTTTTGAACACGAACAAAACACGCGCCGCTAGTGATAAAGAAGAATGGTTAGAATGGCTGAAGAACGTTTCACACATTAAAAGTGCAATCTATGATGAAACGGATTCTATTATTATCGACGAGAAAGGGTTTTGGTTTGCGAAGGGGATTCCCAATGAGAGTAATCGTATCGACCCACAATACTTTATTTGCATAAATCAGCAGAAGATAATAAAAAGAAACCTCTTGGCGCTCCTTGGACAACTATTATCTGATCCGTTTGAGTACAGAAATAGTGAGCTTAGGGTCCTCATCCAAAGGATTAACAACGTGAACCGGAAGATTCGCATGATGATGCCTAGAAATGACGAACCAGAAGAAACTGTTGCAAGGAGTCTTCCACTTTGGTCCAGGATGAGTGAATTCGTTGCAGGAATTTTCGGTTTCACTACTAGAAAGAAATATTGCTCTTATGACCAAAGGTTTCCCGAAGACAGGAGCCTTTCCCCGGGAACGGGATCCCAGATGTTGAAGAGGAAGTTGATTCGAGGGTTCGGAGAAAATTTATAAAAGTGTGCTTTTGTTAAAGTTGTAAATTCTGATTTAAGTTCTTCATCGCAACTATTGCGACACGTATAATTCATGTTTTTTGTTGCGTGCCAATAAATATGTTAATAATTTTGTTTTCTTACATTCAGATTTTCCCGGAAGCTTTAATGGGCACGGTAAATGCATCAGAGTGTTGATTCATCCCGAGTGTTGACGAACTAATGATGGCTAAAAAGGTGACGGTGCGGGTCCGTTATAGATTGTTGATCACTGACAAAACATTAAAATATTTACTTACTATTTCCATTTTTCGCCCTTCAAATTTGGTCGACAGTATCAACTCATTTCTTTGAATTCATTGCAGGAGTTGTCGGTTTCACTACTGTACTAGAAAGAAATACTGCTCTTATGACCAAAGGTTTCCCCATTAACACGCAATAACAGTCAAAGTCGTTTGCTAAGCAAGAGATCCCAAATGTTTCGGGACACGGTTTGTGTACCGAAAAATTCAAATATTAGGTGCACGTTCTTAATTCTAAAATTCTGGATTGGTATAAATATTTTGTCATGTGTAATATAATACAAATCAATTTTTTTAATGCTTAAAAATTGAATTTATCTTCATATTCTTATCATGCTAAAAAAAAAATCTTGTCGCGTCTGCCGTGTATCAAAACGTAATCAAATTGTAGTTTTTTTTTTAATTCGAGAAATGTATATTGAACAATCTTTCATTACTGAACTTGTTTGAAATAAAAAATGGATAGTAAATATATACATAAAAGATGATTCCTTTCACCTAGTCATTTAGCAGGCTACGGTTCTCGTTTTAAAGAAAATAACGCTGAAGGAATTAGAAGGATAAACTCTGATTTAAATTCTTCATCACAACTATTGTGGCATGTAATATGATAGTTTCTATCAGTGCGAATAAATATGTTACATTTTATTCACATCCAGATTTTCCCGGAAGCTTTAATGGCGACGATAAATGGAGTATTCATTCATCCAGAGTGTGGACATACTAGTGATGGCTAAAAAGGTGAACGCACCAGCAGTGCCGCCTTATTTAAAAACAGAAGCGAAGCGGTTACGGTAATGATGGGCAATTGGTACATCAACCGCCAAATAAGGTTTTAATCCGTCATAGGTTGTTGATCACTGACAAAACATTTTAAAATAATCACTTATTATGTCCATTTTTCGAATTTACCTCATAATATTCTCGACAGCAATATAACTGATTGCTTTTAAATGGTAAATGGGTTTCTGTTCCATCGTATACTTAATCGTATACTTTCGGTGTAAGAATGTCACGCATCATGTTTTCAAAATGTAGAGTTGAAGATGAACTGATTTAAGCCATTGTTATCCATTTTTACAATCAAGAACTAATTATAATTCTTTTTTAAAAAGAAATTTCAGTATTTAATTTTTTTTTAATGTCGGAATTTGAGTGGAAAATCCAACGAGATAAGTACCATACAACAAACGATCAAGCATATCAATGGACTGTTGGGATCGTCACATATAAAAATGATCAATTCAAAAGATATAGTTGGGCTCTTTGTTTAAAATTGACTTATATATTCGATTAAACAAAATAACTAATTGGCATTAAAACAACAAACGGCTAAGTAATTGAACAGCAGCCATAGCTCATAGCTCCGCCCCTAAAAGGAAAGACTAAGCCGGCGTTCAGCAGTTTTCCTCATGCTAGAAATCATAAGAAAATTCACGTACCCAAGACGCTAGAGTACTTTCGATATCTTTTTTTATTTGTTACCTCGCTGTTCCTCAGGTTTCACGTTCCATCCTCATTCGCTTTGGAATATTTTGTTGTTTAAATTAGTCCAATCAAATCATATCAATTTCAATGCAATTGAGAACCTCATTTCCGAATAAATGGAAAAAGAGCCAAGTTATCATTTTGGTCTTAGTAATTTTCACTTTCTTGCAACATTATATTCATTCCACTTTTCCTGAGAAATCATCACCAACACTAAATAATAACCGAACTACACTCGACTACTATAAAAGTAGAGACTCACCCGTTCATTCCCTCTGCAGTGCTAAAGCGGACGAGAGAGGATTGAATCAAAATGTAGTTTCCTATTCTCTCTATGGTCCCTTTATCCTTTCACCTCGTCATTTTAAGCGATACGTTTCCCGATTAAAAGAAAATGCTGAACGAATCAAGGACGTCTATGAAGGCAAGTCAATTGTTCCTCCATTTATTTTTTTGTTGTTGCATAATTATTTCTTAAATTTAGTAATATTTGTTTATAGGATGGAATATGAGGATTTACATCCAATCCACAACCAGTCTGGATCCTAGATTTATATTCCTTCAAGAGTATTTCCATGGTTATCCTCATGTAGATGTTTGCAATGCAACGGGAGCCCTTGAATCCTTAGGTATCCGCTTAGATGTATTCCCAATGACTTGGCGATTCTTGCCACTATTCGATCCTACCGTCAACCGGATCATGTCCCGAGATGCGGACAGTTTGGTGCTGGATCGCGAAGTAGATGCCGTGAACGAATGGTTATTAAGCGGAACTTCCTTCCACATCATGAGGGACTACGTAGGACATTGCGTTACTATGCTCGGAGGTAAATGATTGTATTCAAAAGCAGAACAAATAAAAAATGTGGTAATCGATTGGATTGATCAATAGGAATGTGGGGTGCGGATTTGCGTAAAAACAGGGAGAAGATCGTGCAAGCTGCTTCGAAACTATTCAGTGATCCCCGATTGAGTAAACTCATAATAAATAATGAGAAAGGATTAGATCAACAGCTACTCGATTCCCACATTTGGCCGCTCACCTTGAACGATAACGTAATGAGGACTAAGAATAATATATTTTTCCTTATAAAAATTTGGTTTAAAATTTCAGGTAAGTCATGACAGCTACTGTTGCGCAAATTTCGACGATGCTCGACCGTTTCCAACTCAACGAAAAGGCGAAGATTACGTCGGAAAAATCCACAGTGGTCCACCTTCAGTATCTATACCGAGTCCTTGTCCCGATGTATGCAAGCCTCCTGATCACCCCGACTGGACTTATTGTTAATTCTTCTCCAAGTTTAAAATTAATAAATTTACGCAATCCTATACATTAATAAGGTTTTTTTCTAGAGTGATTCTATTTGAAATTAACTTTGAGTGCTGTGTTTGTTGACTGGGCACATCTAGACTGTAAATAATAAGTACAAGATTCATTCATCCAGAGTGTGAACGCCTTGATGATAATGTCAAAAAAGATGAACGGAAAACTGCTTATGCGTTAATATTGGACTTTTTTTTACATCAACCGTTACGTAATCGTGCGTCAATTCAGGGCTTCCATAAGGGTCGTTAATCCGTAGACTTCAGAGGCGAAACTGTGGACCGCCTCATCATGGGAAAATGAACATCGCATAAGAGATAGATTAAAAAGAAAAAAATACCATTACCGGAAGGAGTTATGTAAGGACTCAGGACTTGATCCGCCTCCGATAAACTGCCCATAATGCTCAGAACAATAGCACTCATTATTCCATTTTGTTTTTTCACATGACACTCTTCTAGGTTATTTATTAACGATTGCTGTTTCTTTAATCTTTACTCATTTTCATTCACAACAAACCCATGTGATAAAAACGCATAGGGTCTACAGGGCCTGTTTATTTAGAGCTGTATGTATTATTAAGCGCTTACTGGTAGACGAGGGTATGAGACATCAAGTCTAACCTGTTTCCTTCAGTGTGCCATTAGTTCGTCGACTAAGTTAGGGAACTTATTGATTGATTTGTTAAGAACGTTGACGACGACGTTGACGTTAACATCTATTGCGATGTTGACGATGGCGTCGTGACGTTCCGATCACTGATGAAGCCTCATAATAATTGAGGACCCCAAGTGGTAGGCCGCAAACAACAGCTGCCGCTCCGGACGGTCAAAAAGCTTTGAGTGATGGGAATAGATATAACAACAGCTCGTAGGATTTCTCGCTCCCAGTTCTCAGAAGGGGAAGGAAAGAACCGATCCTTTTGACTTTCCCCATCCGTTCTGAAGAGAACGCATCTCCTACTTGGTTGGTGATTTGTTACAGCTGCTCCAAGGACAAGGAGGTAATCCAGCAGTCGCACAGTGAAGCAAGTTTTTTAATTGTCGTGTTAAACCTTTGAATTTTATAAGAAATAAAACAATTTTTATTCATTATAGTAATCCCTTGATTAGTCGAATTTCTAAAAGATTCTCAACTTTTCAGGTACAGTAACGTAAAGTTGAGGTTCAAGAAAGAAGAAGTATGTATAATTCTGTTTATTACACATAAATATCTGCTTCGTCATACATCGACATCAAATACTCTCATGGTCTCAATAAGTTATTGAACAATTAGATTTAGTAGCCGGAGCGGGTGTACTGGGGAGCAACGGGCTGGGGAATGTGGGAGCCAGTGGGGCGGAAACCGTGCTCATCGGCAACCCAGGAAAGAGTCACACGCTCGCCTTCGGGAGAGATCCAGTAAACGGTTCCCTCGTTGGTGTTGCCACCATTGGAGTAGTTGTCACCGTATCCGTTGCTGGCGCCATAGCTAGAGAGCTGCTTCTGAGCGTTGGACTCCCTGCGAGTGGTACCATCGGATCCCTCGTAGCTATTAAGGTAAATAAGAACGATTAAATATTTTTATTAAGAGACGATATATGTTCGATGAATTATTTACCTCCACTGGCTGCTCTGGACGCCGTGGCGCACATCGGACTGGCTGACGATGGCGATGTGGGGCTGGGCGTAACCGGAGTGGTACACGTTGCCAGCGGCAGCGACGGCGATGAAAGCGGCAATCAAGAACTACAAGTTTCAAATAATAAAACAGTTAATTTTATGCTTATTTATCGAATATTATGTATTGTTTAAAGTTTTTTTCTTACAAGCTGCATGGTTGGTGAGGATTTAGTTCGGTTGAGGATCAACTGATACCGTTCTGTTCACTTGTCTTTGCTTTTATACGAAATGAGCTGGCAATTAGAAGCACTGGTGTTACCTGAGTCTTAATAAGATCAGGAACTGTATCAGTTTCCTGTATGCCCTATATAAAGTTATTTCTGACATTGACCCCATTCCCTTTTTTCAGTACCTAAGAGATCAAAAAAGACCTTCGCCTCTTTAATTCCAGGATATATGTAAAACAAATTTTCACGGCTGTATTAATTAATTAATTTTTTACCAAGCTTTAAAGATTGTGCGTTTCCTTGTCTCAATAACTTTGAAAAGAAATCCGCATTTAAGACCCATAAAATTTTAACTATTCCTCTTTGAAATGGAGAAATGTTACATAAACAAATACTTTTAAAATGTATTACATTCAAGGCAAAACTGATGTTATTTTAAAATAATGTGCGAATTCAAAGAAATGTGTAACCGTACTGTATGTGTTGTTGATTTACATTTAGCTCTACAAACGTATAAGTGCATAAATGGTGCGTCTTTAAATTAGCTTATTCAAGCTTACATACAGTAAAAATGTTTTAATAGAATGACGAATAGAATCCACAACACCGCAGAAGCTGTGGTAGAATTATAAGTTATAATAAACATTAAATCCGGCGGTCTTTCAAAATGTATTGTTTATATAGGAGTTCGCAACTATTTTCACTTTGATACCACCGATGTCAAGATCGACCTTGATACTTTAGTCATATGCGACCAGTCTTTTAGGGATATAAAAATAATAAAAACCGGTTTGCATGTTATGCAAAATTATTTTACCTCATATGATTCTTACAATAACACACTATTCATGCCCAAATAAATTCAAGAACCAATATAAATGTTTCGTGCAGATCTTGATGTATTGATCTCAATAAATTACTTCAATATAGAAATCATCACAAATATAGTCGTCAGGGGGAGCATCACCGCTTACCAGGTGGTACCGCGGGAGTACAAGTGAGCGGGGGCGACGGGAAGGTGAGAACCAGCAGCGATGACACCGCGCTCATCAGCGGTCCAGGAGAGGGTCACACGCTCGCCTTCGGGGGAGATCCAGTAAGTGGATCCCTTGTTGGCAGAGCCACCCTGGGAGTAGTTGTCACCATAGCCGTTGCTAGCGCCATAACCGGCGTTCTTGGTCTGGACGACGGACTCCTCGCGAGTGGTACCATCGGATCCCTCGTAGCTATTATCAGAATTTTTTTTTTTAGTAAAGTTGTAAGATGGGTAAAAGATAAATAAGAGGACTTACTTCCAGTTGGCGCTCTGAACTCCGTGACGGTCATCGGACTGGCGGACGATGACGATGTTGGGGCGAGAGTAAGAAGCACCGGGGTAGACGTTGCCAGCGGCAGCGACGGCGACGAGAGCGGCGATCAAAATCTGATGGAGAAGAATAGAATTTAGTATTTTCTAATAAGTAATTGCTAAAAGTATTTGAGAGAAGAAAGGAGATGGTAACTTACAAGCTGCATGGTTGAGAAAAGTAGTTCGGTTGAATGTCAACTGATAACTTTCAATCGATTGTCTGCTGCTTTTATATTCAGTTAGGAATCCACCTTGATGATGGAAAGGAATCTGAGTATTTTTGTTGTAGACATTGACCTCTTTCTTCGTTCGCCTACATTGAGACTTGGGAGGAGTCGCCGACTACTGCGGTACACATAACACATCCAGTCCCCTCCAGTCTCATTTCTCTTCGTGTGTAACCTCGTATGAGCAGAATTATATGTTGTACTTGATCATCATGTGAGGGTCTCGGGACTCCTAAATGAATCAGACATGGCCTTGAGACAGACATCGCCCAACAAGTCAGTGTTGCATGCAGTGTTACTATCTCACGAAAATGATGAGTTATTAAATAGCAACACTTATAATTTTATATATCGGTGACATATTTCATAACAATAGACCCATAAATTTTTAAGTCTAAATATTTTGATAATATAACTTTAAATCGAATTTACGGTACCTAAACTATTATAGCGGTAACCAAAACGCACAAGTCACAAAAAAAGTAGCGGGCTGATGCATAGTTGATGCATTTTCATACACCCCATAGTATGGATACTATGAAAAGGGTATTTTACTCGTACTTTTTTTATCCATTCCCTTAATGTATTCTTTAAAAAGCACAATAATGTGTTATTTAAAAACCTATTATTTATAACTGAATCAGGAAATGTCATATCTTAGTATGTATAATTGTGTGAATTACACATATTTATGTTGATTAATCATTTCAGGACACAAAAAAATTACTCCATGTCTCATTATTTAGTAGCCAGAGCGGGTTTACTGGGGAGCATCCAGCTTCGGGAGAGATCCAGTGGACGGTTCCCTGGTTGGTGTTGCCACCGTTGGAGTAGTTGTCACCGTTTTCGTTGCTGGCGCCGTAGCCGGAGAGCTTTTTCTGGGCATTGGACTCCTGGCTGAGATGATAATAGAAGATGGTGTGTTTCCTCCACAGGCTGCTCTAGACTCCGTGATGCTCATCGGACTGGCGGACGATGGCGATGTGGGGCCGGCTTGGTAGACGTGGCAATGATAAACTGTTTTAAAAATTCAATGATAAATTTGCCAAAAGAAAGTTGATAATGTGAAATTATTTACCAGCTTCCTTATCCATCATTCATCAATACATGTACCCTTCTACATATTTACTATAAATATACAATTGTATCTGTTTTATTGAACTATTTTCTCTTCCATGTCTTATATAGGTCATAGCTTTGAAATTTCATGTAAAGGTGTGGCTGATTTTCAACGCTACACGTTCAATGTTCTTAGCGTCCTTGATGCTGCTTAATAGATTTCAAACTTTCCGCACGATATCTACTATATGTATACGAGACTGTTGTCAAAACTCATTGGTGATTACACCTTGCCGTCTAATTATTTTCTGACAGAACATATTTTGAATGAGGTTCCCGAATCATCGTAGCTACAGTTTTTATTTGAAAAATCAAGTTGTTAAACTTAAAAAAAAGGTAGACTACAGCTTCACTCTAGCGTTTTAAACCTAAATGAACGCGGGATTCACGCGATCAAAATGCACTAGATGGCGACAAGATACAGAATTTCACGCTTCCAGGTTGAGACAGTTGAATTTTTATATCGGCGATATGAATATATCCAATGATTAGAAGATGATGACCGAAGATATTATACCATCGACAAAGGAAGGGAAACCCTTACATCACAGTTACGGTACCTCGAATAGGTTTCGCGTCATAGTCTGGTATTACCGTATTGTTCGTACCGGTAGTGAATTTCTAGTTTTACTTTGTATGCGTGTAGTATTTCACCTCGTCATTTTACTCGCTACGTTTCCCATTTAAAAGAAAATGCTGGACGAATCAAAAACGTCTATAAAGGCACTTCATGTTTCTTCATTTACTTTTTTTGTGGTTTAAATACTCTAGTTTCAAACTTATTTAAAGAATTTATTATGAGGATTTACATCCAATCCAAAACTAGTCTGGATCTTTGTAAACTTTATTTTGCTACTGAGAATTTGAGGTATATTTTTCGTTATACCACTTATAGAAAATAAAATAAAATAAAAATAATGTTTTAAAATTATTTAGACTTAAAGACGATCTTTCTTTAAATAATATCTCGATGATTGACGACGCATTTCAAATCGAGTGAGTAGTCCATGTCGACTTGCGGCCACTTTTGATCCACTACCGATTTGCTCTGACATTAGAAAATACAGATTCAACATCCCTTTTTAAAAAATAATAGAAAAGGACATACAAAATCAAAGTCGGAAGTAGCACTCTCTTTAAAAGCGTTGTCGATGAATGCCACCCACAGCTCGGAGGCAAAGTGGGGAGCAAGAGGAGCTGAGGAGCCAACATGACTATCAGCGAGCCAAGTCCTCTTTCGTACCCTTGATTTTCTCCTAAATTGTAATCCTTTGGCACTTTCTGTTTGCGTAGCAAATTATGTCAATTACAAAAAGGATATAAGGTGAATAATGGAGACCTTGAGACTGTGGTTGCACTACTCCCATAGACTGCAATAGCAACAGTACAGCACGGCGGTACAGTACAGTAGGTAGCATTTATGTAACTGTATATAATATGGACTGGACGACGAGATTCCCGAAATTAGATTGATAGTAAATGTTCGCTGGATGAATCAAAGATTTATGTAACTATCACAATCCTTTTCCACTATTAATGTATTGACTTTAGTTTATTTTAGGTATTATATTAAAAACTATAAATTTTTTATTTAAACTTCTGCAAGGGCATCGAAAAAAGCAGCAAATCCACTTGTATTATTTGATTTAGTTGAAATATTAAGCCTTTCTTTGGCAACGCCAACTTCATCCAAGAATTTTCCAGTCGGATAGCAAGGAACGTCGTCCAGCCACCATTTAGATATATCCTCGTACGTTTTGTACGGTTCAGTAGGATCATTAAGCTTCTGGCAGAGCTGACAAAAGCCTATTTTAGGTCTCCGAATCACTTTCCACTCTTTACGCCACTCAAAATATCTCCTGTAGAGAGCGTCGTTCTTGTCCAGCAATAAAAGATAGTCTGCCAACTCTTTAGGTGATTTAAAATCACCGACATGAATGTAAGAGTGAGGTGGGGCATATGCTGCGTAATCGGCTGCTCCGAAAACGACTGGAACGGCACCCCATTTGAGGGAGCGCCAAAACCTCTCCGCCACGTAATCAGGACATAATGAATTTTCAGAAGATAATTGGAACTTGTATCGAAATACTTTCTTCTCAAAACATTCCTCGCCATTCCTTTTTAAATAAAAGAATTATTATTATTTATTGAAGAAATGTAATTAATTAATTGTTACCATGGTCGACATTTGAGTGGACCACATTTCCCGTAAACATCCAACGGGATAATCTTACGCAAAGCTTCAGCGTAATTCTCTCTCTGGCTGGATGTATTGCAATTGGAAGCGAAATAGACAATCAGTTTAGTCTTGTTGGCCGAATAAGGTGGTAGTGTCGACCAAGGAGCAACAACTGATGGATGTTCCCCCACAGGAAGCATAACTGGAAGCTGATCGACAGAAGGTGAGATCCTCACTAAAATTCCGTACGGATGAGGAGCGTAAACGTCGGAATCCCTCCGATGAGACATTGTCCAGTTGAAGAAATTTTTCGGGACTATCTGGAACATGTCTAAAGTTCTCACTGATGGCGATGTTCCAGGTAAAGCCTCGAAATTGTAAAAGATGTAGCGCTGGTGAGGTTGACGGTGAGAAGGTAAATCTTCATAATCCGTATCCATTCCACCGAAGATTATGGCATCGCTCTGATTCAACAGGGATCGGTCGTGAGTCGCTTTACAATTTGTCACTGGACAGTCGGCTTTGATGAAAGTCTCCCTTCCAGGTGCAAATTTGTACTCTAATAACACGTAAAGATCACATGAATTATTATTACACTTGATGATTTGTGTTATCAGCTTACCGAAACTGGTTTCTTTGGGAGTTGTCCAGATAAGAATTGTCTTTTCTCCTTCATCCTGCTTTATATTTTATAATAATAATCAAAACATTATTGGTTTATTATAAAGCCAAAGTTAGGGAAGTTATCCATACAGCTGATGTTTGGAAGTCGAATTCGATCACGTTAAAGTTGTTATACAATTCATGGTGACGATAGACGGCAAAAAGGAGGAGCGAAGAAACTACGACGAATGTTCCGATGCTGACTCTTTGAACGACGGAGGAACTCGTACAACTTTGAATCAATCTTAGAGATATCATTTCATATTTTTTTACAAGAAGAAATTCACCAATGATTCTACTTGAACGATTGGTAAACAACTGAGCTGCTAAGTGTTTCCTTTCAAGGAGAGTAGTTTTCCCATATGTGGTTTAAAAAGAAAGGAGCAACAGATGTTTGAGGAATAGGAACCAGCAGGAGGAGCGTACAACACTCTTAATACTGTTCTGGCAATGATATAGCTAGACGCTCACGATGGGTGAACGCTCTCATTATATTAGTTCGCCCTTGGAGTTTTGGGCATCACTTTTTTTTTACACTTTCGTTTGTCAGTTATCACTATATCTGATTGGCGTGTGCTTACTTATCTGTTGAATTCTGCGCTATACACAAAAAAATATATCAATAATTATTCAACGAATTTTAAAATAACTTGATTCTCTTTCGATGGTTCGCAAGCAACTGAGAAAGGAAGTGATATAACGTTGTGCATTTTAAAATAAAGATGATGGAACAATAATGACCGTACTAAACTGACCTGAAGGTTAGCTCACGAGGTGAACGCTCTCACTCAACATAGTTATTTGCCGCTGGACATTATATAACTCTTTTCCACGCTCTCAGCTTTTCCCGTGATCACAACCCGTAACGATACAGAAACTGCGATATGGACATTATAGTATAGGCTATACTTAGTTTCACCAGGAATAATCAGATCTTCTTTAGCTTTCTCAGTTGCTTTTTATTGTATTATCTTCTTAAAAGAGGCTTTTAAAAAATAGGAACCAATAAATTTGAACCCTTTTAACTAAAGCACTCTAGCGCTCATTTCCAAAAACCCGTAAATAGACGCGGGATTCACGCTACACGTTTCGTCAATATGCGCTAGATGGCGCCAAGACCCACAGCCAAGATATTAACATAAAATAAACATATCGTGAGTTCCAGACAGAACAAAAAGGAAAAACAAAGTATATATAAAAACAGCAAACAAAAGAAAGAAAACAAAAATTCAAAACACGGCTCATTATACAGTCGTGAAGACGATTGTTTACTAATAACCGTCTTTTCTCGGTCTCGCGCTCTCAACGTTCATGAAATTAAAGAAGGTGAGGAGAACACATTTACTATAAAGTGCATGAAAAATCGACGAATCCGCCAAGTTACACGCTCGCAGCTCCTTTTAACGTTTACTCATTTCCCATTCGACACGAAAGGTTAAATAACAAAAAAAGAAAAAAAGGGGGGAATCGTCGGACATAATTTCATCGTATTCATCATCATCATCCGGTATTTAAGTCTTGAGCCTAAATATCAAAGCGCAGCTGCCTTAACTCACGTGCGGTACAATAAAGACTCGTGCTTAAGAGGCAGGTGTTACGTTATGTCAGTAGGCAAGGAGATACGCTTCCTTGATCGAGAAAAGAAGGGCCCCCTTTATGGTTCTCGGAAGGGGTCGTACGTCGTTCACGCATCCGTTATATAGTCGTTCTCCTGGGCGCAGCTGATGGGGCCATATGAGGTAATTGAATGTCCTATCCATAACGGGAGATGACGATGTTCTGGCATCATTCATCAAAACCAAGAGAGACAAAATTGGGAGCGATCCTTAATTGTAAAATAATGTGATCCGTTATTTTGTGATGCGCGGTTAATTATTAACCCGATCATTAGCAGATTGCATCTCTGATTGATGAATATAGGGATGTGGCGCAGTTCCATAATAATAATGGCCTTGATTTTCTTATAGTACCTGAAAAATGTTTTGTACTATGATAATTATCAAAGATTACAGTCTCTCTCTCTAGGAATTATTAAAACAGTTTTCTCCTTGTTGTTGTTGTTGTTGCATTATAATTGGATTCGTCAACAAAAGGGCATAATTTCTATCATAATGTATTCAAGAGAAGAATAAAAATAAAAAAGCAGCACCACCATCTTCGTGTTGAAAAGTCTGAACTTGAAACATGGGGCATTGAAATTCCCCAAAGTGATTTTCTCCAAATTTAGAAAGAAGAGAGGCGAGACCGCAGAAGTCGGGAATGAAAAATGCTGTTTCATAGCTATTACATTAATTTAAGGAGCCGTCAAGAGCTCAACATTATTATCATTTCTGCATCTATTAAATCACCTTGTGAATGAATAATATTGATCTAAATTTGTACATATGGAGAGAAGAAAAGTCTTAAGCTCTTTTTACTTTTATAGACCACTTAAAAACCAAAAGGCGGCGTCGTCGTCGGTAATTTTCACTCGTTTACATGCGTCTTCAAAAGCGGCGTGATGACCGAGAAAAAATCTAGCGAAAGAGAACAGCACCCATTTTATTTTTTACGACGATTAATTAAGATTATATAAACTCACAAGTTTTTCCTTTCCCACAGTCAGCGTAACTTTTTTTTCACCAGTTTAATCCCATTACAAAACTTAATAGGGCGGCGCTGAGTTTCAACACGCACGCGAAAAAAACCGCAAATTGATTAGCTTTTATGACATGATAATCACGTCCCATCAACATCTTTCCTTCATTTAGTTGATTACAAAAAAAAGTTTGAATACATGCAAAAAAAAGTTTCTATACAACTTAAGAATATCAATAAGAAGCCTGAAAAGAAACAATGAACGATAATAAAAAGGGGTTTCTTTTTTTAATGGTTTGTATACACCGATTGAATGAATGGAGAACCCTTCTATGAAGATGATGGTCCAGGGAGTTGACCAGGTGTTTCTGTCAGGAGTACAACAGCAGCAGCACGCGTGTCTACCTGGACTTAGACGGGGGGTAAAAAAGGGTAGCAATCTCCTTTTGCACACACGTGTTTCGGACCATATTGACGCCTATATCAAAGCGGAAATGTGTTTTTGTGTGTGTCCGGCGGTCATCATCAAGCACGGATATGCATTTGCAGCTGTTTTTCCAAACGCAGAGAGAGACTAAGCTCCCCTCAGCAGCAGCAGCAGTTATTTTCCAGCGTCCGCATGACTGGTCAAGCTGACACAACAGCACACTGTATAGCCTATATACCGGACATTGTTGTGTATATGTCTATATGTACTTCACTCTATAGTTTTCCCACGAGTATATTTTTTTTTAGGAAGAAAACTTGATAAGGATCGTAACATCGGTGATGCAAGAAGTAGAGTACCATACACTTTTTGAATAGTTTTCATCACGATCCGTTAACATTCCAAAACTATTTAGGAATCTTTTCCTTATTACGTGAAATAAGAAAACCCTTGGGGAAAGAAACTCATCGTCAATATTGACTTGTCTACTTTTTTTTCTTCTTCTTTAAGGAATCTACTCGATAAAGACACCATCAAATGATATCAATCCAACTCCGTCTGGCGGCTGTTTATATTATGCGTGTATAGAGGATCATAGTGCAGCAGGATGCGACGGCGGGGAGCTTTTATCTTGATCAAGTCGTTTTCTTTCCCTCGAAAGAGCTCGCTCCATGTTTTCCATATTGAATGTATCACTGGAGCAAAGCGTGCGTGATAATCGGGAAGGACGATGCGGCCACACGTAAGATGTTATTGTTCCTTTGTTTGTGTCGTCTCTTTTAATGACCAGATCTCTTCGGTACTCGAGTATATATTGTTTTAAAGAGATTAAGAATGCCAAGGATTCTTATTCAAATAAGGGGTGGGAACTTGGCGGTTATGATATAGGGGAATGTGCTAGTAGTATAGTAGCAGCTTTTAAAAGACTGGTTGGACGACGGCCCTGATCCAAGGCCGGCGTGTCCATCGTGCGTCCATCCCGCAGGCGTGAAGGGAAAAAGAAGAAGAAGAATTCCAGCAAAACGACTATTAGTATAGAGAGAGAAGAGAGAAAACCATGACGCATTTGAAAAAGAAAAAAAGTAACCGGAAACCTGGAAGGGGCTCCTTTCCATTTTATATGTGTTGTTGCCTTCAAGTGGCCTTTTAAGCGGGACAGAGCACCACTTGAGATTCAGAAATACCAAACATGGCAACGTTCGGTCACCAATAAGACTGGCCTTGCGATACGTCACAACATATGCGACGCCAAAAGATACACCTAGCTCTGCAACTGATTTGCATAATTTTGAACGAATTTCGCAATTATATGCAACCGTTGGGAAGCCAACCGTGACGACATTATACAGGAATGCAGAGGGATTCTTGAGGTTATAAGAAATGTCCCAATTTCTAAAAATCCCAAAGATTGGATAACTCTGAGAGAAATCATCTGGAGAGAGCGGGATGGAAGAAATTAACGAAATTGTTCAGCCCTATAGCTCTCTCTAACTAAAAAATTGATTTCCATCTGTGAGAAAATTATCGTATCTCGACTTCATCATCTCGTCGTTAATTTATATACCGGCTGGAGGGAAATTCAATATCGAAAAAAAGAGGGGAGAAACAGCAGTAACTTCCTGATATTGTGCTTTTCTCTCTATATGAGATATTGATTATGTGATGGTGTTGGAGAGAAAAGCACCCTCATGGTCCAATTGACGAGGAAATAACCATTTTCTACAAACATCACAATTCCCTTCCGTCCATTTCTACAGGATGTGAAAGTAAAAAGTAAAAAAAGAAGACCACACACTTGTACACTAGAATTGACTTCCCGAATTGAGCTGAATAATACACAGTGCGCAGTATGTTGTACGTCTTGGAGAGATGATGGATCATTTTGCCGACGACCTTTAAGAGGAAGAAGAAGAAGAAGAGGGTGACAGAGCCGACCTTCGTCGGACTTTGGGGCCGCACACTCAAAGGCATGCGCGGCGACAAGTCGAAAAAGAAGAGTTCCCCTCTTTCAAACGTCATTCATCTAGTTAATTGGAATGTGTGTCTCTACTTCTTCTCCTTTGATGGCCAGTTTGAGATTGTCCAGCCAAGGGGAAAATCCAGAAAATTAACATTTCAAAATATAAAAACTGATAATATAACTTTTTTAGTGAAGCGGAGCTATTTTGGCTAATGACAGCTTCTATATAAATGGGCGTGCTACCAGCATATTCCATCACTTGGAGTGTATATATATAGCGTGCTATAAGCTGGGGAGAGAAGAAAAAAGAAGAAGAAGATGACGGATTATGCTATACTCGGAGTGGATTACATAACGAGGAGCAGCACGACCCCCGGAAGCCCCTTGCTTGTTCTTTCATTTCTTCATCATCGCATGAATCCAGACAACTGCGTATTATAGAAACAACCTTCGTATAGTCTCTTTCATAAAAATATGAATTTTACGAGGACGTAGATAAAAGAGAGAGAGAGAGGCCATCCTGTGGAAATGAAACTTGATCTCTTTGACAGGAGACCCTAGTCCGGCAGCAGCCCCGCCCGAGAAAAAGGGCGGCATTTTAAGCAAAAAAGTGCTCCTGTCACATCATTGCCAACTCGACAGAGTGCACACACATGACAAATCTCTTATCTTCTCTCTAGTAATTCTACACACACCAGATATGGACATCATCAAGAGAAGATGAAGTCCTTGACGTTATATATATACATTTTTAAAAACAAGAGCCCCCAACAGGTTATTTTTATGACACCCTCCGCCTCTTCCGGAAAATCTTGAGGGAAAAAAAACTAAAAGGATAAAGAAATCAAATATAAGCTGGGCGGCGAAAGCAAAAAAAAAGAGTAAAAGTCTTAAAAGAAAAGGAATTTTTCAATTATGAGGAATGCCAAACAGGAAGTGACGTGTGCCCTAATCAACTCAATATGCTCTCGGCCATCAAGGAGAACTGCTGCAACTTAATCGCCGCTCCTACTAAACACAGTGGATTATCATTTCTGAAAAGGGAAGTCTTCTGCGGCCGACGAGGAAAAGAAAAAAAAAACTTGCATGAAACATATTAGACTATATATGTTGTGTTGTTGTGTGTTCCAGCGTGGGAACGCAATGAAGGCAGTACCAGCTGCTTCTTTTTCGTCTTCTTCTCCTCCCAGAGCAACCTGCCCTCTAACCATGTAAGACATAAAAACTTGGAGAAAAAAAAAAGAGTATGGGGTAGAAAAATGAGAGAGAGAGACACTGCTGCGTTGATAAGCAGCATGCTTAATTGACCTGACCGCAAGGTGTGCTGGACGAAAGAGAGGGGAGTATAGAGGTTATTGCATCGTCTGCTTCAAATGTATTGTCATGAGCACGACTGCTGGGAAGGAGACAAGCAGCTACCTGCCACTAATATAAAAGAAGCAGAGAAAAGGTTCAACGATTGGACACGCTGTTTTGCTAGGTTCAGAGGAGCCTGAACCAATTATCGAAGCTGTGTCAAGCTAGGGGGAGAGTTCAGATTTGTTGTTTTTTATTATGGATGACTGTCCGCCATCAGAGCACCGCAGAAAAATACCCTTTTACTTCTATTCTTAAGCCATCCGGAATTAGTTTTTAAAAAAGTCATAAACTATATGGATTCTCAGCGATGCGACTGATTATTATTATGAAAAAGGATCGTCTGTTTAATGATGGCTGGCACATTATTCCGGGTATTACGCCCAGTATTTATCTCCTGTCTCTCCATTAAGCTCCCATTTTTCATGTCTTCATCGACGTAAGAGTCGTATAGCTGCAGAGATAGGAGACACGATCCCCCTCTCGAGGGTGCCATCGGTCGTCCGAGCAGCATCAGCAGCAGCAGCTAGCAGCCTCCCCGGGCTAGCGATAGACAAATATGCCACGAAACACGGGGTCCCCGGTGCGCTTTGATTTATCTCTCAGCTCTGGCAAGTCATTACAGCTACAGAAAATTGTTTTCCTTCTTTCTTCTTTTTTCGTCCTTCTTCTTCAAAAAGTCATGTGTGAGATAAGGATCGAGAGCGGGCTCTAGCATACACACAGCCCGAGAGAGACAAATTTCGCTTCTTTTCTTCTTCTTCAGACGTCCTCTAAAAAATCATGATTAGATTAGACCTAGAGAATTCCTTCCCCTCTTATTATCGACAAAAAACGACTTCATCTTGTAGTATACTGAACTGATGATTGACCCACTTTTCCATGTCTCTTTTCCCTCTTGAAAATGTGCGTTTAAGTGCTTCATTGAATGAGTAATAGAGTGTCTGCTGTGTGGGTAGTTGTTGGTCCATTCATCCGGTGGGTGATGTGCCTTAAAGAAAAGAAGAAGAAGAAGGTTGTAAGGTGATTCACAGACACACAAAAGAGGAGAGAGAGTGGGGGAGGAGCGCGCCTGCCGTATACACAGTGTGTGTGTGTGTGTGCTCCCCCTACCAACCGAGAAAAAGCAAAGTTCACTGTGCCTGCAGTGTTCAGTTGCAGCCCGACACTGGTCACGACCAGACCTGCCTGTGAAAAGATCCTTCGGGCAATTTCTTTTTTTCTCTTTATCAGTGTCTGTGAGAAACATTTACTCAGGTGCAAGAAATTTAAACGCCCCCCTCCTCACTAAAAAACACGTGGTGTAATCTTATCCTTGAACAAAGAAAATTGAAAAAAATGCTACTTAACAATAATAACAACGAGGCCGTTGTTGCTGGACAGCAGCAAGTGGTCTTCCGGCAGAGCCGGCCAGCCAAACCCAGCCGAAATAATAACAAGAAAAGTAGTGCTGGTGGTGGAACTTCAGCAGCCCGGAATTCGTGGTCTTTCCAGACACCGGATGCTCTACTAGTCCAAGCCGGTATCAACACTAAAGTGGAGAACATTTACGCTGATCCAGAGACTCTGATGATGCTCAACGGAAATACCAATTCAGAGATGAAATCTGTCTCTCGATCACGTCTCAGACAGAGGAGCGTATCTAACTTGACTGCAGCATCTCTGGCCGGGACCCGAGCAAACCGTGAGCACAGTTCCAACCGGAACGCTCATCAGCAGAATGGTACAGTCTCTGCCAAAGGGGTCGACTATATCCGGATGAGACCGGCTGCTGTGGAACCTCCACAAATCATCCAGGATCGGTCTGAATACGGCAATCCAGATGGCTCTTCGGCTCACTCTACAGCCGAGAGGGAGGCAGCAGCTGGATTGACCTGCATTAACAACAAAGAAGTGTATGAAGTGATCCATCAGAATCAGGCAAACCACCTGATCCAGTCTTCGGAAGGGGAAGCCCCAACCCTATTAGTCCGATCCGTTTCCGGACAGCATACGAATGTTGTTCCGACAACACGTGGCTCCCCACGGGAAGTAGCAGTTCCGGCCGTCCGGAAACCCCACACAGCTGCCGCTGGTAGTGGACCCATCAAAACCGAGTGGACCTTCCTTCCGTCGCCGACAGCGCCGCCGACCGATCCCCCTTCTCTTCAGCGTGAAATCAACTCGAAACCCGAGGTACGTTCTCTTACATGAGAACACACAAAAAAGGGGGATATTATTAATGGTGGTCATGGCGACCGGATTTGTGTGTGTTTTGTTACGAAAGGGTCTTTTGATAATAACTCGGTGGTGGCGTTGCCACCGAGCTTGCGGGGTCAGCCGCCACCGTCTCGATTTCCCGACTTTGTGTCTTGCTGATGGGAATCGGTATCGTTTTCATTCCCAAGCACTACAGTTCTTATTTTAATGATCTTCCGTTCTCTTTTTTTTTATTATTTATTATGAGAGAATAAAATACGAAACCTTTGCATTCTATTGATCAGATCTTGAGACATTTAAATTACATCAGAAATGATAAGATTATTGCTCAACACACACATTTTTGTCGGGATGTGGCTTAGATTCAGGAAATCAAAAGTCTTAATGTCTTGCACAACGAGAAAAAGCTTCATCGTAATAGCGTGGAGGCCGTTTGTCAACCCCTTGTTGTGGCTCCGCCCGGACTAATCTGAGCAGCGTGATTGTTTCGAACGCGCTCTCTCGCTTTTGAGAGATGCCCCTTAACCGAGCGATAACAACAGGCTTGGGGACGACGAGAATTAAGAGGGAGCGCGCGCTACTTATCAGCAGCCTCGCCATATAAGGTCTCGATATTAAGTTAGGAGGAAAAAAAGATATATACCACCACCACCACCATATAACCTTGACTCTATGGGAGAAAAATACATTTAAAATAAAAATTCGGCTGTCATCCCACCCGCTGTCCCGATCGTTTTCGATTTCTCTCTCTTGAATGTTATGGCACTAAATAAAAATTCGACAGCCTATAATTCCGAGAACGATATCGGCCTCTCTCAATATGTTGACAAGGAAGTGTATGTTGTTGTTGTAGGATTATACGAGTTAGAAAACCGCAATAAAATAAAAAAAAGCTCTTTAAGACCCTGCATCATCGAGATTACATCACTCGAAAAAACGTATTCTAATCCTCTCTCTCTCTCTACGTAACCACTTTCTCTGCCGAATTCATTAGAAAACTTGCTCAACAGCGCACCATAAGTTATTAACCTGTCGAGAGGATGAATAAGGATTGTATTTTTTCTCTCTCCTTTCTTTTGAGAATCAATACAAGTTATTATAATAATACCAACGCCTATGTTTATGTTCACAGGAATCGTCGACGGTGCGCAAAGGATTGGTGTGGATGATGAGGGATCGGCTCTTTTCTCGCTATCACGGTACTATAACAACAGCAGCTGGAATAATAATTATAAACTTTATTATTTACTTTTATTGTCTTCTTCTATAGAGCGATTCTGCATCTTGACTAGAAACTATCTCCACTGCTTCAAGAAGGGCACTGAAGGCAGTCTTACCCACATGGGCAACTTTCTGTTCAAGGTATAATAAAAAATAATTTTTTTTGAGTGGTGTCATCCATTGTAATAAAGCGGCAGAGACCGGTCTTACATGGAAAAGTGGGGTGGAGCAGTGTAATTGTTTTTCAACCCCCCGGTCGTCATGACGACAATATTGGATTTCAGCTCATTTTTCGACATTTTTTTTTTAGGTTAGTCTTGCCGACGTGATGGCCGTCCAATGGCTCGACAAACGAGGAACAGCAATTGTTTGCCTGACGCTGGCCAAAGAAGGCCGACTCTTGGTTAAGACTTCGTTGGACCTCCAGGGTTGGTTCGAAGACTTTCAGGTAAACAAATAGACTTAAACAAGAATTTCCTTCTCCCCCTTATTCTTGCGTGTTAGTTCAACTCGAGTTATGACATCCGGGTGTTATACTGACATTCTCTCATTCTTTCCACAGAGTTGTGTCAAGGAGACGATAGGTCGCCGTCAGACTTTACTGTTGGCGCCTAAGAATAGCAGTAGCGCCGAGACGCCCTCTCCGCCAATTTCAGCTCGGCACCGTCAGCAGTACGTCGTGCAACCCGTCGTTCGCGACCGAAGTTTGGCCGCACGGAACCGATCTACGAATCGATATTCCCGTAAGTACCCTTGGCCACCTTCTTTTTCACATGTTCACACGTCATTACCAAAAGTTCCGTGTGGTCGCGAAGTTCCAGTCTCAGAGTTCATCGACACGTCGTCTATCATAATCAGACGAGATAATAAATTTTGTTTTAAAAAATAAGACATGAAATTTTATACTATTTTTTTCTGGTTGAAGAGAAAAAAAAAGTGAAGTCTGTGAAGCGTATCTCATTATATATTATCATTTTGATTGCCACCACCTGCAGTGATGAGCGACCACGAAGTCAAGATGACAGGGATGTCGGCCACTAGTGGTGCCGCCTCGGAGGGCCCTGACAATGGCAATCCAAGCGGGATATTAGCCGGCCAACCGCTTAGTTTGTGCTACACCGTTCCGGCTCAGATGACTTCTTCTACTCCTCCACCGCCACCGACGACAACAACAACAACGCAGGCTGGACCTCCTCCCGTTCCAGTTCCTTATCGAGGTTAGTAAAACATGAAGAATTTAACAATTGAGCGGATGGTGTTATAACGGATTATATTCATTGTTATTATGTAGAACGTTCGGTGAGCTTTGACCGGTCTCGGGCTTCCAAAGCGGAACGAGATGCCAAGCGGCGCTCTTACTTCCCAAGCAATCACGTGACTCAAGTCTAAGGAAGAAACAGTGCACATCTTTTTTATAAAAACCTCTTTCTACGTATATATATGCTTATTCAATAATCGACGATGGAATTTCAAGTGTCTAGTCAATTGAGAAAACCTTCATTTGATTCCCTTCTTTACTTTTTTTTTATTCGTCGTCCCTTCTTTTTTTTTATATTATAAAAGTCATTCTTTTTGTCACGTCTCGACTAAAAGGGCAAATACACCCGATTATATATCAGTTATGTTTTCTTTTTATTATCTATTATATGATTCAAGAACTTCTACAATGGCACCAATCAGAGTGAACTCAAGTTAGGGAGAAGGGCATAAGAGATAGAGAGAGTGAATTGCACGATAAGACAAGGGAGGACTTGTCACGCAGTCACGCTCACGTGCGCCCCTTCGATGCGACGCTGACTTTTCGGGCGTGTGTTAACTTCCACTTCGCGTGCGTTCAAAAGAAGAGGGAAAGCGTGTATACAGTAGTTTCTTTCTTCAGAAGTTTTGCTGGCGCTTCTTCTTCTGATCGATGGCGTCCTGGATTGGCTGCCGTTTCGCCTGGTACCGCCGGTGCAAGTCGTAGATTTCGCGCTCCATCTCGGAATCCAGGTTCGACATCCGCTGTTGAAGCTCTTCAAAGCTCAGAAATTTGAGCTGTGTGCAAGAAGTAGTATAATAAAACATTTCGTCAGCTGTTTATGTACGTATATAATAATATAAAGAAATGTGTTTTCCCTCCCCAGATAGTCGGGTTTCAATGCACTTTTCTTTCCCACGAACTACTTTCATACAAATCGGTTAGTAAAAACTGAGCAATTGGTCGTAAGTAAGTATCGTGTTCCAGCTGTCAGTACTAAACAGGTATAAATCTGCAATTATATTCTGCACTCTTTTTTTTTCTTTTTCCTTTTAAAAAAGTGTCGAGTGTGTGCCCTTGAAGAGGTTACGGAAACAGAGCAGAAAAAAAAAGTTTGGAATGTAAGGGGATCGGATGTCAAACCCAGAGGGGAGAAAATGAAAAGAAAAGAAAGGGGCGGAGGGAAAGCAAGGGTGCGTCCATGATTTCATCATAGAGCTTAATGCTCACGAAATAAGAATCGTGACCCGCTTTGCGTTTGAACGACAGCTGACGGAGGAACGAAAGAGAAAAAAAACGCTCCCACCCTTTTTTCCACTAGTTTGAATAGCCGTGATTTATCATCAACTGAGTGAGAGAGAACTTACAAATTCAAAATCCCCATCCATAAAGGGCCGTTGTATTTTGACAGGATTCTCCGGATGGGGATTAGCACCGATAACGGATGAGGGCTGGACAAACGGAGAGACTACAACCGGCTCATGACTGGTGGAGCCGGTCATCACAGATCTGGCCATTACGCCCACAGTAGAGCCTAGAAATAGATATAGCCCAAGAAGAAATCAGTTCCTGGAATATGTATAAGATTAGATAGATCAAGTCTCACCAGCCGAAATTTGATTCAGCTGACGTTGCAGATTTGATTCAAAGCGCTTCTGTTCCTCGGGTGTCATGGGGATGGGCTGAGCGACGGATGAGGATGGAGACAGCTGGGCGGGCGGTAAAGGAGCTCCGTCGGCTCCCAGCTTTTCCGCCGCATCTTTCTTCTCAAAGTGATCCAGGAACAGTGGACGGTATTTACTCTTGCTAGACTGGCCCTCCGACGTTTGATGTCCTGTCACGCACGTTATGAATTCAATTATTTTAATTAATAGAAAAATGAATTTTGATTTACGCTTCATGGTAGAGTCGGCATCTTCTTCGCCGTCAGAATTGATGACCATAGTTCCAAGATTTTCATTCATATCGTCATCGTCACCCATATTGCGATTTCCTCGACCGTGAGGTACCAGTGTGCCGGTACAGTGCTCTATCATGGTACCTTCACTGGCTCTACTGCCAATCATGGTACCGTCATCCATGTCTTGATTAGGTACAAGAGTTCTCTCGTTTGCCGGAGCGTGTATCATTGTTCCACTATCGGCTTCATCATCATCCTACAAATTGATTAGATATCCAAAATTGGTAATTGGCCAAATTGTCTATAAACTTTCTCTCTCTTATGCACTTAGAGAGTACTATCTTAAGTCAATTTCTGATAGCTATATACTAACTGAATCGGCTACGTGCTTGCCGCTAAGTCGGTAAACAAGGTTTTCTCTAATCTCTTTGGCTTCGGCAATCATCTGGCTGAGAATGGCAGCCGGCTGGGCCATGCCAATAAATTCGTGCTGAAGCAATTCCGTTGCTGTGGCTCGTTCATCCGGGTTCTTCACAAGACACCTTATTAAAGAAGAAAAAGAGGATAATTTAGTACATATGATATAAACGATCCATTTTTCAATATTATGGTAACGCCTGCTATAAAAGAGAAAAAAAACTGCTTTTCGCACATGCGAGAAAAAGAAATGAACACTGCAGGGAGTAAACGAGAGTTTGATTCCGTGAAAGAGGCAGCAACAAAAAAGTTTTACTACACCCATGGTGCGTGCAACCACACCTCGTTATAGTGAATCTCATATCTATATATTTAAAAAATATATAAGAATGGCTCTATCATGAGGAATATTTTACCTGGAAACGAAGTCGATAAACTCTGGAGACCATTGATCGGGCTCACGGAAAGACGGCGGCGGTTTGGTGGGGATCATAAAAATGGCTCGCATAGGGTGGATGTCGCCATACGGCGGTTTACCCTCGGCCATCTCCAAGGCAGTGATCCCTGAATTTTATTTAAGAATGAGATTCAATTTCATTTGTCGTAAAAGCGGCGGCGGCATTATACGAAGTCGTAAAATAATAGAAGAAGAAGAAAAAGAGAATTTCTCAGAAACCTAAAGCTCCAGATGTCGGCGACGCAGTCGTAGCCGATCTCCTGAATTACTTCAGGGCGCCATCCAAAACGGTGTTACCGATGACCGTATTCCTTTTCGCCATCGTGTCCTGCATTATAATATCGATATATAAATGTGTCTAATAAATATTTATTCAGAGGACATACCGTCAGTTGTCCGGCAACTCCAAAGTCGGCTAGTTTCGCGTGTCCTTCCGAGTTTAAAAGGATGTTGCCAGCCTTGATATCTCGGTGGATTTTTCTTCTCAAATGCAGGTACTCGAGTCCTCTAAGGGTATCCATGAGAACAGTAGCAATCTCAACTTCTGATAGGGTTTTCTTCCTTAACCTCATGATATCTGATACTGAACCAGCTCCACAATATTCCATTACAATCTAGACATAAAGGTGATTATAGTTTTGTTTCTTTAAATAAATAATAAGCTTTCAATTACCCAGAGGTCAGTGTTTTTAAAATAAGAACCATAGTATTTGACTACATAGGGGGAGTCACATTGTTGCATAATTGAGATTTCTTTGATAATTTCTTGCAGGTCTGTGTCCACTGGAACCTGAAGTGAAAAAATAATATTGATTTATGAAACTGTGACAAAGTTAGGTACTAATAAATTATTAATGATTACCTGCTTGATGGCCAATACCTTGGCCTGATTCCTTGTGCAAGGCCTTGTAGACACTGCCATAAGATCTGTCGTCAAACATGAGCATGGTTAAGAAACAACATTGCCTGAATATTGTTGATTTGAATTATTTTACCCTTCTCCCAGCTTGCATATGATATCGAAGACTTCTTCTGGCTGGACGTGTGAGGCTCTCCTCAGATAATTTCTTAAGTTCACTAAGAAATTAATCAAATATCCATTAAATACTAATTTTACATACAGGTATTGCAACATAACAGGGCGTTTCATTTCAACTATAAACACCACAGCGGTACGAGTACCTTCAAAGCCTTCAAAACTTACTTTTTGGAAGACATTTTCTTCAACACTTTGATTAAAAACTAGACAAAAATAAACTCTTGATTATAATTAATCTACTAAATTCAATTAAGCATTTCTCGCACAATCATGTGACACTTTATTTCCGTTCCCGGTGAAATAATGATTGTGATTGTCAAGCGATGTAATTATTTTTCCCTTGAGCCAGGAGGGAACTAGGGAAGCCACCTTCTGTCAACATCCTTACTCTAACCATCACCGCTAGGTAGCGCTTGCAAGCGCGAATTATGAAAATATACCTTTAAAAAAAAGAATATTGATAACTAATAATTCTTACAAATAAAAAAAATAAAAAATAGATGCTACTAGGTGAAAAATAATTTCCTTTGAACAAAACTATTAATTTAAAACATCTTTCTTTGTATTAACACTAAAGACAAAAAAAGAAATACAACACAACATCGCAGTACGGAATGGAATTAAAACCTGAAATGATTAGACAAGGCAACCATCGGATTGCAATTTCCAGAATAAGTAATCGACTCGGTTTTCAACACCATCAAATTTCTCTTTACCAGTACCAAACACGAATCCCCCATCATCATCTATTAGTTTTGTCAGACTATAAATCCACAACAGTTTTCGGAGGCCTATCTTGGGTCGGCGAATGCCAATTTTCTTTGTAAAATCGGTAATTTGGATGTCGGTCAAGACCTTTGTCACCTTCAGGACAGTCGTTAGATGCTCAACGGTCGATAGGTAAGGAACCTTTGAGTACTGCATTGAAAAGAGGAAGAATTTTCAGCTTCTCCAACTCTTGCCTTTGATTTAAAACACAAAAGTTAATTAGGTTTCACTTTGACCAACTACTTTGGACAACATTATACTTGCAGCTAGTAGTACACAAGACCACCAATTTGCGACCATCCGGCGGCGGTTTGTTTAATAACTCCAAGAAAGTTTGTAGGACAATTTTGGAGTAGGGTGTCCCTATTTCACAATATTCCATCAGTAGTTCGATATTATCGATGAAAATGCAGCTCAATGCGGAATAGTAAGAATCATCAAAATCCTGTAGTTAAGAAAAAATTTAAATATTGCACTCATATTTAAAAAGGGGGGAAATCGAGAGATAATTTACATACTTTGCGGATTTTGGCACATTTGTCTTTAGTAGACAATCCAGCCATTTTGCCCAAACTGCAGATCCTGACAAAGGGGAAATCAAAGTTTTTGGCCAACTGAGCGGCAATGGCTGTTTTTCCCGACTTGTGCGGACCTTTTACTAGCACCGTAAAAAGTCCTGAAAAATTAATAAATTATAAATTCTGGAAAAGGGCGGATTAAGTTCAACTTAATTTACCGAATCCGTTTCGCTCACTGATAGCTTTCTGAATAAGGTTAGTCCCGTTAGTGAAAACGATTTTAAATGGTTCTCCCCAAGATATGAAACCATTTGAGATGTACGGCTCAAACACATCAGCGCTGCTTTTAAAAGCCTGATTTTGAGAGTTTGAAAATTGTGTCATATTTTTAAGTTTTAGTCAAATATAGATTTTTTACACCGGTTTCACGTAATTGTTTAGAGCGTGAAAGAAGTCACTCCTGCAGACGTTGACTTTCTCGGCAAAGTGTGGGTCGATTTCAACTTTCGGATAAATTTTGATCAATCGACTAAGAGCCTTTGTCTTGGCAGCACGCACTAGACATTCTATATCGGCAGCGGTGAAGTTCACGGTCCATTCGATCAACTCCTGAATTTAAAAAAAAAATATATATATATATATACCTATATTTGATTTTAAATGTGGAACTACTAGTATTCGTAATTAGACTAGAAAGTACTTACCGAGAGATCAACATCACTTGCAATCTCGTTGAATTCCACCAATTTGGCAAGGTGCGTTTTCAAGATTTGGGCTCGGTGCGACTTGTTCGGCAAACCAATTTCAATTTGAACCTGTAAAGAAACGAAGTAGAAAAAAAATAGAGAAGAGAATTTATAAAAACAGCACTACCCCAAAACGACGAAGTAGAGTTTCATCGACCAAATCTCTTCGATCAGTGGTGCCGATGACCAGAATATTGTCGAGACCGTCGATTCTTGATAACAACTCGTTGAGTACGGTCTTGCGAGTACCATAAGCGCTGACAATAGAACCTCTTGCTTTAGAAATAGCATCAATGTAGTCAATTGCGATTACGTGTAAGGCACTTTTGGAACCAAGCTAAAACATAAATTAAACGTTTAAAATTTGAAATCACTTCAAAAGCTATCTTTTTATAAACGAACCCGTTCTTGTTCCTCTTCAGCATCTTGGAAAAGTTTACGAATGTTTCCTTCTACAAGGACTTCGGTTGCGGTGACATACTTCAGCTCGCGAGCTAACAACAGTTCACCAATCTGACGGATTAAGTGAGTTTTGCCCGTACCAGGCGGACCGTAGAGAAGTATACATTTGGCATATTTTGTGCCTATATAAGAACAAAGAAAATCAGTTAACTTAAATCAAACTCCGGAGCTTTATTTCGACAGAAAAGATTTTTTCTTGTGTAAGGCCTACCAAGCGGTTTCCATATATTCAGGTGGTCGAGTAGCAGAAGCCACGACCAGCCTAATTAATACTTCCAACTGACTATCCAATAATCCTTCTAATCTCAAGTGTTTTTTTAATTTGGAATGATCGTCTGGATGGTCCAGTTGGAGTGTTGAGAAATCCTCCTCTTCAACCTCCTGAAAATGGAAGACAAAGGATACAAAAAAATATTTTAAAAACACTTTAAGGAATATTACTTTCAACTGTCTAGCCAATCCTTTGACTTCCAAAGTCCTGTGACTTGTGTTTTATTGATGTGAAATGTGTGTTGGGGGATGGTTCCAGTTGAAGGGTTCGGACAGATTTTCCCACCTTCTGCTTCTGAAAGGCAAAATAGAAGGGATTCATAACTAATTTAAAAATCGAAATCAAATTTAAAAAATCAATCAAAATTAAGAGGAAAACCAATTCAAGATGTTAACTGAAAATAGTAGACATGAGTGCAATCTCCCTTAAGACCGCTAGCCCATATAGTTCTTCTCTTTCACTGTTAAAATCTCTGCTATGCCCACAAGTTAGCTAACTGCATCTCATTGTGAATTACATAAACAAACAAATATCAATCAAGTCTATTGATGGGTACGAGTTAACAATACAAAACAGTACCTTTCTTGTGCACAGTGTCCACTCATTTTTGGGATCCATGACTGTAAATATTGGACGATTCATACAGTGAGAAAGCAGTGTTTAACCCTTGACAAGCACAGTTCAAGAGCTTAATAGAGACTGAAAAGGGACAACGGCAACACGTATACGTGCTGTAAATCGGTGAAGACTCTCTTGAGACCAAACAAAAACGTTTTAATGTCTCCAGTCCGCTTCCCAGAACCATCGAAGGTCGAATCTACACATACAACAATGATTCATACTTCAGCTCCGGAGCCGGCAGCTTCTTGGAAGAATTAAAAAAAAAATTAAACATGAAGTAAGCCTACATTTTTCCCGCCGTCTGTCTTCCTAGTTCCTACCAAATTTTCTTGCGAGACTATTTACATTGCTTCAGTTCGCAACGCGTGAACGTGCTCTACGCAAATACTGCGATTACTTCTGTTACCAAAGCGTGATCTAGTATTCTAAGTAAGTCGCAACATTCATGAAATGCAAGAATAACTGCTGGTGTGTAAAGACTGCGCAAGAAAAATGTTTAAATCATGTGTATGTTATGTTAATCGAACAGGCGACCACTAATTTTCGTTGAGTGACTTCATGGTCAACATTCACACTCTCTTAAACCATCACCGATAGATAGCGCTTGCAGTCGTAGAGGTACGAAAAATTGTTAATTTTTCAATAAAAAATAAAAACAAATAGATGAGCACTTACTGGTGACGTTGCATCGTTACTTAAGGAATTCCTGTAATTCATAAATCATTGACCATTTGTTTCCATTTAGGAAGAGTCCCATTTGCATTCTCATCACGGAAGATGGCTATTACGCTATCCCTTTTCATGTTATGTCATCCGGACACGGAAAACCTCGTCTCTTACGTAAAGGAACGACCATCAACCACAAAAGGAAGAAATGAAAATGGACAAGACCATCAAGTTAGCACGTGTGATGATGGCCTTGTGAGGTTTATTCGCAAACGGAAACTTCTCTTGAATAATAAATTGATCATGTAAATATTGCTTCTTTATAATCCAGGAAGTGGTATTCTCATAGCCCATTGAAGAGAAGAGAGGGATGGCAAAAAATAAAGAAGGGCCTGAAGGTAAAAATAATCCCGGCGCCGGTTGGTTGTTAGATTAAGAGTCTATAAGAAAATGGTCCAGGGCCGGACGACCTTGGCTAGTAACAATGGGCGCTGCTCATAACATTCTCTGGGGGCATTTAGAAAAGACGGTAAAAAATGGATACTTTTAGTGCGCAGGAAAGGTCGTGCGAATTCATAAAATACAAGTTTCCTAGCATTATTGTTAGGACAACAGAAAATCCAGGAGTCGAACTGATCCAGCGGATGATGATGATTTTATTGGCGGGGCATAGGTGTGGGGACCGCCGGAAATCACAGCTGCCGTGTCCCCCTCATCATCAGCGGAGAGAGAGAAAAAAGTGTGCCCATATTTATTATTACAATATATATAGAATAGGATGTGTGAAAGTCCAAACTGTGTGAAATAAAAAGTCATCTCCGGATCCAGCATTGCCGGAAAAGCTGAAAAATGACCGAATATTTTCATTTTCACTGGGAACGAACGAACGAAGATTTCTCCATCACGTTCGTTCCAACCTTGCTGCGGCCGCTGCTGCTGGCATCCATCAGGTAGGAAAGAGAGAGAGAGAGGGGCGGGGTTATAACCACTACAAGCCAGACGACCAGCCAGTGGCAAACCCAGTCGACCGACAGCCAAGCTGCTGGACAGGTGTATTGTTTATTTTTTGTATATATTTATATATACATTGCTTTTTTTCGCACATCTATTTGGGTTATATTTGGTAGAAGAGAAATAAGAAAAACCGGTTTAGAGAAACAGTGCCGGCAAGAGTATTTTAAAAGATGGCCATCACGGCGCGATGGATCCTCTTCTTCGGCCTGATGAGCTCCTGCGGCGTCTGGCTTCTTTGCAGTGCTCAGGATCCCACCGTCGTTCTTCCCCAGGGCGAGATTCGAGGTGTAAGTATAATTCTTTTTTCTTTCCTTTTCGTCGAGTTGCTGTGTGGAGAAAACTGTACATCTAAACATCCAGGTCATCCTTCTTTTAACCACCTTGAGATGACCCTTTAGTAGAGACTTCCGCGTCAACTAAATTTCCTGATCGAATTTATTTAAAGACATTCACTTTTTTTCTTGGAAAGCTTGAATACAAAAAGAAAGCCGACCATGAAAGTTTCAAAAACTAAAAACGACAAAGAGAAAGGATCTTTTCCAATATAGAGCTAGAACGAATGGATGTGGTCGTCGTCGTTATTATTTACTCTATTGTGTCCAGTAGGGATGGCCCGCCCCGTAACGTGTTATGCACCGATTTCCGTCCGGTTCAATGGACCGGAATATGGCATCATATTACACATTTTTCTAAATGGATTTTACATCACAATGTGGACATACACGCAATTAAAAGTATTTTTAAAATAATAATCTTTATATATTTTTTGAAAACAGGTACGTCGTCCTTCGAATAAGCGAGCGACCGTCGTAGCCTTTCTTGGCATCCCCTATGCTCTACCACCTGTAGGCTCACGCAGATTTCAGGTATTTATAACAAAAAAGGCTTTATATAAAGAATATAAACTTGATGCTTGGTTCTACCTGGTACGGATTGTGACAACCTTTGGGTCGACGACCTTGTCCAGCATGATAATAATAAGTCTTGGTGACAACTCTCTGTCCGATTGTTTCACATATTTATGGAGGGGGGACTTATTAAATGCTTTTCCTATAGGGACGTGGAATTGAGGCCAGGCCATGGTCCACTTTTTATATTTGTCAATTCAAATAGGAATTACATAAAATGTCGCGAATATTTGCACTGTTATGAAGAGAATCTTTTGTGTAAAAAAATAATAGCCGGTAGATATATTTTTGCGAGATTTCTCTTTTGAAAAACAAAAGTCCAATATAGCAGCAGCAGCAAAGTGTGAGAGAAAGTTTTCGCGCTTTGCTTCCCGCAGGTTATTATGAGCTCCACCCTTTACAGGTTACATAATAAAAAAGCGAAAATGTTTTTTGTGCGCCTCTCTACATGATCGGCTTTAATAGACGATCGCCTTAAATTAGCATTTTGAAGAAAACTTTTCCTTTTCTTTCATACTTTGTGCTTTTTTAGAAAACGTAACCTAGAAATAGATATTCGCTCCTTGTATGTTTGGTTCAAGGTGATAGAAAAGCAAGTTGGTTGCTCGCCATGAAGCTACCACTTCATTTCAGTGAAGACCATCAGGTTTTTCCTCCTCATGTCTCAAGAGAAAATTTGGTTACGGTGCAAGAATTCGTGAAGGTTTTTCCGCTGGTGTTTTTCTCAGAAAATCGGTGGTGACGTATACTTGGGGTTTTCTCTATTTCTTTTTATTTCTTTATTATGTAGTTGCCTGAGATGATACCGACCTCAAATAGGACTGTTGTGGCTACCCAATTCGGACCTGCATGTCCGCAACCTGATTTGGATCGATTGAGAGTGTCCGAAGATTGTCTCAATCTTAACGTTTGGATACCAGAAGTATGCTTAATTGACTTATCTAATAAAACGGATTGATAATATTTGAATTCATATATAGACTCCAGTCGAGTTCAAATCCTATCCAGTCATTGTTTTCCTCGAAGGAGAAATGTTCACAACAGGAAACCCAGGAAAGTATCCAGCCGAAGATTTGGCTGGTGAAGGTCTAGTCGTCGTCTCCATCCATTATCGATTAAACGTTTTCGGTATAAAATGAATTTTCAACACCCAAGTGGAATTTAAAATAACTGAATTGACCATTTAGGATTTCTGTCGTTGGAAACGGCTGAAGCACCGGGAAATCTAGGTCTTTGGGATCAAAACATGGCTCTTAAATGGGTGCAAAACAATATCGCTCGATTTGGAGGCGATCCTAAACAAGTCACTCTAATGGGGCACGGATCAGGAGCGGCTTCGGCAACCATGCACATAGTTGCCCCAGTTTCTAAAGGTATGATTACATTCTCAAATAAAAATAATTCAATTATTTAATATTTTTATTCTATAATTCAGGATTGTTTGAGAGGGCAATCATCATGTCAGGATCCCTATTTGCTCCATGGGCTATTGCCCGATATCCAAGGGATGCTGCCGTAGGTGTTGCTCGATTCCTCGGTTGCCGGACTCACGGCGTTGATGAGGAACTATTAGATTGCCTCCGATCCAGAGATGTTGGCGATATCTTGCAAGCCTTTTCTCGTCATCAACAGGTTTTTAAATGAGATTTTCAATTCTTCTGAAAAGATTTTTAAACTTTTAACCGTTAAATTTTAGGATTTAAATACGACAGAACTGTTTGGTCCTGTAGTGGATACCTTCCTTCCTGCCGAGCACGCATTCCTTGGCAAGGATCCTCAAGCGTCCCTGCAAAAAGGCGATTTCACTAAAATGCGGGTCATTACTGGTGTCGCCGAGAGTGAAGGAGCTGGCATGCTAAGTACTAAAGCAATTTATTCAATCAAGATCCGTGTTTTGTTGTGTTTACTCACCGAATCCCACTTGATTACCATAAACTTTAGGCGTGATCCGTAATCTTGGTCGAAAGTCGTACGACGAATTGGCCCACTTTTTCTTAACAGCCTCGATTCCAAGAGCAGTGGTATACCAGTTACTTTTAAAAATTAATTGCATATACAAGTTCATTATCATTGGTGTTTTCAGGATTTTTACGGATTCCCTGCAGCTTGGCAGGCCGTTTATCGGACGATTCGTTATCACTATTTTGACCGGGTTCAGAACAAGGACAAGGCTAGTATGCTCCAGCAGATGCTCCAATTCTATTCGGACGCTTATTATAAAGCACCGCACGATCACCTGGTCAACGGGTTGGTCCGGAACAACGTGCCGACCTACATCTATCGCTACGCCTACGCTACCTCAGACCCTTTCAACAATGTCCTCAACACAACAGGTTTTCTTGATTACATAATGGTTTTTAGAATGTGCTGTTTTTTAAAGGTCGTGATTTATACAGGAGCCCCTCATGGTTCTGAATTGTTGTATCTGTTTGGACCGACTGTTTTCCGGCAAGAGATTGGAGTGGGATTCAGTCGCCAGGATGAAGCTGTGAGCGATTTGATGAAGCGCGCTTGGTTTGAATTCGCCACTGGAGGGTATAATTTCGAATTATATTAAAATATAACGAATTTTAATTAGAAATATGGCTTTTATAGGGATCCAACACCGAGTCCCTTCGGTTTCAAATGGGAACCATCGAATAAAGAGGAGTTGAAAAATTACGAGATCCGTGAACAGCTCTCCAGAGTTGCTTATCCAAAGCACAAAGTTGCGTTCTGGAACGATTACCTCCCATCTTTGGAACGTTTAGCTCGAGGAGAAGAAGGAGTTTTCAATCCTAAAGATAAAAATCCTTACGATTCTCGACTCCGGACAGGTACTTTCATAAATTTCAAAACAGCATAATAAAGAGATATTAACACATTGTATTAAAACAGATCCTACACAGCCGTATCAGTCCATCATGTGGGTACTGATAGCTGCCATTTCCGTCCTCTTGGTGGCCTTCATCTTGAGTATGGCGAGTATGCGTAGACGGCAGCCTCTGGTCTGAGGGTGGCCCGGCAGAACCAAGTACCGCACTAGTACAGCCGCCGCAATCACCACCACCTCACCTCCATCACCAGTTCATCCATCGTCGTCATCCAACACGATCCATCCGTCGTCTTTCTCTGCCACTCCATCATCTTATCGTCCTTATTTCAATCAACCATCGTCCTCTTTTTTCGATTCCCAGAGTATTAGACGTCATCCATTTCGTCAGACTCGAGGGGCTTTCACTCTTGGTGCCAGAACGTCGTTGTCGTCGTCTGCTAAACGCTGCGATACCATCCGAGCCGGACGGAAGTGCTGGCTCCAACTCGAAGAAGAAGAGAGGCAGTCCCGTCTTAGGCGCCTGATGCCCAGCGAGCCCCAGCGTCGACTCGCAGCCGTCCTTCACTCGTCGCTGAACACTCTGAGGGCCAGCGGTGAGGCCGTTCGACGGCGGCGGCTGACGCGGCAGGCCAGTCAGTCGCAGCCCGACCTTTCCCGCCGGTCTCCCGAGGCGATTGAGGCGGCGGCTGAGGACGAGTTTATTTTCACTGCATTGTGATGATTGAATCATTCGTGTCTTGTTTGTTTTCTTTATGTGTGTATCGCTCCAAACTTGATCATTTTTTTTTATTTGCTCTCCTTTTAGGAATTAAATTTTGTTTATGCGTGCATCACTTCGTCACCATAACACACATACACTTATGCTAACACTTTGAGTGGTTCTGTCGGTTTTTTGTGCCCATTTTTATTAGCGTATTTCATTGCTCGATGTCCTCAATACATTTTTTTGTTTCGCGTTTTTTCAATCCATTTGTTTCTCTATACCACTTTTAGATGGCGCGACCTGTGCTCTTTCACCACTATCTATAGTGTCCGCAAGGAATTCAAAAAATGTGTTTTGATGGTTATTTCCTGGGAAATGTTTACATCAATCCATCATCAACGTTGAAATTTCTAGTTCTCAATCGACAACTTCAAATCTTTAACTCTACATCGACACCGATTATTATGGAGAATATAATTTTGAAATCAGATTTTCCTACTGAACCAACCGAACCCGAGTAAGAATATCTCTAAAATTATCATTTTCATCTAAAATTTCACGTGTAATTTGTATAAAAAGGTCTACAAAAAGTGTTTGGAGTAGGCTGAGAGAAGTGGGCTACAGCACTTTAGCGATGTTGGGCATCGTCGGTCGCCGAACCAAGTCGGAATCTTCACCTTTTACCCGGTATTTATGATGATTAGAACGTTTATTTCCCTGCTCTTTTATTATAACACATCTTGTGACAAGCATAGGACTTACGGTGACAGCACTTGCTTCCCGGGAGGAGTACGCGGGTCAGACCAGATGAGGGCCCTAACGGAACAGCACCGCTTGTAAGAGCATAATTATACGTCGTAAAAACAGGTTTTTTTTTGTATGTGTGTGTATGCGTGAGGTTTTGTTCTGAGGCCCTTTTTTCGGTAATAACATTTAGGCCACCAAGCAAGGCACTTGCTCTACAATAATTTATACACTCTTTTTCAACTACTAGACGATTTTAAGGAATGCATTTAGCGGTGGTTCAACTAAGTGTACTCGGATTTCATTTACTTTTATGTTGGTCATAACCTTTCCTGACAGGGAATTGGAGAGGAAAGAGCAACAGATGCTCAAACTGGCCGACAGCAGGACAACTGTTACGGGGATCATCCATTGAAAATTGAGCAATATCACGTGTGTTTGGTATTACCTATAGCTCCCCCCTTCTGGTTCAGTTATATTGTTGTGACGTGTCACGAGAGACTTGCTGGGTAATAAACTTGGAAAAATAATAATTTTTTTCTCCCCTTCAACCCTTTTTGGCTCAACGTTGTGAAATTTCGCCCCAACACACTTGCGAGTAATAAACACGAAAATTCTTTATGGATCGTGAATGGTTTTTGACCGCCGTCTTCTGTATATTTATACATATTTTTTTCCCCTGACAGGTGTAGAGTTGACCTCTCTCGTGGTGATTACAAAAAGCCATAATTTAAATGGATTCGTTCCCAGGTGGTGCAGAAAAGCATATGAATTTGCATATATTTCGTTCTTCTGGATTTCCGCAATGATTGTTATTTGAAGTAACTCTTATCTTTATGGCACGCGATGAAATGGAGCTAGAGAGGCGGGTATATACATACATCATTCAGATGTATACAAGATTCCTCATCAACGCATCAGCCCAGAAAACATAAGAAAAAGAGAGGGGGGCTGCAGGTTCGACGAAATGTGGAACACCGGCGAAGTTGACAAAATACCGATCGTTATCATCATCGCGCGGCCGCCGTTTTGTGAACCTTGTCACTATCTATACTTACTGCGTTGTTCATCATTCCTCTTTTTTCTAGTGTACAAATGTGTCGACTAAGAAGAAGAAGAAGAAGAGGGGGTTTTTCAACTATAAAGAAGGGTACAGTAGAGAAAAGGTTAGCCACGTGTAAATCGGCTTTAAAGGCCTATATATAGAAGAAATGTGTCTTTCGTGGATAATATAAACAGGGGGGGTTTCGCCGAGTTCAACCTTTTAGTATTTTTTTTTAGAGGGGGCTAACATCACTATACATAGCTCCAGGATGTGACCTAGAAATACTCACATCATGTTATGAAAGAAAAAAAAACGTGATGACCCGATTTTCCCGCGAGAAAAAGTCTTACGTAACATAATAACAATATCAATAATTCGCTGTAATCATGTAGTAATGATGATTCAATCTGTTGCCATATTAATAGGGCCTGGGATTTTCGTGATTGAACACGACATCCGACACGCGTGTTACGTGTCATCTCACGCTGAGAGAGTTTTCGGTCGACAGATATGGTATGGCCGCGCGTCCTCCGTGATTTATAGTGTGTGTGTGGCTTTTGATCGTGGGAAATTGACGGCGGTGGCGGCGGCGGCGGCACGAGCCCGACCCTCTTGATTGCTCCTCTTCGGGAATCTCTCTACAGCACGATTATTGATTCTAATCATAGCTCTCTCTCTTGACCAAATTGAATACAACAGCAAAAATAAGAGTAGAAAATGCCCAGTCACGATGATGGCCGGGCCGAGATAACATATCCTCCAACTTGTCCACACATTCCACTTTTTATTTATAATGTATATTATTGTTGAAAACCCTAATCGACAGCTTATAATAATAGAAAGTTAAGAGTCACGCTCTGCCCCCTTCTGCTGCTCTTCTCTACATTTATACTATATATACTCTCATTATAAAAATCTTTTCGGGTAAGATGATCCCCTTTTTTTCTCTTCTACCTGGCATTGGCACAACAGGTTAAAATAAAAAAACGGGCTTAAATACCGTTATGAACAGGGGTGGTGGTTCTCACCTGTCATCGCCCCGAACTTGGATTTCTTTTTTTGGATATATATTCAATATGTTGTAGTTGACCGGGCTTGGGGGTCCGGCCGTCCGTTCGTCCATAGAATAAATCACAGTGTTTAGGCATTCTCTTGATCTCCGCTCAATTTGGTTTTAAACTAATAATTAATATATGCACGAGATAAAAGAGAATTATTCTTCTCCTCTACAAAAGAGTGAATGCCGCCCCTTACGAGTTCACATAGGTGTTGTATATGTAACCGCCCAAGTTGATTATTTATTATAACATCAGAGTATACTCTGTGCGCGCATGGAATGTTGAGTTTTTTAAGAGAAAGTTTACCTCTTTTTCGACCCCCCTGAGCACCCAAAGACAATCCATCTTCAACAACCCTCGACTCTCATATCTATTTGCAGGTGGGAGTGTGGTACGCCCACCCTCGCAGCAGACAGTTTAAATTGTGTGGGTTTAAACATATTCTCTCCCCCCTCTATATGTCCACGCAGGTATATAACAAGAAGAAGAAGTGTCTTATGCACACGTAGGATTACAAATTACTCTTTCAGATATCGTATTAGATGATCTAAACGAATCAATCGTCGTCTTTTTGAGTGGAATTTGATGTAATAGCTTATCAATCGAGAGGGGAGAAAGGGGGAGAAGGGGGGTCAGCAGCAGCACGGGTTGAAAAAAAGGGGGACTTGACCCACTGAGCAGCTTCCGCTATAAATTACCTGTAGATTGAAATTAGGTTCCTTCTCTAGAAAAGAAAAGAAAAGAAAACCTGTTGAACCCCCTTATTCTTTTTGGCCCTTTCGTGGTTGAACAAGTGCATATTATTATTATTGACGATGTTGGAATTTAGAAGAAGAAAATCGTAAATCTTAGCTTACCTCGCTCGTCGTGTTCCGTACCATCTGTGTTTTTGTATAACCATTGAATGCGCGCGCGGGATTCTTCTCTCATTTGGTTACGCGTTACACACACGAGATATAATTACGCCGCCGCCCTCAAGAATTTTCTAATCAGACAGGTTGATTATCACATTTATAAACATAAAAAATATTAAGAAAAAAGAGCAGCAGTGAGGCGGCTGCAGCGTGAAACCCCATCATTTACCCCTCCTCACCCCGGAAGTTTTTATAATATTATACGTATCCGTATCATATCCGAATGTATATACTTCACGGTGAGATACGATGAGTCATACATACATAATAAAAGGTGAGAGCATATGTGCTCATTTCTAAATAATAGAAAAGGAGAAGGGTGTAGTAAATAGCCTAAATGGAGTTAACAGAGGGTAAACTGTGTCCATCAAAGAGTACAATGGCGGGGGGAGACGCGCGCATAATATCCAGCACCGGGACATAATTAATAGCACGCATTACCTGTCATGTGCAGCCTGTGATGTGTATAGACGAGTAGGGGGTTAATGGGCGCCTCTCGACGGGTGGGTGAGTCGGCTAATTTGATATACCTATGTTACCCCACATATGTGCTCTGTCTATAATATTACTTCGTCTTAAATGAGTTCCATATGAAGCTATTTAGCATAAATTGAAACAGACTTCACCTGTGATTTGCTCGTGAAAATATTTGGTTATTGTTTTGTTTCTTCTCCGTCTGTGGGCGTGAACAGTTGGAGACGTGACGATGGAATTATATGATGGGGGCGATAACGACCTGCTGCAAGAAAAACTACTAATTGGCTTTTTGCTCCAGGAGAGTTATTTCTTCGGGACGACCGCGCGTGAAATCAAGAATGTACTTGTAAATATCTCAGCACCAGTCTATGGAGCATTAGAAACAACAAACCTAGCTACGTATATATATATATTTCGTTCCTTTTATATAACATTACTGAGCTTTGAATTTCCTCATCCAGCTGGAGAGTAATGTCAGTCAACAGTTAAAAAGAGAGAGACGTGCTTACCCAGTGTCGTAACTCTTGGGTTTGCACCAGTTTCTCTCTCTACTGTTACATATGTGTATTTTTAGAACATACCACGACTTTACACGAACGATGTTATTCGCAGCTTTAGGGATTTCGGGAAAATGAACGTCCTAATCCACGAGTTATATATTTCTCATATATATGACAGGTTTTAACAGATTCTATATGACTTTTTCTCCTTTTAATATTGGGGTGCCTCAAATTGACGTTTCATCAGCTCATTTGAAACGATTTACGGTGGAAGATTACGCGGTCGAACCCATAAACGGTCATTGCTCTTTCGACGCCGTTCAATATTCCTCAGCTAAATTGCTCATTCGGAGTTATACTATGTGTCGTTCCCAAGTCTATACATATTGGAAAGTATAAACAAAATCTTGTTTTCTTAGACATCTGATTGTATTTTAGATAGAATCAACTTTAAAGTTAATACGAAAAGAGGTGGATCAAGACTTGACACGTTTCAGTAGTACTACTATTGAAACAGCAGAGGCGGACACGTGTCCTTGCTAAAGTTATACAAGAAGGCGGACATGGCAGTAGCAAGGAATCGGTGTTACTCTTCTTACGCGTACACGCCCGCTCAACATCCGGTAATTAAATGCGGCGCGATGCTCTTTTTCTCGGTCTTGTGCAATATGCTTCTTCGCCTACCCGTTTTCTGTCAAATAAACGAAACGGCCCATTTGGAGAAACACGGCGTCGACGCCGACGCATCCTGGGGGTCTATGAATAGCTCTCTCTCTCTCTCTCTATCTCACTCTCTGGCGGCAACAGAGCTATCTCTTTTTTTTTCTTTTTCAATTCATGACTCTATTTTAACCAATCTCTTTTTAAAATAAAAGTGAAGAGGAAAAGTGTGCCGAATTGGTCACGCTCACGCACGCAACTCCAGGTGCTGCTGCTGATGATGCCTCAGCTATATAACACACAGTGTGTGTGTACATCGTGAGTGATTAAATACCATAATGAAGGGGAGGGTGCAGGGCCATTAAGTCGTGTCGTGCGCTCAACAGAAAAAAATGTTTGCTCACCGTTATCCATCACGATTAAAAACAACAACAACAAGAGAAAAAAAAGTTTAGCGCCGAGTTTCTTGCGCGAGTCGACTCTTGACCTTCCATCACTTGGGCTTCTGCTGCTGCTGCTGCTGATGGGCAGGTGCTGTAAAAGAACGTTAGACACACACACATTTCTACTATATAGCTGCGCCAGCTATGTTTGTCTTTTGTATGTGCGCTCAAACAGTTGATTGGCCATCCCATCCGCCGCGTCATCAACGGGGGGCGATACGCCTGTCGAACTGGCCGCAGTGAGTTATGGTCGAACCCCTTCTTTTTTTTCTTTAGTGCCCTAAACTTCCGGCCAGTTCGATACATACGATGATGACTTTTGTACATATTCTCCTTAATGAGCAGACCGAAAAAAGAAGATGGGTAAACAGTAGGGGGTAGTTTCTCTCTAACTAATGAGTTCAGAAAATCAACATATAGATCCCCAAAAATAATGTATCGGATTCCATATTCTTTTTAAAACAAATCACGTGCTAGCATTTAGGAAAAAAGAGCAGGGGTCAGAAAGCATTTGTTATTGTTTTCTTACCGGGCAGCTGCTCGGTTTCGGTTGCGTCCGTCTATTCACACTTTGAACCAGGTGTCGGTCTCTTATAAATACGTTTCGGTATGCAACACGATTTGCATAATACTTACATACCCTTTTGTGAGTTCGACGGCGGCGGCGAGGACGACGCCGCCTGCATTTGCAAGTGAAAGAGCGCGATGCTCTACGATCTAAATAACATCTTTGAGGATCGTGACGATCGACCGTTATTCATCTAGCGTGAAAAGGGAAGAAAAAAAGAAGGCGATCATCGATTCCTTATATTATTAACAATGAGACGGGTGACGCCCGACCGACGAAGAGCGCTTGTTCCAGCAGCAGCAGCGCTAATTTTCTCTCTAGGAGCCTGGCATGACTAGGCTTAAATCATCAAAAAATAAGAGTCAGAGACGCGTAGCACCTGGACAGGACACACACATGGATCATTTATCACACCTATATACAAGTTCAAAGTTCGACTTTTCTTTTATTTTTTAAGCATATTCTTATATGTTTTGATTGAATCGGACACTCCAGCTGTGTGCAAATGTATATAATCACCTTTGACCGCGACAAATGACAAATGTATTGAGCTGTCTTTCTAAATTATGAAACTTCTTTTTATGTGTTTCGAAGGTGACACGCGCGTGAACCTGACCTTATGAACAGCAGCTGGACGCATACCCCTTTTTTCTTACTAATAAAAAAACACATTAGTATAAATATCGATATTTTTTACCCCTCTTTTTTTGTTATGCTCTTCAGGTAATATAATATGATAGGTCTGCTGCTCATTTTTACGCCTATTACATTAAGCCCTTCTGTTGGATATATTATTCGTAATTATGTTGGATCTGATCTCTCTTCTGTCTTTTTATTTGTTGGATCGACTTGCTGTTCCGTGCTGTGATTCATGAGAAACGTTCTTCTTCTCTTTTATATCTTTCTCCTAATTTAGTGGTCACTTAACTCTCCCTTGTCGCCTTTATGTCTCCTTCCAGTTTGTTGATGACTCTGCCGCTCCTTGATTTACAACCCACTCAATATTCCCCCGAAACAAAAGTCTCTTTTTTTCCTCTCTCTAAATCTTTATCTTACTCTAATTTAAATTATGTAGTATGCAAACTGAATATTTTCTCATATTTCTTTCCAATGAGCTTTAAAAACTTCTTTTTTAGGTAAATCGTAAATCTCGCGTGTTGAGTTCTTCACGTAAAAAACATAAGCCGCTAACTTCTCCGACGTGATTGAGCTCGACATGTGAGCATTCCTGACCGCCGTCGCGTCCGCACCTTGATTTACACTCTCTGCTCCCGGCTCTCCTTTTAGCTTTTCTCTAAAAACTATAAATAATTTTTTCGTCGCTCTACTACTCCACTACTACTACAACAGGAAACTAAATTACTTGAGAGTGAAAGAATGTGTCAACCTGTCGCTGACACTAGATTCTCTCTTCTTCTGCGTGGGATCTAGTAAGATCAGTCTTAAGAGTTCTCGCCACCTGCTCCTCGTCTTTCAACTCTTCTCAGCAGCATGTCTACAGTAGTGTATATATATATAAGTGTGGTGAGAAGAGCTCGAGAATGCGCAGCTCTTGTAAAAGCATTATCGTTCTTCATCCATTGGAAACTTTCTATTTTTCTCGACAAGAATATGAAGCGCAGCAGGTGTTTTTCTTTGTGACAGATCTGATCCTTCACTATATATAGCCCGGCTGTGACATATCCTTTTCTACTAGTTGTCAACAGGAGCAAGAAGAGAGAAAGATACGGTGTGATGGCATAAGCGTTTTTAACGACCGAACCATACGCAGCACCTTAAGCGAAGGGTTGCTGCTGGAACCCTCCGCGACTTATCTCTACGACCGCTAATAAAAACGAAACGAAAAGACGTAAATTAAAAGATCCCCTTTTAGGATATAGGAACACACACACAAGTATACATAGCAGACAAATATCAAACAGGACGTTTATTGGACGCGAGCTGGTGGAACGGTACGCAAAGACTTTGTTGCCCTGCGACAAGTTTTGTTGTGTCTTTCTCTCTCCGTGTTTTAACGCTGCTACTTTTAGGATGAATCATAAAGCTTCGTAAATCTCTTTTTTGGTGGCACAGTCTTGGCAAGAACTTTTAAGCGCTGTCTACAAAATGAGGACTCGTTAGTCATTTCAACCTGTCCTTATAAATATTTGTGTCTTTAAAGGGCAGGTGTAGTTTCCGGAGAGATAACCGGAGCTGACCTTCAAGTTATATTTCGCACACTATTTTTTTCCTTCTTCAATTGTGTTTGTGTTTGAACTTGAATAGGCGACCTTTTTTTTAAAGGGGGAAGCAAGAAAAATAGAAGAAGAAGAGAACCTTTTTCCGGCCTATTCTGTATGGTTTGAAAAAAGAAACAGAGCTCTGCGGGTGGTACACATCCATCTGCCGCCTTAGAGAGAGACGAAGAAAACGGAACCTTTTCCGCTGCTGCTCGAAATTCGTCATCGGGGAATAGGAAACCCATCTTATAAGAGGATTTGGGACCGAAAATTTATAAGATGATGCACTTCTCTCTTGTTGGAAAATCAGTTTAATCCACCGGAGATAAATCGATTGCAGAGTGCTACAGTAATGCACAACAGCTGCTATATACTTATTCAATTACAGGCACCAATTTTATGAGATTATTTGTTATAAAAATAGCTCCTTGGATTTTATACGCAAGAAACCGTTGGTATTTATTATAAGATGATGTCGCATTCTTGCATGAATTCCTAGCTTCCATATGATCCGTCAAATAGTTGGCATTTCAGAGGTGGACTGGACCTTTAGATGTCCGCGAATGTTTTTGTTAGCCAGCGAGTTACGCATGATCGCCCGTCGTCGCCACTGACTACTACCCGACATATAGGAATGTTTCTTCTTGTGTCCGGATTTCCCACCACAGGAATATTGATACGAATAGTAGGGGAGCTATTTCGTTTCGGTTTTAATATATAATATGTGTGTATTTATATATGTGACGCAATCGTCATGGGGAAAGAAACGGCAATGATCAATAGAAGTTGGGTGAAGAATGGTGTGTAAATGGTAGAAAATGAACACCTGTATGGTCCAAAGTTACGTTTTTCTCTCTTTTTTTCCCACAGATTTTTCATCTGTTTGTGATTTCCCGAAATCTCTCTCACAAATATATATATATATTTATTATTACACATAAAAGGATCGGTCGTAGAGAAAAATGTTTTTGATTCTCAGGGATTGTCGAGGACGAGGGGAGAAAAACGTAAGGGGATGTATGTTTATTGTTAATGCCAATTGAATGAAAGCCAGTCAGAGCAGATAATGCTATTTATATATTTCTAAACTTAATTTTTCCCTATGAGCATTTATAAAACGTTTGTAACAAATTCCAAGAACGTTTAGATCCCGAGGGATGTCGACGTCACCGCATTTATGTTGCAACATGCGTATAGAATTGCTCAGAGTACAACTTGGTGACGTGTCGTACTAGATTACATGCATCTAGAACAAATTTGTTTTCGTCGCCGCTTTTGACACGCAAAACAGCCGAGACGAATCCGAATATGTATCATGACCGTAACTCTTTCCCATATCAATCCATCTCGATCAAATCACAACAGAGAGGAAAATATTCAAAAGAAAACTGAACAATTATCTAGCTGCTTCATCGCAAGGAGTCTAGAAATGATGACAAACGACCCAAACACACTTTCCTTTTGAAAATAGTCCAAGCCCTTTTGATGACCATTGATTGTAAGCAAAGAACGTGCACTAGCTACCCTCAGCAGCTGAGTGAAAGCGCGGCAAAATAGAATAAGGACGACAAAAACTTGTTGAACGTGAATCAACTTGTGATATTGGCTGATGGGGTGGATTTGATAACGATTTTTTTTTTTTTATTCTTTCAATGTGTAGTGGGAGAGGCAGGTGTTGGGTTTATGTCGAAATCTGACAATCGCTCGTGCGGCACAGCGGAGTTTATACATACACAGGGCAGAGAAGAAGAATCCGTCGGAATCTAGACACACACATGGGGCTGCCAATCCGGCTCTCTTTCCATTCAAAATCTCTCTCCCCTCGACGTCTTTTGTGTGATCCGACTAGGCGCGCAGATGTTCCGACGCAAAGTCGCGCTGGATTTATTTACACTTCTTCTTCTTCTTAATATTATTCCCAAGTGCAATATAGAAAAAGCACCCGTTTCAAATTATCATTTTCAAGGTGCGCGCATCTCTCAAGAAAATCATAATTTTTTTACGACTTTACCATTCATCTGTTAAACATTTCCTATATAGCTATAATAATACAATTGATGTATGGATTTCTCGCTATTGTTATTGACTGCGTAAGGTGTCCTGCTGCTGACTGAGAGAGCAGCTGCCCATTGCCCAGCACGTGCCCTCCATAACGAGTAAACTCTGATTCATCATCAATAACAACTAAAAAAAAGTTATATATATCTACAGGCAGATGACCAATACATAACTATTTCAAATTTAAAGATAAAATCATCTCCATCAGTTGAGATAATCCTTTTTTTTACCCAATATGATCGATCGGCCGGATATACATATAAACGAAAAACAACTATATATGAATAGATGCGTGCACGGAGCAGGAACGGGAGGATTATGTCGACTGGTGATCGACGCCAGGTGATGATCCTCCTGCCGCCCATCACACATCACCGATCAGTTACGGATTTTCACCGAGTCTGCTCCTGTTTTTGTTCACAGCGTTTAGCAGGGGGAGGACATTCGATACACTGATCACAGCGGAAGAGCGATAACAAAAACGGTCCGGGGTCACCTGCGCTTTTTTCTTTATATTCTTTATATTATTAATGATTTACGTATTCAATAGGTATGTGATTCAAGACGAAGAAGAAGAAGGGGGGCACGCGACCTTATACTACAAGACGGTGATGGCCCAGCTGGAGCAGCTGCTCTGCTCAATGATGGGGTCGATCATGAGCGCTCCTCCCTTTTCTTCTTATTCTTCTCCTTTTGACGTCTTAGAGAGAGAAGCGTCGCGAGCGCGCACGTAATACCTTTCCTCGACGGCAGCTGCGTCCCACTGGCAGCGCACAATAATGGGCAAGGCTTTGTGTCAACTTCCTTCTAGATATTGTCATATTTTCTGCTCACATAATCCAGTTTTGTTGCACTATGCGTGATGATGGATGACGCTGATGCTCCTCCAGGTGTTGATCCAGCCGTCGCTTCTTCGTCACGATCGTCCTTGTCTTCCTTTTTTCTTCTTTCACGCTTACCATAAGGTCACGATCCCGCTAAAAAAAATGTCATAAAATATATTTAGTTTTCTAAAAAATAGTAAACGTTATTGCGCTCGAGTGACAAATGTCGAAGTCCTCTTTTGAATATATGCCCGCGTTCCTCTGATTTACATATGAATGGGTGCGACACGAAACCTAGTCGGCAACCGTGAATAAGTCATTAGTAAGCAATTGGTATTGATAATAAATAAAAAAAGAAGAAGAAGAAAATATATTCATATTTTTTTTTGTATTTGTGTGCACAAGAGATTGCATCTCATCCGTCATCCGGTTGGGAACCAGCGGAAGTTTTTGTGCCAACAAATATATATATAAAAAAGGGGTTTATTTCAAATATAGCCGGACATGTTCAGTGTAATCTGTGAGCTTTTCAATCACAGAGTCACTCATGTGCCGAAGCAGCAGACTCGTATCAGTGAGAGAGAGAGACCACCTCTGGTCCCAACACCTGCCCCCTCCAGGTATATACTATATACGTAAATGCAAACAGATTTCTTCTTCCCCTTTTCTAGGGGTGTTCATCATTGAATGAACATATTATCGGAGTGCGAGAGCAGATGGAAGCGCTCTTTTGAATTTGCTTTTCTTTTTTGTTCAAGTGTATGGGTAGGTTGGGTGCCGACCGGACGAAAGAGAGCGGCGGATTGGCCGAGTCCGCAACGCCGGTTGGTGCGCTGCGCAGGAGGAAAAAGAGGGGGGCACGTGCTTCGGGGGGTGGGGTGGGTGGGGTTCCGAAACTCGCAGCTAGGCTAGAAGCAGCAGCACCTGTAGCGGTGGCGCCCTGGTAGTGAGGCACTACAAGAAGGGCCGTCCTCGAGCAACAGAGCTCAGTCAGCGCCGCGCTCTCGCACAGACAGGATACCCTTACTTGCTCCCTCTACTCTCTTTTTTTATCTCGAGTATTTTTGTTGTGTGTTGTCACAATTTTAATTTCTCAAAAGTCGCTCATGTGCGGAAGCAGTTTTGACGAAGCCAGCACCATGCCGCGCTCTTTCCTTGTCAAGAAGAATCAAAACTACAGCCATTGCCCGCTCAAGAAGCGGCCGCTCTCCTACTTCCTCCAGGAGAGTCTGGAAGCAGAGACCAACAGTATTGTCACAGGTAGAATACTTTATCTCAAGTGTTATTTTGACAGGCCAGGAATTTCAATATGTCTTTCTTCTTCTATAAACATAGATATTCCGGTTAGTGAAGAACCGGAGAACTTGAGCCTCAAGCCAGAGGATCGGTACGCTGCTGCTGAGCGGGAGCGACAGGTCCAGCAACAGAAACGTCTCCGAGCTCTACTTGAGGCGGCTTCTACATTACAGGCGGCATCCTCACCGCCTCCTGCCGCCTCTTTCTCTCCACCACCGGCCCACCAAGCTCCGCTCAAGTCTTGGGCAGCCGTCGAACCAGCGGTAGTCATCAAGTCCTCTCCGCTGGAACCGTTGCAGCTGAACAACCAGCAAACAGCAGCCGTGCCTTACCACCAGTACGCTCCGTACCTGCCTTTCAACTTCCCATCTTACCATCATCATCACCGCAGTCCCGCTGCAAGTAGTCAGATCAGTCCGGCTTTGTACCCTATCGTTGCGGCCGCAGTGGCCGGAAGCCCTCAACTGTCTCCCTATGAAACTCAGCAGAGGTCGCATTGGTCAGAGAACCACAGCATTAAGCTGTCCGAGTCGAGCAGTAGCGACATTGAGGACTTGTCTAGCAGTTCTCCGGCTGGTAGTGAGGAGGGTGACTTCCACCACCACCACCACATCCACCACCGCCACCTGTCCGGTAGCACGACACCGCCTTCACTGCTGATCCAACTGCCTCGCAGTAGTGTCAGCAGCGGAAGTAGCAAGAAGAGCACTTCCTCTTCATCATCTACGACGTCTTCTTCGTCATCTACGACCTCATCGTCCCGCTACCAGTGCCCTGATTGCCACAAGTCCTATTCAACCTATTGTGGCCTTACAAAACACCAGGAGCTTCACTGCGCCGCTCAGCAGGCGGCCAGCAAGAAATCCTTCAGCTGCAAACACTGCGAGAAGGTGTACGTCTCCCTTGGAGCTCTCAAGATGCACATCCGAACGCACACGTTGCCTTGTAAGTGCCTTCTGTGTGGGAAAGCTTTCTCTAGGCCGTGGCTCCTTCAGGGTCATATCCGGACACATACGGGCGAGAAGCCCTTCTCCTGCCCGCACTGCTCCCGCTCTTTTGCGGACCGATCCAACTTGCGCGCCCACCTTCAAACTCACTCGGACGTGAAGCGCTATTCGTGCAAATCTTGCGGCAAGACCTTCTCCCGCATGTCTCTCCTGTCCAAGCACGAGGATGGTGGTTGTGGAAACAACAACAATCTCATTCAGCAGCAGCAGCAGGTCATCACCAAAAGAGAAGTGGCCTAGGACGTGCTTAAGACCTGTTGGATGAGCTTATACACCTATATCCCTCCGCCATTTTTTACAAAACTCTCGTTCAAAATAAGAAGCGCGGTCCCCAAAATACTGTCAAGGAATTCGCCGTGCCAAATTGTTTCTCTCTTTTCTATAATATCCTCAAGAAAAAGAATTTTTTTTCTACTCCTAGTCATCCAGCTCAAGAGTATAATGTTTTTCTTCTATCTCGACAAAAAAAAACCCGCCCACCATTCACATATAAGCCAAGACATATACTCTTCTCTTGAACCAGTTTTTTTTTTCTCTCTTTTATTTTATTATCTGTAAAACCGTGTGTGTCTGGTCAAGCCTAAAGTATATATTTTGTGTGTGTCCTTCGCCTTCTTTCTTCTTCTTATAATAAAGCGCCCAGTGCCTTTGATTTTTATATTATAAACATATACTGTATGCCCTGTAGTTTGAAACAAGACAAAAACCACACAAAAAACCAATAAATAAAGAATTATGATTTAGCCATTTCAAGAATGATACGTCTATCTCTCTCTCTCTGCAGGGGAAATTAAAAAAAAGTATCAAATTTTTCTTATCCGTGCCTAATATGTGTATACACAACACAAAACATGTGCTCATCATGCCAATACTATATAATAAATAAATCGTCATATAAAACATGTTGAGTATCAGAGAGCCTTGTCTATTTATTATTGGAGAGGGGTTTTTTTTTGGGCCGCCCACGATGCTCCTGCTGCTGGCGAACTGTGTGAATTACGACCATTTTAGCCAGCCACATACGTTTTGGGTGTAATATTTCTCTGGCAGGGAAAAGAAAAAGAAAAGGGCGCATTGATAATAACGCACATGGGAGTGAGGAGCTTGTGACCAAATCGGGAGCATTATAGGCACGCCAAAGAGCCGCACCTCCAGTGTCACCTGTATATAAGAGGAGGGATTTCTCTCTCATAATGTATAGGCTAAGGCGTGATGCAGTGCACCTGATGTCGCCCTGATGGCGGATTGACAAGCTGTAAATCTCTTCTGCACGCGGCTCCTGCTTATTACTCTCCCTGGAAATGTTACGTTATTTCCAGGGAGAAACTTTGACCTTCGAACTTTGTCGGTGGTATATCGACCCTTTTTTGGTCTATACCCGTACTCTAAGCAGGTAAGTCTTATATATATTCTCGAAACCAGCAGGTGCTATTCGGGAAAAGAGTGGATGGATAACGAACCTTCTCTCGTCTCAGGTGAAAATGACGGACACGACATAAAGCCATTGGGAATATATATATATATTTCTTATCAGTTTCTTTTAAAGAAGAAATATACAAAAATAGACTTTTTTTTACATAATATGTGAGCATTGAAAATCGTCGCATCCGGCTGTCAAGATGCAGCACGAGCCTCTCTTTTTCCCCAAAAGCGTGTATGATGAAGCAAAGAGAGTCGATTACGTAGCACAGGTAAATATCAAGAGCAGGTGCGCATGACACAACAAGCTCTTTCCCCCCTCCTACTCATTCAAAGACGGGAACTCACGTTAAGAGCCGCCGAGTGATTTCCGGCTAAACTCCGGCTGCCCAACGCGCGTACCGCCCCTGCTGACCATCTGCTGATTAATATACTCTCTCTCTCTCTCCAGAAGCCGACGCAGTATATATGTATATGATGTAGCACCTTTAACAGAATAAATGTTAGTTATTGTGAATAGATCACGAAAGAAATCTGAAAGGGTATTGAAACTATTAGAAAGTTGTCAATTTATATTTTTAAAAAAGTAACTCACAGTCTAACGATATGGGCGATAATAGTTGACAAAATCTTAAAATATTCCCAAAAAACCTGAAATAATTATAAAAAGAGATATAATCTTACTTAAGGTGGATAGTATATTGTATTATAGCGAATATAACGGTTAGGTTATCGCTAGTGTAAATACGTAAAAACCCGTTTTTTAAAACATGGCGCTTGAGAGCGGTGTTTGTCGTTATCTGCTCTATGTGTACTTTGATGACATTCGAATGTTTGCCAACATTGTTATGTAGCCGTCGTGAATAAGTTCATTTGCGATATACACGGTATTGAAAAGGGAGATATCGTTGTTATGCCCTCAAATAGGTCATCATACTCTGTGCTGGGCCCAGTTTATTTGGTCACGATTCTTGGCGTGATTCCAGCAGATTGAACGGGATTCTTCTCTCCATCAGCTGTCAGTCTCTTTTGCATGGTGATGCTGCGTGTTATATTGCGGGAAAAAGGAGCGCTATAGCTGCTCTTCATCGTGCGTGCGCGGACCTTTTTTTTTTTGGCGGGTCACCTTTACGCCTTCTCCACCCTGTATAGAGTGAAAAACCGGTACATACCGTGCAAGACTCTATCCTAATGTGGCCGTAGAATAGCAGCTGCTCCTCAATAAGGTAGAAGAAGAAAAAAAAGGAGCAGAAGGTCGAAGTGTAAGCCGCCGCTATATGACAAGATAGCTGACCAAGCAAATATGCTGTATACCCCCTGCCTAGGACATAGCAGACCCACAGTATACCTAATATTGATACTGATCAAACTTGGCTCTTCTGCGGCAGAGTATAGGCAATAAAAATGAGAAAAAAAAACTTTCTTTTTATTACGACGACTGTGTGTATGTGTTATTGACCTCAAGGAAGAAAAAAAAATGCCCAAAATAAGTTATAGAAGATTGAATAACTCAACTCATTTGATCACCTGTCGGCCAAGAGATGGATTGACAATTATCATTCCCGCAGCACCGCTCGCTCTCTGTGTGGGAAACAAAACTCGTGTATGATGGGATTTCTTGTTTTTTCTCGAGTGTGATGTTGTCATACAACTTTCATAATGGGTTAGAGAGGAGGTGATCGTTCCATCCTTCACACGAATATAATAATGACATCATCCGATGGATATCTTCATTCACGCGAGGCGCATTTCTTTTATTTTGAAAAATACAAAAAGAATTTCAATCAGCTTTAGGAAATTCGTTCCGTTCCACCAATCACTATACACTCAGGTTATTTCGTGAAAGAGAGATGCCAGGTGCCATATAGCGCGCGAGGATGACCCATTTCGCGGTTGGTCGTCGCGCTGCTCGTTCGCGTTCATCACGTCTCTCCTTTTTTATATAGATTGCGATAACAGTTTTGACTTTGGGATCTTCTCTGCTCCGTTCTCTATTGTCTTGTTTAGAAAAGAGAGAAGATGAGATTCTTGTGTGTCGGCAATGACTTTTACGATCATCCTCTTTAGCTTCTTCGGTATCTTCTGAATGTAGCTGTAGCCTTCCCTTAATGTTCCCGCTACACGAAAAGGGGATCCGGAATGACGCGATTTCCAAATTATGCAGCACGCGGGAGGACGCCTCCTCTTTCTTTTTAGTGAAGCTGCTCTTGGAGGAAAATTAAGAGTAGGAAGGTGATGTATGTCATCGCGCGGAGGAAACAGCTGGATGCTCGATTTAGCTCTCGCACCACCGCCGGATATATCACGACGCTAGGACGATGGCGCCCGACCCGACGAGTCGTCCGCCTCCGGTTAAGGGACGAGCCGACGACAACTTGCCCGGCTGTTGATTCAGCTTCGCTCACTCTCTCCCCCACCACTTTTGCCCGTCATCACCCAGAGGCCGGCTCACTGCTGTACCTCCCGCCTTGGATGAGACTATGTGTGCTCCTGCCTCTCACCAGCAACTAATTAATCCTCTTTTAAATGCGTACCAGTCAGCTGGTGTGTGCTATACACTTGATTATTAGCACCGTTCGTCAATGACAGAAAAACTTGTTCACATTGGAATGCTAATCTCTTTTTTCTCGAAATGAAATTACGGAAGCTAAATATATGCACAAGACCCGCGTGATGTCATTGAGAGATGATTTATTGGGATATCTTCGTAATACTATACTAATACCTGCTGCTTATTTATATATCCTAGGTTATGTGCCGCTATATAGCTCTTGATTAGCGTGAGCTCGTGAAAAACTATACAAGTTTTTCGCTCAAGGCTGTTTGATGATAACTTTCGCCCTGTATGCACCTTGGACGTCGTCATCTATTCACAAGAAAAAAAAAGCTGTGACATTGGTCGATCTAAGGAGCTTAGACGACGACGAAAAGTTATATTATAGCTCTTGACCGTTCCTCACTAACTCTCGCATCGTCAACAGAATCGTGATTGACGACGAACTTTAACCTTAATGCGCCGTCCTTTTCTTAAACCGAGCCATTCATTTTATATTGAGAAATTGTGGATTAGAAAGGATCAAATTTCAGTGAAAAGAATAAGTAGTCCTTCCTCGCTTCTTATCTGGTAGCCTACTAATGTTCTATACTATATCTTGATCAGGTTCAATTTGAGTATAGAAGAAGGAAAAATACTTGACCCAAATTAGGGAAGAGAAGACTGCCATATTTATAAGTAGCAGCCGCAAAGTATACACACAAAGAATTGAATCTCAACTTTCAACGGAAAAATGCGGTTTTTAATCGAGATATATCTTTTGTTATGTAAGTAGTCGTCTCTCTCTCTCTCTCTCAATGGGAAACATGTGCAGCTAGGGGAGAGAAAGAAAATGTGACCGCACCAATGTTTATTTTAGAAGAAGAAGAAGATAGACCACAAAACTATTGGAAGAACATCTTCGCTCGATCAGTTCGCATTAAAATCATCCATCCAGTAAAGAAAAAACTCTCGGCGCAGATGCCGAGAAAGACATGTGAGAGGATCTCTTTTGTTACTGGTTATATGTTTTTTTTTATGTTATTAAATAAATGATGACCGACTTGAAAGTTTTTTCTCTCCTCATCCGCTTTCTCATCCCGGCGCGACCCGCAGCACCTCCATCAAAACGGATCAAATTCCCCCCGTTGAATATATTAATGTTTTCTTCTTCTTCTTCGTTTCTCTTGAATGCGACGTTCATGTTTCTTTTTTCTCCCTTATATTCTCATCAACACCTGACAGGAAGTTTCTCTGTGAAATAACAGCGCACTGAGTTTATTAAATAAATAGAAATGCTGCTTATGCTCCATCCGAGCACCACGTCACCTGTCGATCTGCCGCCATCAGTCTAGACAAAACAACGAGGAGAAAAAAAAGACACATAAGGAAAAAGAGCGTGACTCTCTCATCAGAAAGAAAGAGCTCTCAAATGACAATAGATTAAGGCCCCCCTTTTTTTCTTGAATACAAAAAAAGAAGAAGAAGAAGAAGATGCATTATTTCTCGGCATCTTAAGTAGTAGGTAGTAGTAGTAGCCCCTGATGCACGACTCGTTGGGGGTTTTATGGGCGACGGAAATGCCGAAATTGAAACCATCTTATAAATAAAATAAAAGAATAGAAAGCCCTTCTCATCTTGATTGGGATGGTATTAAGCCTATTAACTTAAATTAAGTTATTTTTTACAAGAAGACGAGTCTCAGCCAAAAGTTCTTCTATTATGGCTACTATAAGATGATCCAAGTAGGTTAGCGCACCAGGATGTGTGACGTAAGCTAAGCTAGTTCTATTTACATAAGGATATCAAACGTGATGGCGCAGTTATATATATATATAGTTTAGTTTAGCACAAAACATATTTCTTTCTTTTTAAAAAGAGATCATCGCACTTTTTAAGGGAAATACGGCACATCACGACAGGTCAAAAGATCAGCAGCGCAATTTTCCAGCGCGCAGAGTCTATGAGAAAAACCGTTGCTCAACAGGGTGCATCTGCTGTGCTCTCGATGGTGCATCACACGGACGGCGCGACGTCTCAGCATCCCTTCTCATGGAGGGGACGCCTGGTGCATTCGCACCGTAAATCACCAATCAAGTCACCAGTGAACTAGATCCAGATTCCCACGGCTTTGAAGCCATTATATATTATACATAGGGAGAGAGAGAGAAAAAAAAAAGTTATTGTGGATGACCGAAGAGAGCACCGACTCTCTCCCTGTTTAATATTATGGAGCAGGTTTTTAGATAAGAGACCGTGGGATCTGCAGAAAATAGAGTAGAGAGAGGGGGGGATCGACGGCGCCGTCGACGCCCAGGGACGCTACTCTGATTTATCAATAGATGTAGAGCATCACGCTCTCCATTGTGCATCATTTTAAGCCCCCCTGATTTATATTCCGTGGGATAAACTACATATAACCCTTAATGTATCTTAGAGGGGGGAACATTGAAGTAAAAAAAAAAGAGCCTGGCAACATGAGCAATGTTTTTTCTTCTTCGGGTCGAATAGTGTCTTCAGCTGCTGCAGCTGCTCTCTCTTCAACAGGTTTTTTTTCCAGTCAGAGGGGGGTTTCAAGAAAAATTGGATCCTTGAGATACCGACAGTTTGTTTAACCCCCCATTTCAAGACAAATAACACACACGCCTATTTCCTCTCTGATTGTTCATTTAGTCCCCCTTACCAAAAACACCGCTTCCGGTATTTCTGGAAATGAAATCTGAATTTTTTTAAAGGAATGTTTATAAATAATCCTGGTATTGACCAGTATGACGTCATGTAGCACACATTTTCTCTCCTCCTCTCTTCAAATCGGATCAAGCACATTCTTTAGCACATAGCCAAAAACTTGTGGCAGATTATACTGACCGCCCAGTTACAAGTATATAGCTACCGTTGGGGCGTATCCACGTAATCTTTTATAGAGAATTTATTTTTATAAAAAGCAACGGTTTTTCATTCGAAACAAACCACTTGACAAAGAAGGATTTCGCGGGAAAGGCGTTTTGGTAATAATTTTTCTATATAAATGGCTTTGTCACGGATGAATCCGCTGTGTTATGCAATGAATCCACGGGACTTTATAACACGATATATCGATGATAAGTTGATGATACCTAACTGTAATATCTGCACGCAATTTTCATGAACTCTCGCTCGAGTATCGAGTTTTACGATCTAGATGGATTGCATCTTTATTACAAAAGCACTTGTAAGGAACGAATCCAATTTATTGGTCCAATAAAATTTCCAGCAGGTTGCTCGTATTTCCTATTCAATCAAAATTCGTTTACACGCACCTTAACCCCTCATTTTCTTCTTTAAGAAAACTTAACTCGCGCGAGAAGAAATTCTCTGCGTAATTACAAGGTATTATATATAGTATCAAATTTAACGATGCCTCATTTTTTTTTAAAGAGTCGTATAAAGCGTCGACGTGAAAGGGAATGGCTCATTTTCATTCCAGGAAAGAAGAAAAAAATAATCTTGCCAATATAATAAAAAAAAAAGCTGTTTCTTATTATTTAGATAATGACCTACTACACACTTTCGGTCTCTTTTGATAGATTCTGATGCAGTTTTAAGTAAAGTTTAAGAAAATCCTTCTTTTCTTACATCATGACTTTATATTGAATCAAGTTTAACAGCATATTTATGCTAATCTTTTTTTCCTCCCTTAAAGTCCGTCGCCAGGAAACTTCGTATGTGGTCCGTGGCCATAGGATGACGTAGATATAAAAATGTTTTGGGTCGAAAAAGAAAAAAAAAAGTTGTCTGGGCTCAACTCCATTACCCCATGGTCGATGGCTTTTAATGGATATGCGCGAAGGAGGAGTTATAGAGTCGAAAGGTAAAAGAAGAAAGGTGAAATATATAATAATAAAATAACAACATTAATGATCCACGCCGCGGTGCGGCCGAGGAAAGAGGTGAAAGAAGTCAACACCCAACACGAACTAATAAATAATCAACCAGCTTTCACCCTTCTTGTCCTTTATATATATATCTTCGATGCAACGTCGTGCTTTATGGGGAAAGTTTGTGGTTTATACCATCCGGAAACGAGGCAATATCATTGCAATCCTTTTACAGCTGAGCGGTCGCCCCGATTAAAGATAATCCATCATCAAATGAAAAAATATAAATTATATTCTTCCTAAAATGGTGTCGGCGGTCCAATCTGTTTTCTTCACGCTGGGCGCGATGAATATTATTTTTTCCTCTTTTCTTGTATAGTTCACAGCACAATAAAAAAAGGGATTCAACTTCCTCTTGGTGACCTGCTCCGACGTCGACATATAAGAAGGCGAGGGGTTCCATCATCATCATCGTGTCAAAACAATAAAAAAGGCATCGTGTAGAAAAGAAGTGACACACATTTAAAAGAAAAATACCACCCGCTGTCTTGTGGGTTATAATAATAGATACCTGCTTATAGTTTATATATAATATAATTCATTTTTTTTTCTTTCTTTCTTTTGTTAAGAAGCGTGATGATATGGAAATGAATCATCGCGTCACGCCGAAGAGCAGCTCGGCCGTTATCTTTTGTCTGCTATAACACAACAAATTCCGTTGCTGGACAGGTGCAAAATGCAGCAGGCAGAGCTGATACTCGTGTATGTACATCAGGTGTTTGCGCGCTCACTGACGAACCTCATCAGAACCGGAAGAGAGAGCTAGTAGCAGGAAAAGCGTGTATGATGGACCGTGACTTCTTCCGGCTTATTTCCGCCTACCTTCCGATAAAATACCGGAACTAAAATAAATAAGAGTTGAATGAATAGAAGCGTCGATTATAATGGTGTATTTTTTCGGTTTTATTATTGCGTCACTTTGAGAATATATATAGAGAAAACTGGTTTTGTTGACCAAACACAAACCGAGAGCATAGCAGCGTAGTGGACGACGTGTCAACAGATCGACTATTTGTCTTCAACCCGATTCGGTCGTGTGAATTATTCCATGAGGATCGTAACTTATTGCTCTAACATTATGCAACAAATTGTCTAAATAAATAGTAGGTATACAGTTAACGCAACTCTCTCACAGTTTTCGAAAAGAGAAATTTATTTGTTTTTAGATATAATTTTTGATGAATTGTCGTTTTACAAGTTCCAGAACACGCCATAAATTTGGATTATTTAGTAATATCCATAAATCATTCTTTTTTTTAAATTCTTATAGTTTAAAAAATAAGTTTCAATAAGTTATATTTTTTATTGTTTGGTTGGCAAATATATATAGAGCACGACAGGTGTTCTTCTGCTGCTGCGCAGGTGCTGATGTGTATACGGCCTAGTCCCTGCCCAGTAATTAAACCGTGAAAGGGCGTGACCCGACGTCGATATATGCGCAACAACTTCGTCCGAACCTTAAAACGCATTTTTTTTTTACTAAAACGGCAGGTGAAGCTGCGCAGCACTTTCATCCATTCACGAAAAAACAACAACAACACGCACGCAGGCCGCCACGCGATTTATGATAGCATCCCAAATATTTTTGAACGCGTTTATTTTTAGTCAAAGAAGCCATCTTCTACTATATCCAAAACCATCACCCCTTTTATTTTATTTTTCAAAGAGAAATCTTTTTTTTTCTTTGTGTGTCTTGTCACTTGAGAAAGAGAAACATTTTTTGAGTGTGTCCGAGGAATTTCGACTGGAGGGAGAAAAAAAAAGAAGAAAAGAGGGTCTCTTTCTAGCTGTGTTGACCTCATAATTCCGTGAAGGGTATATAAGAGAGGGTTGACGTTACCTTGGTAACCAATATCCACCCCTTTTTCTCTTTAACTAGGAAGCTTGTTGACTCTTTTTTTCTTCTACGTGAAAGTAAACATAACGAGGTGGTAAATAGTAACGGGAATCAGGGAGCGTGAGTGTCAACTCTTTGGGCCTGCTAGTTCGATCTATTAGCATCCGACTCTTTTTATGATGCTATACCGTCTTTCTTAAGAGACGAAGAAACAAGATGGGGAGGGAGGAATGACGAACGAGCGGCAGTTACTGCAGGTGACAATCCGATTTATGGAGTCTCTCTGGAAGCTCAACCATATCTCTCTCTGTCTTAATTTATAGAGCCTACATTATGCGACTTGACAAATAGTTTAAAACGAGAGAAAGTTACTTTGCAAAGGGAGAACTAACCAAACAGCACTTGTCACTCATATCCTCGTCTTGGGGCGCTGTCAAGTAACAGCTAATTCCATTACTCGTTGAATTCCAATCGAGAGTGAACTGGCAGCCCCTAGAAGAAGAAAAAAAAGCGGCAGCAGTAAACGACGAATAAACAGTAAAGCAACTTTCCCTCTGAAGGAAAAAAAAGAATCCACTCCATCATCGGCGGACAAAATGTATGTCAAACATTCAACAGTTATTTCTATACATAAATAGGTTCCTTCTGGGTGAGTAAACATGAATTTATAGTAGCAGTTATATAGTAGTCGATTCACATTAATTTTTTAATGATTATTATCGAGGCGGTGCCTCTTGTCTCATCTACACAATTTGATAGAAACAAATCATTTGTCACGTTTATACAGCCGCGTGATATGGCGCGCGGTTTGGGGGAAAGCCAGTCAAATAAAAACGTCTCGGTATGGCCCCCGCGCGCCATCACCCAAAAAAGGAATCATCTATTATGCATGGAAATTTCAACTGATTTTTCTCTTCCTTGTTAAATGGTTGTCTCACATTCTGAAACCTTCTTTTTCCTCCTTGGGTCGTATCGTGTATTTGCCCAGTCATCATTCCACCTTGTTTGGTTAAAAGGGAAAGAGCATATCCAGATAAAAATCAATTTTCTTCCCGTCTGGTGGGCACCCATAAGACTTTATATATAATATTATATATCGTCGTCGGTACTGATGCACCTGATGGATCCAATTGGAGTAGTATGCACACGATGACAAGTGGAATGAAGCGAAAAAAATGTTAAAACCTAAATCTGCCAACGCATCGTCTAAGGGTGTTGAACAGTACAGTTGGGGGTCCCCCACATTCCTCAGATAAAGATGGGTGGTGGTGGTGGAGGAGGAGGACCACACGCGGGAAAATAAATAATAATATATTGGAATGTGTATAGCAATTATAACGAAAGCTGGGAATGTCAGACGACGCGTCGACAGGTGAAGCCCGCATCTTTTCACCACGACTGATATTATTATGTCGTCTGGCTTCAATTCAACAACAACAAACCCGGATACTTGTAAAACTTTTCATATTTTTTCAAGATGCAGGTCAAAGGAAATGGAAGAAGAAGAAGAAAAACTTGGTGCTGGTTCTAAAAGAATGTCGCATCGTTTAGCAGCAGGTGGAACTTGACAAAGACAAGTGGTCACCTGTACATATATAACGCGACTTAGAAGGGGGCCCCCAATGGGCCCAAGAAGGGGGGAAAAAAAGAGGTATATAGGGGTACAACATGTATATAAATATATTATGAGGTCAGATGTCTTGACAAGTTTCTTCTCAACCCAAAAGGGGTTTTTGCTTATATAGATGCTGGTTCAGCAGAGTATAGATCTCTAGTAGAGATGGTCGACTTGATTTGGCACCTTAAGAAAAAAAGAGAAAAGAGAATAAGAAAAACATCTTGTCGAACCGATTTTAGATATACGAACAGCAGAATAACCGAGAAGAGCTCGTAAAAGTCTTTGGCCTGGACAATCAGTTAAGCACTGCTAGTGCTGAAAACACGTTTTCTTTTTTCTAAACCCTATCTGTTATGCATTCGGAACTCCTATATAACCTTCGCCTGTCCACTAACTTGGTCATTTTTAGAACGGTTGTCTCTTGGCTTCTCTTTTTTTTTATGATCATCACGATTATTTGCAAAAAAAAATAATAATAATAAAAAGCAGTTACGTGATGAAGGAGCTCGTTATGAGCCTAACAGATCGTTTAAGATCTCCCGACACGAAGGCTTTCTTTTTGAAAAAGAAAGATTTAGTCATTACTAAACACGCAAACAACACTTTAACTCCACTTTTCTCAGTCATTATTAAAATCACATTGAAGCGTAACACAGATCCCGATCATTTTACCGCTTTTTTTTTCTTCGTCGTCGTCGCTTCTTTTTTCTTGTCAAAAGTGAATCAGGTTCCACATCCGATGGGCTCCGCCCACGTCTTCAATCAAAAGCTCTTTAAAAAAAAAGGTATATAGGGATTATATAACAACATTCCGATATACATATATAGAAGGGGCAGAACCGGAAGTCTCATCAAAAGAAGAAAGAAATGCGATCATCGACAAGCCAGCTGTGCTGCTTGTACATCACCTAAGAAATCGCAGCCATTGAAATTTCGACTTGTATTCATCGGCCCATCTGCGCGCATAAGAGCGCCTTTTCTTCTTCTTATACTTCCGCCTACAATGTGAGCATCACACTGGATCCTTATCCTCCGTTGAATTGTTTTCATAGCCCCGCTGTGCCGCGCGAACCTGAGGATACGCCCGTCATCCCTCTGAGCTATACAATGCGCCTTTTAAAAGAAAAAGAGTAATAATAATTGAGCGCACACGCAATAAACTCCCAAGACACTTGATCCTTGCTCTTGCCATCCGATATGAATAAACCATTTCCTCCTCTGCGCACCTGAATTATTCATATCGTCTTTTTGAAGATGTGCGCTTAGCTCACTCCCCGTTTGAGAAGAATTGATGGATGTGGTGTAACATGTGTTAGGTTGTTATAGGAAGGAGAAAACGCATGTTCCGCGCCTACGTCCATCCCAAACTGACGAATGTTTCGTGAGCCAGGAGATGACAGCCGAGCGCAAAATAGAAAAACTTATTTTTGAATGCGATGTCGATTTCAAATCCCTACCGGTATAAATAAATTGAGGACAACAAGGAGGACGACGATGACAAGAAAAGGTGCTTTGATGGATTGCATCCAGCAGGCCTACCGACGAGATTTACTATCAAAAGGCGTCATAAATCATCCGAGCAGATTGAATAATATGGAAAAATTCTTCTTTTTGCGGTTAGAAGAAATAAAGAAATGAAGTATTTGTCTTATTTTCTTTTTATTACCTCTTTCGGTCGAGAAAAAAACAGTGATAAAAAGAGGAATCTCAACGATGACAAGTTCTCTGCTGTTTTTGTTTTGTTTTCATAGCTCCTCTTTATGTGCGTTATCATCTAATGTTACGTATAAAAACCAATGTTTTTCTTTTTTCAAGGGGGTTGGAAAAAGAGAAAATGCAAATTTATGTGTTTTGTTCATCGCTTGTCGTCGCCAGAGAGATAAAACTTGGAATTTCATCGCACAGGTGAGGGTCACTATAAGCTACCAAAATCTCAAGATTTTGCAATATGTATTGACAAAAAGTATTTTCTGCAGGTACTTTCGAAATGATATGACCATCATAGCTTCATTCCTTTCTCAATCATATATAATAATCGATGATGCTGGCGTATTGCCAAAAAAAAAATTCTTTTCAGGACATGGACAACGACCCATTTAAGGGGTACGGACGCAGATTATACCCGCACCGATCGACAACTGTGATGGCTGAACTGCTATTTGGCAAAATAGACATTTTACTTGGAAACAGGATCCTACAACTGTCAGGGCAGGTTGACGGGCGACGTCTGCTGGGCGTCGCTCTCCACCCTAGCAGCTGCAATAATATATACGGCACGACGTACGATGAGGAACACGCGCCATACTCTGACTCATCAAGTAGTAGTAGGGGGGAGCAGCAGTTCACAGAGGGTGCGCTTCTCTCCATCATTTCCCGGGCGGTTTCACTCTGTCAACAGATCGTCTTTCACGCTTGCAGATCGTTTGCACAAATTGGCAACATTTCGGCATAAAGCCTGCTTCATTCATTATCTCTATTTTTACCAAAAAAAAGCATGTGGTATAACTCTTGGCAATTGTTGAAAAACATGAAATTGCTTCTTTTGGTGTCGATTCCAGTAAGAAACGTAACCCGAGCTGCGCGCGGTTACATTCGTTTAGTACGCCTCTTTTTTGTTGTTTGAATGAAAGAGGATCTTTTTTTAGAGATATGGAATGTGGTAGACATGACAAGCATTAAAGGAACGATTACAACTGTTGAAATATAATAAGTTTGTGTGTGTGTTTTTGGCGTGATTCCCGACCGAGTTAAAACCTATTAAAATGTTTTTATAAAAGTGCTTTTAGCGTGGTGGAATGAAATAAGACACCGCCAGATGAATACATTAAGAAATGATTTGAAAATATTAAGAGCCCTTTTTATATTTTTTTATGCCTCAACTATGATGTTTTTGGTTAAAAAGGGGTAAGATGATACACATAAAGAGAGAAAGCGGGCGTGTCACGACCTAGACGGCGCCTCACACTGTGTCGCACACACCTGATACCACTTTTACACAACCAAAAAACAAAAGAGAAGAAGAAAAAATCACGCTGTTCATCCGAGCGGAGCAACTGGCCTTAATTCTCCTTATCCTCGCCGGATGGTTATTTGGCCGGAAGTGGTCGCTTTTTAAACCCATGTAATAAGAAAACCGCATCGTAAACTATAGATATAATTAACGACACTTGAAACAATAAACACGCCTATAGAAATCTTCATCATATAGTATATAATAATAACAATAATAATACTACATTGTTTATGCTAACGGTGATTTACGTCATTCATTTAAGCAAATTTTTTTTCCTAAAGCGTATAAATATGTATTCTTGCGCTCACGATGATGGATCCACCCATCCGCAAATGGAGGGGGATCCAGAATTGGAGTTGCAGCATCTATCCAGATCGCGCGCCAATTTCACTTGTAAAGAATGAATGAGAAAGAAAACCCCTGCTGGATCTCTTCGAGACGGCTTCACGCGCAGATGGGTGCAGCATCACAACAATGAATCAGCTTTGGGCGTAAGCAAAAAAGAGAAGAAGCAAAGCTCTCTTTTTTTTTCTTCTTCTAAACGAAACTCGTGTGGGCGGTGCTAATGATGACTAACGATCCGAGCGTTACGTTTACAAACAACTGTCTCGTTAGAGGAGCGCTCGAGAGCAGCGCCAGGTGGAGACGTTATACATCCAATCCCGCGTAAACATCAACAGCAGAATCTGAGTTATTTAACTCTTATATATGTCTAGGTAACGGTCAACTGCTGCTGCTCTCTCAAAAACATTCCTCTTTCTTTTTTTTCTGTGTTCACCTTTTGTTTAAATTCTCATGAAAAGAGGATCGATTGCGCGTGAACGGGTTGATGGAGCTGAGGAATCTGCTGCTGCTGCTTCTCTTGCTAATGCAGTACCAAATTTCTATTTTTTGTTTGTCTGACCGTCGAGTGGTGGTTCTATACAACGGCAAGAATTTATATTCGAAAATTCCTTGATGATGTACGAGAGCGAGCACTGCATTAGAGTCACCATCTGATGCTGTTGAAACAGCAGCGTGCCCCCCTATGGAGCAGCACGGCCGGTTGGCGGCACTATAGTGCTTCTTCTCATATGATGGAACGGGCGTCGAGTTAATATCCCTTTTTTATATATATTACGTATAAATGCGTTTATATATTGTATACTTTTGGGTGGATGGAAGACCGTTTATGGAGAGCGTGATTGCTATTAGGAGAAACTCGTGCAAGACTACTCGGCTGATCCGTCAATGCCAAATACGTAAAGAGAAAGAAAAGAAAAAAAAGGCATCACAGGGGCTAAAATAATAAATAAACGATTCTTGGCTCAACCGTTGATGATGTGGGTTGATTCATTGTTTACATACAGAAACGAAAGAATTTCACACTAGGTGAAATACTTGAAACAGCTACGATTTTGGCCTTATTCCAATTTAAGAAAGATTTGCTCTAAATTGAGTCATCGTAGATTTCTAATTATCTTCCGGAAGACCTTATATATAAAATTTTAAGCCAAGTCACTATACATATCTCTTTTTTTTTTGTCAGCTCCATTTCAAAACAAAACAGAAAAATAGACGTCCCCGCCCAGCAGTCTGTATTTAGATTTCGGTCACGCCGATAGTATTCTTCTTCGTCTTCTTATATACTTCGCCTCTTATGGTGTTATTTCTTAGCGCGGGACCTCATCATCGCGCGTGCCGTGGAGATTCCCATGCAAAGCGGTGGGGATCCACAAGAGTCCTTCTTCTATATGCAAATCTACTGCTCAAAAAGAAGAGTCAATGACAGGAAAGAAAGAAAAGAGAGTTAGAGAAACAACAGAGGCGCTAGATCTCTGGTGATGCACCAGACCCATCTAATATATCATCGAAGGAAGAGCATCGCGCAGCTCCATAGAAAAAAAAAATTCTAATTTGCGATTCAAAGTTGTATTGACGCTGTAGGACGCCTTCTTTCTTTGGGCACGACATGATCTGTTGGTCCAGAGTCTTTTCTTTAAAAAACTTCAACGCTCTGCAAAATAGATGGCCGTCCCAAGTGACAGCCGGATGAGGTAGTAGCACTACGGGAGCTATGCGCTAGCTGTGTCCCGCTGTACAACACTACCGGGGTGGTCAACTTATCTAATGCATTATGAACGACACTATACATCGAAGCTACAACAAGTTTAATATAAACGTTTTTCGTGAATATATTAGCAAAGGAGAAGCACCTGGTGAGAGAGTCGTGATGGATCCAAATCCGGTATTGGACGACGACCAGCACGTCATCAGCAGGTGTGCCGGTACGGTATAACTAATTTGGCGAATAACACACAAAATGGTATAGCTGACTTTCTCTCTCATAAAGGGAAACTGTTTTTATTTTTACCTGTCCGTTTCATTTCGTCATGCGGTCACCAACTTGGAAATTGATTGCCAGACTAAAGGTGAGGGGCTGCTGCTAGCTGCTGCTACTTGATTTTTTTTTCTCACGCAGTATAATAAAGGTGTCGTAAAATAAAGGGTCAGTGGAAGGTGCCTCTCCTTCAAGGTGAAAATGGCATAGGTTGACCGCGTGAAAATCTCTCTCTCTCTCTCTCTTTAAAAAGAAAACGATAACATCTAAGAAAAAAAAAAATAAAAGATTACATCGTCTAGAGAAAATAAATAGTAATCAGGTGCAACGCCAAGGACATCGGCAAACTAAAAGTTCATTAAAAACAAGAAGTGGGACTCATTTGTGGATAAAATATGAGCATCTAGATAGATCGTGCTTAGACTGAAAATGCGTTAGTTATCGCTGTTCCACATCACCTCGCTCTCTTGTTTTTGTTTAGCTGCTCTTGTGTGGTTGTACACCTATACACCGGCAAATTAGCGCCAGAGGAGGCGGAAGGATCCATAGAGTACCTACTAGAGGTGTTATTGTGGGTCGGCGGAAGTGGGGGTCTGCGTCAACAAGTCCTTCTATATTTTTTACTGCTCTGCGCTCGTATTGTGTTTTCGTCACTATGGAAAGGTAAAAAAAGAGCCACTTTGTCGTTTCCCTGGCTTATATTTTCAAGAGTGACAGCTAGAGCCAGCATATAGAGAAGGTCAGTAGCCTCCGATAAGCACGTTGACAAATTGAAATCCATGAATCAAGAAAAGGCAACTTCCAACTTTTAGGTCTTATATCGTAAATAACAACAGTAAGAGATGGTAGATGACACAATATGGCGAAAGAAAGATGCGTGAATAATGCGTCCGGTTTAAAAAAGAAGAAGAGATGAAAGTTGTTAAGAGTATAGAGAGAGAAGAATGAGAAAGAGATAACCATCCGCCACAGGTCATCACCTCCGACCGGCTCCGACGAAAATGCTAATCTATAATCGAATCCGAAATATACTAACTCACGAACTTGTATATATTCTTTTCTCTTTTCTTTCTTTTGCCAGCATTCTTCTTCTCTGCTTCGACTGATTCAAAAGTCCTCGGTCTATTTTGCATTTTTCTTCTGTGTGTGATCTATATAAATACATATCAGATGTAAGCCGTTGATTGAGAGGTTCCGAACAAAAGTTTTTTTTTTAAAGATCAATTTTCTTAGAAATGGCTGATGTAAACATGGACGATGATAACAGCAATATGTGACGTGATCTACACGATTTCTTCTTCTTAGTTCTTTCCAACTGGGGCAAACAATCAATTTCGATGTATCGCACAGCAGAAGTTATTCGGGGAAAACCTCCTCTAGAGTTTTGGAGTAGAAGGCGTGGATTGGTTTTTATTGTTGGGTCCCAGCAATGCATTTTGATGGTTTAATTAGCAGCGTGCAAGATTCCCTCGTGAGTTCGATATTATTTTAGAAGAGGCGTGGTTTTAATTGTTCAAGAAAGTTTCGAACTTTGATCTCTATCAACTGATTGAGTAAATAATGGAGCTTATATCCATGATATTTGATATTTCTTTAAAAACCGTTAAATAGAGCCTAATAATAAAAGCAGATTAAAACGGTTTATTAATAATCATGTGGCGCCGTCCATCTTCTTTATTCCTTCCAGACTTATATATAAATTGAATAAACTTTTATTGCGCCAAGGAGGAAAACTCTTGTTTCACGTAGCAATCTCGACTGGACATCGAGAAAAACGGACGGCGACATATGGAAGATGTAGTAGCATCCCGTCCTCATTCTACATATATTATGATGGCGACCTATCTCATAATATGCGTAGACAGGGACCCATTAGAGAGCTCATCATACGGCGTCGCCGTCTAGCTCAACGATCTCTACGGTTCTTCTTTTCCTGTGTGAACTTGATGGACAAGACCCACTTTTTCGATGGCCTGATTTTCTATTCTTCTTGTTTCTTTTTTGTCTTGTTGTGATCGTGATATCCGAGTGGCACAAAGTCGTGATTTACTCCTCCTCATTGCATCGACACTCTCTTTTCTCTCCTTGTCACAATGTTTCTTTTTTTTTTCTTTCTCTCAGATAGATAGATAGATATATTTCTTTCGCAACGGGAGGAGCAGGCTTGGCACTTGGCAGTTCATATCGTCTCTGCTGCGATTCGACACTGCTGATACAATATAAAATAGCGGCCGATGCTCTTTATTCCTTGATAGCATTTTCGAAAGTTTCAGATCAAATCGGGAATGAATTTATTTTTTCTTTCTATACTTAACGTTTGATTTCGATGTATATACAAAAAGATCTCATAGAGCAGATTGTATCGAATCATGTTCAGGTTTTGAATAACTTCTATTTTTGCACCTTGTTGATTCCCATATTACTGCGAGTGAATTAGCATGCCAAATATACTTTCTCTCGAACCGACATGTTTTTTTATGCTGGTGAATATATTTCACAAGAAATGTTTCGACAAGGACCGGTCTGATTCCTATCTAATTATTCATCATCATCACTTGCATCAGATACACGTTTTTCTTTCCATCCTGGTGGTGGACAGCGAACACACCTTTTCAATTAAGTAATACACCGGTCGAAAACAAGATTGAGAATTAATATGTTAGACTTGTGATTATATAGAAAACTCATGTGTTTTTAATTAGCCGTCCATATTCTCAACAGCTTAATGAATTTTGTTTCCCCCTCTCTTTTAAAATATATACCTGTTGCTCGTATCATGATGTCATTAAGCACCACCATCATCCATTCATCAAGTTGCAAACAGCAGATTTCGTCGTGAGTTATTTCAACATCACGGAATTCCCCAGCATCTTTTTAAAACACCAATTATTATATTTGTTTTTCTATCTCTCACATAATTTAATATACTGCGTTAGTAGAGATCATCATGATGGCCGACAGCCAGGCCTGTAATTTCCTTCTTCCTACGCGTCAAGCGAAGAGATTCTTTTTTTTTTAACGTGAGAGAGACGAGTTTCTCTCTCCTTCATTTACACCGGTCAGGTCGGTATATACACCGGCCGAAAAAAAGCACACCCACAAAATCGTGATGCATCCATTCAATTGTGATATATCCTGCTATATCCAAGAAGAAGAAGAAAAAAATCGGTGTACGCTGTTCCATCATGCTCCGACAGGACGTGGGAACACCATAAAAGAAAAACTATTACACACAACACAAGAGAGAGAGAGAGAGAGGAAGAAAATTACCGGTCGATCCACCTGTGCTGCTCGCGCACTATACACCTCATTCCAGAGTGTATATACCTGCCAATAATATAAGGATTTTCTCTCTTTCTTGTCCGTTATACGCACCGGAATCCCCTTTTTAAAAAGAAAAGGGAGCTATGCTGTTTGTTCCAGGGATTTCTTTTATGCAGAAGCATATAGGAATGCTGGCCATATCGATGGCGATGAAAAGAAATGACCTTCACCTGTTCCAGCGAGGAGCTCGACTCGTCGGCGGCAGCGGCTCTCGAAGAAAATTGTGCTTGTGTACACACACGGATGATTTTCTTCTTTTCTTATTTGGCCCGTTTCATTATGCTTCGATCCTCCTCCTTCTTCTCTCGGAGCTGCTCCGACACCGCCAGCTTATTCAAGTGAAAATGATGAATCTTTTCCTTTAGCCATGACTCCCTCCCTATGTACTCGACGAGGAGGTGGATGCTGTGCGTGGGTATAGGTATAGATGCGATTCCATGCGGATCATTTACTTTAGCAGGTCAGGTACCTACTGGAAGCTGACGCGACCACTTTGGGTTGCTTTTCATGTTGTTATTGCCCTGTGTGTGTGTCACAGTAAGGGGCGACACTGGAAATAATGATGACATTCTTCAGGTGCATTATTTACCATCAAGGATTTGTTTATTATTCCAGGGAGCAATCCGCTCCAGTGGATCGCAAGGTGAGAATTGTCGACCCCATTTTTTTTTTACACTACTATACAGCTTAATGACTCTATTTCATTCCTCTTTTCAATGCCATATAATATGTATGTTCTGTCAGGATCATTTGAATTGATGATCCCTTCTCTCGCTCAAATTATGATTCATGGAGCCATATTTCATGATTTTCTCCCCTTTGACAAGAATCCCTTTTTAAATATTGGGTATACATTGATTTTTTCTTGATGACTTCATCATCATCTTGTTTTTGTTTCTTCTTCAGCTTAATCAGTGTTATATAATAATTTCAGGAGCGGTAAGAATGAAGCAAAAGAAAAGTACCCAGTTCCGTGTCTATATTGTAAATGCATATCGAATTCCAATGGAACAATTAGAAGGAGAAGAAGCGAGGGGTTAGATGGTTCATATAGAATAGAAAAGAAAAGACCGCCCACGCCGAATATAAGAATCTCTCCCTCTCTTAGCTGACCTTACGAACCCGAATTGGTTCACGACTCCGGGAGAAAAGAGCATCAGCCCTATACGCACATTCCACCGCTCTCTCTCTCTCTTTCTTCATATTTTTTTCTCTGATATAATCCGGTCGGTTCTCTCTGTGTGTTATAATCCTCAGACTGCTGGCGGAGCGGAGCTAGCTCATAAGGACCCTATAGCTCTGCTCGCCGGCAACCTGTCGAACCTGTCTCTTTTCTCACGCCCGAATGGCTTCATTGTTTTCTTCTTCCTTGAAAGAAACTTTTTCTTTATTCTTTTCTAATCGTGAATTAAACAGGATGAAAGAGATAAAACAAAACGGTATAATATCGAAATATATAAGTCTGCGCAGACTACTCTTGATGGTTTGTGTATATCTATATGTGAACCTGTTTATAGTTTTTTCTTCTTCTCCTTCTTTCTCTCTGGTCTGACCGTGTTTATTTGGAAAACTTACCCCACACGTTACGCACATAGCTCTTTTCTATGTAGCTGACAGACCAAGGCGCGTGCAACAGATCAAACAAACCTTCCCACGACGCCCAGTAAACGTGAAACGAAAACAACCAAACAAATAACACACGTACAGCGTATATATACGTAGAGCGAGCTGCAGAACACACGGCGAGCTGTTGAAGCAGGCGTGTGATTTATATCATTTCACGTTTCCAAAATATCTCTTCTTCCCTCTTCTTCTTCTTAGGGCTGATTTATAGATAAACGAGACCAGTACATACATACAGAAAAAAGATCTTGATTTAAATGCTGCTCATATAAGAGAAAACATTGCGCGAGTTATACACCTATATCTAAGAGCGTCACCTGTCCTCTATACGGAAAATTCCAATGTAGTAAAACCTAATGAACCTGTGAACTGTTGTTAACATTTTAAAGTTTGATTTATCGATTTGATTTGTACAGTTCGTGCTTTCAGAGAGTCGACGATTTATGTAATCGGTCAATGGGATTACAAAAAGTATGACAAATATGAATTATTACAGGAAATTCCTAAAGGATTTAAATCCTTCTTTATTTTCTTTTAATTGGATGTGCCTTCACATTAAAATTCAATGTAATTCTACAATTAGCCTTGTAATAGAATCGCTTTTGGGGATGTTGTGTATTATATTGTTTAGGCCTTGTCGTGCAAGCTGGTCGGCCCTCATCGTGTTACGTCAAAGGACCTTGGGGACCAATTTGAAAGTAATACGAGATTCTCTTTTCTCTCGTTTCCCTTCTGTGGTTTTTATTTTTTTTTTTTCTTCTTCTTCTCTCTGTGATGTTCTTGTCCATAAATTATGCCCGAGATAAGAAGAGTTCGTAGGGCAGAGTGGCTCTATACCGACCACAGCTTTATTCATTGCGCAATAATCTGCTTGAAAAATAAAATAAAAATAAAAATATGTGTATTTATATATATACATACGTGCACGATTTATAAAATGCAGCAGCAATTACGTACGGTATTTTGCTTGTATTCTACATGCACTCGGATAAGGATCGCTGAATATGCTTTTCTTATGCACATTTATATGTATAAACAGCTCTATTGGAGCTGAGAGCGCGCGCGCTCTTTATATATAATATAAAATTAACGAGCTGCCCGCTGCTATATTTCCCCCCAAAACTCTGCTTGCCGTCTATATAAAATCTAAGCGGCGGGATCGATTTAATCGAAAATGACGATCGGCGCGCATCAAGAGTTTTTTTTCAGATAATGGCTTCTTTTTGTTGTAAGGATTCTGCATATAATCGTGCTCAGATTTTATGCTTCTTCTAAAAAAAAGTCTTCATTCTAACATAGTTTATGAATAATTTAAGTCTGGATCTAAAAAATAAAAATTTTATAGTGGATGATTTAAGAGGTTGATGGTGACAAAATGAAAATTCTCAACGAATATATAAACCCGATCCACCTGATTCTAGTCGGTGATATTCTTTTTTTTTTTATCAAGGTGTCTTAAAGACATTTCAACTTCATAATTATAAATGTTTTATTACCATATATAGAATGCATTTCTACATTCTTTTAAGGCGTGATTGAATCATCTGAAGGTGGGCGACTCTCTTAATTATGCAGAAACGACTCGATAGTTGTGCACCTGCTCAACAACAATTAATTTGAATCGGGTCATCAAAAGAAATAATAACAATAAAAACAGGTCTCAAATTAGACACACCCGACTATGGCCTTCATTCTTCTTCCGTTTTTTAAAGAAAATACAATAATATTAGGTGGAGTCAATTGTAATTTAGATAATCCTTTTTTTTTTTCTTTTCTACGCATAATAATAAGAAAGAGAATTTGACAGTTGACAAGGCTTCTGGAGCAAGTTTTTTTTTTTTTTCTTTACGCGTGTTTAGCAGCAGCACGTCGGACGGATGGAAGAGAGTCAGCAGGTCGACCTCTCTGGGCGCGCGGGTAAGTATGCGTGACACCTGGCTGGCGCTCCTGCTGCTATGGTCCCCTTAAGGGTTCTGATAGTAGAAAAAAGGACCACACATACATGGATTTCTCTCGTCCGTATATGTGTATACTTTAAAACTTTCTAGGGTCCATTGCGTTGCTCAAAGAGAGGGGAGAAGAACGAAGAAGCAGATGAGTAATGGAGCGGACGAGGGCGACAGGTGCATCACCCAAAAAGGTCACCGAGAGGAGAGCTAGGGCCCCTCGTCTACTACGTCTTTCAGACATATCTCTTGATGGCGTCTCTGAAAGAGAAGAGAAATATATGATCTCACCAACACTCTAGGAATGTAGCCCCTAAAAATATACTGTCCGCGCAGTGATCCGCATCATCATGCCCAGGATGAAGCTATATCTATAACCCTGGCACCGACATATAAAAAAAAAAAGGTTTCTCTCTCATATGTTGTCATGCTGCATTAATTGTCTGCTGGACGCGAGAGACAGGTGCGCAGCGTTCGGGACAGAAAATAAATAAATAAAGATATATGCAAATGACGATGCTGATAGCTAAACCAAACGCCCAGCATATCGCTACTGCTGATGATGAAGGAATCCGACTAAAAAAAAGAAAAAAAAAGTTGAATCAATTTGAATATCAAGCACCTGTCGTGCCTCTTTCTATATACATACCGCGCCGCCCTGCGCTAGCTTCCCAATTAAAGACGACTCTGCTCGGGACGGGCGCATCAAACATCACGCACACGCCGGCCGCCGCCGCGGTCTATACTATATAAATCATAAACTCGCAACCGAGCTGATGGTTGCACGGCCATAGCGTGTAATGATGGCGTTTATTAACCATTCATTTTTCTTTTGCTCGTGCCAGAAAAGAGAGAGAAAACATGGTGCTCTCTTCTACCGATCATTGCTCCCTTAACGGAGCTGCTCACCTTATCTGGATGGACGATGAGGAGCATATTATTTCGGTAATTTAATGTTAATAGATTACACACAACAGAAGGAGCCTCTCCGAATAAAGAGAGAGGCTAGTAGGGGGGAAAAAGGGCATTAGCATGAGAACTGACCACTTAGAGGTCGCCGCGCGAGCAGCCGCTTACCATGCAAATTGTACATACTGCCGACGAGAAGTCGGCGGTCTCTCTCTTATCCATCCACATTCTTTTTAAAAAAAAAGATGCTGCAAGGTGGCGTAAACAAGAGCTCGCAAATGAATAAGAAATGGGGGTTATGGAGGTTAAATTTCTCTCATTTAATTGGACCATCCTTTCACGAAGCTATGTGCACGATATCACGCTGTGTCGTGTTGTGCGCACGGTACTGTTATGCACTCTTTCGTGTCCGGGAAAGATTGGAAAGTGTGCTGTGCGGGATATATGATTACACATGGGCGCGCGAGTGTGCACTCTCTCTCGCAAAGCTCAAATATGGAAGATGGAAGAGTTTGCGGTAGCTGTTACGGCTGTCGTGTGAATGGATTGAATAGCTCACGCTCTCATGCACGATATCATCAAAATACCATTTACAGCATCACGAGATGGATTCAATGCCGTAAATCATAGAGCACGGTGCGGTGCGGTGCGATTTATTCGCATTAGGAGCACCGCTTTTTCATGTCTGTCTGTAGCCATTATTTAAAAACACAACACACAAGAGCGAGACAAGTGACAGCATGTCCCGCGAATAAATTCGATTGAAAATGCTCGTTTATTATCTCGCCAGAAGAAATGTTACGTCCCTCAAATCATTGAAAAGGAGTTACTACCTGCAGAGCAAAACATGGGTACCTTGATGTAGTGTTTGTAGGTGACTACTATACGACCCTCTTTTTCTAATCTTTCACATCTCTTTTATTATTCTTACCAGGAACCGCTGAGTGCAGACGTGAAACACGATGTCGAAAAGTACTGGATGGATAAAATCAATCCACGTGATGAGTCCAGCACTGCTGTGCCTTCGAATAATAAATGCTATGTGCTGTCCATGTTCCCATACCCATCTGGGAAGCTTCATATGGGCCACGTCCGGGTGTACACCATAAGTGATGTGCTCGCCAGGTTCTTCCGAATGCAGGGATTCAAAGTATATCTATCAATCTGACCTACTTTTACTATCTAAAATTGTGTCTCACACAGGTGATACATCCCATTGGTTGGGATGCCTTCGGTCTACCAGCAGAAAATGCTGCCATTTTGAATAACTTGTCACCAGAAGATTGGACAAAATCAAATATTGCATACATGAAGCAGCAGCTTGTCAAACTGGGCATCAGTTTCGACTGGCAGCGGGAGATTGCCACCTGCTCGCCCGATTATTACAGGTGGACGCAGTACATTTTCCTCAAATTGTACGAAAAAGGATATTTATATCGTAAAGAAGCCTTGGTTAACTGGGACCCAGTAGACCATACCGTTCTCGCCGAGGAGCAAGTAGACGAAAACGGATGCTCGTGGCGCTCTGGAGCCAAAGTGGTCAAGAAACCATTAAAACAGTGGTTCGTAAAGACTACTCGCCTTGCCCAATCTCTTTCCGAAGGGCTGAACGATCCCAACTTGAAAGATTGGGACGACGTCATTAAGATGCAACAAAACTGGATCGGCGAATGCAACGGCTACAAACTTGAGCTCCCGCTTGCGGACGATCCATCTTCTTGGGTCGGCATATGGACCAACCGGCCGGAATCTTTGAAATCAGCTAGTTTCGTCGCCTTGAAATCTAGTCACATCTTAAACAAACCTGAATACCGCGATTCCTCTTCACCGGTACTCAAAATTAAAATCAGGAATCCTCTTAATGGACACTTATTACCCGTCATCCTCGTAGACGGTGACGAAATGGATTATCCTGAAAATTGTGACAGTGTCATCGGTGATCCATCGACAGATTCAAAAGCCTCTCAACTGGCACACAAATATTCACTTTCATCAGCTCCTCAACTCGGACCAAAAGATGATCTCTCCGCCGAAGAAATTTGCCAGAAAGCTCTGACTGAAAACTGGGGTGGTTACAAGACGAGCTCCAAGTTGGGTGACTGGCTTATATCTCGGCAGCGCTACTGGGGAACTCCCATTCCAATAATTGAGTGCCAGCAAGGATGCGGAATGCAACCGGTACCTCTGGATCAACTTCCCGTGCAACTCCCTGGTTCCAGTGAAGCTGCAAGAGGACATTCGGCTCTTCTACACAATCAACAGTTCGTCAATGTCAACTGTCCCAAGTAATAAAATAAAGCCTGAATTGACTGAAAATGGGTGTTTGCCCACTCATTCTAAACTGATGTCTATTGATTAGATGCGGAGGACCCGCCAAGAGAGAGACGGACACGATGGACACGTTCGTCGATTCCACTTGGTATTTTCTGCGTTACTTGGATCCTAGAAACTCGGAGTTGCCGTTCGATCCGCAGCGGGCGAAAGCTGGAATGCCGGTGGATATCTACATTGGCGGAAAGGAACACGGTAAGATTTTTTTTGTTATCGTTTGAGACTTTATTCGTTCAAAGATCCGCCTTGGCGTTATCTCAATTTGTTTGTCCACTCATTTGCATATTTTTTCCACCCAGCTGTCTTGCACCTCTTCTTTGCAAGGTTCGTGTGTCACTTCCTACACATCTTGGGCTTGGTCCCACATCCCGAACCTTTTAGGCGTCTCCTTGTACAAGGAATGGTTATGGGACGCAGTTATCGGGTCAAAGGCTCCGGCAAATATTTGAAACCAGAAGAAATAGACTTTTCAGGTATATACGTTTAGTTTTTAATTTTTAAAAGTTTAATTTCACTGCAACTTGTTATTGAGTTATTTAGGTCCAAAGCCATTGGAGATGTCGACAAAGAAACCTCTGGTAGTTTCTTGGGAGAAAATGAGCAAATCTAAATTTAACGGAATCGAACCGGAATCTGTGTGGAACGAGCATGGAATCGACACTACCCGACTACTTGTCCTGGCCGATGTCAGTCCAAGATCTGCGAGGAATTGGTCTAAAGATAGTAAAGTTTTTACTCCCATTTTATCTTTCAAAATGGATACCAGTTTAATTTAAATCTGCTTTTTAATCAATAGCCTATGCAGGCATTTTGAACTGGCAGAACCGTTTATGGGCAGTTATGAAGGACTGGATCGAACATCGGCGAAAAGGATCAGCCGCCAAAACTGCATTATCAGATGATCAAGAGCGTATCTGGTGGAACGCTCGAAACACTGCTGTCCAGTCAGTCTCTTTCAGCATCCAACACGCTCAATTGTTCTCACTGGCCATTGTCAAGATGCAAGCACTAACAAACAATCTCAAGGTCTTCATTATTCACCTTTTATTATTTTCATATCCTTGTTGTCTTTGACGTCATTTCCTTTTTTTTTACAGAAAGTGCCAAAGGATTACAATGTGGGAGAGAGCCGAGAGTACGAAAGAGGGCTTGGCGCGCTGATAGTAATGTTGGCTCCTCTTGCTCCCCACTTTGCCTCCGAACTGTGGGCGGCATTCGTCGACAATGCTTCTAAAGAGAGTGCTACTTCCGACTTCGATTTTGTATGTCCTTTTGTATTACTTTTTAAGAAGAGGGATATTCAATCTGTTCTTTTTAATGTCAGAGCAAGCCGGTAGTGGAACAAAAATGGCCGCAAGTCGACATGGACTACTCCCTCGATTTGAAATGCGTCGTCAATCACCAAGATTGTGGCGCTTCTATTAAGATGCCCCGCCATCAACTGGATCGACTTGACGAAGCGACCGCATTACAGCTCCTCAAGCAAAATGAAGCCTTCATCAAACATCACGGTTCCAGTCAAATTGTAAATGTAACTTTTGATCACTATCCCGGCCTGTCCGCTACAATCACTTTAGTCACGGATCGAGTTCAACAAAAGAAGTCGGAAGTCACTTGATAAATCGGTTTGTTTTAGTTAAATAGCAAGAAGATAATACATATCTTTCTAAATCTATCTAAAAACGTTTAGTGGAGATATTTATTATGATAGGTGAAACAAAAATTGCACTTTAAAAGAAAGACATTGCACTAGTTCTTGTTATTACATGGACATGGAATATTACGCTGCTGGTTTCTTGAGCAAATCCAAGGATACTTGAACTTCTCCTTCGTATCCATTATCCTCGATAGCTTCTAAATATCTTATGTAGTCGTCGGGTACTCCATTTTCGCGAGCTCCACGAATCATGACATTTTTGTAGACCACTGAGGGACGGCGATCCGTCTCCCAGGGTCGAGTTTGCTGATAGCAGCGGCAGTCGAGTGTTTCACCAGCGAGGGTAGTCACTTGCACAGATATTGGTTTATATATACCTTGATGAACACCTTCTTGGCTACATATTTGTATAGATTAAAGAAATTTAAAATGAAATAAAACTGTATTTACTAATAAATTAGTATACTCATCCAAAGCTGCAATGGTAGAGTTGTCTTTCACCCAAACAACACCCCAGAGATGACTGCCTGGTGATTCAACAATTGTAGCTACGGCTCCCTGCCAACGAAGGCTTTGGTAATTGAATTCCAATTTGTAGTCCTAAAAATAATAAAAATATATGGAGGTAAAACTTAGAATCAATAATAACTATAAGGATAATGGGTACTTGCATTTAATTTTGCAGCAGCATATGGCATAGCAGTGGGATCATTCAATCTTATTCTTTCTTTAAGCATATTACTCCCAAAAGAAAAGTAAAAATAGTTTGTATCAGATTTCATGGCAATATTGCTCTCACTCATGTTGATGTTGGTGAAAGTAGTGACAAGTGGTTTTATCAGCTAAGTAATTGATATGCAAATGCAATTGAATGTCAAGTGTTTGGCCTATATATAAAAGCTTTTAAAAGGCACTGATTTTATATGTGAAAAATTTATGCGGGCTGTCAAATAAGGTTGTCCGCTGCTAGACGAAGCAAACTAGCAATATTCAAACTGAGGTACTGTGAGGAGTATGAATGCTAATGGGAAATTGAAATACCGTCCCACCACTATAGAAGAAAGATTGTCGTTTTAAATGCGCATGTCGCTTTCTAGATAATTTTAAAGCATTATTTTTTTTTACAAGTTGATACGTTGTATCAAAAATAAACTGAACCGTACCTGGAATTCAACCCCTAGTAGTAAAAAGGTAAATTTTGACAGGAGTTTGTTATTGAAAGCACGGGATATGGGATTAGTGGTACCTGCAGCTTCCGCCTTTCTCTACAGGCAGCTCTAAATCTGAACAGATATCGCGGTTCTCGGGAGTCGGGAACCCATCAGGTGAATTTTTATTCTAGTTTCTAATTGGAGCTTTTGGGGCTGCTAATTAATTATACTATTTATGAAAAAGAATATTGCTTCAAATTCATTAAAATCATCCTTTTTTTCCCTCGTTTTCCGTTCTTCTGTACGCATGAATTAGATATGGCAACTCTGTAAAACATGACATACCAAGTTTATAAATTTGTTTTTGTTCGTCGGTTAGTAGTTTTCGGAAACGCTTTTCGGTCTTTTCGAAATTAAAATTGGTTTTATTTCCAGTATTCGAACGTTTTTCTCTAGTGTGAAGCCTCCGTTTCAAAATGAAGAAGAGTAAAAGTTTTTTATACTTGAAAAATATCCTGGAGAGTGAAAATGTGTTGGACAAAACGGCGGAAGTAATTCAACACTATCCTTGTGTACCATTCTACTCAGGTGAATATTTAACCATATTGCTAGGCTAATGTCAGTTAAACTCATTACACTTTAAAAAGATACATGTTCTTTCTAATTTTCAGAAATTCAAAAAATGATTGCTGAGAAGAAGCTACGAAAGAACCAGGAAGACCAGATTGGTGTTACTCATTTGGCAGATTCACATGGTGTTGGTCTCAGACATGCAGCGGTGAATGCTCACAGAGACAAGTTGAAGAAGAAAAAGGCAGCTGTGGGCCAGAATTCAAAAAGTGGTGATCTATCAGACAGTGTTTCAGACCCCAATTCATCAATGATTGCCAAAGAGTTGGATACTTGTATGGCCTTTGGGAAACCATCTTTTCCTGACTGGCTGGAAAAACTCCCACCAGAATGGACTGTCATTCAAATAACAGTAAATTTAGTCCTTTTTAAAAAATATATTTTTCTTAAGTATTTATATCTGAATTCATAACCTTTTACAGGAAGTCTGGGAGGGAAGTAAGAGGCTTAACATGCTGGGCTATGGTCCTCCTCCTTCTGTTCAGAGCTTGCCTAAGCTGTTGTTGGCCAGGTTTTCTGGTAGGCATCCTGGAAATGTACTGACAAACATTCTGGAGAATCCAATTGGCGAGGTCAGATGCAGTTTACTGGCCGAATTGAACTCGATTCTTGAAGGAAACCGTTTAGTCAACAAGGAATTCCGAGGCAATAGGGACCAGTACTGGAGATTGAAACAAGAACATCATGATCAACTTAAAGTATATTTACTTTTTTAAAATTGATGACTATCTAAATATATTGTGAGTTAAAAAAATTTAGGTTCTAGTGGATTCGTTGGAAAACTGGTGGCTTGATTACCGCAAATGCCTCCTGATCGGCGATCTTGTAGAACCTAGCGATACCAAGCTGCTTAAGCGAATCACTGCTTCGTCTTCGGATCTGCTGAAGAAAGTGCTAAAAAGAAGTCTAACTGAGTGTGAAGAAATGTGGGTAGAACTATTGATCTCTTCTTATGGATTTATGAACCACACTCAGCTGGTACGAGGCATCACCAGAACCTTCAACATCTCAACCTCTAAGAGCCCCGTCGTAACCGAGCTGATGGCTCATCTCAAAACAGTGCAGAGTGACTTGGAGCACTTGAAAGTAGCGAAGCGCAATCCCGTCATTCTAGTTTTAGACAAGGTAATAGACCAATTTCAAGTATTTTTTTCCTACGAACTAAATAATAATATGCAATATTATAGATGATACAGCAGTTACCTTGGGAGAGTATGGCAATACTGAACACTACTCCCACATCTCGGATCCCGTCTCTTCACTTTCTGAGATCCTTAACGATCAAACACGGTCTGGATCAAGGCCGATCAACAAAGCAGCAGAGCAAAGCTCCGTCCCCTTCAACCGATTTGAAACTCAGCGCTAAACAGGTTGATCCAAAGTTGACGTACTACATCGTGAATCCCGGTCAAGATCTACCCGGCGTTCAACAGCGATTGCAACCGATCCTTGAAGAGTTTTGGGGTAAACACCATGGCATTAGTGGAGCTGTACCCGTGGAGCAACAGATTAAACAGTGCTTAAAGGAGCGGGACTTGTTTTTGTAAAAGTTTTTCTTTCTAAAAATACCTATTATTTGATTTTCATTTCTAATATTTTCATCATAGGTATTGCTGGCCATGGCTCGGGTTCCAAATACATTCCAAATGATCAGCTGATCAAAGTCGGATTGCCGTGCCGCTCCCATTTTGATGGGCTGCTCGAGCGGTCAGTTGAGCGCTAACTGGACGAGTAGTGGACCCCACTGGAGCCGCTGCTGTCTACCTCATGGCTGGAAGGTATTAATTTTTATATTAATACATTTGAAAGACTTAATGTTAACAACATTTAAATTTTAATTATTATTACTAGTCCTGGATTAATTGGTATGCTGTGGGAAGTAACTGACATCGACTGCGACCGTTTCACTGTGCGGCTAGCTGGATTTCCTCCTTGGAGCCCGGAAGAGCAGCTGTAACAAATCACCCACCAAGTCGGAAATGCGCTCTCTACAGAACGGCTGGTGGAAAGTCGGGGAAAGGATCGGATCTTCCTTCACCTCCTGCAAAACGGGAGCCAGAAATCCTTCGGGCTGTTGCTCTATCTCGTCCTATCACTAAGAATTTTTTAACCGGAGCGGCTGCTGTTGTTTACGGCTTACCACTTCGGGCCCTCAATTTTAACGAAGTGTTATAGTGCGATACTTGTATATTTAATGAGATAATTTTTAATGGCTGAATAAATCCTTTTCATCAGATGCAAAAAAATACCATTTCTTAAAAAAGGAAAAAAAATGTAGAAAATGAGTGATTTTGGAAAGTCTTTCGGTGTATCAAAAGGAACGAAAAGAAAAACACATTACAAACAATTTTTGAAGGCAAATTTTAAGTAACGCTTCAATGTTGAAGATACGTATGGAATGTAACAAGCAAAATAGGACACCAATAAATCAGATCAAATACAACCCTGCATGTTTTCATAGTGTGATCGAAGTGTACTCCTGCAGACCATCTATTTCTAGTCATTAAACTTCTGAATCAAATCTTGCAAACAGGCTTCGATCTCTCGATTCATGCGAGCCCTTGACTCAGCAGCAAGCACTAGAGCTTTAATATCGGCACCGGTAAAGCCCTGGGTCTTCCTGGCCAAATCCTGAAATAAATTATATTTAATTTCGAAATAAGAGGCATTGTAAAATAGCGTATAGTAGACTAATACGTGCCATGATGTTAACATCATCTCCAAGCATATTATTTTCCCTCAATTTAGCTGTGTGAATTTTCAAGATTTCGGCTCGGGCAGACTCGTTCGGCAAACCAATTTCAATGTGAACCTTTACAATAAGGGCATTTCATTAATAGAAAAAAGGGAGAAGTCAAAAGAAAATGTTACCCCCATACGACCGTGACGAAGCAAGCCATGAAAGATCAAATCTTTTCGATTTGTCGTGCCGATAACCAGAATGTTGTTGCGTTGTTTAACACCGTCCAAAAGGGGCGAAAATTGTAGGACTAAGCTTGTTTGTTTTGCGCCACCAACAGAACCTTTCTCTTTACAAATAGCATCTATGTCGTCAAAGATGATGATGTGTAAACCACTGTAGCGTCCAAACTAAAGTAAATACGGAAGGTGAATAATTTAAAATGAAAATCACAGCGCAAGTTCATTATTTACAAATTACCTGTTTTTCTTCCTCTTCAGCTTCGACGAAAAGATTGCGGATATCCGCTTCCGCATCTCTGACGTGCTTGGCAAACAAATCGTGCCCATTGACAATCTTGGGCTCACGAGAATTCCACATCTTGGCTATCTGATGGGCCATAAGTGTTTTTCCCACACCAGGCGGCCCATAGAGCAGAATGCCTTTAATGTGCTTCATGTGGGCAACTGAAATACATATAATAATTGGTTAAGATCACGTTGAATAAGAAAGAGAGAAACGATATTGTATAATTCATCACGTACCCATATAAATATCGGGGAAAAGTCGCGGCAAGAAAGCTAGACGGAAGATCTCTTCCAACTTTGTCATCCAATCCTCCGACTCCCATATTTTGGAAATTTCCATCTCGTTGAGTGATGGAAGGATGATTGTATTGATGCCCTTTTTCGATCAGATTCAAAGTTGACCCTTCGGTTTTGATGAAATTGATAGTTGCGGAGGGGTTACAGACGCCACTGTATGCTTGGAGATCTTCATCATAGTTATTGTTAAACGTAGGAAACGCAATCACGCCTACGGAAAATATAGGAAATCATATATTAATCAATCCTTTTAACAAAAGGTAAAACGAAAAGTAGTAGATCCATTGCAACACGTACGTTTCAAATCCTTGACAATAAGAACGAGCGGCTCCTTATCCTGAAAACAGAAGACGAGTCGCTCGCCGACTGAGATCATTCGGTTGCGGAACTGTCCAACGAATTCACGCGCCATGCTGTCACTATCATAGGGTTCCAACGTCGTCCTGCAAGAGACAATACTGTAACATGATTTTATAGAAGGTATGAAAACATTTAGTTGGGGACTTGGGGTTATAGCAGCTCTGGGAATGAGAGGATCTCTACATGACAGCATATAGTTAAGTCTTTAAAATATTATTAAAGAGAGAGTAAAAAGAAACTAAAAATGTTTGAGGCACAAAATTACTGTTTCTTGTAGACATGTGCCTCCAGTACAATGTTAGCTAGGATGGGCAGTTTTCCATCACCAAAAGTATGGATGTTGACAACCTGGCCAGGAGAGAGAACAGCCCATTTGCGCTGCTTCTTGTTAAGCCAGATAACACCAGTAGGCACCTGTTCCAATCTGTTGATTAAGAAGATGAAAGCCCCCTTTTCAGAATGCACTTCCACATATCTGTTTTTTTTTTATGAGAGGAATTGATAAACAGATTTGATTAAAGAAATAAAAAATTGGATAAAAAGGTATACACTCAATATGAAGCTTTATTGTTTTACTTGATGGAATTATTGAAATCCCGTGGGCATACTAAAGCACAATAGTTGGTCTGGGCCGGTAGATGCGGGGGAATGCACCCACGATTTTCTGCAAAAGAAGTCAAGAAAGTAGTACATTCTGTACATCATACAAAGAACAAAAAAGTAAAATTACCTGAACGTCCATCATCAACGAATGGGCTCCAGGCTAATGCTAATATAAAAAAAAATGTAAAATTGTGGTAACAACCACCAGTTAATCAACGTTTTGCTCACGTCACACCATGATGATATGCTCAGTCAGATCGTCTGCAAGTTCGTTAACAATAAATGCACAGGACGCCATCCAGCGTAAGATATTGTTGTTGATGGGATTAAAAAAACTGAATTTTTTTTAATAAATAAAATTCCTATAAAATTATTTTTTGTTTGGCCGAAAAGCGAAAAAACACACTTGAAAGTGGAGAAAAGTGATTTGTTTGAGGGAATCCGCGCCGATGTTTTTTACACTGCGCATCCATGTTTAACTTACATTATCGCCTTATCGGCCAAGCTAAAAATCATTTTACTTTAAAAAATAAAAGCTGAGTGGGTTATTCCGTTATTGATTCTATTTACAACTCAGTTTTTGACAAAAAAAAAAAGTTACTTAGCGCCTTATGGTGAGCATTCACGAAATGTGGAAATCACGCACTTTGCCCACTTTGCCCTAGGTGGTGGTCGCAACTCGCAAGACAAACATTTTCGGAATCAGCATGAAATTCTGATTTTTAATCGTAATGAATTTTTAAATCGTCGCCTCATTAGAGATAGAAACAGTTTAACGAACAGTTTCCTGTACGAGAATGATATGAGCTTTTCAGTTTACACCTACAGTGCCTATAGTATAATTTAATCTTTCAGCGGATTTCTCAATCCTTCTGCCACCTTAAATGATTATATCATAATAAATGACTAAATGATATCTTCTTAGTTCTTCCGTTTTGCGGCATCTTTCTACGATTCTAGAAAATTGGCAACCCTGTTAGATACAATGACAACATCTCTCCTCGTAAAGTTGTAATCGTCTGCTTGTGTTTGGAAATCTCGTCATCTCGAATTCTCGATTCCTGTCAGATTTCTATTCCTTCCTTATTAAATAGCCTTTATCCAATTATACTTAGTAAATTTCATTTTGCAAAACTGATATGGAATACTGTTTCTATGTTTTTGCTTATTTCTTATCAATGAAATTTCTATAAAAAACCTTTCCTTTCGAGTAGTAAAGTTTTCCAGTAAAAAAGTGAGCAATATAGAGAGGGGCCATGTAATGAAGCACAAAAATTAAGGAGAACACGAAAGGTAGGCTCCATCAACTTTTTAAGCATTTAATAGTATTTTTGTGACCATTATGGTTTTAACTTTCTTTATGCCCCAATACTATTATATGGCATGTATGTGATAGTCCCATCCCAAAAAGACAAAATTAGATTTTTAATATTCAAAAAATTAATCTACAAATTATTATTGAGACCTGACCAGGTAGAATGAAAATTCCATCAATAGTTCAAATAGAAAGTATGAATGGATTGACTAGTAATTTATGCTGCATTTTTGTAGCAGTAACGGCTTTGGGAAATATGTGTTTAAATAATAGGAATCCTTTGCGATGAATTAAACACAGCTTTATTATTTATCAAAAATCATTTAAGAAGAAATGGTCAGCAGTACTTCCAATCTGTACCATAAACAGGGCGACACTTTTCAGGACAAACTGTTAGCCCGTGAGTAGAGTTTTCAAAATCTTGGACATTCTTATAGCTTCCGACAAAGTCAAATCCTTCTCGCTTTGTCGGAAACGGATGAGTAGGAATCCAATCAAAGAGTGTGAATTCCCATCTGTCACAAAAGTAGCTGTCATGTACCATCTGGATATCAGTTAAATCGTCAAGTTTTAAGGCTTCCGCACATTTCAATTTTAAGTAGTTTCCATTACCGTGTCGAACTGCGTTACCGGCCAAACGTAGAGCCATAAGAAACGTTGATCAGCTCTTTATCTTGCCCTCTTCCCATTAACATCATTATTTTTCCCATATTGCGAACCATTCGGGGATGCTGCGACAGTTTTCCTCCCCACATTCCTGCCCAAATAATTTTTAAAAAATTGATTTTACATTTTACAAGATTTCTTTCTTACCTGCAAGAATGAAGACTCCATGAAGAGGGTGATCCCTCATTGCGTGAAAAGAGTAGGTCGAGTTGAGCCACTCTTTCACAGCCGCTGCATCTCTATTCGTCACCTCACTGTCCAAATCTCTAGATAACATAACATCCAACACCTTCTTCATCTAATAGCGGAAGAAACCTCCACAATCGCGGATTGATCCTTGGCCTCGTTCACGTATAGTGGATGACTCAGGTTGTAGAAACGAATCGTTCTTGAATGTTTGCATTCGAATGGACAAACGAAATCAGCGCTCACGTTGTGGTACACTCGAATTCCCCAACCTATAAAGAATTCATTTTTTAAGATGACAAAAAGTGAAACTGAGATTATTTACCTGGAAGTCTTGATTCTATATCTTTTATTCTCTTTTCCAATTGATCGTAGTACCGCTCCCTTATTTCGCTATTCTCTACATCTCCAAACAGTGAATAGGATACCACTCGCTTCGGTTCGACATTTTCTCGATTGGCACTCGTAATTTGACACTTGCACTCACTCAAACCTCTTCTATCTTTTGTAGACTCACTCTCATCTTCGTTTAAAACTAATTGACGACTAGCCAGATGCAGATAATGATTGCAAATGAGGCAGTAGGTGAGCGTGAGAGTGACCAACACGCCGAGGACGAATCGGACGCTACAACTTTTAGGAATCATCGGAACTGAAGTACATTCAAGAGCCACTGTAGAAAGCGAGTTAGCGCGAAGCCACGGCTTGTCTCTTGGGACAGAATATAAGGAAACTCATGACAGTCAAGTTCACCGAACTGTTTTCCTCTCCAATCTGATGATGTACTGCCTAGAAATCCGTTCCTTGTTTACTTTATTGTACGCCCATCCGTATTCGTTCATCCATTTGTTTTGAAAGGGCTCGTAGTCCTTGAAACAGTCGTTCTCCAATCGTAGAGGACGGAAGTTGAGACTTGCGTGAATAATGCACCATATTACGCCTTTACAAAGTTTACAACTAAAACGGAAACGCCCTTCACTAAATTCTTTGTTTATGTTTTGATTGCTATGAAATGGAATCCAGGTATTGGGAAAGGGATCACTGTTTGTTAAAAATATACATTTTGTGTTTACATTTTTGTTAAAAGCTTTAATCACAAATGGATCCTTTATTGTTTTATAGGTAATTGGAGCCGTGGTTAGCGTTGTGCCAGTATTATTTAGTCAGTGCCTAGTCAATCATGACGGGATCCGGGTTATGGATAATTTGGTTTCTCTACCCTTATTTCCTCGGTAAAAAAAAATCAATAAAATACTATTCTATTTTTTGAATTATTCATTAGTTTTTATTTTGTGCAGGTGCAGTCGAATCGTCAACTGTACAAGAGTTCCTCCCACGCACTCTCAGTCCGTACGGAGATGGGCTCGAGAGCGCGCAAATCCTGCAAATTCCTTTACCTGGAGATCTACCTACTGAGGAAGCTCTCTTCTTGACATTAGCTGCCAATGTTACTCGCGGTTGTAGTTGGAGCAACGTCTCTTTGTAAGATTTAATTATTTTTCTGTCTAAAATGGGATTTAAACACAATTTATTTGTAGATATCTGAGACATGGAGGACTTCCCATAGTCAATGTACAGAATGCTTCATACCCAAACTACACTTGGGTTCACGAACCCATAGACTACGAGGTGAACTTTCTCAGCGACGGTACCATGCATCGTATGACAGTCTACCCACGAGAGCTCTCTACCGTTCTTTTTGGCGCGGCTGTGCTTTTAGAAGAAGTGTCCAACATCCAGCAAGACGTATAATTTATGCCGTTAAATCTCCAAATTTAGCGTGCTAATTTTAATTCTTTATTTCAGGGATTGGTCAAGTCGTGCACGACACTTTTCTGGGGAAGAGCAGAGCGCTTACCTCTTGAAAATAACACTTTGATTGATGTAACGAAGGCGCCCACAGTCAAGGAGAACGCTGTCGAACTGGTGAGGAAGAGCTACTCGCAACCGCTCACGATCAAGTGGGTTAAAGATCGAAGTGACGGAAGTCAGAACATGACAAGTGATCTCGACATCTCAGTGAATTTGCGGCCGGGTGATGATCCGGTCGTCTACAGTTTGACCATTCTCTCGCCGACAGATGTAGGTGGAACGCTTGTTGTCGATGTAAAATTTAATGAGGTATTATCTTGTTATTCTTACTCATAACTAAATTTAAAAATTAATAAGACTTTTTTTTTTTTTTTTTTTTTTAGAGCCAAATCAATTCTACTGTTACCGTATGTCTTGCGCGAGGTGTTGCCAACTGCCAAAATGGGACCAAAATTACCGCTGACACTTCTAAACCAGAAGAGAAGGCTAAAATAATTGTACCTTACCCAAGAGAAGGAGAATGGTACATCTCTCTCGTTGGAAACTGTTCTGGGTAACTTAATTTATTCCTTTGCATTTGATTCATATTTATTTATTTTTAATTAATAGGATAAACGATACGATCTGTGAGCGTAATATCTCCGTAAAGGTCCAGATCTCATTATCTACTTGTCAAGAAGGATCTTGTGGTGCTCACGGCCGTTGCGTTCAGTATTTCTCAGCCGGTATTATCTACTCGACCTGCACTTGCAGCAGTGGTAAATACTCCTTCACAAATTATTAATCCAGAACTTGACATTTAGCATATTTAACTGGCAGGTTTTGCTGGATGGAGCTGCAGCGATGGAACGAACGCCATCCCAACTTCTATTCTGTTGACATCCGTCCTGATCCTGACTCTAAGCAACCTATTTTTCATACCGGCCGTCGTCTTGTCGTTTCTAAGAGGATTCTATCCGCAGTGTTTAATGTACCTCGTCACAATGGTCTTTTCAACGGTATGAGATAAATGTTTACTCAAATATGCATCATCAAAACTAATATTCAAATTGTATCTGCTTCAGTTTTACCATGCTTGCGACCAACCGGAATTCAGTTACTGTTTGATGCCCTACTCTATTCTACAATTCGGCGACTTCTACTCTTCTCTGACATCCGTCTGGTTGACTGCTCTCATCGTGGCGGATCCCTTGATCAGTTACTCTGTGTGCAGTACACTTTCTCTAGCCGGCGTTTTCGGGATCGCATTGGGCGTCCATTACAAGCCTACCTCATTGCCGACCTTTATGGTGCCCATCGCTTGTGGTCTCTTCTTGATCTTCGTGTCTTGGGTATGCTACTACTTTTAAAACTTATTTCTACAACCGATTTTAAGGGATTTTTTTCCCCTCTTTTCAGATTCATCATTGCCGTCGAAGTAGAAAGTGTCATCCAGGTCGTTCTTACTGCCTGAAAGCAGTACTGCCGTGCCTATTATTCGCGATTATCGGCCTGGTATGTTTCGCCTTTCTGGAAACGGAAGAGAACTATTTCTACGTCCATTCCATCTGGCATATTTCCATCGCTTTGGCCATCGTTTTCATCATGCCAGCGGCGAAACTGGAACATGATAGCGTCACGAAATTGTAACAAATTACCTTTACTCTCCTACAAGCGCTACTTAAGTTTTATGACTTAATTTATAAATAATGTGCACTAAAAAGTGATCACGATCGAGATTTCTTTTCAGTTATTGTCTTACGAAGTGTTTGTATACCTCATTCATAATAGTTAATGAAATTTGCGCATAATTGAAGGACATTTTCTAGTTTGGAATTAATCTTTAAATATTCACTAAAAAAAGAGTGACCTATATTGGGATTTTGTTTAAGTTAATGTTTTTGAAAAGACGTGTTTGTTTACCTCGTTTGTAACAGGCTAGGATATTAGCGCATAATTTGTTAATTGATTGCATTCCCTACTAGTTACCGCATAAAACTTCCCGACACCAAGTTAAACAGTCCTTATTGAACCCAGTTGAGTGCACCTTTGTGTAACCCTGAATTTGATAAAGCAATTATATCCCATGATTTATTAGTCGATCGGGATAAACTAAGTATTCATTATTACACTAGTATTTGATTTCCATCCGCATTTAATATTAAAACTTATGATTCAATGTTCCTGTTACTAGTCTACTTATCTTTCTAATTTCCCTTTTTTCCACTTTTGATTTGAAGTGATCACACCAACACCATTAGTTTTGTTTATGTATTGTCTGTGAGGTATTGAGATGCAATTGGTTTGTTGTGTCGTCACATAAAAATGAGGAAATAAGTTAATCTGTGTTATTAAATTGTCAACTCGGTTATTTCTGTATTGTTCGGTTGTTTCGCGCATAGAAACCTATTCGGAAATACACCTACAATAATGTTGACGGGAAGTGAGACATTCCCGTACAAATTACCTTGAATGATTTAATTTTATTTTAACCGGAAAGTAAAATTTGATGACATTCTTGTGGGTGATTGACGGGTCAAGCCATAAGAGGTAAAGGGGAGGAAAGAAAAAAAAATTGCTTCAGCAGTACGTCACATATGAACTTGGAAAATGGGAAAGGGGTAGGGGGTTTTCCAAGTATTTGCGAGAAAACGAAAAAAGGATTAGTGATCAGCAGAGAGAAAAAAGGTAAAGAATGTGCCTTGGAGCTATTGGAATTCTCTTTAAAGGGCTACCGTCGCAGCTGAATGTCGCTGTAGACTGCACGGCAGTAGTCCAGACCTGTCGTATGTTTTTTTTTTGTTATTGTCTCCCCCACCTGTTTCTTCTGCTACACCACATGGGAAGCACGTGTGTGTTAACAGCGACTCACGCTCCGCGGGTCAGGTTAGTGATATTTTAGAAGGGAATCGAGTAAGACCTAACACGGTTCTAGTCCTGAAATTGTCGCTGATTTAAAATTTCATTGGCCTTGGAATGGAGCCGGACAGCACCTCGTACGGCCCACAAGGTTTTTACAAATTTTACGGAGACGTCGTGTACTACAATCACCTCGTGTTGAAAGAAGATGAAAGGTGTAAAAAATTTCAGTACAAGGGCCGTTCACCCCAGGTAAGAGAATCAATAGAATATATCACTTGTCCATCTGTCTCACATGTTTGTTTTTTCTGTTTAAAAATTTAGTTGAGTCACAGAAAGTCCCTAATCCATGAACTTCACTTGCTCAGCGACAAACTCAAACTGAGTCCCCAGACTTATCACTTGGCGGTCCACCTACTAGACATTTTCATGGATCACCACGAGATAGATGAAAAGCAGTTAATGCTGGCTGCTTCATCCTGTCTTCTTGTTTCAGGTTTGAACTATTCTATTTGGAAATATTTATTTTTTCCACCATTCCCAATCATCATCAAATATTTGTTTCTTTATTGAAGCCAAGTATGTGGATGTAGACATGAATGTTCCCAGAATCTCACAGTTGCGAGCTCACATGAACTTCATCAACTCAAACCATGAATACAGGACCATGGAACTGGTATTAACTGCATAATTACCTGTTTTAATCAACTCCAGTTTATTATTATTCCTATCTTTATTCAGATGCTTCTCAATTTTTGGAGATGGGACCTCAACTTTGCTACATCACTCCACTTCCTGGAATACCTCATGACTGGTGACATGCTCTTGAGGAGTACCGAGGGTCTGGTCCCCTATCATCTTCACCTTGACGATTTCAAACGCCAAGTATTGCTGTTCGCCGACATGGCTCTCACGGAAACTGAATTCGTCTACTTCAAATCGAGTAAGGTGGCTGCCGCATGCGTAGCAACGACTCGCTTTTTTCATGGCCATGGATTGATTCCCACCTGGACGCGGGATCTGGAACTTAGGACGGGCTACTCCTACCTAGATATCCACGACTGTGTTCAGCTACTTCGTGATTTAACACAGTTTGGAACGTTGAGTCCCGTAATTCAGCCGACCATAAAGTACGAGTACTACGAGGTGCCGGTGAAGACGGAAACCAAGTGGAAGAGCAAAGCCCCTCCAACCAGTTACAACAGTGCTCGCACCAAGCGGCGTCCACTTGTCAACAAACGCGAGCTCAGGACGAAAATGTATCAAATTTAAAGTATTAGAAAATATTGCGCTTAAAGAATAATTCAATCTAAATCTCAGGAAATTATGTTTGTAAAAAAATATTAGAAGATGTGTTTTGTTTCTTTTTTTTGTTCTGGTTTTTGTGACTTTATAGTGATCATCGAACAGAAATCTGTCACTGTTTGTCATTACTTTGTTGAAGCAGGCATTCAATAAAAATGAGCCAGAAATTGTGTGATTTTGCGCCTTCTAAAATGTTGAGCAGTTACCTGAAGTAATACACTGCTGTAAAGTTGAGAAGTGTACTGTTTGTCAACTTCGAATTTCATTTTTTATTATTAAAAAGCAAGCGGACCAAATATTTTCAAGGATAAAAAATTGGCAGAAAAAGACCCTGTAGATCCCAGATTTTTAGATCTTGTTCGCTTTGCGCTGAGGGTAGTTAGGTCTCAGTTGGTTTTGAATGGATTTGAATTCTCCGGCGTGAACGGGGATTGCAAAAAGTAGTTCACCATCCTCCCGCCGCTTTTGGCCTTCAATAGCCAATTTCTCGTTTAATATGAGACGAGCGCCGTCCTTCAAAAGGCGGAGGGCAATGGCCGCAATATTCCTTGCGTCATCTAGCCCTGAGTGAGCGCGCCCTTGGAATTCCAGACCAATTAACTGAATCATCGTACTTAGGGGAACCTTGGCTGTATCGTAGTAGTTTGCAAATGATTTGCGGATGTTAATCCAATAGAGACAATAAGTAGGGAATTCGATTTTGGACATCTGCAATAAAAAATAAGTCATTTAAAAGAGGAATAAAAGGCCATTATGTAAAAGTTTGCTCACCAGGCATTGATCCTTGAGAAATTTTCCTATATCCCAGGGACCGTCAGTTATTATGGCGTAACTGTGCTTGCGCCCCAATTTCCATTTCTCCAACCACTCTTCAAATAATGCCAAAACTTCATGGAATAGTGGAGCAGCATCAACATCATCCTAAAATTGGAAGTAAAAGATTATTGCTGTATTTAAATTTGATAATTATTTTAATTAAATAGATTACCTGTGTAATTCCAGTTAATTCTGTGCAGAATTCAGTAAGGATTGGATTTTTTACTGGTCTACAGTAATACCTAAATTCATCCACAATTTCACACTTTTGACAGTTGATTAAAACTGCTGGAAATTCAATAATCTCCTGCCTAGATTAAATTTTCAAAATTAGAATTTTAAATGGGAGCTTTTATGGTATAGAGAAATACTACTTGAATTCTGGTAATCGAATGTGTTGACAAGTAGCTTCAAAATCAATCACTATGTAGTAGTCAAACATGACATGTATCTTGCTTGATCCATTCCTGTCCACTCCATTGATGCTGAGCATTGTTTTCTTGTAGAAGTTCTTCAGACGTTTGGCCAATACTCCTTTGCTTCCCTCAGATTCAAGCCTCAGAGTTTTTAAATGCCTGACAAGTTCAGATTTAGGATAATTGTTGACTCTCCCATTCATTTCATGCCAGTTGCTTGTAAACTGGATGGCTGTACTTTCCCTGTTGACAATCCATAAAAGATTAACAGTGAAATAACTTTGAAAATTTAAAATGATTGAAGTGGTACCTGCTGTTTGCCTTCTGCCTTTTCCCCATCCTCGTCGGCCAGGGTTTCTTTACTAGCCATCTTACTTTGTGTTACACAATGGTTGAAATATGATGACGATCACTATATATCGGAACAACCAACAGTCTCTATTTTCTCTGTTTTGTCCTAGCACCAAACGTTTCAACGACTCAGTCTCGACTTTTCCATGCTCGTCTCTGACGGTCACATTGCATTTTCACAAATAAATTTGCGCCATCGTCTGCTGTACGGGAAATAAACAGAGCTACGTGCCGACATCTACCGATATAAATTAAAACTTCCAGCAGATGTCTAACGGGATTTACTCGTGCACGGTGCTCTCGGCTATCGTCGCACTCGTGTACAAAAGCTCCGACCGTCGACAGCGAAAACTTAGAAAGTTTCTGAACCTCAAGTAACCTTCACGTCCAATAAAACGTCTCGTCGTTTTTACAAACAGATATTACACTATGTTGGTCAAAGCAGTCATCCTTATTGGCGGTAATCAAAAAGGTATTAAAATTCGTCATATTTTTTTAAAAACTTAAAATAATATTTCATTAATAACATACATTTGCTATTGAATGTTTTGTCCACGTAAACAAATTTAAACCTGTATTTGGGTCAGTAGTGCTCTCCTCGAGCCCTCGCGTATGCATCAATCATTTGACGAGTGAAAGTTAATATTCTTATTTTTTCAGGTACGAGATTTCGCCCGCTGTCATTAGATGTACCAAAACCTTTGTTTGCTGTTGCTGGTCTCCCCATTATCCAGCACCATATTGAAGCATGTATGAATGTTCCTTCTCTAAAAGAAATCATCTTACTTGGATATTATGCTGCCAATGAGATGTCTCAGTTTGTGACTGAAATGACTCAGCTCTATAAAATCAATATTAGGTAACTTTTGTTTTAATAGCACTATGTTGCCATTATCTTTATTTATTCTAACATTTTATGCATTTCAGGTACCTTCAAGAATTTGCTGTAAGTAGATTTATTCTGCTTTCTCTTATGTCATTCATCCATAAGTTGCTTGACTGGTCTGTTGACATCCTTATTTTTGATCCTCTCTCTATAGGCTTTGGGCACTGCAGGAGGCTTGTACCACTTTCGCGATCAGATCAGATGCGGTAACCCGGATTTCTTTTTTGTTCTTCACGGAGACGTTTGTGCCGACTTTCCCCTAACTGAAATGCTCGAGTTTCATCAGGCACGAGGAGGTGACGGGCCAAATAAGGCGATTGTCACCTTAATGGCAACGGAGGCAACCCGCCAGCAAAGCCAAATCTATGGTTGTATCGTTGAGAACAAGGAGAAAAGCACGTTGGAGCATTACGTAGAAAAACCATCCACTTTTATTAGCACTTTAATCAATTGCGGTGTTTACATTTTCTCACCCGAAGTCTTTCAACAAATGGCAAGCGTTTTTAACAAGAAACAGATTGACTTGTACAAGTGAGTTTGAATATTGATTTACATTTTATAATGGGTCGCTAATTTATATTTGAAATTTTAGCAGTGTTGAGAGCGGAAGCGTTATTGAACGAGAAGCTCTTTACCTGGAAAAAGAGATCCTTATGCCATTGGCAGGAACCGGGAAGGCTTTGGTATACCAAACGAAGAAGTGGTGGTCCCAGTTGAAAACACCTGGAGCAGCTATTTATGCCAATAGGCATTATTTGCAGGTAATCAATTCATAAATTCAAAATCCTTTAAATGCTGACGATTTATTGTTTGTATTAGCTTTTCCGTCAGAGACGACCAGAACGGTTAGCAAAAGGCGATGAACCGACAATCATTGGAGACGTATTCATCCATCCCACTGCCACTATTCATCCAACAGCAGTGGTTAGTTTAAATTGACGCCGTTTACTTCATAAAATTTTATTTTATTTCACTTTAACTTTTATAGTTGGGTCCTAATGTAAGTGTTGGTTCTCATGCCACTATTGGACCTGGTGCTCGTATAAAGGAGTCAATCGTTCTCGCTCATTCGCGTGTTCTAGACCACTCACTCGTTCTCTACACGATCGTTGGTAAACGTTCATTTTTAAGTACGATAGCATTTCGGTTTAATTAATTTGTTCTTTGAAAATAGGATCTAATTGTGAGATCGGATGCTGGACACGCGTAGAAGGAACCCCCTCAGATCCCAATCCCGACAAGCCCTTTGCCAAAACTGAAAACGCTCCCCTCTTCAACGACGAAGGGCGCTTGAATCCCTCCATTACGATTCTTGGTTAGCATATTTGAAAAAATACGAATTCTCCATTTAGATTCATTATTTAATTAATGGATTTTATGCAGGATGCAACGTGAACATCCCCTCGGAAGTGATTGTACGCAACTCGATCGTACTTCCGCATAAAGAACTCGACCGAAGTTATAGCAATGAAATCATCTTGTGAAAAAGATGTTGGTTCTACAGTGCCAGACTTAAACACGGCTTGATTGCCTTTGCTCTTCTTTCATTTTTTTTTTTCTGTTTCAGTTGGGGGCGGGACTGTTCCTTTTTTTTTTGTCTATTCGCCCATATAGACCTTGCGGCTGTGTAATCACAATCAAAAGAATATTATACTTGATTAAAGTGAACATTTATTTAAGTGGCGTATCCATGGAAAAGAATAATTTTATTCAGTAAGTAAATTCACCTAAAAAAACCTTACCATTTTCCACTAAACAAGTACAGAAAGACATGAAAGCAGGATATTTAATTAAGGAGTGCTAGTAAATAAGCATCTTTTTCCGTCGTTTAATTTAATTCGAATTTTTGAAGTACAATCATGTTAAATCATTATCTACACAGCTGGTAAAAAAAAATCGTAATTCATGGACTGATGGACGGTCTCTAAGAAGAAGCGCCATCTTTTCAAGCTAGAGATCCAAACAGAAAAGCTGTTCGACAAGGCTCTTCAGCTTGTATCTATTTTCATAATAATCGTTCTGAGATAGACCTACTAGGTGCTTTAGGCGGTCTACGAGGTCTTTTCTCTTTGTCTTCAGCTCGTGAATTGGCAGAAAGTATTGTACGTTCATGCGATATCTTGGAACGTGACGTTGAAAAACAAACAATTCCGTATCATCGTCGATCAAAATATCATTCCTAAATTGCTTGATTGCTATTTCAATCTGTGTTAAATTCACTATTCTACAAACGCAATCAGGATTTGAAAGAAATCTTAATAGCGTTGTATTATTCCCTCGCTTTTCTATTTCCAATTGGTAGAGGAAATTAGGATTATTTAGGGCGCAGATAGATTGATTACCGCTGGAGTACGAGACCACAAATTGTATTGAAATTAAGTTATTTATAGAGAGCACATCATACACATGGATTTTCAAAACTCCATTTTCGCATCTGAAATTTAAAAAAAATCCATTTAAACTTTCAAAACGATTAGTAAATTCTAAATCTTTTTACCGCTGGCTAGAATCTTTTTCTCTTTTGGTTTACGAGAACCATCAAGGTCGGTTAGAAATTTCTCAAACAGTTGAATACTCGGTTTCAGTCGAGTTCGTTCGTATTCTTTGAGACCTTTCGTTTCGTCCGTTTGTTCCTCGTCCAATAGTTCATTGATCAGCTCTCTATACATATAAAGAGAGAAATCAATAATAGTTTACACAAATTCAAACAAAGGAATAAAATCCGTACTGAAGTGTAGGAACCGTGTCTGGGCTGAATTCGTCCACCTTTTTCGGATCAAGGGGAACACAAATTTTTCCCGTTTTAGGATGGACACAGAACGGAGATTTCAGCAAATGGTTCAACTGTTTCGATACGTTGATATCCAATCGCGGATAGGTCAGCTGGAGCATCACTTCCTCTCGGAGATGCGATTGCTGCCGCTGAAAATTGAAACTCAGGTTTAAAACCAAATTATTTTATGAATAATATTTATTTAGTAGCTACCTTTTTACTTTTAGCGGTGACCATCTCTTCAAAAACTTCCCAGCGGTCTTTACTACAGTAGAATTTGAGCATAGCTGCTTCTAGTTTAGTCCGCATTTGCTCGTCTGGTACCATCAGAAGAAATTTCTTTACGTCCTCTTCGGTCCCCAAAATGTCTTGGTCTTTGATCATCATAGATTCAAAATGCTTTTCGATAATATCTGCGGCACGCCTAAAACAAGAAATCTTGAATTTTGAATGTTAATAGAGTAGAAAGAATTCAAAAATTACCTGACAGCTGGATGTAGATAGTCCTGATTGAATGACACTTTTTTACTTTGCTGCTCTCCTCCCTTGATGATTTGCAGGTATTCTGCTACAGCGGAGCGAGCGGCTTGATTAAGAGCTCGAGCAGAATCATCACACACCCAGCAATGGACTCCACGACGGCCGGAAAAGACCCAAAGGAGGTGATGGAAGCCAAAGTCGTCTAAATAAATAGTGTTAGAATTTTTCATTTTCTTACTTAAATAAAAAATAAAAATACCTCGTAAGGCTGCATCAAGGACCTTGATGGCTACTACCATAAACTTCCAGCACTTGTCACAAATATCTGCACCTTGGCAACAATTTCTGACCTCATCGTAATCAGTCATATCAATATCAAAGACTAGCTCCTTCTCCAGGGGTGTAAAAGTAGCAACAGTCCTGTGATTTTTTGGCCTAAACAAAGAGAAAAAATAAAGTATGATGTTGATTAATTTTTTTTTCTAAAATAAAGTTTACCTGAAATTGTAAACAGCTCCCAAATCAATTTTCTGAGGTTTCATCTTCTTCATTTCTTCTTCCATTTCCTGTTGGTTGTTGAAGGATTGATATCGGATGTACACATCATCAGCCAAGGTAAAGGAGAACTCCCGATGGTGGAAATAATGCTGATTCACTGTAATTTTTATTCATATTTTAACACTATTTTGTCATAATAGAGGAAGCAAGTGGAAAGTTACCGTTTCCATATGTAAGCCATTTATAATACGGGTCATAGGGGAAGAGCCGTTTATAATAAGTTAACATAGCTTCATCACTTTGTTCCGTCATGTTGAATTAGTGGAATTCTAGAGAAGAAGGCACAAAATTACTGTAATTTACTAAGATTTCACAGAAATATGACTTCTGTGATCTGTCAGTTCTCTGCCCTCTGAAGTGCAACACAGCGTTTTCCCGCTTAAATATCAAACTGTTCACAAATTGCTGCTGCTCTAATCTATTTACTAAAACCTTAATTTCACCATTTTTGAAAATAAGTTTCAATTTTTTTAACTAGTGCTAAAAAGTGATTAAAATATTAGAATAAAAAAAATTTAAAACAAAGTTCTCATATATTGATCTCTTAAAATTTAAAAAAATGCAATAAATATTTTTTTTTTTACCAGCGTCGCCAGCAGTCGTCAGCGTCCACTTTTCCACCACATGTCCACTTAAACTTTCCACCTCCACAAAATAGAACTTGTGAACGACCCATATTTTTACTTTTTCAGTCCTTGTTCTTGTGGTGAGTGGGTGAATTTTTCTTGATTCGCCCGTGGACTCGTAGCAATTTAGGGTGCACTACTCGGACTGGATTGATAACGTCAAGGAACTAGATTATCTTTTTGGGGGAACCGTTAAACTCCATAGAAGATAGTCAGAAATTTTTTCATCATTGTGCAATTGCATGCTATCGTCGTTCAACCGATATCGTATGTCTGTTTAGAATGATTCACTCATCAACTTGTAGGTATGTGTTGTCACTAAAATAACTATGCTATAATACTATTTCACCCAGAATAGTGTCAGGGCAAAGTGTTGTTACCATGCTCATATTAAATTTGTTTGGCAGGTTTCCTTTCCTGTAACAAGGTGAAGGTTGATCAAAACAAGTAGTGATTGGGCTGTAGCAAAACTCCTGATGTCAAATTCCTGGAGTTTGGGGTGAAATGAACAAGCAGTCGTCAAGCAGGAGCAACCAAGCTCGTGAAGTTGCAGAGATTCTCATCAGCAACAGTGTAGATTACTCTTCAAACAATTCCCTCAACCGACATCACACCATCAATACTATGCCAGTCAATTTGCACGATTCCCTGCTTCACAATGAAGAATATCTTGAAACATTGGCAGCAGGAGGCTCAAGAGATGGAAGAATTTCTGCTGTCAGAAGATTTTTCTGCCTTTTCGTCACATTCGATCTGTTATTCACCACCCTACTGTGGATCATATGTATTGTGGTAGGTTTAGTTTTAAAAACATATCATTGTAAAAAAAAAACAATTTTTAAAATATTTATTTTACAGGTCACTGGGAAAAACATTAAGGATGTGATGATTGAACAAATTGTAGAGTACTCTATCTCATTGTCCCTATTTGACATAGTGGTAAGACATTTAAAAAATAATTTATTTTTATTTATTGAATAATTTATTTTCTATTACAGATGGCTTCAGGATGTAGATTTGTAATTCTACTCCTGTTTTATGCTCTATTATGCATTAGCCATTGGTGGGTCATAGCTGTAAGTTGATTTCATTATAGTTCCTGTAATTATTAAACAAAACAAGCTACTAAACATATTATTTATCCTTTTTAGTTGACTACTGCTGGGAGCTGTGCCTTTCTTATCACCAAAGTGTTCTACTATAATGTAAGAATTACATTTGATTTATTAGTGCTATAGATTTCTTATCCAATAAACTGTTTATTATTATTTTTTATAGTGGAGCGCTGATACGTCCAACTACACCTTAAACGTGTTCTTGATATTGGGCTCATTTATTTTGTCATGGGGTGAAGCCTGGTTCCTCGACTTTCGAGTTTTGCCACAAGAATCCTTAGCCCGTGATTTCATTAGAAGTAATATACCATTCACGTATTCTCCTTTTATTTATTTTCTAAATATATTTTGTAATGAATGAAGTCCTTTCTTCGGAGGAAGAACGTCAGCCTTTGATTCAGAACCAAACGCCTTCCGTCCGTAGCCACAACTTTGACGATTTCTACTCTCCCATTGATTCACCACAAGGTAACACAGCACTACATTCCAGCTCTATTTTTGAAAATCTGTTAATCCATTCATCTATGTATTTTTCAGACTCGGATGACGAACGGAACGGACGAGTTATCCGCACTTCTTCCTTAGAGGTAAGTTTTGCACCCTCAATTATCCCAAGAGTAATTAGTAAGAACAATTCAAATATGAATGCTTTTTACTTTAGTATCAAAACAAGGTCATGTTTATGTAGGTTAAGAAACGTTTGATTTCCCTTGCGATTGAGAGGGGGAACGTCCTTTGTGTTGAAGCTACTCCGGGTTTAGCTTGTCCTCGAGTGTAGCTAAAGAGAGATCTTTGGGGAGAACCGGCTCAGAGACTCTCCTCCCTCTTGTTGGTGTACAGCTGCTGACTCGAACTCAAGTGGGGAGGGACTTTGACAGGACAGCGTGCTTGTAAAAATCAGTGCCGTTAACGAGGAAGGGCATGTCAGTGTTGTGATAAACTTTTAGTCGTTTTGCATTGGCACTGGTGTCGTGATATCTCTCGGTTGTGCGTCCATCGTCAAACACAACTTCCTGTCGTAGAAATCCGAGAGAGTTGCTTCGTTTTCGCAACCATCGATCGATCCAGTTTCGAACTTGTTGGTGCTCTAATTCAATCAGAATAACAATGAAATCCCTATCAGAAAGGTTAAAGAGTCTCTTGTATCTTTCTGGAGATCCCGTTGCTGTAGAAGAAGACATCGTTGTTTGGACGGTAATATTAGTTTTTCGCTGCTCTCTTTCTTTTTTATGTAACGGGATATATAGGCGATGACGTGGAGAAGAATTATATAAAGAGAGCCGCCACTGTAGGATTTCCCCCGTCAATGCCAACCACTCTCTCTTACTTTCTCTATGTATTCTTGGCGCATCGTTGCGATCTGCTGTAACTAATGAGGAGTTGTTGGACTCTCTGTCGGCAAATAGAGATGGCCGGATGCGAGAAGATACATAAACCTACTTTTTAAAAGAGATTTGTTTAGCTTGTAATTGACAGCGCGTGCCCCTTGTCTAAACTGCATGCGCAGCTGTAAAGATAGAGAGACCCCCATTCTATATTTTCTGTTTACATTATTCTCATTGCAGGATGAAGAGCTGATGCGGAAAGCTGAAGAGTCTTTCTCCGAAGCCTTGACCACCATCAAATCAGCCGACGGATGGAAAGTTGAGAAGCAAACGCCAGAGGGAGATGTCGTCCACAGTAAATACATCCGTCGCAACCACAAAATTTTCCGAATTACGGTTAGTTTTCACACATTTTCTCATTTAAAAACACAAGATAATTTCTCTATTTTCTCCATAAAGGCTACGGTAGATATTCCACCAAAGCTACTCTACGATGAATTGGATAGAAACATCGAACATGTTCCCACATGGAACCCAACTTTGATAGAATGTCGGGTCCTTAAGGTATGTTCATTCATTTTCAAATTACTCAATAATTGTTGCTAATTTAACTTCAATCTTTAATTTTCCAGGTGGTGAACGATAAAGTGTCAATCAGCTACCAACTGGCTGCCGAAGGTGGAGGCGGTATCGTGTCCGCTAGAGATTTCGTGAATCTTCGATACTGCGACATCCGTGATGGAGTTTACATTTGTTCAGGTAATTTACAACTTCCTAAATTGCGTAACAACAAATAATTATTCTCTTATTTTCCCAGGTGCTTCTATTATCTACCCGGAAATGCCTGCCCAAAAGGGCTTTGTCCGAGGAGAAAATGGGCCCGGATGTTGGGTAATGACTCCGATTCCCAACGAGCCGAACAAGTGTGTCTTCCAGTGGCTCTTGGATACTAACCTCAAGGTAACTTATAACCACACCCTGACCAAGTTATCTCTAATTTATTTAAATTTTGTGTTTTAACCTTGATCTATAATAGGGCTGGATCCCTCAAGCTGTAATCGACACGGCTCTTTCGTTTGCCATGTGCGACTATGTCAAATACATCAGGACCTATGCCACTACGTTGCGCAACGAGGGCAAATTCTAATGAGCCATAAATATTATCGCTTCCATTGATGTTGCGTGTCTTCCCTCTTTTTTCCATCCCAACATTTCATTTCATCATTTCCAATTTGATCTTGTCATCGGGTTCCGTGCAAAACGCTCTCGTGTACTTTGCGGAATAATGTATGATTGCGTGTTTTCTTCCCCCTCCCCTTACTTTAGCATTTCAAGACGCAAATCTCTTTGAAATTGTATAACCTGTTTTACCTTATTTCAACTCATCGATTTTTTTATATTGATAAAATTTTCTTTTTTTTTCTTTTTGTAGACCAGTTTGGCGTTGATTCATGTAATGGTCGCAGCTGGTTGAGTCATTGAAATCTGCTGTCTCTTATGTGTGTGATCTTTTTCCCTTCTTTTCATTTTATTAACACAATCGTATGTGGAAGGACAACCAAAAATAAAATCGGTTTTTGTATAATCAAATAGACGGAAATTGTTAGATTGTAATATTTTAGGGAATTAAGTCCCGTTAAAAGAATATCAGGTACGCTGAAACCCCTTATAATGATAGCGAACGAACCTAAGCAAACAAGTTCTGATCTTTGCTGCTTGGGCATGTCCCTTTTTAGAACCAATGACAAGTTTCATGGTCAGGGTTTTATATGAAAATGCAGATTTTGGGTTCCATATGGTTCATGCAACTGGAAATTTCTAGTACAAAAAATCCAATTAAAAAAAATATTTACATGGATCTCTTTACTGTTCCCGTCAAGGCGATAATAACTTTGCACGCATAAATTGCAGTGCCTGAAATAAGGTATTCTTTCTAGTGGCAAGTAGGAATCGGGGTCGCATATATCAAATACCGACACGCGCATCCGAATGAATAATTAATATACTAGGCGATCAGTTCATATAAGAGCAATCGCACATTATAGGTATTAATAGGTTTGAATCTTTCAACTCGTAATGACACCATTTGATTGATTGAAACTGTATTCTGAAAAGGCGGTATGGAAGGCGCAGCGTCGGATTTCGAAAAGTGATTGTCCCGTTGTTGATTGACAATTTTAGAATCTTCGGCCGTCGATAATAGATGATCGCGGTAACCAATTTAGTACAATTATACTCGATCTACCTTCTTAGCATTCATAGCTGCAGACTTTTAAATCGACGAAGATCAAGTTCGCCTGCTGTTTTTGAAATATTGAAGGAAATGCAAACCTGCCGGAGCAATAATTCCTTAAATAACTACCGGTATTTGACTTTGATTAATGATGAAAATGAACAACATTTTTGATATGTTGGTGTATTTTCCATTTTGCCTGCGATCGGAATAGGGAACAAACACCGAGGCTATTTTTTCAAAATCACCCAAAAATGAAGAAGAAAAAGTGGTATTAAATTTGTGTCATGTCATACATCAACGGTAATCATAATAACAGATAAAGACAAAGATCAACATAAAAATGAATAATAATATTTTAAAATATGAAGACATCAATAATGCGAGTATTCGACTGGGATCATTTCTTTCTAACTCGACGTAGTAGAAGATGATGAAGCTGGAACGCAAGTTGGTACAGCCGCACTCCATTTTCCCGAACGCTGACAGTGAAGCTGCTGAGCTCCGCTTAAAACGAGTCCAGCCGAGCAATCAAAAGTCACCGTATCTCCGATTGGGTAGTAAAATTTCACCATTGATATGGTACCTCCGATGGTAGTACCCGGGTAAGGGCAAGCCGGTATACCTATTAATAAAATGATTATATTTAGTACATCAAAGAGAAAAAAATAAATATAAAACGTTCTTACATTTAGGAAAGGATCCGGACCATTTGCCGTTGTCCTGGCAAACAGCAATCGGTTGCCCTTCAACCATGAAACCACGGTGACAGTGGAACTGCACAACTTCTCCAGCTTTATAACTACTTCCTCCTTGGATGTACCCATTCTCCGGACTTGAAGGAGGCTCACAAACCACTTCTACAGCAAAAAGAAAAAAAGAATTATAATAAAGCCCTATTTTGTTATACACCAATTATTTCTTAATAAATAAAAGCTTATTGCCTGTACTATAACGCCACATGCTGTAATTAAACGAAATACCCTCCTTGTTATTAGGCTCCTAATTTATAATCCCTTATTTTACTTATAATGAGGAAGCTCTCTTACATTAAAAGAAGATCACGTTATCTTTATATACCTTCACAGTGAGGATACGGCTGAGCCCAATCTCCATTGGCTTGGCAGATGGATTCCGTTCCAGCTCCTCTCAGAGTAAATCCCGGTGGACAGGAAAAGATTGCCCGACCTCCCACCTCCCGGCTGACAACAGAGACCCTCAAGATCCTTTCACTTGTCATATTAGAGATGTCAGGACACAAAACGGATTCGCAAAACGGAACAGGAGCGCTCCAAGTAGCACTCGGTAGACATAATAGATCGCTTGAACCAATTAAAGCATTCCCGTTCTGACACGAGAAATGGACGCGAGTGCCCATTTTAGTGCTCCTACTAGATGCAACCAATCCTTTACGATCCGGCAACGGTTGACAATGAACGGGATGAACGATGATCTCGACACTGTGCTGGTGCCGAGTAGGGGTCGTGCAGGTGAAAATACCGGAATCGTCTTTCTGCGCGTGAACGATACTCAGTCGGTATTCCAGAGTTCTATCTCTACCTTCATCTTCTGTCCAGCCTTCGGGATATTTCCTTTTAAGAAAAAGTAAAACAACAACATTACTGATGACCCTTATCTCAACTTGATGTTGTACGGCTGTCAGTGCATTAGCGCAGAAGACCAGCTGTCTTGGTGACGATATGAAAGGTTTAAAAAAAGATAACTGCCATCCACAAGGATGTTACATAGCGGGTATATGGCCTCGGGAAGACAACATACCGATAATTGTGAGAGACTTCCCATTTGGGAGTACCAAACTTGCGGATCCAGAGACACTCCATGTGCAGGATCGTTCCCGGGTAAACGATGAGGCGTCCGTCATTACTCTGGGCTATTGGGCCCAGCTGGTGCCGAAATAAGATTGTTGGCGGTTTCTCCACTACAAACAACAACAAAAAAATGACAAAGTGTTTTTGGTTTTAAGTTAAATTCTATTAGACTTACAGGCGTAGTCGTTTTCCTGACTCAATCCGTAGCAGGAAGGCTTCATTCCAGTCCATTCCCCACGGCTGCAACGTCGTCGTACGGAACCGGTGAATGCAAACTTGCCGATATCCATGCACCGAGATATCTTTGAGATGATCCGGACCCGGTCGATATTACATAGCAAGCGGTAGGGAAAAAAAGCAAGAAAGAAGAAGAGAGAGACATTTAATCAAGAGAAAAGGGGTGAGAAAAGAGGGAAATAGCCACCAGCTCAGTTCCCGGAGGGAATTCCACCACGTCTTCGGTGATCTGTTGGTCCTCGTAGAAAGTCATCAAGTTGGGCTCGTTGTTGCGGAAGACGCACGACTTGTTGGACGGCTGACCCAATCCCTCGACAGACACTTCTCCGTCTTTTTATACATTGGAAATTGGAATGAATGTTTGAACAGTAAACAAGAGTTGAATCAATCTTTGTATACCGCAGTTCAACGGTCGGCCGTTCCAGATACCATCCGAGCATACAATCTGCCAAGTCATCTTGTCTTTCTTATCCCTTGAAAGACAGTGGAAAGTCACCTGGGCCCCATGAGGAAACCTATATATCACAGATTATATACGCGCTTCTGATTAGTTATGCTCCATCTCCATTAATTAACTAATAAGCTGGTGGATTATAACGGAAATCTGTTGCTCTGATTAAATTTTAATAACCTTTTATCTCCATCTTTTAAAGGTTCCGAGTCCCGAAAAGTTAGAGATCCATGACTCCTGTGAGGTTCCGAACAGCTCTTCTTATCGCGATCCAGGAATTCCATGATGCCATTCTCCGTTATATCGCTTCCACCTTTAAACTCTTGCCAAGAAATCCTCCCAAAATCTATGTCATTACATAAATTTGAATTTGAATACTCGATAGTAACAGCATTCATACATCGTTTACATGCAGGATTTATTATTATTATATATAATAGAATTTCCGGAATGAAATTACCGTCAGATCCGAAACGGTCGGAACGAGGTTTACACGATGGATAGTCGGGCATGAGCTCCCCATAACGGCACTGAACTGGGCCTGGATTGATTTTGACGTAGTTGGGCTCTCCGCATGCGTAGTCAACGGTCGATCCGTTGGCGATAGTCAATCCAGCCCGGTAACCGGATGTGTAGGCGCCGTTGTTGATTCTCGGCAGCTCGCAAGGTGCTAATATATATATTACATTTGACATTCATAATAATAATACATAGACGGACGTTTATTTATAGTAATAATACCCGCAACGCATTCAGATTTCTGATTCTGGTGTATACTGGAAATCACCAAAATGGCAGCGATACACTTCCGGACCTTGGACGACGAATCCAAAAGAGCAGGCGAATGTGGCCGTTTCATTATGAGGGATTTCAGTTCCGGCTGGTACCACTTCGTCTCCATAACGAAAATGCCGCGTTTTCAATATCGGGAATTTCACAGGGAACTATATTGTAAATAAATGCAATTATTTACAAAGGATCGTTTCAAAGGATTTTAAAAATAGAAGGACTTACTAAGGAGACAAACAGGTCTGTCAGGTTTCCAGGATCCTCTTTTGTTACACTTGACTGTTCTATTGCCGACATTAAGTCGGTGACCCTCGGAACAAGTGATGTTGAGCACCACTCCGACACTGAAAGGATCGCTTGCGTTCTTTCCTACAGAGGCAACTTGAATCCTAGTGTCGGGATCATCCATCGGAAGTGGAGCACACGTGTCTTTTGTTCCCTCTAATATCGGTACGTGAAAAAGAATTAGTTCTTACCACGCAGCGAATTACAAACTTCTAATCACCTTAAGCATCATCGTCATTTATCATTACGAAACTTTTTAGATACGATGTTCATAGCAATCAAATATGAAAGAACATGTAGGGAAGTAATTCTTAGAAATCAAACTTACCGTGCTCATCATCTTCTATGTCTCCCAGACGACCAGGACGTTTCCTTCGTGTTCCTTTCCCAGTTATCTTTTTTGATCCCTGTCTAATAGAGGCTCCTACGGGTGCACGGCCAGACTTAATGGAGCGTGCCCAACGACCGCGGGAGTGCTGCTCTGCAACGCATCTGGGAAGCTGTTTGGGGCTCCAGCGGCCAGCTACGCAAGTGGCTCCCGGCGGTCCGTCGTCATCCAGCTTGAAACCCCGGTCGCATTCGTACATGATCTGCCTGTTATTGGTCACTTTCTTGACGTAGGGTCGATAATCGTAATAGCCCTGCGAAATTGTATACAATCCATTTATTGACGCGCGTGGGAGGATGATCATTATTATTACACAACAGTAGATTCATACCATGTTGCCCATAAGCATCACTTTGCCATTGGCGATGTATCCCGGGAACGGGCAGTAAACTGATTGAAACAACATTTGTTATGTAACACTCGAAATATATATACTTCTTAGAAATTGAATTTTACTCTCTTGGCAGTTGGGTGGTTCTCCGGTCCAGTTACCGTAGCTGCATTCAGTGACATTGGTCGGGCCGACGAGCTGGAAACCGTCCTTACATTTGAAAAGAGCTCGGGATCCGTGCTCGATCCTTGGAGCGATCACCATTCCATGTCTGGGTCGTTTGGGAAGCGCTTTGCAGCGAGCTAATTACAAAGAGGGAATTTGAATTCCAAATAACTCAAAACATGATGGGTGTCCATTTACATTTATCCGATAGATTATGCAAATGTTCTATACACAAAATCTCTTTTCATCTTTCACGAATGGAGCGGAAAATCTGCATAATCTATCAGTTATTTGAACAGAGTGAAGCACTCTCTATCTTTTTCCAAGAAAATGTGAATCTCTATAAAAGAGCACTTAAAGGTTTACCTGGTTCGCAACGGGGGATAACATTCCAAGTGCCGTTATTGCAAGTGAAGGTGGCAAGGCCGTGAGCGGGCTCGAACAGAACACTGTTGCACTCCAAAGTGAGGTTCTCTCCATGGGGAACTAGAACTCCAGAGCTCACATTCTTCGCCTGACCGTATTCTATCATTGGCACGACGCACGAAGCTATGTAATACACAAGGATCGTTAATGTTTATATTTAAAAAGATCCTTTTTAAAAATGTATTTACATAGACACATTGGAGGACTATAACTCCATCGACCGCTCTTCTCACAAGTGGCGGAAGAGGCTCCGATCCTCTTCATATCCTTGTTGCATCGGTATATGACTGAAGTTCCCAAAGCCGTTCCAACTTCGACGTGTTCGATCCAGCCATTCGGGATCGGGCCGGGAGGTCCACAATTGATTTCTGTACAATATACAACCCCATAGCAACAAGATATATAAAAAGGATCTACATAAGAGTTATTCTCTTTTCCAAGAAATCCTTCTTCTTATTATTATTTATAGTATATAGCTAATAACGTTGCAAGTGTCTCGGATGACGAATGGATCCGGTGGATATACTTAGTGGATTCAATAAAGGGAAGAAGAGCATCCTGTTCTGATTGAAAAAAAGCGCAGATGAGCCTCTCTACTCGACTAGGCTCCAAGATGAGACAAGGATTGATGAATTGTATACAACTGCACGCGCGCTAGTCGTCGTCTCGCATTACGCAGCGCATATTACCTCGACAGAAGGGCTCTTCGCCGATCCAGCGCTTGTCGGCTCCACAGCGCCGGGTGGACTGGCCGACTAAAGAGTGGCCGTAGCGGCATTCGTAGGAGACGACAGAGTTGTAACTCGTTGACGTGAAGATGGCTTTACCTAGATCAGGATCGGTCGGGATCGGACACTGCACCGCTGCAATATACATTAATAAATAATTAAATATTGAGTTGGTCATTGAAGATGTTCCATAGTAACTGTGAAATTAATTTCGACATGTATGAATAATAGTTCGCAGACATGACAAGAAAGAGAAGGTAGTCTGTCAAGCGTATAATGCGCTGCTCACTCATCCGTAAATCATGAGTTGATATGAAAATGGCAAAAGAAGAATGATCTATCCGAATGGATATCGATCAATAAGGTCAACGCGTTGAAAGCTCTCTTTTTATTGAAATGCACGTGGATAGAAACTTACGGACACAGATGGGCAGTTCACTCGGCGTCCAAGTTCCATCCGCTTGACAGTAACGATTGGCCCGCCCGACCAAATCGAAACCTGGCGCGCAATAATACGTCACCTGTGCGTGTGAACAAGAACCAAAGATTAATGTCCCAGAATCGCTAATGTGTTTCATCGACAGAAAACCATTGATTTACCCGACAACCGAATGCGTAACAGTCGCCTTCGTAACGTCCCTGAGCGATATCGGCAGGTTCTCCGCAGGATCGAGCTGTTTCAAAGCAAATAAAATAGAAAAAAAAATTGCCTCATTTTATTATAAGAGCAATTAACATTGAGGGACGTTTGCTAAGTGCGCTCCACGTTAAACGAGCAAGGACTATAAAGGCGGCTCCCTAAAGAGGAGCGCTCGGCTCGAGCAGCAGCACGTTTGCTCTCCCACTTTAAAGTTATTGCTTCACAGCAGAAAGTGGAGAGGAGAATCTCATCTGTGCTGAAGGGAGAAGAGGGCCTCTTATTGATGAAAACGTGCGGAATAGCGGACAGTATCCGCGCTCTCCGAAAGTTTTGCCTGACCGCCTATCCGCTGCCGCTATTTTATGAGACTCCAGGGGAGTTCTATCCTTTGTCCCGCAAACTGCGAATTTATCTCGTTTCCTCTCTCTACGTAGTAATATACGAGCTTATACAATTTTTTTTTTGCATAGGAATATACTTCAAAAGCGTAATTGAACTGTCAAGTACATGTACATATATACTAGATGGCTCCATTACTCTTTCAAAAAGTCGGCGCGGGAAAATGAAGCGTGCAAACACCCTCGAGCGTACAGTACCGCAGCCTTTGCCAATTTTTACGAGCTTCCCCCTTATCCATTTATTTCACGTTGAGTATGATGAGTAGTATCTGCTCAAGCAGCTGCTCCCTCACGATAGGGGCTCTAAATTTTACTTGTAAAAAAAAAAATTATTATGAATTCGGCCATGAACATTTGAAATGGTTCCCTCGCGTGATACATCCCAATTGACTCATGTTAGCGAAATCGTTTGCAATAATAAAAAAAGAGTTCTTATTACACTTTAATAACATTTCATGCTATTCAAGTTGTTAAATCGATATTTTAAAGGGTTTTTACCTTCGCAAGTGACGTCAGGACCGAACCACTTGACTGTCTGGTTGTATTGCAGACAACGAGCTCTTGCGAATCCCAACGTATTGTAACCCAAATCTTTTAGGAAATAAGAATTTATTAGGGAACATAAATTATTTATATCTATAGTAATTGACGTACAGCATTGGTATTGCAGTTCCGTGTCCAGCGCAAAGGAGCTCTGCTCTTGCGGCGCGTTGTGGCGGGCGTTAGGCACGACTGGGGGATCCCCACAGTACCCACTGCTATGAACTGTGTTACACAATATAAGAATTAATTTATTCATATATTGGCGGAAAACTCTTTTTGCGCAATATGTATGGTAAACAAGAGCGCCGAAATGCAATATACGTAACCTTCATATGGGAAAAAAGAGTATAATACGACCGACAATAAGGCTCTTATCAAGGTACCCACATAGTTTAAGACGAAAAATAAACAAAGATGCTGCTCTATACTAATGAGATCGATGTGCTACTAGCTGAAGACGACGCTCTGGCGTCGCAAGGAATGTTATTATTGGATGGGTGCTGCACACACACACACATAATCGAATTAATACTTCGTCTCGTGTGTTGTAATTTCGTGCGTGTTTGACGACAGGGAGAGAAGTCGTATAAGTAATTAAAATCCGCGTTCCGTGCAGCGGAGGGAATCTAACACTTTGTTTCTTTTTTTTTTGTTTGCGTGTTTATTTACAAACTTTCAATATCCATTGGAGCGTGAATTAGCGGGAGAGATCCGAAACACACAAGTTTTGATATATACAGTTGAATGAACACGATAATTAGGAAGGAGAACTCTTCCATTATTAATCTGAAACATACCCATTTTATGGCATGACGGTTCAGTTGCCGACCAGGATCCATCAGCTTGACAGAGACGGAATTCGACGCCGACTAATCGGTAGCCCTCCTCGCAAGTGTAGATAGCTCGATCCGCAAAGAGACGTCCAGTTAGGATGACGCTGCCTTTATCAGGATCGCCCAGCTCGTGGCACTCTCGATCTGTCATTTCCAACAATAATAAATGAGAAGAGCTCATCATCAGTATATACATCCAAAATGTTTGTCATATTTGCAATCTCAACTTGTCACGGAGCACGCAATATAACAAGAGATATTTGTCATACCTTGTATAACAACATGTTTTCTTTTTCTTTACTCTTATTACATGTTGACAAATACAAATTGGAACGAGGAGCGTTTTCATCAAATTGCTATACGAGAAAAAAAAGTTTTTCTAGGGGGACACGTGCCTCTATGAGCTTTGTTATAAATTAATTGGCTTCATCGGGTTGCGCAATATGACCAAGCCGCATTATATTATAAGAGATGATAGAGTTGGAGAGAAAAGTCACGCTCTCTTCTAAGAAAAGATTTCGTGATAACCATCTTTTGACACTAGCGCGCGGGTGTGTATATATATCTGATCCGGGCGGAGGGAAACGGATATGACGGCCAAGAAAAAAAAAGGGGTAACAAAAGAATATGCTGCTGCTGGCCCTGATTCTATCGCTGGGCGTGACAATAGGCGTTGCGACGAGGAAACTGTCAACTCATGATGATGTCTAGGATGAGAGCAAGAAATCGATCCTGCTCTGTTGGCACTCATTTTCTTCTTCTTCTTTCCTCTGAATATTTTGTGCGCAAAAATCAAAGAATGATGATGACGACAGAGAAATCCGGGACAATAGAGACCCCGATGGATTCATCATGCTCAAAGAAGACCTATTATGAAGCATATTTTATTTCTATAATGAAATTTTCATCCTGGATGCATCTAAATGGATTAGAACTTGTAGTAAATATATATCCTTTTTTGAAATACAGGTATATAAACTTTTGGGGGTGGTTATTCAATGCGAGTAACTGGTACACACCGCGTCCACTAATTGCGAGCAGTGATGCGGTCTCATCGATCCAACCAAACTTTCTTACTCCTAACTATTCCATCAAACAAAAGAGGCAAGTGCGCACAGAATCATCATCCTTTTCTTTATAATAATAACATCACTCGTTTATGTATTGAATAAAGATCAACAAGTCGAGCCTAATACAGTTATAAAGAAGAACTCACCAGGTTTAATGCAAGACATGCCGCAGATACCGTCGCAGAGGCACTTCTTCCTCGGGCTCCGGCAGTCTTCGTCCGCTACGCATTTCCGTAAGCACGTCCGGCCCTATAAAGAACGCTAGGACTTAGTATTTAAGCTGATGACCCAATTTACCAAATCCCTGCCTTTTTCCTTTATTTATTTTATTTATTATAAAAGAAAAGAAAAGGAAACCTGAGTCTGGGCTAGATCTTCATCTCGTGGGCAGGAATCTGATGGGACGTTACGAGGATTCTTGAAGGAAGGTGACGACTTATTGGGCTGACGTTGCTGCGCTTTCTGATCCATCCACGGACGGAAGCTCATCACATCGTCATCATCATCGACCTCATCATCTTCTTCTTCTTCTTGCTCTCCATCCTCCGCATACGGCCCGTCCGCCTAAATAGATGGAAAGGCATTCCATCGTATTATTATACAAAACACAAGAGGATGATTGCAGCGGCAGCAGCTCCATTTGGGATGCTATGCATAATCCTCTTTCATTTCCCGCTAAACAATTATTCGCGGTTGATGCTCATCAAGTTGACAGCTTTCTTCTTCGTTATTTCAGCTTCAGTTCGATATAAACTATGTTGAGCTCTCTGGGACAATTTAGAAAGAAAAGAAAAAGAAGCCTGGAGCGCCCATAATTTTTTTCTTTCTTTTTTTTTCTCATTGCTTCTTCTTTTTTTTTTCTTTCTTGGCGTGCGGGTAACCTACTCTCTCGACTCAAATCGATACAGAGAGAGAGAGAGAGCAGTGAGCAAAGCAGCTCGAACACAACAGGCCAGAGGTGCCGGCGCCTTTAGGTTTACATCATCATTGATATATATATATATTGAGAAGGGCAGAACACAATGACGCAAAACATAAGGAGGAGCCAAGCGCCGGAAACAAATAAACGGTTAAAAAATCTTGACAGGGGATATTTATTTATGAGGGCCTAAGCCAGGAATATATTAAGCACTAACTTTGTATTTGAAGATTTTGTTATTTACTTAAAAGAAAAGTGAGTGAGCGATAGAGTGGTCTTATTATGCTAATCGTGAGTGGGAGCTGCTGCTGCTAGCTCCGGTACGTGAGAACATCACCAGCTGGTTTTACTGTTTCTCCAAAACACTCTTTTGTATAGTCTCTCCTATTGTGCTTCCAGAGACGGAACAAGGGAAACATTATCGCGCACAGCATGCAGTAACAACACTTTAGAGCAACAACAAAAAAAAATAAGTATGGAGCAACCTGAAGTTGATGACTTGGAGCCGGCGGAAGGACTAGTGGAAGGACGGAAGGAGTGCTGCTGCTGCTTCCGTTTTTAACCAGTCCTTTATTGACATATGTGAAACCGTAGCCAAACTTCGTCACCTGGTTCCCTGTAATTTAAATCATAAAGGATTTAAAACAGGATCGATCCTACACTCTCAACGTTTGTTAAAAAGAAGAAAAAAATCGTTTCGTTTCTTTAAAAGAGGAGATCGTTGTTGCTTGACGGGCGCTGAAAGCTCTCATTGGGGATGCGGGGAGCCTTCGTCCCGCCCTCAACTTAGACGTCGTCGTAACGTGAGCACTATTATTTGAGCTCCATTTGGAAGTGTATTATATAAGAAGGGAAATCAACATTTTACACTCTTTCATTTTATTCAGTCTAGACCATTGATTTTTTCCTTTTATAGATCGAACAAGTGAAATAAAAATCGATTTATAGAATAGATGTCACAACAGGTTATATATTGATGCACTATATATTTTTGGATTCCTTTGAAAGAGAGAGAAAAAGAGAAAAAAGTGATCTTCTCAGCTGTTGCGATTCAGATGACGCGGAAGGGAAAAGAGTGTCGGCCCGCGATATGACTCTGGAAGAAACGATCCCAGGACAAAAGAAGAAGAAGAAAAAAAGGATCCCAATAAAAAAAAAAGCTGGATTTTTCGTTGCGGAATAACATTTTATCCCCCTTCCGCAGGATATTTGGCAGGTATATGCTGACTTTAAAATTGTTTCTTTCCTACTTTGGATGAGCCCACTCGTAAAAAAACAAATACGGGAGCGGTGGCGGGGGGCAAGTGACACGATAGTACAGAACTATTCTATCCCGGAAGGTGGATGGCGTGGAACTTGCTCTCTCTCTCCGTCTGTGGTACATATATATAGTACCTTTAACGGGATTAAAAAATGGATCGATATGCTCAGCTTGGAGAAGTAAAGCTATTCTAAAATTCTTTTTCATCTCATATTATTACATTGAAAATCTAGAGAGAGAGAGCGCGCGGCTTCGGATGGATGCGCACCCATTCTGATTTCCGGCGAATTCCCAGCACTCAAGACGAGTAATATATCTCTACTGAACATGCGAATTCCTCGAGACAAATAGCTACTCGGTGAGTGTAAATAGAACATATGATTTACCTTGAGAGTGGAGCACGTGGAGGTGAAGGATCAGCAGGAAAGTGATGAGCGACATCCAGTTGCGGACGGTAATCTTGGACGATAGAAACATGATGGTCACGTAACGTCTATTCGATAAGAAGAAAAGAGAAGAAAGATGCGGCTACTGCTCTTCTTCTTCCTAAAAAGTCCCATCCAACACGAGATCGTGGAGAAAACAACGTGATCCAGCGGAGAGAGTGAGAAAATTGAACGCGTTCGGTCGGGAGGTCGGAGAGAGACTGGACTGTGCGCGCAGGGCTGCCAGCGGATCTCTTATATACACTTGATCGGGATTGAAGGGTAAAGCGGCTGTACTGGGAATGTTGGATGCGCAGTGCCGCGCTCGTCCTCTTCATCTCAATTGAATCTCTTTTTTTCGGCTTGTTTGATTGTTTCGTGGACACATCGAGGGGTATCCAATCTTTTTCCTTGAAGGGAAAACCTACAAAGCAATCAAAATAAGAAAAAAAAATATAAAGCTTTATATAAAAATTGGGATATAAAAGAAAATATCTTCTAGATGAAATTGGGTGGTGCTCAAATCCTCCAATATAAGCTGATTGAAGTCAGTTTTTTCTTATATTATTTTGTTATTTTTCTGAAAGGATAGTAATAACCTACAATGTGTAGGATTTTGTAACATAATATGATGGAAGATTTGTAACTTCCCTTATTTACTTTTTTAGAAAAGACTTGTTTTCAATCTGACGAGCTACGAAGGAAGTTATTAATTAGCAGTTTCCTTCCACTGCGCATTCGCAGATTCGCAAGATCCTGTGCTTTCAGTCTGCCCATTACTTAGGTTTTACCGGCTTAACATTCAAACGACTCGACGTACGGTTGTAAATTTCTAATATATTGCAATACGGATCTCATTTCGGGACGACTAGCTTGCATGTCGTGGTAATCAATAAACTTCTCTTTCAGATGCGTAACAGGTGGATACTGGAAAATACCTTTCATTGATGAAAAATATGTAGCTAACTCTGGGATTACATGTATTGTATAATGTGGGCAAATTATTTTTTTTTTCGATAGAAAAAGAACCTTCTTTAAAAAAAAATCTCTTTAAAAGTTGTCTTATCGAACGTTAGATGGCTAGTGACTGCAGCCCAGAAATGCGCGCATTAATTCAAAATCAACTGAGACTATTACCCCTAGCGCAAAACGATCAAGATCTATATAATATGCTGAGAATTTTAAAATCCTTGAAAATTTTTGCTTCTTTGTCAAAATGATAAAATGACATTTGAAGAAATGAATCGATATGCTTCTTAATTTACAATAGTGTATTATTTTCAGGTGGCTGCTCAACATTTTCGAAGGCAAACATGGTACGATTCTTTGTTGTAAAAAAAAAAAATGAATTCCTACCCATTAGTGACAAACGGTGACAAATTTCTGTTCGATGATCACTTGAGACACAAAAACCAGAACAAACATAGAACAAAACACTTTTTCTAATTTTTTTTTTCAAAGACATAAACCCCTGAGTTTTGAATTGAATTTCTCATTAAGCGGAACATTTTGAATACTTTAAACCTGACGGTAGTACATTTTTGTCTTGCTCCTTTTTTTGCTGGGAAGTGGACGCCGCTTGTTGCGGGCACTGTTGTAACTGGTCGGAGGGGCTTTGTTCCTCCACTTGGTTTCCGTCCCAACGAGCGGCTCGACGTAAACCTCGTATTCAAGGGCGGGCTGAATTACGAGGCCCATCACCGTTCCCAACTCTGTTAAATCACGCAGTAGCTGAACACAGGGGAGAATATCTACGTAACGGTAGCCCGTTAAGATCTCCATCGACTGCGGCCATTTGGGTTCCAAGCCAAAAATAAAGCGAGCCGTTGCTACGCATGCGGCAGCAACCTTACTCGATTTGAAGTGGACAAATTCAGCTTCCGAGAGAGCCAGGTCGGCCAACCCCAAGACTTTTCGTTTGAAATCGTCAAGGTTAAGATGATAGGGGACCAGACCCTCGGTACTCCTAGAGATCATGTCACCAGTCATGAAGTATTCCAGGAAGTGGAGAGATGTAGCAAAGTTTAGGTCACACCTAAAAAAATTGAGAATCATCTGAATAAAAAAAAGAAATAATTATTAACTGAGAATAATAAAAAGTCAAGTATGCAGTTGTTACCAGTTCCATGATCCTATATTCACGGTCGGAATATATGTCGTAAGGGAAGTTCAGTTCTTGCAAGCGTGAGATTCTTGGAATATTCATGCTGACTTCCCCAAACTTGGCTGCAACAAAGAAAAAAAGACATTAAATGTTGATGATTGAATGGCACTAAAAAGATACATTTAGTTAGATGAAATCCTTCAAACCTGAAACAAGGAGGCAGGATGAAGCAGCAGAGCATCAACTGCTTTTCATCTATCTCGTGGTGATCCATGAAAATGTCTAGTAGGTGGACCGCCAAGTGATAAGTCTGGGGACTCAGTTTGAGTATGTTGCTCATCAAGAGGAGGACTTTGAGCAGGCCCTTCCGGTGGTTCAACTGAATTTTTAAAAAGAAAGAAATGTTCAATTTAATGAAAAATAGATTTAAATTACTGCACCAAATACCTGAGGGGAACGGCCCTTGTGCGGAAATTTCTTTAACCTTTCTTCTTCTCTCTCCACGAGGAGATTGTAATATACGTCCCCGTAAAATGTGATATAACCGTGTTTGACATGTTTTTCTTTGACCAAGGTCTGCTGTAGAACAGAACTTCTGAAGATAACTCGAGAATCTTTAGCGGACGGACGAGATTCAATAGCAAAAGAGCATTGTGATCCATCAACAGATCTCAGACAAAACGTAAAGACAAATTTCCCTGGTCCAAGTCCAAATTGAATTTTGTCTAAATGTTTTAGAGGTGTTGGTGTGCTTTTTGACAATAACACATCATTAACTGATGTCCCATTCATGCCCTGTTAAATAAGTTTTGAAGACAAAAAACATACTATTAGCACACATTTTTACTGTCAGGCATTAATTGTTTTCTTAACATACCACACTTTCAATCAGCCAACCATTATTCTTATTGGTCCTAAAAGTGGCATGCTTCCTTGAAATAAGTAAGTCTGCAATGATGAAACTGTTTTCTTTGCCTCTTCCAACTGTGATCTACACGAAAAAAAAGTAACTATATCGGAAAAACTAGATTTTGAATGTGCGACTCCCTTTTGAAGATAACTCACCTCTGGCAAATACAGTTCAATTTTGTCAAAGCCAATAGTTGGATTACTTGGAGCCTCTAACCACTGCAGATAAGCGTAAGGAAAGGCTTCACTTCCTGAAGCCATCTAATACACAACATTCAATTTTAATTTAACTATACCAATTTTTAAAAAATAATTAAAATAACATGCACTTACGATGATTGCTGTCGTGGGGTTTTGAAGACGATAAAATTTGATCATACGTCAGGTCGGGCGCCTGGACTGCTACTGGCTGCTACTCTATACAGTCAGCACTCTACTATAGAGTACTTCGCAGTAGCAGGTTGCCCAAGAATTTAATATAGCTCCGAGGCCCATCTTTTTCGGTATAACCCCTATTTTTATTTCTCGCAAATACTTGAGAAAATTTCCCAACCCCTTTCTTGAGTTTATATTTTACGCAATAATGAAGCAATTTTCTTTCTTTCCTCCCCTCAAGGCTTGATCCGTATATAAAAGGAAATTTTCTATTATTTAACTCTCCGACTAAAATGTAATTACATCATTCAATAACAAACTAATTATTAGCCACGGGAATGCCTCATTTTCCGTCAACATTATTACAAGTGTATTTTTGAATAGTTGTCCATGCGCAGAACACTAAAGAAATAACCGACTTTATAATTTAATAACACAGATTAACTTGTTTTCCTCATTTTTTTTTGTGAAGAAATAACAAAACAAATTGCATCTGGATAACTGACAGACAAGGCATTTAAATAACTAATCACTAATAATGGTGTTGGCGGGATCACTTAAAATCAATAGTAGCAAAAATAATAAGGTAATTTCAAAGCATTTTCATTTAAGTAGACTAACAATAGGGACATCGAATCAATATTAATCGTAGTTAGAAATCAAATACTGATGTAATAACGAATACCTAGTCTATTTCGATCGACTAATAAATCATATGGGATATAATTGTTACATAAACTTCAGGGTTACACACAGGTGCAGTGGTGCACTTAATTGGGTTTAAGGACTGTATAAATTGATATCAAAACTGCTACTAAAGGAATGCAAATCGATAAATCAAGAAGTACAATCGGGAAATATCCCTCGTTATGCGCAAATTTTGTTAACAAATATCGCTCACAGCGTTCTCCTTGACCGTGCTGGACCATACCTTTAGTACTTCATCTGTTGTGTACATACATATACACAGCAGTTGGTATATATTTACATTTTTTTTATGCGGCCAAAGAAAAAGAACCACCCGTTTGTAACTTTGTAGGTCCCTCGCGGTAAAAAAAAAGACCTTTCTGGAAGTTAATGAATCGAACGGTAGATGGCGAGTGACTACGGGCAACCACGCTTCGGATGAAGTCGATCGAAGCAGAAAAAATATACACGAAGAAAAAAGTCGACCGAGCTGCTTCGTCCTTCCAGTAATGGACGATTCGCCCGGTAGTGTTTCGCCGGCTCAAAACAATCACAATAACTCGGCGTTTGCGGATGCCATTGAACGAGCTAGACAGGTAAGATCGTGTTTTGTTTACAATTACTGTACAAGGACGTTTGTCGTAGTGCCTGCATCGCACGTGTGTGACTACAAAAACACCGGGTGTAGTAAAAGAAATCTCCCTCATCCTCGTGCGCCAGCCATTCTTTCCCGCCTTCTACTCTCTTGAGTACGTAAACCAGTGACAACAGTGAAGCCCAGTTGAGAACTCTACACCCTGTTTGTCGAGTTGATATGGAGAGAAGAAAACAACACAAAACCGGCCACGGTTGCGATTTCTGTTTGTTATGGCGGGAACGAGAGAGCTATCGTACACGCCGTGCAGCCCCTCCGTATCAAATATTGGTGGGGGGGAGTCGTTGACCTTGGCTCTGAAACGTGGCCGCCATGTTTTTCTTCGGTAGCAAATCCATTGCGATAAATTGTAGAAGAAAGCGTCATATTTAGCCTCACACTCGGATATCGCTTACTTTGTTTACAAATTCAGTGTACCCGGCTAAAACGTTGGGTTACTTGCATTTGTAATTGGCCTTTTAAATGTACGGGAGTTGCCTAGATAGTGCTGTTTAGACTTTTCTTTTCCCGGTCTAGAGGGAGCTAAGTAGCACGTAGTTCTAATAGAGGCCGGTAAGTGGCGCTAGGCTACATTCACCGGCCGGCGTTTCCCCTGCTATTTGATGAACCCGCCCATTTCATTTTTTTTTCGATCGCTACATATGTATATGCGAATTGTACTGTACAGGCCTTATGGGCATATGATGCGCTTTTCCCAATTTAATAATTCTAGATTTTTATGTTAACGTATTTTTTGAAGCGTTAATAATTATGAAATTAGAAAATATTTGAAAGAACAGATGTAGCATTTTGGGGTCCTTTAAAAAAAAGTTTCAGAAGAGAAGAATTTGGTTTTTTGTGTCAGCCACGCGGCGCCTTTCCCCTCCTCCCTCCCCACCCCACGGTCGTAAAAAGCTGCCCGAAGGCGCTTTTCGAGACTCGCTGCCGGTGGTACGCACGCCACCATTTTATCTCGGGTTCGACTCGGCTGCTTGCTCTCCACCATCGAGACGTTAAGTCATCAGGTAGCCCATTTTTGCCGAGAGTGCGTGATTTACACTAATTTTACGATTGATATTAAGTGAATCAAGGCTTCATCTCTTTAAAATTTCAAGACTCGATTCACTTTTTCCTTACCGGTGTTTTATTTGGGAGGGAGACAGTTTGAAGGGAGGGTGATAGGGGTGATGCCAACTGCGCCACTCTGTGCGTCGTCCTGTCGGTCTAGTTGGCGCACATTTTCAGCAAAATTTTTAGAAACTAATTAATGACGCCGGTTTTGATTCATTTCGTGTGCCACGATGCTTGACTTTAACATTGTCTAATGACTTGACTTCCATCTCTGCAGGTTGCATCCAAAATTCAGTCAGGTTCGACCAGCCCTTCGGAAGACTACTTGGAGAGAAACGGTTCTGCCAACACCAAGAGACCGTTCAGCAGTGTGAGCCCTTCCTCGATGGAAAACGAGCCTGATGCCAAAAGGATGGCTGCTGCTGTTGCTGCAGCCGCAGCTGCAGCAGCTGCCAATGCAGCCGATCCCTTTGGGGCCCTTAGGTCCCCTGGTCTAGCAAGGGGGCCCATGATGGGCATGCCTGCTGCGTCAATGATGAATCTTGGCACATGCAGTACAGAAGAAGTTGCCGTCCCAGACAAGATGGTTGGACTCAGTAAGTCTACTTCAACTGATGCCTTCTTCTGTGAGACAGTTGACTAACTTTTCTTCTTACATAATTCCAGTTATTGGTAGAGGAGGTGAACAGATATCTCGGCTCCAAGCTGAATCTGGTGCCAAGATCCAGATGGCCCCTGATAGTGCCGGTCTTCCAGATAGAATCTGCACCATCACTGGTTCCAGAGAAGCTATCACGTAAGACTGGTTTTCTCATACAGTTTTCTCCCTCATTGGCTCATCCCTTTGATTCATCTAACACTTAATTTATGTTGTTTTTTCCCTTGATGATGAAATTTTTGGAATGTTGTTGTGTGTTGTGAATATAGGCGAGCTCGTGAACTGATAATGAATATTGTTCAGACTCGAGGCGGGCCGAGGGACGCCGGACCCCCATCGGTGGAGAGTCTAGGAGGACAGCACTCCGTGAGTATCGACCTCACTCTTGCTCCCAACGTAAGCATCCGCCTGTCGAGACTCGCTCCATGGTGTAATCCTTTTACTACTCTCATTTTCAGGTCGAGGTAATGATTCCTGGTCCCAAAGTTGGTCTCATTATTGGTAAAGGAGGAGAAACCATCAAACAACTCCAGGTATGCATACTCTTCTTCTTCTATGAGCATTTCAAGTCATAGATTAACTAATATCGCAATTAAATTTGTAGGAGAGATCTGGAACCAGAATGGTGGTAGTCCAAGATGGTCCTCAACAAGAGAACGAGAAACCACTTCGTATTTACGGCGACCCACAGAAGGTTGAACACGCCTAAGCAGCTCGTCTACGACCTTATAGCTGAGAAAGAGATGGAAGTCAATGTAAGAGACTCATTCATTTCCTTCTTTTTTAATTATCTCTTAAAAGATATCTGGTTCTTAATTTCCCTTTTTGGCGTAAAATTTGTTAACTTAGTATAATAGCTTTTTTTAAAATAATGAAAAAGACAGTTGGGGACAGCGGGTGTTTTGGTGAACTCCTTTATTATTACACAGAAAAAAAATTATGGACCGTCCCCTTTTTTTCTTCGCCCTGTATTTCGTGTCTAGTTTGTAGACATTTTTTTCCTTATTTTTTTTATAATGGGCCGCAAATATTCTCTCTCTCTCTCCTGACTCTTACTAGGCCTTCAGTCGAGGACAGAGGTTTGGTAGTTATGGAGGAGGTGGGCCCCAACAGACTGTCGAGGTATTGTTTTGCGTTTCTCGTGTCTTCCTCTCTTAATTTCTGCACGTTTTCCCTTTTCTATTTCTCTTCTTTCCCTTGGGTTATCTTTTAACCTCGTTTGTGTTTTTATATCTCCTATCCCTTTTTCTTTTCGTCTGCGTTTTTTTATTTGCTTTCGAATCTATTTTGTTAAACAAACATCAAACCAAAAAAAAAAAAAATCGTAGAATTTATTAGTGGGAGTGCCCCGCTATTTATTTTTGTGAGGATGATTATGGGAATGGTCGGTTTTGCTCAGGTGGCGGTCCCTCGATCGGCAGTCGGCGTAGTCATCGGCAAGAATGGCGAAATGATCAAGAAGATCCAGAACGAGACAGGTGCCCGGGTCCAATTCCAACAGGGTCGGGACGACAACCCCGAGGAGAGGATGTGCGCCTTGACGGGCACCATGAACCAGATAGACGACGCCCGCCAACGCATCGAGGAGCTGATTGAATCTGTATTGGTAGTGCATTGAAACATCCGTGTCCCTAGCTAGTTTTTCGAATTTAACATTTAATGACAGTAAAATCAGCAAGCTTTAAAGTTTTTGATAATAACTAAGTTAAAATTAAAGTGCTTGTTTTTATATTTATCTTTAAAAACATGTGAAAGATGTGTCTCCTTCTCATGATCTGTTTTTTTGCCATTGGCAATATAATTTTTATAGGCAGAGAGACAGCCAAATGGGACGAGGTCGAGGTCCTAGAACGAGTGGCGGCAGCAGCAGTGGAGGAGGAATGAATGGCGCACCTTATGGCCGGAGTCCCGGTGGAGGCAGTTCGTCAGGTTGGGGTGAATATGGACCCGGTGGAGTCGGAAGCATTGGAGGTGGCCGAAGTGGGCCAGGCAGCATGGGCATGGCTCGTAACGGCCAGGACAAGATCGAGTACCAGTTTTTGGTGCCTTCGACAAAAACCGGAATCATCATTGGGAAAGGTATTTTTCTTGGAATTATTTTCCTTGATGACATTGAAGGATGTGCTTAATTAAATTTTTCTTTCTTCAGGTGGCGAGACGATCAAACAGATTAACCAGCAATCCGGAGCGTTTTGCGAGCTTGATAGGAGGCCGCCTCCCAACCCGAATGAAAAGATATTCATCATTCGTGGTTCACCTGAGCAAGTTGAACTTGCCAAGAGAATGATAAGCGAAAAGCTAGGACTGGTGAGGGATTTTTTCATCTTTTCATCTTCATGTTTTTATGGCATCGGGACGTTGACAGATTGAGAACTAACAAAGTTTTTGCTATCTCAAGTCCTTGATGCAACAGTAAAATAAAAGCTAACCTTACTGACTGGCCCTCGTAGATTCATTAGACGGGCTGGTAATCGGATTTTAGCTACATGTTTGCATTGATACACATTTTCCTTGTGATTGTGCCCTTATCTAATTTTGATTGTTATGTTTATAGGGACCAATGGGTGCTCCGCCGACTCAATACCCTGGATTAGGGCAAAGCCAGAACACCGCAGGTGCCTATGCCGCGCAAGGCTGGGGAGCTACTGCGTATCAGCAGTGGCCTGGTCAGCCTAACGATCCTTGTAAGTTTGTTATTCATTACTTATTACTCGTTATCCCTTATTTCTAATTCATTTTCCCATTGATTCGTTCAACAGCCAAAACAGATCCGAACGCCGCTGCGTGGGCCGCCTACTACCAGCAACAGCAGTTCTACCAGCAGCCCGGCAGTGGTGCTCCTTCGGCTCAAACTGGTAACCCTGGCCAGCCTGAAGGTACTAACATATTCTTTTATAATTAATTCTTTAAACTAATTTCTCTTTTTCCTGGAAATGATGCAGGAAGCGTACCAGTCAACCCGCAGACTGGCCAGCCTGATTATACAGCCCAATGGATTCAATATTACCGAAGCATAGGGGCCATGAAGGACGCCGAAGCGCTTGAACAACAACTCAAGGCTACTAAGGTGAATAACCGCCACATTGTGTCTCGTTTTGTTAACCATTTTACTAAAACGTTTTATTGCCATTTCCAGGGTATGGGAAGTGCGGCCGTATCAGCGGCTCCAGCAGCCGCTCCTGCAGCTGCTCCTGCTCAAGACTACAGCGCGCAGTGGGCAGCCTACTACCGCTCCATCGGCAAGATTGGCGAAGCCGAGGCCATTGAGGCGCAGTCCAGGTTAAAGCAGGTAAACTTTAATCGTTCCTTTCTCCATCTTCATGGTATTTGGACTGACATAAATGTTTTGCAAGAAATGTCACACATGTCAGATTACGCACTGCCCCGTGAATGTCTGTGTCATGTGCTAAAGATCTCACCATGTAGCTGTCAAGTCTAGTTTGCAAAGATAGTGTAATCTTCTTAGCAAGCTCTATAACTTTGTGCTGTTTAAAGAGCCAGCCCTCTTAGAATTACGACTGTGATCAAAGAGATTTTCAACTTCAAGGCTGTCTGAGCTAATCACTTTTCTTTTTGTTTTCTATTTTAAAAGGGCGGACAAGGTGGTCAGGGTCCTGGTCAAGCTGGATCTGCAGCATACGGTGCCTATCCTGGAGCGGGATCGGGAAATAGCGCAGGAGCTGCGGCTGGGTATTACGGCGGTCAGCCTGGTGGTGGTCAACCCGGAGGAGGTGCGGCGGCCTATGGTTACCAAGGGTACGGCTACGGACAAGCCCCTTCTGACGGACAGTAGCAGCGGTAAATAGAAACAGAAAACAATAAAATGCTTAAAAACCATCACCATGATTGGATATTGTGTTTCTATCTCCCTGACTCTTCCGTGATATTGACTGTCCCTCTTTTTTTCTCTTGTGTTTTGTCTAGCGGTTTGCTGCAAGCTGGTAACAAACAAAAAAATTGATCGTGTCTTCTCATCGATGTTCACATAAAATCCAACGTCATGTCAAGTAGTGTCGGAAAATGCGTCATGTTATTTTTTTTTCTATTCCTGTTTCCTTTTTCTATCTTGCCTCAAACTCCATCCATCCCGTTTGAAAACTTTTTTTGCTTTTTTTTTTTACACTCTCTTGGGTTTCCCTCCTTCCTTATTTTTCCGTTTTTCTTCAATATTGTCAATCCTACATAAAAAAAAAAGCTCAGACTTGAATTAAATCCATTTAAATGAAAATCGCTAGGCGAAGAGGCAGAAAGAAAAGAGTACACAACATCAACAACACAAGTCGCCGGGGAAAAAAACTGAATATGTGCTGTCATTTTAAAACGAAATAATTTTTTGTGGAACTTAATACCATGCTCGTTGAATTTATTTTGATGGAAGAGAGAAAAGTCCTGCTCGTTTTTTTACATATATTGCCTCGCTGTTCATATGTTTCTCTACGTGCTGAAACTTGATCCAGTGTCAACGACGTTTGAAATTAAGAAAAGAAATCTGAACGGATTATACCTTATAGGTCGATATATATTTAAAATGAGTTGCAAAAAAAAAATAGTAAAACCCCATCCTCAGGTCCATTGTCAATTTTATGATTTTTTATTCTCGAGTCCAATTTTTTTGCTTTGTTTTTTAAATTGTTCGAGGTAACACGTTTGCATTTTCCTCCATGAACTTTGACGATCCACACAATCTTGTTGCCATGTTGCTCATGCCTCCTGATTTATTTTGTGTGTCGAGACATAACTGCTGCCGCTGCTACTACTCTTTTGTGTGTCAGGGTGTTGATAATCTTTTTTAGAAATTTAAATTATTATCTCCCGCGGAAAAAAAACTGCTCCATCTGATTTTGAACCGTGTCTATGGATCCCTACTTCTTTATTAGGTTTAATATTTAAGCAGTTTTATGTAATAGGTGTAGGTCATATATAACGATGGTGGATGTATCTCCGTAAAAAAAGCAAAGGAAACTAAACAATTTGGGGTATATAACCATTTTTAAATGTCATGAGCATATTATTATGTAGTTACAAACTTTTGTATTGCACTCTTAAAACAAATCAGTAATGTCTTATTTTTTAATTGTCACTGGGCCTTTGATTTTTTACATTGATACTGATTCCACACTTTTTAATGGTAACATATATAATGATGGTATAATCCCGGAGTCGGTGTAAAATTGTAGGCTGCTTATTTTTTTTTTTGTTTCTCTCTTATGCTGTAATGAAGGATTGTGTGTGTAGGAAGAAGAACCCTTCTCTATATAACTCTGGATGTCCCTAATTGTGTCGTGTCTCCCACATGTGGTCTGTATAGAGCCCATGATGATGAAAAAACATTTCTGTCCCTCCCTCAATTTTTTTTTTCTTTTGAAATACTATCATGATCCTGCTTTTTTTGAAACAAACTAAAATATCGTCTTTTGATATAATGGAAAGTAAAAATCCGTGCAATGTCTATTGGGCTGGGTGTCACCGCCAGTTTTATAATGTCGAGATAAGCAACGCGCTGTTTAATTATTATGATTTCATGCTGCAAAAAGGGTCTTTATTCTGTTTTAATTTTCTCGAATTTTTGTCATCTTTTATCATGCCGTGATTTATGATTTTGTCGCTGAGAAAAATAAGTCGCATCTTGTTAACCATTCAAAAAAAGAAAAACACTCGGGTCTCAATGGTGAAACACACAGTTTTCCTGTATCGAAATGATGATTATTATTATTGATGAAGCTTAAAAACTGCGTTTGATTATCTCTATCTCTCCTCCACCGTGATCAATTTAAATAGTGTCGCTGCTGTCTTTTGCATCATGTCATCAGTGTGTGAAACAAATTATCTCTCTTGCAGTTAGGATTATATAACAAAGGAATTTTTTCATTTGCTAAACAAAACATGCTCCGTCTTCTATATAACTTTGCTCCTCATATTTTGTTAAAAAATGGTCATGAAATTAACTTAAATCCACCGCTGTGTGTACAGAATGCGTAACATGACGAAAAAGAAACCCATTGCCAATTTTTTTTTTATTAGGAAGAGAAAAGATATTTTTTCAATTGACGGGCCAATCCAATATTTCCTTCCGTTTGTTTTAAATATTCTCATCGCTATTATTATAATTGATCAATGATGATAAAAATTTGCGTGCAGTATATAACATCTGAAAAATGCTGTGTGTGTGTAAAGACAAAAACCAAAAAAGAACCCAGCCCAATACTTAAAAAAAGCGGATCTTTTGTTTTCTCTCTATCTCGTTTTTTCTCTTTTTGTGTGTACACAACAAAAAGCTGGCCAAGGCTCTCAAAAAACTACTCTATAATTTTCTCCGTGCTGTCAATTCCCCATATCTCGTTAGATAACATTTGTCGTATTTCTTTGATCATGTCCAAAATGAGAAGAAGATATAAAAGGGTGAAAAAACTGAAGCTTACGTGTTTTATTTTTTTATTATTCATTGGAGGGCAATGTCTCTTGGATTATTTCGACGAATATTGGACAACAAGGAAGTGCACAACCTAATGATTGTGTTGTATGTGTATAAATAAATAAATAGGATTTGCTTTTGATGGAAAAAAGGGCGCGCAGGAAATGGCTTCTTGGTTGGCTTCTTCTTCCACCCTTTTGTGTTGGTTACAGAGTTCTATAATACGATGAATTCCTGGATTTTATTGTATCATTATTTAGAGAAAAGAAGTTGAAAACATGAGCAGCACACGGCTGGTGGTCGACCTCCCTCGGTTATAGCAGACGACAATTGCCATCTCCGGGGGCTCAGCTTTTTTCAATTCAATTACGAAATCCTTTCGTGTTTGTTTTGTGCTGTTATCAAAAATCACGAGACCGTGACACAATGTGAAATGAGATTTTTTCAAAGAGCTTGAAAATAATAGCGTGATCGTGCAAGAAACTACTACGCTATTCCGTTTTTTATTGTGATTATTCCCTAAAGAACCTGATGCGCGCGATATATATGGGTGGTGCACGCACAGCTGTAGCGCCCCTTTTCTTCTGCTACACTAAATGTGTCGCTCCCTTCTAAGAGGGGCCATACGCCGCTCAAAACTAGTCAGTCGTTGGCTAACCTTCACCTGAGCTTTATCTCCACAGGTAGAGCATAGAATACCCGAGAACAATTAAAACTCATCATCTTAGACCAACAAAAAGTTCGTTCAACTTTATGTTTACATCAGAATTGCGTGTGTCCGACACTTGACAATTGTTTTCTTCTTCTTCTACTCCTAGGAACATTTTAAAAAGTGAGAGTGAAAGTCGTGATTGTGAAGCAGCAAACTTTTAAGACCGAATTTGGTATTGTTGTTGTTGTTGGCCGTCCTATACAGATGATTAACGACGCCCGCCGTTGTTGTTAGTGTCTTTGTCGTCATCTAAGCGTGACGGGAAAAACGAGAGCCCATTTCGTGAGTGTGCTTTATCCTTATCTTCTTTTTTAAATAAGGAATGAACGTCCATCAAGAAGCCGTCGTCAAACAAATTTAAGAAAACAGGTAAGTCCTTCATAATAATGATGCGTCGGTATTGAATAATTCAAAGGTCCTCATTAAGATCTGGAATGGACTGTCGTCGTCTTAAGATTTTATCTTTTTGAAGAGATGACGATCTCACACAACATGACGTCATAATAATTTGAAAAAAACTTTCGACCTTGAGGAAGTTTTTCTTCTCAGCTCCTGTAATTATATAATATAATACAAGGGGAGGAAACAACATATGGGGGTCATGATCCATCAGCTGTTTACACCGAGAGGGAAAACTTTGTGATTACGTGAAAAGTAATTTCCCGCGTAGCCCTTTCATTTTCCTTGAAGATAGCTTGTTTTTTTGTTTGTTCCTACAATGTTTACATAATTGATTTTCACCTATATGCATTGTGTATGCTGTAATAGATAGCCTTTGTATTTTTCCTCTTAAAAAGTGTTTATTTTCACGAGTACGTTCCAAAAAGAAGACAATGCAATCAACTTGGAGCTTCTATCGATATAATAGCCTTCGGGAAAATTGAATTCCATACTTTTCTCTATCACGCACGCCTTCTCGCAGCGGGAAATCCTCTATATCTTATAAGTTAATCAATGACCGTAAATAATCAATGATTTTCTTCTTCTTATTTCTTGAATTCAGAATGCGCGCCGACCGATTGCATATGATAGTAGATGTTTCGAACCCGTGTCGTAATTTACGGTCGCGCGGCCCTTTTTCGTCGGGGGAAAAAAAACGTGATGGAAAAGAATTTTTTTTACTTTTTATTTTCCTCGTGTCGGATGTGAATATAAATAATGACAATAAAAAAGATGAGATTCCCATTGTACTGTCCCAATGAATTTCTCTTTTTCTTCTAATGTAATCAAAGTTTACGTAACTCGATCTCTGTTTAGTAACATAATCTGCCGCCGCGTGATGACATCCTGAATAAGGGAAAAATGATCCAGATTTATAACAATCTTCTGGACAAATGAGCGTAGTAAAGGTAGTCGGGTGTTGAAAAGAGCCTTGAGGGAAGCCTGGTAATAAAAAATGACGCAATATAGCGTCAGCTGCTGCGCCAATTTATTATTCACGTTAAAAGCAGACGTCTGACGAATCAGAGAAAAGAGAGAGTTTATCTTATTCGTTGAGGGAAATGTTTTATGATAGGCCATGCCGTGAGGATGAGCTTCTTCTCAATTTCCTTGAAAATAATAACAATAAACATGATGATGGGGTTCCTTCACCTTGAATACATTTCGGTCTCGACTTACGTGAACAAATATGGATGACGATCATCATCAATATGTATATGGTTCTGCACTTCTTTTTTGTATAATAATAAAACGGAGGAATGTTAATCTCTTTTTTTATTCAGGTGTCATGGCAGAAAGTCGTCACTCATCAGCTGATGGCAAGCTGAAGCAGCAGCAAGGTCAGCTGTTTTTAAGGCAGCAGCAGCAGAGATTAAAAGAGCAGGTTGGATTCTCTTTTTAAAAAACTATATGATGTATTATACATATCGTTCATTCATGAAAAAAAGGAAAACTTTCTCACTTTTTTTTTTTAACATATAACTCTCTCTGAAAGATGGAAGACTTTGAAATATCCAAAATAGTATGGCACGAACTTCTTTTTTTATTTTTGCTGACGTGCAACACAACTATAAAACTTTCTGTTTTCTTCCAGTTCATTTCGAATGCCACGATTATGTCGAGTAGGACCACTTTTTTTCAAAAAAGAATATCAGCTGTTTTGCATAATAGCTCTTATCTGTATTTATACCTTGGAGGTTTTTTTCCTCCCCTAAATTGCTCTCTGCTACGAGGCGGCAGGATTTTCTTCATGTTTTTTATGGCTAGCTGTGGAACAACTCTCAATGATTAATCGTTATTTAAGTATTTTCTCACGGCTATCTTTTAATGGTTTAAGAGCCTACTGAATCCGGTTAGAAATGCTTTAAAATTCTTTTATTATTTTGACTGCGGTTTTTACGTCTCATTCGGCCGCGCGACGTGGTGGTCGTCTGCTATTTCGCCACACTTTCATTGCTTGGTCACATGTGCATGAAGTCGTCTTTAGATTATTATTTACTCGTCAGATATAGCGATAATAATAAACCTTAATGTTCCAACCCAGTTAATAAGAACACACATTTCACATTTGATTGGTAAGAATTTCACCTGCGCTTCGTCCCAATTTGACGCGTTATTATTATTTTTTCCTCCTTTCTCGAAACAAAATGGAGAAATCGGCGTATTGGCAAAAAAAAAGAAAAAGCTAAACGAAAGTCACGCGAGAATGATTTTTATTTTTCCTCCTTTCGTGAGTTTTTTAATTATTCTTTCCACTTGGATTGTTTTTTTCCTAGAACCAAATTCTGTTCCAGCTGCACCGACGGCGTGAGGAACAGATGCGGATCCTGACATCCCAGCTGCTCCTCCTGGAAGCCAACCTTCGGCAGAAACAAAGCCGCATAGATGTCCTACTCAATCAACGTGATGGAATTATATTCGATCAGAACGAACGGAATTCGAATTCTGGAACGGGATCTTGCGGAAGCCCACCGAAAACTGAACAGTATTACAGTTGATGAAAATGTAAAGCCGGAAGTGGTGACGACGGAAGAAGAAGCCACTCCTAATAAGGAGGAAATTGTCAGCAGCAGCCCCCCTCCACTACCGAAACCGGATGCCAAAGGGTTGACTCGTAATCTTATCCGGCTTCTGGGACGAGATGATGAGGAAAGTCTCGAGGACAGCGACAGTGCTGTCGTTATCGAAGACGGTGATCACCTGAATACATCCCCAGTCAATGCCCAACAGGTAATTATTTTTTTAAGTTCTAAAAATGTATTATGGTAAACATGGTTGATTTATTAGACACGCGCCCTGAGCAAATAAATAATTCAAATTCAGCACCGTGTAGGAGTCATTGAACGTGGCGGCGGCGCTACGGTCGTTTTTCATATTTTTTCGCTCGCAATTAGCATACTAATGAAGTGAGAAGGACAAAGTGAGGTTTTCTCTTCAAAGATTTATGAGTCGTCATGAGTTTTCTCTACTTCAAACAATATGCCTCCCGGTTCCAATCGTATAAATAAATAGTTTCGACATCGAACTGCCCTTTTAAAGGAGGCCTCTCTTTTTTTTTGATTGCATATTCAAGGGCTATATGTTAAAAAAGGAGAATTCAAATTCCGCACGCGCTTCGTTAAACGCAATAAAAATACCATTCTTATTATGATTGCGCTCTCGAGTCCGAATAAAAAGAAAAGAGGCGGTTTATTTTTAAATTTTAAATATATGATGGAATGAGTTTGAACTGCGCGCGTGATTATCATCCGTAAAACCAAATAAGGCACTTTTTTTTCGCAAGAATATTCAAATAATTAAATAGCTCCACCTTTAAAAGTCCTTGGAATATATCTAAATGGCCATGAAGTAGTTCAACAACTAGGAAATGTATATATCTGGTTGATTTCTCATCACGATATGATGATCCATCAGTTTGGGAGGTTTAACGACCTTGGGCTATTCAATCAATGTCTCTCCCGACCGAACGATGAGGAAAAGTGAAATTTTCCTTTTTTTCAATAAGTCTTTTATATAATAATCATAATTATTAAGAGAAGTGACACATGAATGGAAGTGATTTAGCGCACTTTAAAAAAAGCAAAAACAAATTAGTTCCAAGGTTACATATCCATTCCGGATGTGCCATAACTTATACCTGTCATTCCCTTTTTTGTAGATTAAAGTGATAAGGAGCATTTCTGACGTCGTTGCTTGCGCCCGAGCAAACATCCTGGTTTCAAGGGATCCCATCCAAAGGATCAAGAGCCTACCAATCCCTCAAGATGAAGAAGAAGAAGGTAAGAGTGACTCCTAACTTTCTAAGCCATAAATAATAATGAAAGAAACTCTCTCTACTAGGTGATGAGGCGAGTAGCAGCAGCGAAGATTCGCCTTTCAATCAGCGAGGACCGAAATCTTTCCTTCGCGGATCGCTTGGAGCGGACGCCGATCCACCAACCGACGGTTCATCGATCCTTGTCCTCATCGATCCCTCGAAGTCACTGCATCAATCATCGCTCTGTTACACGACCTAGGGATGTCAAGTCAAAGAGGACTACTAGGATGACGACAAGGCCTCCTCCTCCTACGCATTTATTAAGTAGGACTCATTCTTTAGAAGGATCGAGTTATCCTGATATACGGCTCTCTCCCGTTCCTTCCCTCTTCGCGCGTTTAGAATGTTTATATAGTTACTTAAACAACACATTTTTATGTATTTGTGACTTTGCACTTTTTCTCTCTGTGACATATTATACGAATGGTTTGGAATATAAAGGAGTGTCTGCGTCAATCACGTCATCCTCTGAATGATCCAAGAGATGATAAAGTAAATACCAAGTACGTGCGCTGCCAGATATTCAAGGCTAGCTTTGTTCATGCGTGAATGATGAACGTTGAGAATGATTAGCCAATTGTTTTAGAGTTTTTTTTTACTTGACACCTTCAACCTTGTGTATTATTATGATTAAAAAAAACTGTCCGAGTGAATCATAAATACGATAGAATTTTACAAAAACTGATACAAACAGAAATTCAAGAAGGATTCTTTCATCAGCCTCTTGCCCTCTTCGGTGCTCGAGGTGGTAAATCCGGATAAGGGTAGACAAAGTTCATCACCTTCACTGTGAAGAGGTAGCTCATGATCCCACCGAGAGCGTTGCCAAAGATGACGTCCAGTGCGGTAGCAAACAAATCACTGAAGCAGATAAATCCATTGGCAAGCAGGCCACAAGCCACAAACGTCAGTAACGAGCCAGAGATCTCCAGTTGATCCAGTAACTTTCTTTTGTATCATCCACTCACCAAAGCCAGCAGAAGAAATCGAGTAAGGTAAACAAAGATAGGAAACAGGGGAAGCTAGAGGATCCGGCGGGAATATCCCATTCGTTGGGACTTGTCGTGCAATTGAACGGTGAAAATTTTGATCCTTTCTTTTGAAGCTTTGGTACAGAGCTTTTGAAGAGATGGATTCGGATTGCAAGGGACGATGAATGAGCAGAATGAATGAGGACTGTATGTCGGCAGAGAAGTGATTACTGAATAGGATAGACAGGACGGCTGTGATGAAAAAACCTGACAGGGAGACTCCAAAGAGTCGTAGACCATATCGAGTCTTGTGCGCGAAAAAACAAAAGGTATAAGAGTTGCAACAAGCCTAGAAGAAGACTCGAGATCGAACATGTGGATTCGCTTGAACAGGATCCCGTAGCATTGCATTCGATGCTGGTTTGGTTCCATCCCTGTCTGCAGATGAACGGGCGACGTTCAACAGGCGGGCTGTTTTGGTAGATGAAGAGGACAGCAACAATGGAGAATGTGAGCAAGGTTGCAAGGATAAAATCTCCTGGTTTCATCATTCTGGAACCTGTAAACAAAAAAGAGGATCAAATGAAATCCAATTTTTACTATCTATTGTAATTTCATAGATTAAATTTTTTTTTAAAAACTAATAATAGAGTTATAAAAGAGGATTGTTTATAATACCTGATGAAAAAGAGCTAAATAGGAAAAGCTGTTAGGATATTTTTGGTAATGGTTACCAATGGCCCACTATACAATAAAGTCTGGTAACCGGAGTGTCATGAAAAAAATCATAATTATTGAATTAGTATGGAGGCAAAAAAGTTTGGCTATTTAAAATGTTTGCCTACTAATAGTAAAATACTCACGACTGAAAAAAATAATGGAGGCTGAACGCAAAATATTAGCAGTTTTTCACTTTGAGAAACTGTCAATCATCATAGACGACACGTGACAGCGAACGCACCTGCAATCAGAATTGTTACAGTACTCATAAGCTAATAAGCAGACAAGATATTACTATAATTATTAGGTAGCTCACTTACCGTGTACTCAGTTAAATACAAGAATAAAAGATTTATTATTATCTGTCAGGAGTATTAAAAATTTGCAAGCTCCGACGTAGGTACTTGTTTTCAAAATAGTTTTGTCAACAAAAAGCCTAAAAAGGGGGGAAACTGGATTTATCCAGAGAAGTCAAATCGTACAAAAGACAGCTGGCGCAATTACAAGGTTGTCACCTCGTTTGTTAGTTAATCGACAAATTAATTATTATTCGTCCGACGCCAACAAAATACCGTAGTGTATTATAATAAAAAATGAGCAGGTCTGAATGATCATAAATTCAATTTAATCTTACAAATTTAGGATGATTTCTTAATTAATTATTTTACATCCCGCTTCGGACTTCAACGGGGTTGATCAGGATGCATCTCGAGTAAATTAATCTTAACTTTAAAGAGCCAGCTCATGATCCCACTAAGAGCATAGGCCAAAGATGATGCCCAAAGCAGTAGCTTCAAAAAATTCAAATTAGCAAGACTTACCCATTTTTTTTTTATAATTTGATTAATGTTTGTGAAAAGAAGACTAAGTCCAGCATAACTTTGGCTCCCGTGTAATTCTATTATGATGATCCCGATTCTAAGTAATTTCATAATAAATTTTGGGGGAATTTAGTCGCAGTCTATAGATTTCATGTTCACAAATCAATTACATACAAAGCTATATTAAGGATCGGTTTGAGGTTTATCAGCGAATCGATTATCCCACAATCATCTGAATTTTAAATGTGCGTAAGATTCTGAATAAAATTCATCAAATTAAAGGCCTCTCATGTTACGACTGAGCTCTCCTTAATCACGTAATCCTAGATGACCCGCCTTCAGATATATTAAAGTAAATACCAACTACGTGCCGTTTCCAAACTTTCAAGGCTACCTTTGTTCATCAATTTATTATCCATATATATATTTTTTGTATTATTATACACTCGAATTTTGTGGGTGTTGTAACGTATATATGAAAAAGAGAGAGAGAAAGGAGGAAATGAACTTTCATTATTACCACAATAAGAGGGGGAAATGTGCGTATATTATATACCTATATATAATTAGCGTAGGATGTGTGTGTGTGTGGGAAAACATGAATTATTATATCACATAAAAAATATAACTAAAAAAGAAAGCATTTTTGTAGAATAAGAGGCAGTTTTTTAGAGAAAAGGTTCCACATAATAGCGAACATGATTGGCAGAATGCTTAGTAGGATCGTTCCCGTTACTCGATCGGCAGTTGCTCATTGAATTGGCTCCACCTGGATGATGTAATAAGAGGTGCTGCTTGTTGATCATGTGCCGGTGTTTTATGTCTTTGGGTTTGAGCATGTTTTTGTGATTACTCAATAGACGGCTCGGCGTCAGGATCGACTTTTGAGTGAGGCCCGTAACATCCAGAAACCGGTCAAACTGGACTCCCGACGTGGGAGTGGCGTCGCCTATTTGAGGAATAATCTGCAGCTGAGAGCCGGATGGCGTCATCATGGTGCTCAGAGATGTACTTCTCTCTGCCGGAGGGGGAGTCGTTGCCATCATCGATGAGGTCGTGGTGCGCTCGGCCCCGTCACCGCTACTTCGATCCGGTGTCCTCAAAGTTTGAGAAGACTCCTGAAAGGATAGCAAAAAAATATATAACGTTAACTTAAACCGTTACCTTGAACCATTTACGAAATATGATAACAATTCTGACATTAAATGATTACTAATCCCCAATTTTTACGACGTGGATTAATGATGCAAACTTAGTTTTCCTGGTCAGGATGTTACTTAAGGGCACGTTTCAGAATGTCAAGGCCAGCAGCTATTAGCGAAACCATGACTTTTGAAAGATCCTGCTGCTGCTTCGCCCCTCGGCATGATGAGCCAACCAAAACTAAAAGGAAGTTGGGTAAAGAGCATTCTCATTGCATCACATTTGGACGACCTCCGTGGAACCCTTCAAATTGCATTGACCCAAACGCCCATCCCAAAGAGCTACCGGGTCACCGTCCGGGATTGGAGGCAAATTCTGGGTTTCAATCCATCAGGATCCCCAAAATCCAAATTGAATAGTCTTCCTTTCCCTTCTTCTCACAAGAATATCAAAGTAAATAAAAAAATTAGCAATTCTGAGATGCCGATTGCTGGAATTCCTTCAGGAGAAAGCAAACAGTTCAGTGTACCAATGTCTTAATTGGATCATGTAATATATTTGAACATTAAATGAACCTCCCTTTTCACTCTAATCACAAGAAAATCAAACGCAATAAAAAGATTAGCAATTCAGAGATGCCGATAGCTGGAATTCCTTCAGAGAAAGCAAACTAATTTCATGTCCCATTGGCATACAGTAATTGGATCATGTAATAAATTTAAATACGTAAACAAAACAAGAAATTTACCTGAAAGAGTAGTTGTTGTTCCTCTTCTTCTAAGCTATCCATTAAGTGGAATTCTTCAAAATTCTGTCTTAAATCCGTCTCGTCCCCTAATGTGACGAAATCTTCACGCGGAAGATCGAGGGGAGATGAGGAATTACTGCTGGATTCTGCTTCACTTTCGCTCGCCACGCTCATCCGGATGGGTTTCCGCTGCTTTCTCCAGCGTGAAATATCCGTGATCATTAACAGAGTCCGTTCGAACTATCCCTTTCGTTGTGGTCGGAGAGGTACTAGCCGCAAATCTTGCGGGTTTCTTGGGTACTTGAGGTTTCGGTTGCTGTTGCTGAACTAGTGCTGCCACCGGATGCGCAGCGGGAAGTTCAAACCGCCGCACCATTTTCGTTACTAAAGGTGTCTCTGACTGTTTATTATTATTCTCTTTGTCTTCGAATCGATGGTGATCCAGTTTGGGCATTTTACTATCAGCGGATGAGTCTTCCTCTTCTTCGTTGTTTTGGTGCTGGGCTGACATGAGAAGCTTCCGGTTGGCTAGCCGGAGTTGATCCAGTTCGGTAGCTTGATTACGAATGACTTGATCCTAAATTAGAAAGCGGAATCATCATTAGCCTTTCACAAAATCAAAACAGGGTGATCACGTTAGGTTGTCATTCAATTTTCTCTTATTAATGTCGATCTAGTTGCATATAATTGTTTCATTCCTATTTAGGTATTCGATCTAATAGTCTGACTATTAATCATTACAACTTTCTTCTGAAAGATGGGCTCTAATTGGGGCACAAACTAAAAAAAAAAACAGGTCCCGTTTTCTATCTTCAGAGCCCCTTTCTGATTTCGCATTCAAGAGATCTAGAGATTATCCCAAATGTCTTATATAGCCAACGCCCATAAGAGTCATATTACGTGATCCCTACACAATACATTCTCAGGTGCACATTTCTCCTCTCTTTTTTTTTAAAATTATATGATATGCAATGGGGACAGCCCCCTACGTGAAGAAATACAAATTGAGGTTAAACTAGGAGCAGCCGCCAGGTGGCTGATATAATCCCGAGTGAAAGGAAATGGCTGTCACAATAATAATGAATGTCACAAAAGTATTGCAACATTATCAAGGTCGAAAATGTGAACCAATTATCCATATAAAGAACCTCAAAAAATGTAAATAGACAAATTTATCACACCGGTCAAGCGGCATAATTTAATTTTAAAATTATTCACCTTTTGACGAACGATTTCTTCTATTCGGAGTTGCTCCTGTCTCAACCGGCTCTCAAAGTGGAGCAGCTGGCGGACGATGGATTGAAGCTGGCCGTCTTTCAAATTCCGGAGCATCCGCATTTCTCTCTCCTTCTCGTCGACTTTTGCGGAGCAGGCGGCCACCAATTGACGGGCCCTACGGCTCTGCAATCTCAGCTGTTCGGTTGTCGACGAGAGCCGCTCCCCAGTCTCCTTCAACTGCCGTTCCAGCTCTGCTATCCTGTTTTCCATCTTCTTTCTAAAAGAAAAATAAAAGAAAATTGTTTATTAGTTGGGAGCCCACCCGCAGCGTCTTCTCAAGGCTCACGAAATGAAAGTACCATAGATCCGCACAAATTCTCATTTTTCCCGCGGATCAAATCTTAGCGTGTCCAGTTTGTCCCTGAAATTTTACCCAAAAACTTTCCCTCTATAAGATGACCACACCAAAAAACATTCCGCTAGATGCCGTAACTGAGAGATCCCCCAAAGGTAAAACTCACGAAACCAGTTTGATAGATATTTCGTGACCGGTTGCCTTGGCAACCTTTTCCTTTGTCTCGAATCACTTTTATTGATTACGAGAGGGATCAATCCTATATAAAATGGAAAGTATATAAGAACTCACGAAAATGTAATTCACAGGCAATTCAGTGTCGTGAAAAAGCCACACTGGGTCAATGACGGAAACATCCGAGAGAAAAAAAAAAGAGAGATCTCATTTTATTACTCGTACACCTTGGAATTTTGAAGAAAATTATCCCGGGTGGTCGTGATAGTTTAATGGCTCGTTAACTAACATTATTTTTTGGGAAAGAATTTGGCTCAGAAAAAAGGCAATTATAATTCGATCTTATATTGTTGCGATCAATCATCTTTAGGCTAAAGTAGATGATGACTATCATTACTTCGGGACACGTTCCCAATTTCCCGAAAACGAATGGAGCGTGAGTGTATTTTTAACGCATCATTCAACCACAAAAATGCAAAATGCTCTACTTTATATAGAGAGAAAATCACCTATTTTATTTCGTGTTGCTAAGCAACTTTGTTGTTGTTACGTCACACAAAGGGATGGTGGGCTCGACTTAACTTGAGCATCGTGACTCGGACTCCCCGAGGTCGTGCGTTACAGAATAACCGCGTTTCCGGCTTGACTACTTTGACGGCCAAGTTGCCGGAACTTACCGCCCGCCCCAAAAAAGTTACGTAACGGTTCTTTTGTTGTGATTTCCGTGCGGCGAGGACGTGTGAACAAGAAAAAATATGGAAATCAGAGCGTGATTTAAAACAAGTTTTTTTATTAGTATTAAGAAATATGGCGCCGTTTGATAATTAAAGTTTTGGTACAGCGTGACACGCAATTTTTATATCGATTTATACGAGCTCGGAATTCATAATACAAGTGAGAATCTAGCGTGATGATGTCATCACCCCCTCTCGACTTAAGGTCATCCAGGTGTGTCGCCCATCAGATCCGATTGCGTAAGAAGATTACATCCGACTAATTGACTCCCGATCCTTACAAGCCCTCGCTTTCTCTCTCTTGAACCCGCATCAGATCATCAGAAAAGTTCGCCACCAGGTGGCAAAAAAGACTCACGGCCGGGGGTCAACCGACAGCCCGCGGGAATCATTCCATACACTCCCGAAAAAAGGGGGTCAGCACTTCTTCTCTATAATGATCTTATGCAGTCAATGGATATATTCGTGTTTTTCTGACATCATCCTTACAGAAGAAAAAACGTGCGTGACCCCGATTCGTGAGTCTCTCTTTAAAGTAGAACGAACTCTAGAGAGAGAAACAGCATCCGTTTTTTATTACTACTACTCAAACACATGGTTTTCTTCCGGTGAGCAGGAAATCCGAGTAGGAGGAGGGATTCAATTTTCAAACTGTTGACACAATGGAGGGGAACAAGAAGAAGTGCAGCTGCCAATGATGATGAGCAGATGTGTATACGCAACGGCTCCCAACGGAAATTTTCTCTCTCCCCCCTCTATTATTCACAATGGTGTGATTAAAGATCGACCCATTTTGAGAATGTGTTAACGCTCCATCACGGGCTGTAATCACTGACGACCGCAATATTTGAATGTAGGTCGTAAGTAGAGAGAAAAAACACAAAGACGCCAATGTTATTCTGTCATGTCTTACCTCGTTTATGAAGGATTGTGTGGTTCCACAAAAATGCTTTATAATCACGCGCGCGCCTAGTTACAGTTTTTTTCTCCTCTTTATTAACTTGTTTCTCCACGTCATCACTCACAAAAAGACACACAGAATTCCAAACGATATGTATAGCAGACAGAAAAACTGTTCACACGCTGACCAGAAAGGAACTTTTTTTTTCAAATCAAAACGGAAAATCTAAGAGAGACGTGCTGGAATGTGTCGGTTGATGCCGAGACACGTCCGTTGGGGAGCTGAGAACTCAGGTAACTGACTAACTGAACCAAACCTTATTCGTGGTGGTTGGCAAAGTTCTCTCTCTTTTCGAAAGAAGGGGAGTATACTCGGTGCGGTTATCGCCTGGGGATATTCCCCGCAAACTACACTCCGGTCGACGCTACTTGTAAACAGCTGATTTGAATTTTTGTTGTTGTTGAGATGCAAAAAATATACAGTTGTATGTAATTTCAAAAATGGTTATATACTCCCCGGATGAGGGAAATAACAGAAATCTCTTATTTGTTTTCTTTCAACTTGGGCGTCTTTTTTTGAAAGTTTCATAATCAGACGTTTTCTCTACAACAGTGAAATACCAGGCGTGAAATCCGTTGTTTTCTTATAGAGAGATATATCGTGGGTAAATAACTCACGATATATGTAACGTTTGGGAAAAGAGAAAAAAAAATGCAACCGTCATTTTAAAAGCTTGCTAGGCGGCATTCCACCTTTCATATCGTGTAGACATAACCGTTTTTGCACTGGATATGATGAGATGCCTTAGCTGGTAAATAATGTCTCGTAACGTTTTCCCCTCGTGTACTTCAAGTATGTGTACAGTTATAAAACATGCAATCATATTATTCATGAATTCATCATTCGAAAAGCTTCTCCCTTCTTCATCCAGCAATCGAAAATACATTTCTTTCTTTTTATATATTTTTCCAACAGAACCGTTGCTTTTTTTTAGACTCTTTTTGCTGCCGCTGACCGGTCGCCTTCACGGACAGGTCAATATGTTTAACGGTGTGTTTGGTTTTTTATATTCTTCTTCTATCCTTCTTTCTTCGTCCAGACACGAGTTCTGTTTTTCTGTGATCAAGATAACTCTCGAGAAAAAGACTTTCTACAACAAACAGACAGATGATGGCGCGTGTTTAACCCTTAGAGTTGTATATATATATATTTTTCAGATTGGCATCTGATATGAGAGTCGACTCCACCTTGATAAATTTCGCTGAAGAAAGCAGAAAACTAGGTGCACTATACACATTCATCTATCTGTCAATATGATAGTGTTATTGTGTAGTAGTTGTTGGGGACAAACCAAAGTGAAAACAGTAGAGATTCCTTTAGAAAAAAGGGCATCATTCAGAAAAAAGAAGGGGGATACTACATATTTGTGTATTCTTAAGTCGGCAAAGAAGGTTTTATTGTATATATCAGGCCCAGACGAGAAGAAGAGGTCCCCCTCTCGAGAGATCTCTCTCCTTTCAATGAAAATTCCACCTTGTTTTAACCCCCCAGTGTCCAGACCCTAAAAACGAGCAGTCATATCTGTTTTTGGTTGCTGGAGATTTGTATAAACGAATTGGAGAAGAAAAAGATAGGCATCACCTTTTTAGCGAATAAATGGTGTCTGCAACGTTGCCATTCATGGTTTTGTTTTTTTTCCCCTTGAGGTGAAATTTTCACGTGAAAACAAGTGCAAGTTCCCGCTCCATTTGGCGTGAAAATTCACTTGAAGGAAAAAGTTCAAACAACAGGTGGAATTTTGGGAAAATATAAAAGAACCTTCAGAGGTTATGGTGTGGGGCCTGTATCAATCACACGGGTTGCGGGAATCGTGTTGCAGCTTGTTGGCCTTGACGGTTCTCTTTTCTTTCTTTATTTCTGTGTAATTCTTTGTTTTAAGGGGGGCAGGGCATCAGCACGCGGGAAGCTCGCAGCCTTGTATTCTTGCCCTGCGGACTATATCTATCTTTTGAGAGAAAACCCTCCCAAAAGTCCGCTACTTTAAGGAGAATCGGCCGGTTTCTGTGCATTATGCGTCGAGTCATTTCTGTTGTTGAAGGTTCTTGCACTGCCAGTGAATCAGCAACTGATACTTCATAATAACAACAATACGATAAGAGGACTTCCTTCGACAGCTCTTGAAAGGGCGACCTACCTGTGTACTTCATTGGCGAAAAGAAGAATATAAAGACCCTTGGGTGGGAATTTAGAAATTTTCAACTTTTACCTGATGATGTTAGTCGTACACATTGCGGCGACCTCTTGAAGTTAGCCCTTCGACCTGGCAGCGCAATTACCGACGGAAGCGAGAACTGCGCCCTGCTGTTCACTCGTCGCCAACCCCTTGCATCCGCAGACACAGTAATCATCTTATACCGCTATTGTTTCCTCCTGCTCAATCAAGCATAATCCCATGATTGCATATATATCCTTGGGATCATCATCATCTGACTTCTCTTTTTTTGGCGGTATATTTTGTTGACCTTTTAAAGAGTTTCAAATGAGAATGTATTTTTAATTCCTTCGAAATAAATAAAAACTCGTTTAATGGTGTAATGCGTATGCAAATAAACCCAACAGCTGTCAATGTCTTTTTAGAAATATGCGGTTCGTTAGTTTGTAAAAAGATGCGGGTGGTATTCTAATAAAACGTGGCACTCTACGGTCGAAAACACGCGGGATGAATAGCGCATAAAATGTAAGCGGGATCTATAGCGAATCGATGAATAATAAAATATCACGCGGTATATTTGTCACAGACCTGCATCATGCGCAGCCCTTAAGATTCCATAAAGTCGGAAAATTCTAGTCGGATTTTTAGCCAACTGTTTTATTATTGGTTGACTGGATTACATGATTTGAGTAGATTTTATTAATCGCGATCTATTTCTTTCGTATTATAACAGGAAATTCACGATTATCGTAAATTTACTCCGTTTTCCGTTAGTAGCGTGTTCTAAGTCATTTCCGCCGTTTTTTAGTTACGTTTGTCGGCAAAGCTGTAAAAGTATCATCTGGACTTTGTATTGTTCACGGGTTATTTATCAAAATCAAGATCCGTAAAGCATCAATAAATGTATCAAATTAGGTCATCAATGATTTATGAAGATACCAGTAGCTTCTTGTTGTGCAATTTTATGATAAGAGCACGGATAAAAAAAAAGAACTTATTGAATTTAAACTTTAAATTCAAAAGCTAACGTGGGTCTGGCTGCAATCATTGGTAAAAAGTAATAAATAATAGCAAATAAAAAAATCTATTTATAAAGTTTCACCACCATTTTGCTATATAATCGAGTGCTCTGGCTTACCGTAAAACTCGTAAACAACTTCTAGGATGACGAAATAACTCCTTTGCGGAGATCAGTCCGTCGCCCATCTAAAGAGAAACAGTGATGGACTCTAACTGATTGCGCACCTTCAATTATGGTCAAAAACCTCTTCATCTATCTTCATCTATTCTATTTTAGTTTCTTAGAAATGTTCTCTCATTCCAAACATTATCCAGACGAGTAAATTACCATCGAGGATGCAATAAAAAATATATTAAAATTCCTTTTTTCATAGACTCGAGCAAGCCGAATGCGTCCCTCGTCCAGATACTATGTGCTGGAAAAGGTAATCATCGAGGTTATTACGTCAAAATCGCAATTACACGACATTAATATAAGTTCGATGGGGTTCCAGCTACTAATAAGATCGTCCAGCTTTCTACGTTTGATTTCAAAAGCCCTTAAAAACTTGAGAACGGTTCATTCGCGGTTTTTACTTTATTTGTTATCTTCATATTTGTGATGAGAGCGGAGTGTGGACGCCTATTCTGATTCTTTTTTTTAAGGCCACCGGCTCTGGTTGTGGCCAAGGTTAATATGGGGTCATGGGGATCGTCGGTTGGATCTTATATACTGTGAAGATGATGAATGAAATCTACCCACAAAATGCATCCCATGCAAACTCCACCAGCTTTAATGAAGCATAATACCTCTCCCGCCCTGTACCGCTGTGAGCGGCCGTGAGCTGATGATGTAGGAGGCCAACACCATCTTGAATGTACGTCCCTTGATTTTTTACTTGAATTGAATCTACAATCATTGTGACTTTTGATCTGAATAAACTTTTAAAAAGAAAATCTTGAAAAAAGAAAATCCCAAAATTATTCATGAAAACTTTGAAAATCGGAGGAAATCCATTTTTTTTTCTTCCGTAGAGCATCAATAAATGAATCAAATTAGGCCATTATTTATAAATGATTTATGAAAATATGTACTAGTATAGCTAGAAGAGGCTTCTCCTCACCCGTATGCAGTTTGATAAAAAAAAAGCGGGGATTCAAAAGGAAATATATAAAATATAAAAAATAAATAAGGAAACGGTATCGTATCCTATTTATGCAGCTGTGAATCTGGCCACAAGTAATGACATAAAAATAATTAATGATAGCCAATAAAAAAATTATTAAGTTGAATTAAATTGGAAAGGTAGTCTGGAAAGTTTGTAAACAATACTTAGCTGGTTACGTTACTTTTATATATCTGAAGGTTTGTCATCTAGGATTACGCGATTAAAAATGTAGACCTTTAAAGGGTTACTATACACGGGATAATAATTTGATGTTATCAAAGTAAAGTTGATGCATGATGATTTTGATGTGCTTTCAGAATGTGTGGTTACTGTTTAATTTACATGAATTTCAGGTAGCCAAACCGATGCTAATCCGCAAACCGAATCGGATTATCTTCAATATCATCTCCATGCCTAATTAGCTTGCCGTGTTGGGAACTAGAAATTTGGATTCTTTGTAGAATTCCACATAGCAATCGAGAGTCAAAAGAAAAACCTTAAAAATGGCATTAAAAAAAATTCTGATTATATGCAGGTTAATTATAGCGATTTGTCCAAAAGTCATGAAATTTAAGTTGTTCATGTTACTGATAAATGTGATGCTCTTCAAGAATCTGTGATTGTTTTATTTATCAATTTTTTGTTTAGATTAATTTTACACCGCCAAACCGTAGATAGTTTCGTATTCGCAAACCAAAAAAAGATTTCCATTAATATATTATTCCCTCCTAAATCAACTTCGAATTTAGATTATTCGTAGAATTTTATGAAATCAATAATCCGTGAATTTTTTTTTTCTAAATTGCCAGTTCTCACAATTTTGATTTTTGAAAATGTATACAGTTCGTAACATTTTTTGCTTGCTTTTCCGACTTTTTCGACCAATTTTAAATCTATAAAATTTAAATGATTAGTTCAAGTTGTACTTAATTTCATACTCTATAAGAAGCTGTGGCATTTTCATATTTTAAAAGTCTTGAATTCAGAAGAAAAAATTATTTAGAAAACGGAGCAAAAAAATAAATAAATAAATACCCGAAGGAATTAAATAAATAACGAGGTGACAACCTTGCAATTCTTGTCTTCGGCAAATTTGTTTCCTCCCCTTTCATGCCACTTGTTGACAAATTTGTTTTAAAAAAAGTTACACGTTATTTGATGGTTTCAAACGTTATTGAATATTCCTTTTTATAAGTAATTAATACGTTATCCGTTAAATAAATCGACTACCGGGTGAGTGAATTACCTAAATTTATGTCAAATCAACAGTTTATTATTTATAGTTGACCAACTCCAGCAGCGTGTTTAAAATTCTTCTTACACAACAGGTGCGTTCACAGCAGTAAGTCGTGTCGTCTATTGATTGAGAATTTGCTTCTCAAATTTGAAGAATTGCTAAACTTTTATTCATCCAGTAGCCCATAATTTCCTTTTTTTCTGTGAGTACATTTCATAATTAGTAGAAAATATATTTTGGACTGGTAGTTATGCTTTTATCCCTGTACTCTAATTATTTTTTTAGCTCCGGTAACAAGGCTTTGTTCAGTGGGTGATTGGTAATAACTATCAAAATTTTCATCACTGCTTTTCATAGTAAAGCCTAATTCACTACTTCATCAGGTAATAAGCATTATTTTTCTCTATAAAGATTTGTATTACAGCATCTCAATTTATTTAGTCATGGCCAACCCATCAAGGGTGAGGGTTGAAGATGGTGTTTCAGGCCTACAAGAGCAGATATCTGGCAAGATATATTTTATTCTGTTGTTGTTGCTATATTGTACCTCTAATAATTCTCTTATTTTATTTTATAGAACTCTTCCAGATGATCACTGTTGGCTCGAATCCTATGGCCCAGCAGGGAAACGTGACTTGTAAGTTGCTTTTGCTTAAAAAATTAAGAAAACTTTATTTTCATTTATTTTATTTTCATAGCATTTGCCGCGCCATACAATCCATTTGCCGGCTCCCGGAGCATGCCAGCTCAGAATTTGGCCTCCATGGGCGGTGGTCCTCAGTTTCGCAGTGCCAACTGGCTGAGCTTTGACAGAGGAGTTGTAACGATGGGACGCTCTATGGGCATGAGAGTTACAACGCATTCTTCGTCGGCCGTATCCTTTGAGGCCTTGTCCTTTTCGGCCGTATCCTTTTCGTCCGTATCCCTCCCGTTTCTGCCCACCACATCCACTCCAAATGCTTCTACGTCCGGCACGGGCACGGCTGCTGAAGACCATGAAAGTCCGACCGTTGTTGGAAGACGTCGCAGCAAAGCCCCCCGTTACCGGGATCAATGCCGAACAGCCCGTTTGGAAAACCAGCAAAATACCGGTAACTTATTTTAAAAAATAAATTAAGTTATTTAACCATTCAACATATTTGTCATATTTTTAGATGATGACGACGGCAGTGGCGACCGTATGGAAGTTGATATTCCTCTCCGCGGTGCTAAACGCAAGCGAAACGAAACAGTCTAAAGAAAATGCATGTCCGATCCAAGAGTTAGAAGATACTATTTTCTTTTTCATTTCCTGAACATTTTTTCCTATACGAAGTTAACTTTCAACATTTATTTTTCGAATCGGACGTATCTTTAGAAAATCAAAAATGAATTTTAACAGCAAAAAAATTTATTCTTGTCCACCCGTTCATCCAATGATCCAATATGCATTGCTTTGTTATATAACAAAACCTTTTTTTTCCCCATGCAGAAATTTTCCGTTTTTCTCGTCTCATTTTTCTTTTGTGTTTTAAAATTGGTTGCATTACAATTGAATTCATCATTATTCTTTTATTTAAATTATTTGAAGTGAAACAAAAGCTATAAATTACAAACTAATAATCTTTAAGTGGTTAATCGGTTAAAAGTGGCTACGATTAACGCACATCACTATGATGCTAAGCTGACGCAGACGACATTTGTTTTCCACAACTCATTTTTCTCTGCATTTTCCCTTGCTTGCGGTTTTTGACATTTGCAAAGTCCAAATCCAAGTTTTCAAGTTTTGTATTTGGCAAAATAGTCTACCTTCTTTCTCTCATTCACAATTATCTATTACGCGTTTATCAGTATTGAAATATTGCTGCCATCATGGCTGATGCCGGAAATTGGTGCCTGATTGAAAGCGATCCCGGGGTTTTCTCTGAGCTTATACGTGATTTTGGTAAGTGTACCGATTATGTATGAAATACGAAAACATTCTTTATGTCATCATACTAAATCATTTTTATTTTCTACAGGAGTGCAAGGTGTGCAAGTAGAAGAATTGTGGAGCTTGGATCCTGAACAATTTGAAAATCTCAAGTAAATTCATTTAATTTCCTATTTTAAAAAATTAAAATGTATATTCATAATTCTTGTATCTGTCTTAACATTAATATGATTCATATTTTTAAAGGCCAATTCATGGACTCATTTTCCTCTTCAAATGGGTACCGAATGAGGAAGTTGTTGGAACTGTTGTCCAAGACAGCCGCCTGGATAAAATCTTTTTCGCCAAACAGGTTAAAAAGTTATTTTTCAGCTCCCTCTATTGTCTTTTTCTGATGTATATCCAACATTGAAATTTCTAGGTTATCAACAATGCTTGTGCTACCCAAGCCATTATCAGCATTTTACTCAACAGCAAGCATCCAGACCTTCACCTTGGCACCACCCTAACTGATTTTAAAGAATTTACACAGGCATTTGATGGCAACATGAAGGGGTTGGCCCTCAGCAATTCAGACACTATTCGAAGTGTTCACAATTCTTTTGCCAGGTAACATATTTCCTTCCATCTTATCAGGCATCAATATCTCAAGGCTTCTCATTGTGTACTCTTTGGTATTTTTTATAGACAAACGCTCTTTGAATTCGATTCCAAATCGTCCGCCAAAGATGAAGATACCTATCATTTCGTCGGCTATGTCCCTGTAGACGGACGTCTTTACGAGTTGGATGGATTGAAGGAGGGGCCCATTGATCTCGGGGTCATTCCAACAGATTCCGATTGGATCGATGTCGTTCGACCCATCATTGAAAAACGAATTCAGAGGTATTATTATTACGAATGTTTCTTATAGATTTGATTTTTAAATGCATATTTTTTCAACACAGATACAGTGAAGGAGAAATTCACTTCAACTTGATGGCCATCGTTCCAGACAGGAAGCTCTTGTGGCAGAAAGAGATTGAGCGACTCCAAGCTCAGCCCTCGATCACTGCTGAGATGCAGAGTGAAATTCATCGCCTCATCATGCTCTGCGAAGACGAGGAAGCTAAACGGAAGAGGCAGAAGCTCGAGAACGTCCGTCGCAAGCACAACTACCTACCGCTGATTGTTCAACTTCTCAAAATGTTGGGTGAAAAGGGACAGCTCTTGCCTCTGTACGAGAAGGCAAAGCAGCGAGCCGCCGTCAAATCAAAGGCCCAACCGAAGAAACTCTAAGTGTATCTCTCAGTACTTGATGATAAATAAAAGCTGCAAGGGCGTCGAAATAGTTTCAATAATTTATTGTTATATTTTGGGTCGAATTTTCTCGTAGAAAAATTGCTGCCCTTTATCGCTCGCATCCGGGTTGAGCGTTCTCGATTTGACGGCCTCAAACTGCCTCAGGGCAAATTCGTAAAACTCGTTCTCCAGCTGCCACACTGTCGAGTTCCTGAAGCGTTCCAGCGTGTCGCTTCGTGGAGGTATCTTTACGTTGGTTTTACGTAAATGAGATTTCGTTCCTAATTATGAAAATGAGGAGAGTAAGAAAAAGGTTTATAATGCAGCGGTATTATTAGGGTTATATTACCTTGACGATATAATTGGAGAGCTCCCTTGAAATACATTGGAAGAGTGGCTTCCAATATTGCCACAAACTCTTCCATCTGTTCCGTTACGCCAACAAGTAAATATTTGTTCACCAGGTTGGTTTTGGCTTGTTCGAACGCCCATGAGCTCCCGGGTATCCTACGTAAATACATCAATATTTGATTAGTGTCATCGAAACTGCTGCGTCCCCAATATAATGTTGCAATATTTGAGGAGGCTACGCATCATACCAGCAGTCTGCATGTTGGCCACAAAAGAAGGGCACCTGAAGCCACAAATTACTTGGGTCGCATTCGGCTTGGCCGGCTTTTACGCAGTCATCAAATGTCTAAATAATTTTTGCAGAAAGAATAACAAGAATTTGATATGAAGTTGGGATTAAATTTATTATTTGAGATCACCATCTTGTTGCCTTGTTTCTTCCTTACGAGGTGGGGACGGAAATCGTCTCCGTACCTCAGAAAATAGTAATAGGAAATCATGCGATCTAGTGGCTGTCGGAGAATATTGATGTACATTGGCGAAGGTGAGCCGAACTTGGCGAAATCCAGATAAGCAAGATGGCCATGATAAAATGCAGGTTTAACATGGTCCCATTGGCTCAGATTCCATGCAAATCTCAACTACAGAGCAATAAAATATAAAAATGATGAAAAAAATTTGAAACATGATAAGATTGATAGATTATTAACCTGATCAGAGAGTGACATAACATGGGAATTTTTAGAAACATTCACATGAAGTACTTTGAATTTGTTCTTGGAGCACAAGTCATATGCCTGAAATATAAATTATGTTATTTAGAAGCATAGGTGAAAATCTAATTCAACATTAATACCAGTCCTACAAAACTGGTGGATCCAGTTTTGGGCACACGATTGTACAGTAATACTAGATTTGCAGCTGACTGCTTGTTGGGTTGCACAACTCCTGTTTGACAATGTACAATGCTTTATAAAACATACTGATGATTGGTACAAACTTAAACATACCTTCCATTTGAGCAGATACTAATTTGTTCGACCTGTCATAATTGCTATTTCCGTCGCTCTTGGCACTAACAATCTTATTTTGTAAATCTACCAAGTACGTCACAAGAACGAGTACAGTGACAATATTAAAAAGGAAAACGAAACGGGTTGATAAATTAAAATTCCTCATCTTTATGCGAGGAAATAAATTAAAATAACTAATCAAGTGTTGTAATGGCAAAAACACTGGCCATATTCAAATTTCAAAAGATGAAAAAAAGGTTAAAAGAAAAGCACCCATCAACAAATTTGTGAATGTCGATTGTTTTGAGCGTCTGCATCAAATCGTTACTATCATCAAAACCCTACAGTGTTGCCTTTTTCAAGAAAAGCACTGCGCACTACGCGGAGAGAGCGCTGGTGCCGTGGTGCGCCTCTCGGCCTCTCCATGGCTCTGGGTGCGCGGCCGACGCGAGACACCGGATGTGGGCACTCTGCCGTAATATAACCAAAAACCAGAGCCCAAAACCAAAAATTCTTGAATGTAGGATTATTATTCTTAAAGTTGAAATGGAAAAGAAAAAGAACGACGCACCAGTGTGTACCACAAGTGATATTTTACTTATTCTATCAAGCATTAAATCGCGCATTCCAAACAATTTCTGTATTATGAATAAGACCAAAATGCATGTTCCAACAGAATGAACGAAAAGGAAGAGAAGGAACGAGTTTCTGGAACAATACAAATTAATGTTTCTCAACGAAAGGATGGAGATATACGGGCAAAGACTTGTAGGGCACTTTGTTCACACGAATGATTTGGGCACATTGGCACATCAACGGAGGAGGGATGGACGGGCGGCACCAGCTGGGACGATGGTTCCATCCGTTGGCTCCTTTGTGGCGCTCCTTCCAGACATCTAAGGCCGTCTTCCCAGATTTGTTGACTCGATCAAAGTGTGCTCCTTTACTCAAAAGTAGATTGGCAGCGGTATCAACCACCTCTCCGTTGTACTTGGCCAAAACATGAAGAGGTGCGTTTCCATCAACGTCACCTGAGTTGGGATCGGCTCCGTTGTCAAGGAGGAGGCGAAGGACGGTCACAAGGCTGTCGGAAGTTGACAAGGTTTGAAATGCGATGTGAAGCAAGGTTTGACCCTTTTCATCGTGTCTTTCTCGCTGAACCAAATCAATTAGACTTTCCTTGACGATAGTTTCAGGAGATTTCGGCGATCCAGTAGCAGGCCTCCCTCCAGGTTCGCTCAGCATTTGAGGTAGACTAGCCAGAAGTTTGATGAGTTGGAGCAGGATAGTCATGTAGTATTTGGAGGTGGTACCTAGGCACTCTGCCATGTAGAAGTTATCCGTTTCCGATATAAGCTCCAGTGATGTCTTCATTTTCTCGATGGTCAGAAGAAATGGGTAGTCTTTTTGGATAATTGATAAGACCTCCACAAGTTCTCCAGTAGTATTCCGTATCCACATAAAAAGTTTTGGGGTCGGAATCTTGACTTCAGCTTGCAAGATAAAACGACTGAAAAACTCTAGCTTGGCCCAGAACATGTCCAAAACACTGTCGAATCCAGTTGGTTGGAAGTAATCATGCTGTCTTTGCTCAACAGAAAAAACAAAAGAACTGAAGGCTTTGCAGGTTTGGCTGGAAACGAAGAATCGAAATTGGATCAAGAATGATTGGATCAGGTGCTCGGAGGGATGTTGGATGACTTCTTCCAGTTGAGTTGAAGTGACCCATTCGACGGCCTTTACTTTCTTAAGATTCAACAAGGTTTTCTGGATAGGACCGCATCCTTCGGTTGCCAGACGAAGTTGAAGGGCTCTACGCCAATATCCAAAGGCCCTGGGACGTTGTGAACCATGCTGAGAAGTTCCGAGGATGACGGAACCGGCCAGTTCCAGGGCGTTGATCTTGTCCATTCGGGGGACCTCGTCTCTCTCCAGAAAGAAATCCAAAACACTCCAATTGCCAGTGACAGCAGCTGTGATGATAGGTGAATAGCCGTGGCAGTCCCGTGCAAGTGGGTCGGCACCCTTTTCAACTAGTAGCTTGACGATGCGCAAAGACTGCTCTTCAGTTATATCACGTTCATGGGGAAGATAGATCCAGTGATGAAGGATTGTGATGGGAAATGTCGGATGGCGTTGTATTAAGTCTAGTCCATGATTGATGAGTGCAGTGATAGCTTCAACACCACAGGTGTAGTTCAACCAAATGGGGATGTGATCAGAGGATAAAACAGATGGGTCGGCTCCGGCTTCCAGTAATGAGGAGGCGATGGAAGCTGTTTTCCCTTCATCATCATTTCTACAGTCAAAGAATGTTCCGTGAAGTGGAGTCAGGCCGTCGTATCGAGGGTTATTAGCGCAAACAGTTTTGGCCAGGAAGTCTGCTCCATTCTTGAGCAAATAACGGACTACATCAACATTCCCATTGTTGGCTGCGACGAAAAGTGGGCTTGCGCGATCCATCTTGATCCATACAGCGTCTTTTTCAGTCTCTCGAATGAGGTTACTAAATCGGTCATATTCTCTGAAAAACCAGCCTCTGCGGATTTGCATGTGGTAGACAGCAGTGTCCCGAACATCCACCTCCCACAATTCAACGATGTGTTTGACAGCTTCGAGTTCACCGTATTGGCAGGCCAGTAACAGTGGAGTGGTACCGTCGATTTTTCCACGACAAACGAGGTCCTTTAGTTGAGGATGATGGCAACTACTTGTAGAAACATGGTTTTCGATCTCTTGGACTTGACGTAATCCCATTGCCGGCCTCCGTGAAAGGGGCGTGAGTAGCTCGAAAGAACACTCCTTCTCCATCGTTGAAGCTCTCTTTTCGTTCCTTATTACTAGCAGATGAAAAAAGAAAAAGAAATAGAGAAAATGTTATAATAAAATAATGTGATATTTTATACTTTTGAATTATATCTAATACCTGCTGTATACACAATTTCCTAGTGTGTAAAGTCGGTTACTTGCTGCTACGATGCGACAAACTCTAAATAGCATAGAAGAAAGATAATTTGAAACAGTAAAGAATTAGTGATTTTCAAGTGCTTGATCAGTCTAAAGATTTGTGACAGCTTCAACTATAAATGTAAAATGTTATGTGCTAAAGTTTCAAGTAGAAGAAGCTTAATACACAAATTAAAATAAGTTTAAAATAATTAACACACTAAAATCAGGAAATATTGACCAGCTCAGCAGCTACTTTTGTACTAAATATATGATGATGTTAACAATTTAATTGTCAAAGGCATAGTTGTAATTGAAAAAAGTTAAACTAGAGATGGATATTTTAAGTGTATTGGGTGATGTTATATCTACTTATCCACCTATATAAAATTTCTGAGAACTTACCGAATGTGATCTGTCACCTGGAAAATTATAAATTATAAGGTCCAGTGACAGTTGATAGCACTGAATTTATGCAGCACTCTCCACCTGATTTTGAAAGAAAAAAGATTATTTTGTTTTTCTCTCGTGTTATTTGTTTAGCCAATCTAGCCGATAACCCAGCTTCCAAAAAACGTGGGTCTATAAATTTACAAATGCCGGTCAACTTAAACATACCTCACATAAAATGATAAAGGAGATGAATGATGTGAGATTTTTCACGAAGAGCAGTAATCAAAAGTCCCAAAGAATGATAAACTCCAACTTAAACTAATATTAAGTTAAAGAGCGTACTAGCTGACACAGTCTCATATGACAGCTCGGATTCCCTCAGAACAATAAGCCAGTTTCGACTTTCGACTTTCGGTCTTTCGCACTTGTATCCTTGTAACTACGGCGCGGTATGGCGGTAATCGGTATGGCCCAGCCCGGTGAGGTGGTGATGGGTGTTGCCAATCAGGGCTATGTATCCCTCCGCGCCTCCCTCTCTCACCCTCAAAACGTTGTCAAACAGAAATAAGGCGAAAGCAGACAAGTTAGCAAGGTCGCTCTCGGGTGCTGTTATCACGTGTGTGACACTACCGGTGTTTGGGTTGTGCATTTCTTAAATATCCCCGTAACTTGTTTTCAAACGAACAAAATGTCATCTATCGACATTCCACAAGTTCATTCTTGCTCACTGCATACCTCCCGAAGTGCACCCAATGATGTCATCATTGATATTCATGAGAAATCATCGTCCCATCAGCAGCCTCGCTCTGACCCCGGTCCTACCTGGCCCTCACGATTGCAAGAAAAGGTCAATCTACAAGGATTGAACGACCGTCTTGCTGCCTACATCGTGAAAGTTCATCGAGTGGAAGCTGAAAATAATCGGCTTGCTGTCCAGATCACTGCTCTTCAAAACAGCATGTCCACAGAGGTCTCTTCAGTTCGCTGCTTTTATGAGAAACAACTTGCAGAGTTTCAGCAGACCTTTTATAAAACAGCCAGGGAGCAAGCAAAATTCCATTTGGAACTTGATGAACAGACTCTGAAGTATCTATTATTTTTTTTTTTTTCAAAATATTGAAATTTTAACCTAATATTTACTCATTTTCAGAAACTGTGAGAGAGACCAGTTGACAAAGCAAGTGCAGGATCTTCAACACCAGCTGGAAATAGAGCTCTTGGCTCGTGCCGATCTCGAGAAAAGTAACGTGATGCTGAAAGAGGAGCTGGCCTCCAACAAGAAGGTATAATAATGTGCTAGATCACAGCTTTATCCTGATTCCAATATTGTTTCTAATCAGTTTTTTTCCCTCTCTTTTTTTCGTTTTGTGTTGTAGATGTATGCGAAGGAGATCAGTGAGATAAGTGCACGACTTGATGAAGATTTCCTAGCCCGTTTTCAGTGTGCTTTGCAGGATTTTCGCAACCAATACGAAGAACAGATGCAGCACAACAGAGATGAAATTGGTACTCAGCTGTACCGGACCGAGATGCCAAATTTAGAGGGTCTAGCTGCTGCTCAGCGTAATGGTGTTATCACTCAACTGAAGGTATCATAATTATATGTTAAGAAAATATCTTTTTAATATTTAATAACTGCTCATTTTTCTGCTTCTGATTATTGCTGAACAGGAGATGAGCTTGGACAAAGAGCACAGCTCTTCCAGCACGGTTATGAATGAGCTACGGGAAGAGATCGACCAATTCCGTGGTCAAATGATCGTGCAACGGCAGGAGTATCAGGACTTGATGGACACCGGTGCCTCTCTTGACTTGGAGATCGGTGCTTTCCGGAAGCTCCTGGAGGTCGAAGAATCTAGGTTTGCTCCTTATGTAACATATTTATCCTCCATGATGTATTTTACTGATAAAGTCTGAAATTATTTTAACAGATTGAACTCCATTCTTTCGAGTAAATCCCGATCGGCTTCAGCTGGAACTCAGACCCAGGTCGTCGTCGAGCAGCATCGCATCATGCCTAAAGTGTGCTCGTTGAACACGGGAGATGAATTGGTCACCACTAGAGGAGATGTCCATGTCGTCGAAGTGGATCCCAAGGGCGAGTTCATCCGGCTAATGAACGAGAGTGACAAGGTAACCAAATCACTTTTTAAAATATTTCAAGTTTTTATTTTTAAATATTCCCTTTTCCAGGAGGTGTCTCTAACCGGATGTTGCCTGCTTTACGAGACCGACGAGTTTGATGTCAAGTACCGTTTTGAAAGCGATCGTAAGATTGCTCCTTATGAATACATTACCATTTGGTCTTACGGTAAGCTTGCAAATATTTACTCCTTCCAAGTTAATTAAATATCATGTTTAAAAAAAAATTATCTAATAGAAACTGGCGTTTCTCACGATCCACCATCTAATAATCTAGTCATGAAGGAAGGTTACTGGCCTGTTACTCCGGAAATGGTTACCACTCTATTTGACAAGTCTGGAGAGGTAAACATACAATTAATGAAAAACAATTACGTGGACATTTAGAAATTCAGCCGTTTTATGTAGGTGATGTGTAGGTGGGAGTGGAAGCCTGTCCAAACCAGGTCCTGGAACGAGCGCTGTTCCATCATGTGAAAAGAACGACTGCCTTCTTCTTCAAACGACATGCATGTTAATTTTGTAGGGAATTGCCACTTTTTTTCATTCCAGAACACTGAGTGTTTTAAGAAAGGCGATTAAATTCGTCGCAGGTTTTTCCTTTTTTTTAAATTAAAGTCAACAAACCTTTTCCCTGCTTTTTATTTGTATTGTTTTACAAATTATTATAGGATGTGGCTTATTTTTTTCCCTTCATTTCTCCTCTTCATCTCTTGAAAAAAAACCCACAAATTTCTCCCCTCACTGCTGTAAAAGATGATCGCCTTCATGTCGTCTCTTGTATCTTTTTTTTTTGGATTTCAACATTTAAACTGTTGTATTTTTCTATTTCACATGTTTTGAACGTAATTACACAAAGAGACTCTTTTTACATGAAGAATAAGAAGGTTATTGACGTCAATTTTTTATTTGGGTTTCGAAATCATAATAGAGTCAATACGACCTAACTCATTCCATTTTTATGAATGTTCCATCATACTCATAATCTCTTTAGATGACCATCTTGTTGCTCGACCCATTAGTTGGCTCCGTTTTCTATTGTCGCAGTCGTCTCTTACTAATTATTGCTGACTATCAAAGTGCGCCCTTTTCTCCATTAGATTTGTAGCAGCAGCATCAACCGCGATCAACCGTCTCTCAGTTGAACTTGGCCAGAAAATGAAGGGACATTATACTCCACTGCTAAATAATGTCACCTGCGTTAGGATCGACTGAGTCAAGTAGGAGGTAAAGAGCGACAACAAAACAATGGTATGTTCATATGTTGACAAGGTTACGCACGCGATGTGATTCAAGGTTCGCCTCTGTTTACCGTTCAATGTATTACTTATCCTTGTCCGATTTGAGCTCCAGCCTCCAGGGATTGTCTTTATTTTTTCGACAAAGAATTAATTTTATAGCTGATTATTATACAATGGAGAAAGTGGAAAGAGATTCACAATGGGAGAAGAATTCTGTATGTATATAATCCTTTCATGCGATTAACCCATCAGTGAGTTAAATTTGTATATACTTGATGATAGAGACTCCAACAGCCTTTTGGGGCTTCGGGAAGCATAATTGAGTTGAATATAATCTAATGACTTATTGTGTGTTTCTATGATAATGATAATTATTACTTAAATACTGCAACTGTATAAAGGTAGGCTACCGTAATATTATTTACAACCATATATTCCATAACCTTTTATTCTTTTATTTTAATAGTAAAAAATATGAAGATGTTAGGTAAGCTCCATATTCAAAAATGGAGAGTTCATCATTCCTAAATATAGAACCAATATTAGTGCAGAGTTATAAATTTCGTTACCTTTAGAGTATATGGTCGAGACACTATTATTAGCAGTTAGTATGGAAAGCGTATTAAGAAGAACTAAAAGATAAAAGTAGCAATAGAAAAAATATTTAGCCCTCGAGTTCCATCACATCGTTCACAGAATAACCGTCAAAAATTTTCCAGATTGTATGATTCTCACCTGGTATAAATTGCATAAGTTTTAATTGCATGAATAGTTTTGTAGCGTATCGTCTACATATATCTGAGACTTTCAGAGTCAATAGCCAATCTTTGCAATTATGCCTTACTCTGCCATTCGCGTTTCTCCTCGTTTTACCAAATCCAAGAATGTTCTTCCTGAAGGCTTTGAGTTGAATCTGCGTAATAAATCTTGCGATTTTCGCGAAAGTGATGATTATAACGGAGACGGAAACAATGATCCACTGGTGCAACCGATCGACTTCTTAGAGGAGGAAATAAAAATTATTCTCCCTGAAGGATTTGAGTTGAATCTACGTAAATAATATTGGGATTTTGGCGAAAGTGACGATTATAGCGGAGACGGAAACAATCATCTACAGGTTCAACCTTCGATCGACTTCCTAGAGGAGGAAATGGAAATTGTTCTCCCTGAAGGCTTTAAGTTGAATCTGCGGATGATAGATTCTTGCGATTTTGGCGAAAGTGACGATTATAACGACGACGGGAACAATGATCAGGTGCAATTGATTGACTTCTTAGACTGGGATCTAGGGATTGTTCTTCCTGAAGGCTTTGAACTTAATATACCGTCATATACTTAAAAGGGAATATAATTTTATGCAGAATGAGAATGTATATTTGAGAATATTTAAATGACTGTTTCACGGGACCTACGAATGTGATGTCCTGTTCACTTTTAAAAGTGATCTTAATCGCTTCCTATTACCATTTGCTACTATTACATCACCATTTGGTCTTACGATAAGCTTGCTATCTATGCAAGCTTACTGTTTAGACCATTTTAATTCGTTTAAACCATAATTTTGACTTTTTGACTCTGCGAATTAAATTTTAATATTCTTTGTAATGTAAGCAAAAACTGCATTTCGGGGCTTCAGGAGGATATTAAGTTAAATAAAATTGGACACCGTACCATCTGGGACTAAATATGGTGTTTCTATGACAATGATAATGATAACTATAGCTCAATTTTTTCATCTACGTACAAAGGTAACACCAATTGTTTTTATACAGCCACAGCGTACATCCCATTTCCATAACCTTTTATTCCTTTATTTCAATTCTTTAAAAAAATGAAGAATACAGTTTCCGTATCCCAAAAAGATGTGTTTACCATTTTAAAATAAAGAACCAATAATAGTACAGTTATAATTTTTTTCTTCTTAGAGTATATAGTCAAGATATTATTGTTAGCAGCTAGCTCTTAGCATAAAAAGCTTAATAAGAAGCACCATAAAATTAAGTTTAGCCCTCAAGTTCCACCACATCGATCACAGAATAGCCATCGATATCGTTCAGTTCATTAGAGTAGAATTTCGCTCCAACTGTCTTCTGTCCAGCTCTAGCAGCGGTCATTTTAACAGTGATCATGGCTGATTGCCCAACTTCCACCGGTTTAGGAAGGGCTACTTTGTGCGGAACGCCCAATCCTGGTCCTTCCACAACGAATTTAGCGCGGTTCAACGGTACCGGAAGAGGGTTCTTTAGCGAAACGGTTACATCAAATTGCTCGCCTAACGGCACTTCCTTTCGAGCCTAAAGAGCGATGAAAAATTTGCAGGCTATAACTTAGACCTCTGTTTAAAATGATAAATTCGAATAAATATTACCCTGACAAGAATATCTGGCTTCCGAACACGGAAGTCATCTTGGGAGAAAAACTCGAATTCCGTTTCTTTCACGCTAGCCAAACAGCTGATGGTAAAAGCGCACTGGTCGCTCAATTCCGGAGCATATTCTTGATAAGTAACGGGCATCGTTATGTTTTGGGCGGTACCAGCTTTAAGAGTGCGTTCAAACTTCTGCTTTTTAACTGTTCCCTTCAGCTGGCCAGTGTAGAGCACGGAATCAACCCGAAGATTAACCTCAACGGTGTAGTCCTTTGCGCGGTTCTTGTTTCCTACGGTTACCACCACACTGTAAGAAAAACGTTTAATCGTTATCCAGTATCACTGGATTAAAATATTCTTACGTTACCTAAAAGGTGCTCCAATAACAATGTCATCACGTAACTGAAAATCGAACCGCACGTCTTCCAAAGCCTCATTAAGATAATAGCGACTGAAAATATTTTCCGATTGACGGAGTGCACGGAGAACTACATCTCGCTCCTCCGGAGTATCTATAGAATGGTTTGATGAAACAAAAAATTACGAATTCATCAAATTTTATCAAAAGATCAAATTACTATCTTTGAATTTATATTGGTCGGTGATGTCTTCTCGCTCATATTTACCAACAGCTTTAGTGCTTATAAAAAGACCGATACTATAAATAGAAAGAGGGCATTATTTACACTTGAAAAAGATACTCCGAACCTTTCAGCCTACTCGTCAGATCTTCTATCGATGAGTTTAAGTGGAAGATTAGCTCCTTTATAGCGCCAGTAAACTTTGTCAGCATTTACTTCGGCGAACGTAAAAGCCGTGTCGAAAGACTTTTTCACTTCACCTCTCTTGACAGCTGCCACCGATGCTGGACCACATCTAAAAAAAGTTAATAATATGTATATGATAGTGTATTTATAAAACAAGATTGGGTCCGTACTACTATTATACCTGTACATGCCATCACTTTCTTCTTGAGGGGTTGCATCAATTGACTGCCAGCCGCCATAGTCTCCAGGCTCTAAGTCTGGTCGCTCCATCCATACTTCATTCCAAACGTGGAAATTCCAAATGGAATCACGGTTGAGATCAGCAATTACTTTGCCGTCATCGCCGACAAAGGTGTCGATGGTTAATGAGCCCTGGGTGTCATGAGCGGAGGAGAAATTGGTAACCGAACGGGACGGGATTCCCAATGCTCGACAAACTGAAGAATAATATTTAGGTAAGAAATAAATGTCTAGCAGATCTTTTGCTGTTTATTTACCTGTAGTAACGACACCAGAAAATACCCAACATTGGCCAAATTTGACTGGCTTTTTAGTACTCCAGAATTGTTGCAAGATGATCAGACTTCCTTGCCATTTGGTCGGTTCAGTTCCGCCAGAATAATTATCTGACCAGTTGCCTTCTAAAACGCCATCATCGTCCGGTGAATTGACCTTAAAAAAAATATTTACAGCCACTGAAATTGTAATTCTCTTTGCTTAATTTATTACAGCAGCAGAAATTGCACGAGCGACGCGAACCGGATCTATAAAAATGTTTTCTTTGTTAAACAATTCTCAATTGAGATGTATGAAAAACTACCTGCTCTTCCGGCAACTGTTAGTTTGCCAACGGCACTCAACAAGTACACGCAACATTCAAGAATATCCTTTTCAAATTGCGCAAAATTCCAAGAGCAAGGTCGCATACGGTTGTGGCTTCCTCTCCAGATCAAGCCAGAATCCGCCAAAACGTACTCTTTCCTCTTTGCCTCATCGTCCAGATACACTTGGTCATCTGAATACAATAAAAATGGTAAAATATGCTGCTTAGTGTCCTCCAAGTTATGTATTTACATTGACACCAAGGATTGAAGAGAAAATAAATCGGTTCTTTAAGAGAATATCGAACAGATGCTCCACTTAGAGTATGTTTTGTGTCGATATCCATTTTCCATTGTCCTACAATTATGTTTGCCAAGGTGCATATCTATAATGATAATAATGTATAATCATTCAGTTTTAAATATTCCTGTAATTATAAATTAACTTGAACTTTGATGGCTAGATTTTGGGTTTCAACCACTTTAGCCCAGATACCAGCCTCAGGGACATCTTTTCCCAAAGGGAAAGCCATCAAAGTCCCGCCACTAGGACTTGGAAATTTCGCATCTGTAAACGGAGAATAGAAATAATCGATTTTCTATATTTTAGGTAACAGATATGGAGCTGATATTAACCGGCTACGACGAAGATGAAAGAAACTGCGTCATTGTTAGCATCGTAATTTCGATTAAGTTTTAAGAGAAGATGGAATGGCGACCCACGGCGAAGAACCAAGTTGGCCCCAGTTGAACGTTCCATCAGCTCGTAATCATAAGTATTATGATCCCTACCATTTTCATCGATAAGCACATCCACCGATAGGACTCGTAGTGTTCGTCCATCATCTATGTAAAAAGCCAAATGATTGGTTACATCGATCAAGTTGAAACTAGAACACCATAAAAAGGAATACTTAAATATTAAGGTCAATAAGATCATTTGAATTGCACATCACGTACTAACTGCTTTTAAATGTCCATATTTAGCTAACGACGTTTTGATTTTAGTTCAATTTTTAAAATGGTAAAACAAAGAAGAAACCATTTAAGGATGTTATAATTTTATTCATATTGTTTGTTTTTAACCCGCTGGAGGTCTCAAGCACTTCAATGCAACCGCACCTAGTATTTTTTCCATTTGAGAGATATGTCTATTAAGACAAACCCACATTGCTTTTGCACATCACGCACTTAGGTGATAAGACTGGTACTGGAAAAAGAAATGCTCAATCTTGAAAAGAGAACAATTTTGTTTTTGTTTGCGTTAACTACAGTTTAAATGTAAGGAAAAGAAAGTTATTATGATTATAAGTTACTGAAAAACAAAGAAATTTTTAAAATAAGATCTTCTTGATTAGAATAATAGAAAATGCGTGAGAAACAATATAAGCGTGTAACATCTTCAAGGACAAATACATTTTGCACGAAAAAGGAGCTGTAGATGCTTTAAAAAAAAACTCCTTAGAAAACCTCGCCAGGAGGCACATTTTAATAAATCTAAGAAGAAGCAACATTGCGCTAACATAACTTTTCACTCTTACCTGCTGCATTTCTTGTAGAAATTGGCCTTGGTAACAGGAATCGTGACATTTCTTTTTTGTCTCGACAAAAAGTGTTGAAAACTGTTTTCTACTGACAGTGAAATTTGTTGTGAGGGATACTCCTACTTCAAGCCCGTAGACGATGGACGACCGAGTCAGACTGGCACGGCGCCACTGATCACCTGAACATTTTATGCATTCATAATATTACATCGGCATTCTCGAGGTGCGGTTCCATCTGGGAAGATGGGAACCGGTCCCTAGTATCCCAGCTAATGTATACCATAGTGACCGTTTCAGTTTTACATCTTCATTTGTTGAGCACTAGTTCATAATCTTAAATTGAATTCAGAGCTAATATATGGAAACTTTTCAAATGTTCTAAAATAGTTTTCATACTCCGCCGAAGCGAGAATTAGAACGTCGTAAATAGGGTTGGCGTGTCTAACGAGTGACTTTTCGGTTGTCACCTTATCGCAGCTGCTACCACAGCTTTCTGAAATGACGAACATTTATTTCAAGAATAAATAACGACAGTTGGCACGGAAACTAATACAGCCAGCTACTTCGTCGGCGATATATATCTGCTTATATGGATCAACTAAATCCGTCCTTACATCAAGTTACACGTTCTTAATAGAAGCAATTTGTCTTCATTACACCACATGACCGTTTTGCATTTGCCAATGTGTGAATCAGTGTCTTTTTATACGTAACTGGTTAGCTGATGCCTGATTGGCATTACAACCGAGACAACAAACCGTTTTACAAGAGAATATGATTTGGTTGGAAAATAGTAATTATTCCAACAATCGGATAATAAATGGTTGATAACATGAAAGAGAATATGGTTATTGGCGGCAGTACATGAATCACAGGGAGAAGCAGTTTCACGTCGTTTGTTAATACGCTTCTTTAAATTTCATTTTCACCCACAACATTGACGACGAGATATCCATCTACATCGTTGATTTCATTTGAATAAAATTTCGCACTGATGGTCTTCTGTCCAACTTTAGTTGCAGTCATTTTAATGGTAGCATTAGCATCCTGTCCAACTGCAACAGGTTTTGGTAGTACAATTTTATGGGGAGATCCTAATCCAGCTCCTTCAATGATGAACTTTGCGCCGTTCAATACCGAAGGAAGTGGATTCTTTACTGACACATTGACGTCGAATTGTTCACCTAAACCGATTTCTTTCGGAGCCTATTTGAAAAGTTGAATTTATTATATTACTTGTGTAAATATTTGATTATCTGAAATTATATTCACCTTGACGAGAATGTCTGGTTTACGGACACGGAAATCATCTTGAGAGAAAAATTCGAATTCAGTCTCTTTCACGCTTGCAAGACAGCTGATGTTGAAAGCGCACTGGTCGCTCAATTCCGGAGCGTATTCTTGATAACTAACGGGCATCGTTATGTTCTGGGCGCTACCAGCTTTAACCATCCTTTCAAACTTTTCCTGTTTTACATGTCCCTTGAGTTGACCAGTGTAAAGAACCGAGTCAACACGGAGAGTCACTTCAACTGTGTAGTCCTTGGAACGATTTTTATTTGCCACAGTCACTACCACACTATGTAAAAATTAGTTAATAATTATTATCGATAGAATCATTTTTTATGCGAATACCTAAATGGAGCACCAATGACAATATCATCTCGAAGTTGAAAGTCAAATCGAACATCTTCCAAAGCTTCGTTCAAATAGTAACGGCTAAACATGCTCTCACACTGACGAACAGCCCTAAGAACTACCTCTCTCTCTTCCGGACTGTCTGTTTATCAATTTCGATCGTTATTAGTTTATTCTATAATGATAATAGCGTTGTCAAACTTACTATCCTTAAATTTGTATTGGTCAGTAATATCCTCTCGTTCAAACTTTCCAACTGCTTTGGTACTGATAAAGAGTCCGATGCTATCGAAGAAAGAAATTATTACTATGCCTGTTGAATTAAATTAAAAAATTAAATACTCGTCAGTAGTTTTATTGATGAGTTTCAATGGTTGATTAGCTCCTTTGTAGCGCCAGTAAACCTTATCGGCATTGACTTCTGCGAATTGGAAAGCAGTGTCGAAAGATTTCTTGACTTCGCCTCGTTTGACAGCTGCAACAGAGGCTGGCCCACACCTATGATCAACCCAACAATTATTATAATCGTTTATGTCGTAATTTACATGCGAGTAATTTTACCTGTACATTCCATCGCTTTCCTCTTGAGGAGTGGCATCAATAGCTTGCCAGCCGCCATAACCTCCGGGTTCCAAGTCAGGTCTCTCCATCCAAACTTCGTTCCATACGTGAAAATTCCAAATAGAGTCACTGCTGAGCTCATCCATCACATTGCCGTCATCACCGATGAAGGTGTCGATCGTTAGGGAGCCGTGAGTATCGTGGGCGGATGAAAAGTTTGTAACGGAGCGACACGGGATCCCCAGCGCTCTACAAACAGTAGTGACGACACCCGAGAATACCCAGCATTGACCAAACTTGACGGGCTGTTTGGTGCTCCAATACTGTTGCAGAATGAGCATACTCCCTTGCCATTTGGTCGGTTCTGTTCCGCCAGAATAGTCATCCGACCAATTTCCCATTAGAACACCACGGTCATCAGCTGAATTTACCTAAAGATGAAATTGAATAATTTGATTTAACACCTAGGACTAAGTAGAAATCGTTTAAAGACTTACAGCTGCAGAAATGGCTCTTGCGACACGGACAGGATCCGATCTTCCAGCGATAGTGAGTTTGCCTACGCCGCTCAACAGGTAAATGCAGCATTCCAGGATGTCCTTTTCAAACTGAGCGAAATTCCAAGGGCAGGGTCGCATCCGGTTGTGACTCCCGCGCCAAATCAATCCCGAATCCGCCATAATATATTCCTTCCTCTTCTTCTCATCGTTAAGGAACACTTGATCATCTTTTTTTAAATATAAATATAAATTAGTATTTATAAAACAAATATAATAATATAAAATACCTTTGCACCAGGGGTTGAAAAGGAGGTATATAGGATCAGGCATAGAATAAGAGAGGGACGTTCCAGTAGAAGTGCACTTTGTATCCACTTCCATCTTCCAAGTACCAACAATACTCGACGCTAAGGAGCACAACTAAATAATACAGTCATTATAATAATAACCTGTTTGAATGAATCAATTATTTTAAAAACCATTTACCTGGACTTTGATTGTAGAGTTTTTAGCTTCTACCAGTTTAGCCCACCAACCAAAAGATTTTGGGCTATTGTCCGTTATTAGTGGAATTGCTATCAAAGTCCCATTGCCCGGACTCGGCTGTTTAGCATCTGTGTATGTAATAAAAATGTAAATTTTTACCTTTAGCTCGTTAATTTATGAAATGTTACCTGCTACGGTGAATATAAAAGAAGCGGCATCCGTGACACTGTTGAAATTGCGATTCAGCTTGAGGATGAGGTTGAAAGGCTGCCCACGGCGCAGGACCAAATTGGCGCCTGTCGGTCGCTCCATCAGCTCATAGTCGTAGGTGTTGTGATCCGCCCCGTTCTCTCCTACGAGTATATCCACGGATAGCACCCGAAGCGTCACACCTCCGTCATAAGTAAGATCTAATAATTCAAAAAATAAATAAAAAAGAAGCTGTAGAGCCTCTCTATATTTACACGCCCCCCCTTTCTGGGTATATTTATAGGTAGTCGACACTCGTATCTAATAAAAAGTGATGAGCTTGAAAAAAAACCGCTAGTAATTTCCCTGAAAATATTTGGGAGGAACCGGTCTAGAGAAACAAAAAATGGGGTCACATTAACAAAAAAAAAATAGGTACCATGTATGGTTTGTATATAGAGAAATGTGCTGTTGGTGGTCTTCATCAGATTACCACTGTCGCGGGAAATCAGGATTTATGGAAATGAGCGAATTATGTATTCCATGCTCAACGCGCATCAATCTCTGTTGGTAGTATCTCTGGATTTTTCGTATCGTTGACCCCCCTACTTGGTCTTCTTGACCTCTTTCTAAAATAACCCTCTAAAAAAGGGATGTAAAGAGCTATCCATCTCTCACAAAGTCTTTGATGCCGAATGGAATGTTGCAGCAGCTTACTTTATCAAGGTTGTGCAGCATTGCTATATTCAGCCAAGGCAAGCAACTCTTTTTTATGTCTATAGGTGCGGAAGACCTTGCCCAGAGGGGCAAAACGATAGTTAAAAACTTACATTTTTCGTCTGGAACTGAGATGGGTTTAGGGAGTCCTATAAGAATAAGAGCTTCTGGTTCAGGCAACATTTCGGCCGCTGGATGATCCGCAACTGCCGCCCCTCCTTCGGCTGGAGAAACCAAAGGTAATTCCGTCCCAGGTTCACCGCGGTCCTCATCTACTTTATACTTTTGGCACCGGCAGCAACTTGTCAATCCCGTCCACGTCCGCTTCCAGCACGATTGGCAGTTCCCCATAATGATTTGAGCTCCTTAAATATACAAGCAATTTGTGTAAACAAAATGCGGAGCTACGCAATTAATTAAATAATAGCTCTCATCATAAAATATGAGTTGGATTATAACCATAATAAATGTATAAATTTACTTACTTGATCACGAGTTTGTGAAGAATTCCGACACTGTTTAATAAATTGTTGAATGATTCTAAAAACCTTCTTTTATATGAGCGAATATGAGTTACACATCCGACACTTGCCAACACTTCCGTCCGGATCAATCAGCATCCGGCCCGCTGGGGAAAAACGTCCGTAAAATTTAGGGCAAAAGGAGCTAGAGACGACGACTATGAGCGCGCCCGTAGAGCTAGCGACCGCCGCACGCACTAAAACGAAACAGGACGAAGCAAGGTTCATTTTTTAATTTTATTTTTTCTTGCCTTTTGCCTCTTTCTCTTTCGTTCGTTCGTTCCCTCACGCAACAGATGGTGGGAGGAGTTATACTATAGGGCATAGGCGGAGAGACCCTGAACCTGTATATATATTTGAATGGGCGATCCCAACGTGTGCGCGTACTTGTGAATATGCCGTCATCCTCTTTATCAAACAATAATAAAATGCCTAAAGGATATAATAATGCTAGAGAAAATTCGTGATTTTCCCCCGCCCTTGTAGTGTTATTGTTTGAATAAATTTGAACTTCCTGTGTGTGGTATAGTGCGGTCACAAGCTATGACATCATCTTTTCTTGTGTGTAATGTTTCGTTATGGGTAACTAGAAATTTGACGGGTGTTGAAAATATAAAAAGCTCTGTTAAGGCGTGTTTGGTTACATGGCTTGTGGTGACCTTGGAGTCGAGCCAAACGAAAACATAAGAAATCTAAAAAACAGGTGGAATGCGCTATCGCCGTGATATCGTATAGTAGAAAATCCCTACAGAGATAAAACGAAATTATAGAAATACACAGCAAATTTATTTATCTAACCCATAAAATGAAGTATGTATATTCACATTTATATGTTCACAACAGTGAGATTGTTATCAATGGGCACGTTAAATTGTACGTATTAAAAACATAATCTCATTTACAATAAAATATTAGTTTTGCATTTCAAATATAGAATTTTTGATGAAGAATGAAATCATGTCTATTGGTAAATCTCTTGTCGCACTCTTTGCAAAATAAATATTCAGCTCTTAAAGCATGAGCGAGTTGATGTCGACTACATGAGATCTGGTCAGAGAAGTAGCGAGGGCAGCGATAGCAAGGGAAAACGTTCTTACCAGGATGATTACAACTTTTACCACGAAGAATTCGGGGTTTCGGATGTCTGATCCACATCGGCACAAATTCTGGAGGAGCCCGAGTCTCTTTTTCAGCTTTGGGTGAATAGATGGGTGGTGACGGATGATTGAAGGAAGATTCGTCAATTTTGGAGCAGTTTGGCGGAGTTGACGATGAAGGAGATTGGTGATCATCATCTTCGCCCTCAGTCTCTGAGCTATCGACTTCGCATTGTTCTGATTTGGGCGAGGAATCAGCTACTATCGTTTCATCTCCAGATGAGGAGCAGGAGGATGACGATGATGATTGATCCCAGTCAGTTTCGTAAGGTTCGGATGTGGGTGTAAATTGGTGCTGGAAAAGGTCTGCATCGAAACCTGCGCTCATAAAGAGCTCCATTGGCACAGGCTCCAAAGTGACGCCATAGGTTTCACCAGCATCAAAACCGTTTCGATGAGGAGAGTCGGGAGATTCCGAGGGAGGCGAATAACAGCTGCTAGGTGCTGCTTTGATAGGTCTAAAGCTGTAAGGACTGTCGGTAGTGATTGGAGATTTGTTGACGCATCTTGTGTGCCGTGATGAGTCTTCGTCATAAGCTAGTCGGTTAAATAAAACCTCGTCCAGTGACACTTCTTCTAAAATGACATCACAGAAGGAGTTTTCATTCTTTTCCTTCTTTATGGTGGTAATGATGGAGGATGGTGTATCAAGAGAGCCAACATCTTGAAGGCAGACCAGAGATTCAACTTGACTGATGGGTATGGCCTCTCTCCCTTTGTAGTCTTTGAATAGGGATGAAAAAGATGTTCTGAAAAACATGATTGAAATATGTACAGTATGTTTAGTTATTTATACACAACATCATGAATTTTTATTCAATTATTACCTGAAATTGTTATGAGGAAATCTGTCAGGTCCTTGTTTTTTCCCTTCAATATCCTCTTCATGGAGGCTGACTAGATGACTCCCTTTGTCAAAATGAACCTGCTGAAAAAAAATAATGAATAATGAAATGCTGTTATGACAGTAGCTATAGTGAATGTCAGGTAGGTTCATGGTCATGTCACTAATGAGTAGGTATAATATTTTATTTTTTGTAAATATAGGATATCGTATGCACAAAAAAGCTACAATTTGCACTCCTAGCTCAGTAAAAAGTAATTTCACTCCAAATTTCCAACGTTGAGTCAATGGCACAGGGCTTGAGCACCACGGTCACCGGCTTCCCGCTCTATAATTACAGGAAAGGTTTTCAGAAAGAATAACTTACCGAAGAGAAGTCTGTTGGTGAATGCATTTTTTACAAACTAATTGAAATTCGAAATAAAAACACGACGATTTTGACAAGTAATTAAAAGAATTCACTCATACGGCCAAAATTATTAGCAAAATGCATAATAGTAAAACATCAAAGCAGTCTGCAACACTAGAGAATGACGGTGGCGCTGTTGTTCCACAATTTGAAATTTTAGCGGGTAATCAGTTTTGCTGGTTTCGTGATTGCGAGTTTACTAATTATGATTGGTCTGTTATGATAATTGATACCATTTTCCGATGAGAAGAAGCATAGAATTTATTTTAATATCACTGGATTCTCTGAGCCTGGTTTTCCATTTCAATATTGCATCCTTTTCGTTACTAATAATAATTCCAAAAAGCACAAATAGATTTTTTAAATCGTTAATTCACATATCATAACCTATTCTCATGTCCATTCATTCATTTTTTTACCAAAACAGTCCCTAAATTACTCCCGCTGGTCTCCGAGGTCCCGACTCGAAATTCGGAAACTCAAGCCCCTATCGTAAACAAAATTTTCAACTAGCGCCACTGCTAAAATGGTTTAATGCTATTTTTTGTTTTGACGGCCAGTGCGGCTCTTCTGACAAGCAACGAACCGTGATTCCCGTGTTAAGGCGTGAATCATAGGCCTTATTTGGTGTTTTCTTGCACTCACTGTATTTCCTATTAAAATTCCCCGTCTTCACAATTTTTCAAGATGGAACAGATCCAGAGTATTCTTCAAAATCAAATTTTGAAAGCAGCTGAAGAACAGCTGGATGCCGAGATCGAAAAATTGGACAAACTCACCGAAGATGATTTGGAGGACATTCGGAGGAAACGAATTCAAGAAATGAAACAGCGACAGCAGCAAAGTCTGACATGGAAAGCCAATGTAGGTGTCTTGATTATTACATTCCTACATCACTTAGTCTTAAAAAAAAAATTTCCTATTATTCAGGGCCATGGAGAATACACGGAAATAGCTGAAGAAAAAGACTTTTTTGAGGCAGCCAAGAAGTCAGCTAATTTTGTTTGTCACTTTTACCGTGATGACTTCTTTCGCTGCAAAGTGGTTGATAAGCATCTTCATCTCTTGGCCAGGAAGCACTTGGAAACAAAGTTTTGCAAGATAAATGCTGAAAAGTGCCCTTTCCTTACTGGTAAGAAATATTGATTAAATATTGAAGATAGTGGACATGTCAATCATTCTGTTTTTTCCGTCATTTTAGAGAGGCTTCGTATCAAAACGTTACCAACTTTGGCTCTGGTTAAGGATGCCAAAACTAAAGACTATGTGGTAGGGTTCACAGACCTTGGTAACACTGATGAGTTTACCACTGAAGTGCTTGAATGGAGGATAGCCCAAGCAGGTGTCATTGACTATTCTGGAGATCTATTGACTCCTCCTAGTCTAGGCTCCAAGTCTAAACTGAAGATCAAAAGCAAGAAAACCGTCCGTGAAAACGATACCGATGATGATTCTGATTAAGCATCTGTAATAAGCAGTGCACATTCCGAGTATCGAATACACTCATCTTTTTTTTCATTCACATTTAAAAACAGATACACTTGTTAAATCACTTTATCTGCTGTATCAAAGGCTTCACTTCGTGACAGTAAAAAGAGCTCGATTTTCCATGAGTGAGCTCAATTATACTTAAAGCTTCATTGTAGTATGCCAGGGCCGCGGGATCAGCATTACGAGAAGTGGACGTCAGCATAAGAATTTTGAATAGCTTGAGGAGCAGAATCGCAGTAAGCGGGTGCTGAGATCCGTACCAGAGCTTGTACGCTGGAATAAGGGGGACACCGAATTCAAGTGCAGAGTCCCACAATTCGAGAAGAATAGCAGAGTCAAAAGCGGCGTCGAGAATTTTGCAGCGGGCGAGGCAGAAATCGTGAAGCAGATCGCTCTGCTTGGTCAAGCATATTTGGCAAACATCCAAATCTGAAGGAAAAAAGAATTAATAGTGATTCTTTGGTTAAAAATTGTAGATAATAACATACAGTTGGTCTCCTGCATTAAGGAAAGTTGCTGTTCGCTATATTCTGTAGCTTCCCAGAAACGCTGTGCCCGTCCTTTGTCGATCAAGTTTCCACACTCACAAGGTGGAATACTCTCTCCTTTCTGTAAAAATAAGTTATAAGTAATCTAAAAGGAGTAATGTAATAAATATAATACTTTGACTGGAACAGGACTACCGCAGCGGGGGCACTTGGCGGCGTAGTGGTATCGGTCGATGTCGTCACTGTTGCAGCGAGGGCAGTCGCAATCAAAGTAGTATCTCTCTTTCAACTCTTTTTTCCTATCACTGTTGCAGTTCAACAGGTCTATGTAGCTGATTCTAATGGAGTCCCAGTCGAGCACCGGAAGGTCTTCTAACAGCTGGACTCGCAAGTGGAAACCGTCAAAAGTTACGACGGCGTTGGGCGAACAGGAATGATCGAGTATGGACGGAGCAAGGTAAATACCAGTCCCAACGGATTGCATCTCACCGTTGACAATGTTGAAGCTGTTAACACAAACCTGAAAATGAGACTCATGAAGTTGAAACTATTTTAAGTGGACTTTAAAGTGGACTTGGGTCCTACCCTTCCATAAATGCCTAAAAGCTCTGCAGGATTTGGCAGAACGACGTCAGTTAAATACTCATTCAAGACGGCACAAATTGTCACGAAGTGCTCCATTCTCTTGGAATCTTCTTTCACTTCTTTGTAATCTGTAAAAAGAAAAAAAATATTCGAAAATATATGAAACGTTAAGAGATGCAAAGGAATTCTTATTACGGGACATTAAATCTTTGAATTTTCGTGATTTGTTGCCAGATATGATTTCCGATTCAGTATCTCCACCTTTCTGTAAAGTAAAAAAAAAATATATATTTTGTTAAATATAAAGAATTAAAAATGTGAATGAAGGCAACTACCTGTAGCTTGAAGATTATTCTACTAATCAATCGTACAGAATCTGTAGGCACATTTGGTTTCACTCTCTTCATATTTTTGCATTCACCCTTATGATTGCTCCAGCCCAGTCTTTGACAGCCTCTAATAAATTTAGAAAAAAAAATAAGGAAAGTAAATTAATCACAATAAATCTATGAATTGAACTTTTATAAAGTTATGTTACCTGTCACAGTATGAAACAGTCAAACATCCTGTACATCGTCTGATACCAGGATTCCTAATTGTAAAAAGATAAATAATTAAAATAATACTCAAACTTATATTGCTATAGCTGATCTACATCTACTTACGGTTTCAAGCAAAAATCACAGTTGAGTTCTCTAAAACTGCTCTTCAAGCAGTAGGCAAAAGGAACAGCTTTTAAAATCGTCGTTCCTTTAGGAACAAATGTATCTGCCCGATTAACTATTTCACCCTTCATGTTTTTAAAGCTGAGTTCCCAATAAACAGTGAGATCAAAACACAACAATTCAGTTGTTTACTTTATCCATGACACAGCCGTGAAATTATTACATACGTAAAATTATTATGCCTCGAATCCTAGGATGAAAATATTCCTTCTTGGCGCTGTAATAAGTTTCTATGCATGAAACATAGCTAAAACAAAAAGAGAATGCCAAATTACGGTGCCCAAACTCACAAGTCACAACGCACGTACACACGTCCACACATGGGCCCTGGCGGTTTGCCGTCTGCGAGACAGCGACGGTGGGACCCCTAAGGGTTTTTTCAGCACTCGGTCCAAGCTCGGTCTGTCCGATTATTAGCCTATCCTTTGTACAGAGTAGGAGTTCGGACAGTCAGAATTTGCCCGATCTAATTTCTGACAACAATCGTGTTAAGTTCGGGCAGTGCCCCAGCGCTGAAAAAGGCCTCTAGGCTGTTTAAAAGATGGGGAGCACCGGAGCAGGGTTGCCTACTTTTTAGGCGGGATATATAAATAAATCATGTAGTCATACCATCATAGCAAAAAATTGACGGTCCAGCTCCTCCGTCTGACAATTTTGAATATTGGCCAAACCACACAATGTATGTGGATCGTATGAGACTATGGGTTTATATATGGGCAGTTAAAATTGGTACAGCCAAAAATAGCGGTCACGCGCTTTTAAAAATAAAAAGTATTTCTCTCGCAGGGAACCTTTTTAAAACTATACCCAGCCCCACAGGTCACACCTCCTACAGTTTTGTGAAGATTTGTATGTGCGCTTGTGGTTAAAAATAAACTTTAATTACGGAACTATTTTCAGTATATTTGTACGACCAACGTACTGTATAGAGGTTAGGAAAACTTGCCCTATTTTTATAGTCGGAAAATTGTAAACAAACTATCAAACCACAGATGCTATATTTCAAAGTCTCAGGAGCAGCTAATTCTACAGAAATATAAATAAAAGAGAAGAATTTTTTTTTTCTTTCGCATTTAAACTTTCGTGTTGCAAGATATGCGTCCATCAAGGCATGTCATATTTCCCAATAAGGAAAAAAATGGCCATCAGTAAAGAATTAAAATAAGCCGTTGCAGTTTAAAAAACCAGAGAGGAAGAGACGGTTACAGTATTTTGTAAGATTTGAAGCTGCGCAAGCATGGCGGCTTACGCGAAATTTTGCAATCCTGTAGACCTAGCAACAAAAGGGTGTGCGAGCCACTGTCTGGACCGGTCGGAGTTTGTAGTGCAGTAGTTGTCGTTTCTAGATTTCTCATGTAGTTTTGTGTTTTTCCACATTTATTTTCTGTATCCATCATTAAATGAATTTGGATTCTCGTAAGTAGAACTGAGATTATCAAAATAATTTAGTCTGTGTGAATTTTTTTAGAAGCATTCTTATTAGAAAAGCTGTCCACAAAGTATTCTCTAGCACTGCTGACTTTATTCTGCTCCTTAAAAAAAAAATACGGGCTTGATTTGTAATGTTGTATCTATAAATAAGTAGCTGTTGAATTAAGATGGCAATATGTGTGTGCTTACCATTTTCTGTTTCTTTGATTTGCAGTAGTTGCTGTCATCAATGATAAAATATATGAGCTTGATTTGCTAAATTTCTTATGAAATCATGGCTCAGTATTATCAGGATGAAGAGTGGTCTGCTTCAGAGACTGAGGAGTCTGATGTAGGCATTAGAAAAACAAGATCAAAGGTAAATATGGAATTACATTTCAAGTTGAAATATAGACATTAGCGCCTACCCTGTCATAACTTATTTCTCACTATTTTGTTGCAGAATGGGATTGCCAAACCAATTATGAAAAAACTTGAAGTGGTAACCAACAAGGTGGCCTCTATAGCCTACTCTTAATATCAACTTGCTTCAATTATTTTATTCTTTTTATAAATATTATCTGACTATATTTATTCATCTAGATTGGCCAAAAATTACCAGACAAGAAAGATTATGCTCCAGCTCCTAAGAAAAGTGGATTGTCAGAGTATGAATTGCAGATTCAAAGAAACATAGAGGAAAGGAAGAAAATGTTTCAAATGTTGAATCTTGGAGATGCCAAGAAAGAATTGGCTGAAGCATTTGGAGAACCAGCAGTCAAAAGAAAAGCTAAAACTGAAGATGTGGAGTATGATGCAAAATAATTTTTAAATTTTTAAATAACTCTTTTCGACTACGAACTGATTATTCAACTTTTGGTAGCAGCTCCTTGGAGCCGAGAAAATTGGGGAGACCGCGCAAAGGGTCTGTTGAAGAAGGCGATCAACCTTGCTCGCCTGTCGTGAAGAAGTACAAGTAAGTAGTAGACGTAATGAATATTTAAATTATAATTCTAACCGATTATTTAATTATTTTCCAGGTATACCAAATTACCAGAGCAGCCTTTGCAAATGGCCCTACGAGAAAGGAAAACAAACCTGCGCTACAACGAACAGTATTTCTCCTTTATTTTAATTTTGTTTCGTGAATTAAGTGTCTATCTCTCTTTTTTACAGCTCCCCCAAAAAGGTGAAGGAACCTCGAGCTGAAGTGGAGAAAAAGACAAGCACTAGATCTCGTCAAAAGATGATTGATTTCCTTAGAGAGTAATGATAGAACCCTTTTTTTCTTTTAACACTTTTGAGGTGATCTTTTTACTTTTATTGTTTTAGGAAACCTAGTCCCTTGAGAATCTCGCTGAGATCAAAGAAGCGTTATAATCGAACTGAAGATACTCCAGACGAGTCTATGGATGAACAAGACTCTTCTTCGGAGAAAAGTTCTTCTTCAGGTACAAAAATAAAGTTGATAACTGATGAGTAATACCCTCTAATATTTCCCTGTTTTTAGGTTCATTGACTCTGAGCAATACTTACTTCGACCAAGGATCCCCAGAAGAGTCTATAGCTTTCGTCGAAGACATCAACGAGTATTTGAGAGAGAGTCAAGAGCCGAAGAAGGATACGATTCCGTCGCCAAATCTGCTGGACTTTATTGAATCTATGAAGACTTTCGAATTGGACCCTGATGGATCGGTACCGCTCATTCCAAAAACAACGTGCCTCACCTGGCATCCGAATGCCAATCACGCTCTTCTTGCCGCTGCAAATGGGTTAGGGAGTATTGGTAATTTTTATTTTAAATGATTTGCTATTTGTGTTTCAAAATATGATTTTTAAATAGGATTCTGGGACTGCGACTACGACCAAGGCGATTTTCAAAGAATCCGGCGCTATGATGTTCATTCCAAGTCTGTGAGCGCATTGTCATTTGACGAGTTTAATCCGTATCGGATGTTCTCCACTGGCAAAGAGGGAAGCATACACCATCTTGATTTCCGCACTGGATGTTTTGATCAGGTATAATGTCTTACCATGAGAATAACACACACATTCCTGTTAATAAGGCCTACTCAATTTATTTTAGATCTATGCTGCAGCTGGAAGCAAGAACGCCAGCTTGACCCATCACGCACAAGTGGGAGCATCCACGCTGCTCGTCTCTCAAGGTATTAAATATCTACTTTGACTTTTCAAAGCATTTAAACATTTTATTTCTGTTATAGAGGATGGAAATGTGATAGTGTTGGATACGCGGGTGGATAAGCAGGCCCAGCTGAAAATGGTTTGCTTTGACCGAAGCATTCTCATGTTGAGCCCTCATCCCGTAAACGAGGACCACTTCATGGCCTCTACCGACAAAAAGTATGTCTCACTTCATATTCAAATGTTTAAATCTTGTCATGAAATAATCATTTTAATTTATTAACATTTTTAGCGTTGGAATATTTGATCTTCGGAAAGCAAAGAGACTGAGAAACACATCTCGTTTTCAGGAAGCCGAACCGGTTCTCGAATTACCGGACGCTTCCGTCAAACTTCGAGGAGCTCTCTTCTCACCATTGACGGGAAATTCGGCACTCACGATGGGTCAATCTCTTTTCGAGATTTTTGACATACAAAATTCTTCTGGTAAACTTTTTCAACACATTTAATAACTAGAAAATAGTCGTCTATTCTGGTTTTTGTTTTGTTTTTAGCCGTCAACACTATGAGTTTACCCGTGGTAAACAAGAATTATGCCATCAACCGAGCCTCTTGGTACCCTAACCGAGAAGATGTTTTCGTCGTCAATGGCTCCGACGATCCCGATTATCCTCGTGATGTAACTTTAAAAATTTATCTATACTTTTATTTATGCTTCGAATATTTATGTATAATTGTTTGGTATTTTTAGATTGGATTGCGGCACGTTGAGAACGGTGAAATTTTGCACTCTTTCGAGTCGAATAGTCGATACAAGTTCTCCGAATTATCCGCCTTCCATTCTTCTCTCCCAATATTTGCTGTCACTGGAAATGGTTCTAAAGTCAACCTTTACCGCTCTTCCTCCTAAGAAGGTTTTTCCATTTTGTGTTTAGTACTCTGGATTTTAGACACGATTGGTCACTGGGACTGTAAACAAGCTCGTCACTGTACATCGTACATCTCGAATTCAAGTTGAACTGAAAATATTGTTTTTGTGAACCTAGTTGTCAATTTTTCCTCGATTTAATGATAATTTTTTAAGAAGAATTCTTTTTTCTGTTGTATAAAAAGAGGTTCGTTTAAAAAGTATTATCTTTTATTGAGCCGTTTTCTTTTTTGTGAGTGAAGTGCTGTCTTTTACAATGCTGTAAAAACAGTTCCTATTCTTGTGTAATGTGCCATGAGAAATACAAAGATATTGACAGAAGCGTAATATTTATCTGTTTGTCCACACAAAGCAAATGTTTTTAATTACCTACCATTTCCAATTGAGGTAGGCTTTTTCATTCATAATTATTACCATATATTGTTGACAAATATCTTTAAGTTGCCCGAATAGTCACGCAGGTAGTATTCGTCCAGAAGGATTACCGCTCAGTAATAATATCAGCAGTTGGGAACTCAATGCGTAAGATGAGCTGTCGGCGAATATGTATTCGCTTGTAGGATTACACGGATTAGTGAAAATTTACGTTAATTAATTGAGAGTCTTTGAATCTTTCTTCAAACATATTACACACGCACGTACTAAATAATTACGGTACTAATTGCGCTTCATCTTCCGCTACTGTACTTGTTGAATTACCTAGAATGACGTGGTAAACTGGGGCACTGGGCTCTTGTAAGTCGTATCATTAACGCATATTAAATAAAAATTGTAAAGGTTATAATTAAAAGAATATTTAATAAGGTGATTTTAGAACTTATTATTACCCTACCTTATATTAAGGGAATTTCGAATTTACATGAAATGTAGATTAATTATCCTTAAAAAATAATTTTTTAATTCCATTCTTTTACCAATATCTATAAGTTATAGTGAAATGACGAAATAGACGAGGAACTAATCGAGGATTCGATGGGAAAACTATTCGGTTCGCTCATTAACAAGGTGACAACCTTGCATTGTTTTGGTTTTCCCCCCTTCTTCAACCGGCTGGTTGAGTGAACCGCCCTTTGCTACTTTGCTGACAGAAAAATAGCGTTCATCTCTTTTTGTTTTTAATCCCTTGGAGTATTTAAACTTTTAATATTCGTCTCCATAATGAACTGAGCAACAATGCTTTAATAAAAGCAAGAACTGTGGTGTAGGTAACTGAATCTTCCAAATGTGTTTGTATGTAGTTAACAAGTGATCATTCATTTATATTGCAGAAGGTGATGGCGTGTTTTTCGGCTACGTTCCTTCCAGTCTTCTTCTAGCGATATCCCTTTTATGATTGACAATCCTCATTTTAAACTACCGCATATTTATTTCAACCTGATGAACTACTTCATACTGTGAGTATTTAAAAATAATTAGTGGCACACATGTTTCTATTAGGCCTACCTATAATTACAGTACCTCCCAGGACTAGCTTACTAATTCCATTTATTTATTATTTAGATTTTCATAAAATCTCTGTCAAAGAAAACAGACTGTAGTGATGTCAGTGAGCTGCTAATTGGTATCAGCATTACCAAAATTGTCTACTTCTTTTTGTCCCAGCAGCCTTTTATCATCAATCCTGTCAGGTATAAATGAAATAAATCAATGGTCTATAGAGACTCACTGTAAATAATTCTTATTTTATTTTTTAATAGTTATACATTTTCACACTAGAATGAGCTGACTTTCTTTTTACTAAAACTTAATTTAAAGTTGAGTAATTCTCTACTTTTCTTGTTAAAATATCCAGAAAAGTTTTACTAGATGGTGTAATATTGTGTAATTCATTAGCTCTTTCAGAATCTATTTTATAAAAGTTCTATTAGTGAATTTCCTAGTTATGCTCTCTCTCATGTAATCTACAATTTTTATACAGGTCCTAGAATGATGAAGGCCGGGGACTTTTTCCTTGCTGTTTTATTGATTTGTTCAATACTTCTCGTCAGCTCCCTCTGCAAGAACAGCTCTGTGGGAGGCACGGTCCTCGTCTGCAGTCATCAAAAGGCAGAAACCACCTCCGCAAAAATACCCTTCATCCAAGTGTTTCCCAATCAGCTACCGCAATCTTCGAGCAACGAGTCCCGCACACGGAACCTGCCCTCCACTTGCCTCCAATTCCTTCCTGATGGGTCGATTGTTGGCGTCATATTTTTTTGGAATTCAGGGTTTATTGTTTCTATATTTGTTGTACCAAGAATTTGAGCGGTGTCCAGGATGTTGTCTCCGAACCTCTACGGTCATTGTCAGTGGAGTTTTCGTGACGGCCGCTACAGCCATCCAGATTGGGAGCTTGTCTAGCAAATTCTCGCCCATATTCATTGAATCGTGCCAGCTGGAACGTCTGAGCAGTTTCTTGGTCATCAGCTTGTCCAGTTCTCCGTATTTGATCTTCTCTTTGATGAGCTACGGATTGAGCGTTGGCTGGTTGTTGACCATCATCCAATTCATTCATTATCCCAATGACCTCATTCAAATTAAATGTATGATAGCTCTGTTTTCCACTGTATGCTATTTTGAAATTGCATTCCTTGCCTGTGTAGAATTGCATGTTTCCGCACTGGTCGTTTTCTTTGGATCTTCTCTTGGAGGGATCATGAGCTGCTGGATGTTTGTGGTGAAAATAATGTTGAACCTCATCTACCGAGTTATCTACCCGCCGTATAACCCGAATCTACTCCTTCGACGAAGACCGAAGCGGGCCAGTGGTTGATGTATCTTTTATCTATCTGTTCAATTGTACATGTGTGCCCGGACTTTTTTTTTTTATCACATTACACTTTTTAATTTTTTTTTATCTTTCCTTGTATTTTTTAAAATTTTTACTTCTAAGAAATTGGCAATACTATATGCGCAACCCAAATGTCTTTTTTAGTGATGCGGTAGTTATGTACGAATTCTAAAAGTACTTTGATAACAGTTATCAGTATTCAAATTAAAAACTGCCCTGATCAAGTTAAACGTGTAAGTATTTGGCGCTAAAATGATTATCGCTCTACGGTAATGATTATTTTAGCTCGAAGCGACGAGGGCGCCCCTCGTCAGCGCTGTATGTGGAAATAATCGCTTCACTGAATAGTCAAATTAAAACACGTAGGGGCAGTTTCAATACTACTAAACCGACTTACAACTAGCGAAGCAAATAGGCATCGGTCAATTCATAATAGAGTATAGACTATGCAGTTGAAAGCTATTAACTGTGATTAAATATTATAGCAATTTTAGGACTATTTGTAAAGTGAATTCATAGTTGAAAGTTATAAAAATGGGATAAGTATCTGTAAATATGAATTTTATAATACATTTTGATTAGAAATAGCAAACTGGCTACCAGACGAAATATAGTAATTTATTTTTACCATATTTTCCATTTGCATTTTCAGTCGAATCCAGGATAATTGTAATTGTTTCATTTTGTTTGCGATTTGCTAATTAACAATGTGATAGCCTTGTCTTTACATATTTTAATATCCCACTAGGCCAAGTCTGTTTTCTCTCTCAACACAACACACGTTTCAATTTAGAAACTTTATATTTCTTCTTTTATCCCGCAATATAATAAAACAATTATTTTTTTATTAACCAGGATATTGAGTGCAAGAGGTAAATTACCCATCCTTCTATCTAAAGATTATCATCTTTATCATTATATCATTATTGATTTATAAACTAATTTCAACTCGATACTTTTTGTATCTGCATTAATTACAGATAAATCTAACTACAAAAAAGATAAAAGATTCCCTTTTTGGTTTTTTCATCTTTTATTTTTAGAGGGCGGCGGCGCGGCGCTGACAACCTTGCGAGGTGACAACCCTGTATTTGTTTCTTTCTCGGTTTCTCCTTCTCGGACTTCTCCTCTCCCCTTTCAATTTTACCATTGCCGGGTGCTTACCGTACTGACGGACGGAAAAATTGGTTGATCCGTTTTGAAATAAGCACATTTTTCAGCTCCCAATATTGCATGCTATTGCATCAAAGAAAAGTTCATTCGTTGTTTAAACGAACTGTCAACTTATCAGGTAACCAACCTTCTCCATATTTTGATTAGAACTAGTTGTGCTTATACGTATTTATTCCAGTTATTGCTGCTGCTTCAGTGCTTCCGTATCAGTCGTACAGTATACGTCGTCGTGCCTTCTAAGATTAAATACTTCCATTGAACTGCTTTAGTTTCACATTCAGCCTGAATCCTATTGAGCTGTGAATGTTCCTTTAACAAAGAACTTATTTATTTATAGTTGTTAATTTCTGATGTTATGGTTACTGATTTGATATGTATTTTTACCATTTTGTTACTGTTAATTTATATTTGTAGGGAAATATCAGCAATAATTCTACATCATACTGGAGTGGGCTATTTTGTATAGTAGGCCTTTTCAATCCTGTTAGCTGATATCTGTTCTTCAGGTAAATCATGCTTCATCCCGTCTCTTCACATAGTGCTAGTTGTTAAATTTGAATACATAATAGGACTACATGGGCTCATTGCATGAGCTACCACCAAAATTACTCTTAGATTCTGATGAAAGAGCTAATTCTTATTTTTATTCATATAGGAAAGTCTCTAACCCTCGCAAACAGCCTTGAAAATGAGGTCGAAATTCGATTCCGCCATCTTTGCGGCCCTCGTCATCTCTATGGTTGTGGCTGGCTTCATCTACACCTACACCTGGCCGGTTGAAAACCCAGTCCTCTGCGGCGACCGTACAATTCTCCATCAAAAACCGAAAACATCGTTTATCGATTGGAACGACACGTACAACAAAATCAACTGCGATTCCAATGGAACCTGTACGAGTAATAATATCGGAAAATCAAAAACAAGACTAACCCAAGAACCCTTCAAGCAACAAACTCTTCTTCTTTTGGCTGGAACAATTGTGTCATTCTATCTTCTGTCCAGCCTTATGACCAGCCCAGGAAGTTTTCGTATGGTGATTCAATTTCATCTACGACTCTTTGGGCTTTTTCTGACGGGATTTTTCATCACCGCCGCTCTAGCCCTCCTCCTTGGCAACCTTTCGGGCACGTTGTCACCAGTCCTTCATTGAATCCTGCAAGCCGAATCCGTCCCTTGAAACACTCTGTAATGCCCGGGCCCTAGATGGAGATCGGGTTTACGTCCAAGTCCACTGCACGACCAACCCTGACGAGTGGGCTCCTGCCAGATCGTCTAGATTCCCATCCTTGATTTCTCTAATGGCCTACATGATGAGCTTGTTGCCAGTCTGCGGCTGGGCTAGCCGGAAAAAGCCACTTTTTATCGGAGATGAATACCGGAAAAGTTTCAAATTCCTTATGGATGCGCTTCTTTGTGTTTGGCTGCTTGGTGCTATCGTAGCCACCGCTCTTGATAACAGGGAGGCCTCTTTTCATGATGTGATCTCCGGACTTGCTTTGGGATTTATCATGGGTTTTGTTGGCTCCATCTTCGTGACTAAGATTCTGAACGCTGTATCTCTGGAAAACATTCATCTAATGAACGTTATCCACGTCTACACCATCAAAGACCGTTTAGCGCCAGCGGTTGATGTCTAATGTGACAATCTGTATGTCCTTTGATCTGTGAATCGATTCGTACGCCGTATCATTCTGATTTTTCTGACTTTTGATCTTAATACACTTCTGAAAATTGGTATTAACTTAGAATTGAGCTTATTTTTATCGCACAGAAAATTTTCTCAGCATCTCGTTATTTTCCTTAAAGTCTTTACATTATGGTCATCACATTAATTCAAAGTAGAACTTAATTTTGGAAAAGAAGTGTAAGTATGTAAGAGCTTCATCAAGAATGAAAAATTTAGAGAATCATCCTTTCTGGCTTTCAAAATATGACCGGTCTGTCCATCTCTAATTGATATGAATTTAATTAATGTAACCAGTGTTAAATGAAAATTGGCAAAGAAAATCAAGATCAGTTTTGTAGATTTAACATAATCAACGGAAATTGAGGCATTTTAATGTTTCTAAAAATAAGACTAGTTTTTTTATCACATCAAAACTTTTTCAAATAATTCCTCGCTTTTTTTATGTTTTGAAATAGTCGACACTACGCAAGCAAAACCCGCCTTTTATGGCTAGTTATTTACGAATTTGAAAGGTAGTCTAGTAATAGTTATAAGTATTTTAAACAACAGCTGCCTTGACCAAGTTAGACATGTGGGTATTTATTCTCCAAAGTGACTATCGCTCAATGGTATTAGTGGTTGCTAGCCCAAAGCGGGGATGAGCTGTTAGTGGAAATATTTGCTTCACAGAATGGCCAAATTTAAACACGTAGGGGCAGTTTCAATACTACTAAAAAGCATATAACTTGGGAAGCAAGTGAGCCGCGTAGTTACAATTTAAATAATCATATAATACCAACAAATTCAATCCTTATAGTTAGTACTTTGTTAAAACTATGTAAGCGCAAGTGCGTAACATTTAAAATTTCGTCTTTTTAAAGAAAACTTTTAGGCTGTGACGAATTGCATTGCGTCATCATCAAATTCGATTCTGAAATTCGGTAGTAATTCCTAATCGCACATTAGTAGGTGATTAATTAGTGTACTGTACCTAGTAAAAACGTCTCAATTAAGCTAGCTATCTACGAGTCATAGCACGGTGTAAAAGAAGGGACTCTAGATAGATCCCCTATAGAAGGGAATTACTTAAATCTCTCAAGTCTCAACTTATTTCTCTCCGCTTGGAATCTAATTCTAAAACAATTCACAAATCAACCAGAGATATTGCAGCACTGGACAGCACAACTCTACGACAAACTTGAATAGGAAAAAGTAATATTATAAAGTGGCGATTATATGTTTGCTCCCTCCCTTTCAAAAGCCCTGGAACACTTAACTGATTTGAAGAATAAGTAACTCGATCGGTCGGAAAAATTAATTCTGAAGCTTTTTTCTTTGCTTTGATACGTTTTGTAATATATATATTTTTACAGTTGATTCTTAATAGCGCTCGACTGGGAAAGATTTTGTGCGTTTTAGCGCAATATGACAAACAAAATGGCTCAAAGTCAGAGATACTAGATCCTGGCTTCTGCGGGAGTAAAACCACTGAGTGGATCCGCTCCCGTACGCAACTCCAACTACTTAGTCCTCTTTTCTTTCTTTCCCTTCTCTCTTTTTATTCTTGTGCGCGGGGAGGAGAAAGAAATTAGGGCAGTACCATGGATATCAGGGGGAAAATCTACGGGACTCTATTTTTAATTTAAGAGATTATCGTCCAGTTAAGGTCATAGTGCTCACAACAGTGATCACGACCACTCGTCTCGATTGATATGACAGGATAAAAAATTCTAAACCCTACTTGTGGTTACTTAGACAAGCCAAGGTTGTGCCTCTCAAAGCTCTGGCTGGTGAGCTATTACCGAATCTCTATTCACCCAGCTCTCTATGCCTTTCCAATTGTTAACATTATACCGTAGATAATAACTGTAATAATACTGAAAGAAAAATAAAACATGAAACAGTCCATTGGGTTAAGAAATATTTGTATTTCAAGCAAAGAAGTGATCATAAGGAATAAGCCAATCGGATACACTAATCAAGTTTTAGTTTACTAATAAAAGGTGAAACAAGGCAAAGAAATTAAGTTTAAGCAAAAAAAGAAAAAAAAAAAGAATGAAAATCATCAAGGTATTCCTTGAAGGAGATCCCTGATGAATTCTTCGGGAGATGGAATATCTTCCAGAAGACCTGTAATTGAAACATTAAAAGTGAAAATAGGTTCATTACGTGCATGTTATTAAGCCGTTAATCTTACCAGCCACATCGCAGAATTCGTCAAAGGATCCGCAAGTCAAGAAATCGTTCTGATAAGCACTGAGAAGCTTATCGGTGATGGCTCGTAGAACAGCTTCATCGTTATGACGGATATACTCCGCCACAACACCGGGCCAATCTGATTCGATTTCCCCAACACTTACATTCTGTAATAGAAAAGAAATTATGTACTGTTGGTTTGGTTAAAGAAAAAGATAAGAAAAAAATACCTTCAAAACAGTGTTGTACATCCCATTGACGAGGGCGAAGAATACTAAAGCCGGTTTATAAGCACTGTAGTCGAGAACTTGCTTATCCAATCGCTGTTCTCCTTTCGTCGAAGCGTGCTGCTGTTGGGCGCGACAGTGAGCCGAAACCAAGAGTCGACTCAAATACGTAAGGCGATTGGTGTTCCAACGCTGCGAGCTCTGCACCAACAGTGCCAAAGTGGTGTAATAGAAGGGACTCTCGGACTCGATGTGACTCTCGACCCACTTCTCTCCCCTCGGAGTCTCCAAGAACCCTAAAATTAATTTCAAATTAATAAAGAACAAAAATAAAAAATGATGATAAAGGCACACCTTTCAAGTTCTTATCCTCTCGTGACCATGAGCGCGTGGTATTCAGGACGTAGAGCGCAGCGTGAAGGAGATATGGAAGGAAGTTGATGTTGGATTGAGGACCTCCTCCGCCGGATTCGTCACTAAAAGACCGCTCACAAGAGAAGCGGAGCAGTAGAAGCTTGAGGTCGTGGCAGGTGGACACGTAGCCTATGTCACGATGCCCAGTACACTCTTGTAGATAAGTGTTGTGCCGTGCCAGGCAGCTAGCAAAGGCTGATTCCGGAACTTGCGGACCCCAAAGCGGAAGAAGGCCGTTGCAGCGCGTGTTGGCGTTCTGGAGAGCTGCAGATTCCCATTCGTCTCGAGCCCTAGCTAGACGAACCGCTGCAAGATGACATTCAACGTGAACCACGTTAAAGTGGGAGCAGGTGTAGTAACCCAAGGTTTTGCGGCTACGGCTGCTGGCAGAGCTACTGGCGCTACTGATAGCGCCAGAAGGCGGCGATGGGGATGGAGTGCCGTACCACAGTTGAGACTCGAAGATCTTCCAGCTGGCAACGACGACTGAAGGTGTAGATAGCCAAGACACGACCAGGTTGGAAGCGGTATCCTTCGCGGCAGATGACGCAGACAGGACCGGGTTCTTCGCCAAGACCCATATCGACCAGCTGTTGCAAAATGGGATTTTCGGCTTTCACTTGACCCAAAGCGTTCGTCTTCATGCCAAGTGCCTTCAACTGATTCTCTCTCATAGCCATGGCCAGTCGCTTCTTTTCTCTTTTCGTCTGTTGACGGACTTCTTCGATCTTCTCTGCAACGTCCGGATGGCCTCTCATAGCTTCCAGCAGGTTCTCAGCAAGGGATCCAACATGTTCGTCGGAAGAGATTTGTTCCAAGTGATGGAAGAGAGGGATAGAGTTCTCTGCTAGTGCCAGCTGAGTCGTACCATGGCTGTGAGCCAAACCGGTCAAAAGCCGCAAAACGAATTTTAGAGACGGCTTCGCTACAAACTCCTTCCACTCCTGACTGTCGCGAGCCACAGCGGAGCGGATGACGGGTGCGTTCAAATGTAAATATTCAAGCGCGTTTTGAACAACCTAAATCATAAAAATATTATTGCAATAAGAAGGCGACAACTAGAATAAACAGCTATTACGGACCTTAGAAGCCACGAGGCGATCTTTCAACGTGTTGCCTATAGCGTTGCGCTCAATACCTGACGTCAACGCACAGAATAACTCCAATTTAACAGCCTGTAAAGAAACATAACGTAATTTAAGGTTCCTCAATTAGTTTCAGAAGTAGAAGTGAATACCTGCTCCTGAGTGTGCTCTGCATCGTACTGGTTAAAGTCCAAACTCTGACGGAAGTGCTCAATTAAGGCATCCATCTTAGTATCATTGACGAAAGTAAGGAAGGGCATGACTCGAGTTAAATGAGTTAGGATGCTGGTGGTCGTCTTCGATCCTGCCATCTGAGCCGATAACTGTAAAAGGAAGTCGAGGTCTTCCTTGGTGCCGAAAGTGGAAGAGAAGCGGGCATAGTGCTCAACGGATTGATCTGAAGCTTGGCACAGGATAGCCTCCATAACTTCGAGCAACTGTTCCGTGAAAGGCGGCATATTCTGTTGAGCCTGATAATTATAATTTCTTCAATTAACAATTCTATCACATCAATAATCTCAATCAAATTAGCTTTACCTTCAGGCACAGTTTCAGTGCGACCAACAGCCGCTGAATGGCGTTCAGTTCCGGCGAGATAAATAGGGATCGGTTAGTCTGCACTTTGATGCAGAATGAGAGCAGCTTGACAAGAGCACCAAGAAGGGGTCGTCCCTCTCCTTGAATGTCACAGACACAGCTCAGGCGATCTAGTAGCACTTCCAGTCCTCCACATTGCCCCATCACATTAGCCAGACGATAGGTATCTTCGTCGTTGACAGGGCGCTGAAGTTTGTCGTCGAATCGCTCAATGAATTCTTCGGTAGCGTCTCCCAGAAGGCCCCGCATACGGTAGACAATTCTCATCGGCTCTGCTTCGTTATTCTCGGGCAAGAATACCTATTATGACATTCAAAAATTAGAACGGAGTTCAATTAATTTTATATAGCAGCTGCAGGCTTACCTTTCGATATACATCGCGGACGGGAAGATCTAAGCTCATGATTTTGTTGCAGACCAACAATTCCATACCAGTGTCGTCCTCCAACAGTGCAATCAGTTCACACTACACGATGAACCAGATAAAGTTTTTTAACTTTTAAAAATTTAGAAAATATGTGAAATTAAGATAGAACTTACGTCTTGACAGATTTTGTTCTTGATGTCCCTCATAAGCGGTCCTAAGCCAGGTTCGGTGCTGCTGTATGGGTTGCCTTGCATTCGACCTAAATCATGTAAACATGAAGGATTAGAAGTCTCTTAATAATTAATTGTGTGGTTATAAAGAGGCAATTACCCTGAAGGAAATCTTCTTGTTGAGGATCTTTATCCAGAGACATGAGAAACTCGACGTCATCCTTTTCTTCCGGATGGATGATAGAGCAGAGCCGTTCTACGACAAAGACTGGAGTCACCAGATCGTCGCTGAGGCACTGGCGAAGAGTTTGGACGCAGACGGACATGAACTGCTTGATTTCTGCTTCCGTCCCGGTTGTCATGTCGCCCAATAGCTGAAGCAGAAGATCTTGGGTTTCCTCCACCAATCTAGTTCTTTGAAGGACGAGTCTTCGTAGATTTAGGTAGCCGTTCAGAACGTGACCAACAAGACGGCCTTTGTAAGCTTGGCGCACCGAAGACTCTTCCAAGAAGTAGGCAAGGAGCTCGACCATCCACTTCATAGCATGTCCTTGCGATAGTTCAGAGGATCGACCCGCCATTTCCTGTCTCATCAAACTATTTATCTCCACCTGGAACAGGAAAACATAATTTAACATGGTGTTCAGTTTAAAATTTAAAATTATTAAACTATATTACGTCAATCAAATCTGCCAGTTTCGGAAGGAGTCCGCGACAAACCAAGTAGTAGCGCCAGTGATCCTTACAGACCAAAGCCATGTACATGGTGAAGAACTCGGAGCCATACGGTCCAGCAGCTCCCAACTGGAAGAGGTAGCTGGTTAGCAGATTCACAATCTCTTGACGACGATGGGGGACCCGAGCAAGTCCTTCCAAGAACACACAAGCAGTCTGACGGCTCAGTCGGGAATTGGGATTGAATAGCATAGCTTGAAGCCAATTCGATCCGGGTGGATGACCGGATAATGGTCGCTGTTGCAAATGCGGCTGCTGAAGACGTTGCTGAAACTTATCTCGCCAACGAGCCGCATACTTTTGCATCAAATGAAGTTGGCGGACTTGTTCGTGCTTCTTGCCGACCACTGGGGCGTCGTAACGTACCAGAGCGCGTGATTTCCATGCATCAAAACTCTGCTGCGGATCGCCTATAACAAATGAAAGAGATAAAAGTTATTTCTCTGGTGAATGTAGAGATTTCAATGAAAAGTACCTTGGAGCCAACGTTTTAGATCAATGAGTACGTCGACCTGATCAGGTTTAGCTTCTTTCGCTTGGTTGGCGCTAGTTGTTTCAGCAGTACCTACGAGGGAGAACATTATATAAAATCATTCATAGATGAAATTATACGAACCTATTATAGATTATCAACTAATTACCTTGAATAAGTTCTTGTATAACTTTGAGACAAGGCAGAGTGATAATATCCATAACGGCCGGTGACTCGAGATGATGAGTCGATTTGAGGAAGAGCTGGACAACAGACCGAAGTCGCTTCTCCCAGCACGAATCCTGACACTGTAGGCTGGCCGCTAGAAGGGCCATCTCATGCCGAACAGAGTTGAGGAGAGCTAAACTATGACCGGACCGCTTCAGGACTCCATCAACACTGTCCATCAGTTTTCTATTGAGGCAGTCGACAGCATCAGCGTTGTTCAGCGTCAATAGGCAGAGCAGATCCCGCACTTCGTTGCGTGACTGTGCTGAGCCTTGCGCCACATTGAAATGGAGCAACTCTTGGAGGAGTCCTTGCTCAAACATCAACCGTCGTAGGAAAGGCTTGGTTGCCATTGCTCGTAGAAGTGTCAGGCAATGATCCAGGGCCGCACAGGCGCATCCGTAGCAGCACGTCACTCCAGTGGGTAGAGGGACGAAGTGGGTGCTTCCATCGCTGTTCATCGAGCCACCCGACTGCGATACACTTCGTTTCACCGCTTTCTGCCTCTGGCCAGCATCGTAGGTGACAATCTCCCTACGACAGGCAGCAACACGTTGGGCGATCTTGCTAAGCTCCTCAAATGTTGATTTGCATTCAAAGTGGTAGCGCTGAGAAATCTGCTGGATCGTTCGATTAATCTGGTTTGAGCCTGGTCCACCAGCACTGGATGCGCCCGGTGCAGCCGAAACGGTGGAAGGAGCGCCTCCTCCAGTAACAGGAAGACCGATGGTACCGTCATCCGTGATCAAACCCAGTTCACTGATTCCAGGATTCTCGCCCAGTTTACTAACGAGTACTTCCAGCGATTCTCTTTAAATTAGAAAACAAACCCGATATTAAGTACTGAAAAGTAAAAAGGTATTATGCTTTCTACCTAGTGTAGGAGAGTTGATTTTGGAGTCGATCGGCCTTCTCCAAGAAGCCATTGATGGCTTGAAGGGACTTTTTACGATCCTCTTCACCCTCGACCGGTTCCACGGTACAACAAGGTTTCGCGGAGAGGGTCAACTCAAATTTGGCATACTTGCAGAAGCCGCAAGCGTTGCACAAGAACGGATCCTTTTCGTCGTAGTTAATGGATCGACATTTGTGGCACTGGTAAACGTTTTCACCACAGTTGGAGCAAACTCCCGGATGGGCCTATTACACCGGATACCAAACAATAGAGATGAGTAAACTTATCTTAATATCTTTAAAAAAAAATTATTATGATAATTACCGGCACGGAAGCAGAGCAACGTGGACACTGAAGCATTTCGGAAGAGGCATTCAAGTTCTCGTAGAAAGCCGCAAATTCGATTTTGAGGTTGCAGCAAGTGATGGGTAGAGGAAGATCAACTTTGACTTCCGTCTGTCCCGGCGTTAAGGCCAGCTTTTTGGCTTTGAGCCACACTCCTGCTCGGTTCTTCAATTCTACTGCGGCTTGAACCGGTCGATTGTTGTAGAAGATGTTGATCGTGCGTACCATCTAGATGAAATTAATAAAATTTAGTCAATAAAAAGATAAAACATACTCATAACTTGGCATTACGCCATTACCTTAGTCCTCTTGATGTCGGTAATGCGAAGAGCAAAACGATTGACAACATGGCTTCCGATGAGCTTGATTATCTGCGTCGAAGTCGTGAAGCGGACGTCCGCTTTCAGAGTGGTAAGTTTAACGGCCGTAAAAGGCACCTCCAGAGCAGAGCAAGCAAGGCAAGGATCACGCTCGAGATAGTATCCATCAAGGTTCACAAGACCCCCAAGTCCATTGTAAAGAACGGCATTCGGGTGCCGAATAATCAGCTGGTTTTCTTCTTTGAGCAGTGCTACAGCGCGATCAACGTAACCTGGTAAAGATCCCTCCAGACCCGGAGTCTTGATTGTAAAGAATCCGAGGAGGTCGACGAATTGAGCGGCTTTGCGACCGTACAGTTGGAGGCCTGACCAAAGAGACCACATGAGAGCCACCATTTCTTGCTGTTGGGGCACATTCGAGTGGCGGCATATGGAGTGAATGAGAGCGTGAGCGTGCCAGCGGATGCTAGTTGAATTGCAATCTAGCAGAAAACGGAAGATCAAACGGCTGATGAGGCGCCGCTCAACGGTGTCATGAAGGATCTGGACAAATTGGCCGCAGATACACCCGTCAGCTCCCGTGCACGAACTATCCAAATCCCATGGATCAGTCGATGAATCCGTGTCAGTCTTCTTGGCGGCAGCAGCTGCAGCAGAGCCGCTAACTGGGTAGGAAGATGTCAATGAAGATGAAGAGGACGATGCGGTGGGCACGTTAGAAGCAACAGCTTTTGCTCCGGTAGTTGTCTTCAGCGGACAGAAAGCATATCGAAGGAGCTGGAGTAACGGACTGCAAATTCCCTCATCAATGAAGCATGCCAGTTGAATGAGAAACGAAATTGTGTCTTGATGTTGTTGACAGTACAACTGCCAGTTAGCAGTACGAGTTGAAGCTACATCCAAGCAAACCTGAAACAAGAGAATTCAACATCATTCATTTAAAAAAATTAGAGGACCATTCATGTAAATTGTAACTCACCTTCAAGTGTTCCATAACAGTCACTAGTTCGTCGTAGGGCAAGACGAGATCGTCGTGATTGCTTTGAAGCCCAGACTCAAGTCCATACTCTCTCGTCAACTTCTTGACATCCTTGAAGTGGGTATCAAGAGTGAGGAGGTCACGAACCTGTCGGTATTTATCCTTGGACCCACAATGGAAAAGCAGGAGCTTACGGACGTGACGCTTGACAGCAGAAGGAGTGGGTGCGGAAACGTACTGGCAGAGGCACTCTATCCAGCGCTGATCCAGCTGGACAGCCGGGTTCACCTTCTTGACCAAGTAGGGTAGACGGAGAGCCATCTCCGTCAGCAGTTGGGAGAAACCCTCAAAGATGTAGCACGAGTTCCCGCTACGATGCGTCAAGCGGGAGAAGAAAGGCGACAAGTCAAATAGAGTACCAGCACTGAGAGGTGGTTTGAGGAGGCCGGCCACAACGGGTGTTTCGTCTCCACCGTTGGCTTTCCAATGAATCAAGATGGCTTGAAGTAAGACCAAGCAGCGCTCCATCAATCCGGCGTCCAACAAGACGCGGGCAGCAACGGAGGCAACTGAAGATGCGGGTTGACTGCCCCCACGTCTCGATGATTGTTGCTGCTGTCCGGAACGTGATTTATGAGTAGATAGTAAAAAGCCAAAAAACTTCATGATGAGAAGCTGGACTTCGTGCTGTGGAGTGCGCTGTCCGGCTACTTCTTGAGCTGCTTCCCGCTCAAGGTTCAGCTCGCATACGGCCTTTGAAAGAGCACGGTGAAGCTCATTCTTCTCAACAGGGTCGGCAGGATGCAACTCCGAAACGAGAATTAACAACACCTGAAATCAATTAAAGCAAAAGATTTAAGTTAAGAAAAAAAAATAAAATAAAAAAATCTATGTTTACCTGTAGAAAGTGAATCGATTTGACACCTCCCTTCTTCTTGAGTTCGGGCAAGTCTTCAGTGATACGCTGTAAAAGAGCTAAGCGCAGTTGTTTAAAGTTTTGTGATGAAGTCGAATCCTCACTGGTGACATCCGAAGCTCCCGAGGATTGTGCTCCACTCTGATCCAGACTCATTGCGATAGCCAACCGCATGATGTCATCTTCGTCACTGGCGAGTTTTGCAGCTTCCGGCTTTGCGGCACTCGACGGAGGAACAGCAGATTTGTTAGAACCAGCCTTCATCGCTCGTTGGAGAGCAGTTTTTGCAGCATGGCTAACACTGGCGTCGTTACAAAGGAGTAGACCCAGATAGTGATTCATGACGGGAGTCATCCAAACACTCGGCTCAGTCAGGGCGAACGAGAAGAGGATATCGACGATGGACTGAACGGCGAAGTCTACTTGGGCCATTCCAAGCTGACCAACTGGGCTAAGTAAGGGATTCCGTGCTCGTTCTTGATGCAGACGTCGTCCAACTGTAAGCAACTCAGTTAAAAAGTCAGGTTGACCTTCGGCTCGAGCGGTGAATCTGATGAGATTCTGTGGTTGAGAGGCAACTACGGATTTTGTAACGGAGAGAACATTGTAGAAGGCCTCTGGATCCAGAAAGATGGGCGAATTTTCATCTTGAATAGCACGCAAATCGTCTAGTACTGCCTGTCAACAAGACACGATCCTTGTAGTCGTGGTAGTCTGCTCCTTTAATGGAAGAGAGAAGCTGTTTGACGGCGCATGGAACTCTGCTTCCACCGCTCCAGCTCTGCGTCAGAATTTGAGTTGATAAATGAAGCACCTGTTCTTGTATGGCAGGAGAACAATTCTGAATTCCTCCAGATGCTGGAATCGCCATGGAACTCTCAATTAGGCCTACAGCTTTCGAAACGAGTTGATCCAAAGTAATTTGAGCTGGACTCTGCGTCAGCATCTTGGCACCGTTCTGATAGTGATGATTCAACGTAGGGCTTTGCGCCATCAGCGGTTGCTGGGGAACATTGTTTAGAAGTCCGCCGTTGGCTGCTAACGGGTCATCCGCATCGTCTGGCCATCCAAAACTCTCTTTAGTTTTGCCGTAGACTTTGATGGAATCGATCATCGTAACACCCAAAGGATCATTCGAGGATCCAAACGTCAAGACCAGCTTCTTGTCAGCCTGCAGGCTCTCCTCTTTGGTAAGAGGGATATCAAACCAGCGGTGCCGTTGCAGTACGAAGGGTATGTTGCGACCAAAGACATCGACGCAGGTGGGTGCACGCTGAACGTCTTGAGAGCCAACCAGAATCCTTACTCCGACGATGACGCTTGACATGTCCGGGTTATTGATTTCAACTAAAAAACCGGATTGCTTCGTACACGCGACGTAGAGTCCGCTAGTGTTCAATCTGGAAACGAAAAAAAAAGGAAAGATAAATTATATGCCTACATAAAATGAATTAATAATAAGAACTATTATACCTGTGCTTAAGTTGGGCCGAGTTGTAGACGTGAAGGAGGTCGTTGCCTCCAAATTCGACATCGTTCAAAGCGGAGCAGGTTTCAAAGAAGTCGGTAGGGAAAGTAGGAGTGACCGAGCCGGATACCTTGGCACTTAGCAGGCTCTCTTTTCTGATTGTCTTAAGCAACGGCGATGAAAGGAATGGGTGGCTGCAAAATAGGCGAGAGCCAGAACGACGTCACGTCGGATGATGCCATAAAGATGCGTAGTGACCCATCATCACAAAGCAGGATGAGGGTTGTGCGATGCTCCGTCTTTTCTGGACCCTGCCCCGTGCTGACCAAATGGCGAAGGGCCACCATATCCGTCACCTTTACTTTGGAAGGGACCACCTTGATCTCCTCAACTAGGATTCTTTGAGGTTCCACCATGATGACAACTGGAGTATAAGAGCTCTGTGTCAGCGTTAACAGCAGACCAGGATGACCCGGCACTTCCGCCCATTGGCAGAGAGGCTGTTGAGGTCCTACAGCTGAGGAAGCCGCAGCGGCAGATGAACTCGAGGGCGTCGTCAGTTTCAAAGAAGAAGAACCACCACTACCAGTTCCACTCGTACTGGTCTTGGCGGGAATAAAAACGCCGTGAAGTGGACCCAACTGAAGTTCGCGCCGAGCGTCTTCTGATACTGAAGCCAAAAAGGTTTTTCCTTGTGCGTAACTGAAGCAGAGAAGTTGCAGGCAGTGAGAGTAATATACGGACACTCCACCTCCGCCTGTCTGACCATTACTTTCCTTGACATCCGGATGAGTAACGTCTAATATGTTGGTCACGTAGAACGGACCGTGACGAGCTGAGCTCTCTGAACAGAGAGGTTGCCAATAGATGTAGCCAGACGATGAAATGAAGAAGGTAAATTGGGCCCCATCTTGTCGGAACCAGAAAGAGCAATCCCGCACTTTGCCGCTCGGTAGAAGGAAGAAATACTGTGGGCTAAGCACGTCGATGGAGAGATCGTAAATCTTGACGAAATCAGCTGTGATGACTGCCAGTTGAGTTGGGCTTCCAGGGAGCCAGATAGCTTTAATGATGAAGTTGCCCGTCTCCAACTGAGGATGTAGAGCTAGATGGTCTTGAACTGAGCCACCAGCAGTCAGTGACATGACGTGCACCTCTTTCAAACCGCAGACAGCAAGGACGTCTTCATTGGCTGGATTACTTGCCATGCTAAGGACGGTGAAGGGAACCGGAGCAGAGCTGAGACGAGTGAGTGTGAGCTTCCTTTTCGATGCATCGGCTTGTTTGAGCAGGGAACTCAACTGCAAAACTGTCACTTTGCCCTTTTCGTGACTCATTGCGAGGTGCTGTCTTCGTCCATGTGGAGAGGAGAGGCAACACATAGACACCTAAATAGAGAGAGAAAAGGATTAGAGTAACTTGGTACATAAAAAATAATTGTGATCAACATACCCTGCGTAAGACGTGAGCTGAAAGAAGCTGACGAATAGTCTGCCCTTGATCGCCGGTGAAACTCATACGAACGTTTTCAAATGCACCTTCCTGTGATCCCAGAGTCGGTATCATGAGCGCATCAGAGGCAGAAATTTTCTTGGGCTCATAGTGCAGCTCGTGGAGGGTACGCCGAGCACGTTGGAGGCTGCCTACAGGTGAGAGACGCTTGCTAGCCCGCTCGATGGACGGAAGTAGTAAGTTGAGAATGTCGACGATTGAGCCGACGACTTGTGAAGTGGATGCAATCTGAAGGATCTCATCGAAATAAGGCTCCAGTTGTTTGGCCAACGTTCTACGTTTCTCATTGATGTCCTCTCCGGGTGACGAGTACCGATCCCCTCCATCCGTGGCTTCAAAATCCACACGATAGGGAGCGTATGACAGCAGTCCTCCAGCAAGGCCGAAGCCGGTATTATCCTGGTAACGCCCGACTCCATCCCGCAAGACACCTTCTTCTTCCGGTTGAGGAGCTCGTCGAACCAGAGCTTGGCAAGAACCGTCCTCTTTGGCGCCGCAGTCGCAGAAGAAACTGCCAAATTTGGCGTAAGTAACGTCGTGATCTCTGTGGCATACTTTGGCGCAGACGGAGCAAACTCCAACACCGTCCACCATCCGGCAGGTGTGACAGTGATACCAATGCTGCGTTAGAGAAAAAGGGAAAACATTTGAATACGTTTATTATAAATAAAAAAATTTAGGGAATGTACCTGATTCATAAACTCTTTTTGAGTTTGAACGTAGGTGCACAGTTTGTTGCACAAAAGATCCTCGTCAGATTCGTCGCCGTCACTCTCTACATCTTCGAGGCCCATGTCGTCCGCCCAATCCTCTACTTCAGCGCTTACGGGACTGCGCGGGCAGGGTAGCCCTTCCATCGTCTCCATCATGAGGAGACTATTCGTGCTGGACGCTTCGGCAGAAGTTTTGTTCTCATTGCTGCTGAGGAAATTGAGAGAATAGAGAACGTCCGTAGTGTACTGGAGAAGGCAGCAGAAAGCGGCTAATTCTGGTGGGGGTGAAGTTAAATCCTCCTGGCTGAGGGCTGCCCAGGATTCAGTGGGCAATATCTGCTGATACTTGAATATCCAATCTAAAGTTGCTTGGAAGAGATCTCTGTGACCGGCTCCTTGACCCACAGCAGCCAGCTTGATCATGATGATAACCAGATCGGGAGTAATGTCGCCACGGCCGGCGGGAGAAAGATGTCTCAAAAGTAGCTTCAATAGGGCAAGTGCAAACCCATCTGCTTCGCCTTTCCTGACAGCAAAGTTGGTCAAATTCTGTAGCAAAGAGATACCGTCGGTAGGACCAGCCACTGCCTGTGTCGAAGGTGACTTGTCTCCGTCCACCGAGTCGGGTTTGGCAATAGCGGCAGCTCCAGAAGGACTACCGCCAGCGGATGACTCTGGTTGGGGCGAATCTCTATCGTCTTGATTGGCCAAATGGCGTAGGATGGCAAATTCAATCCAAGCTTCCAGTCTATCTTCATCAATACGATCCAGATTGAGTAGTGTCTGACAGAGGCTGTCTAAATCACTGTCGTTCGAATCCGATGATTTAAGGAGTTTGTTAATGAACCGGTAAACCGATTTCCTGCAAAAGTAGAAAAAAAAATTAGTTAGAATTATAAAGATAGTATAAATTTATAAAAGGAAACCAACCTATAGGTCGGAGACAGCTCCGGTGCAGTAGTGGAGAAAATTATATCCCAGAGTGAATGGACTTCGTCTTCGAATGTGTAAAAGCGGGAGAGTGGGTGACGAGTGAGCGGGCTGTCCACGCAGGATTCGAGAAAACGAATACACTCCTCGAGGGCTTTTTCCTCCAAACAGCGGATGGGAGCTCCAGAAGATGTAACAAGGGAATGACAGTGACTTATTACGATGTAAGAGGCGATATCCTGATAGCGATCACCATCCGCCGAGCCAACCAATCGCTCCATCACTAGTTGGATAAGGTCCACCAAATTTTCGAAGCAGGCATCGAGAGCGATAGGGAAAAATACTCCTACTAACTCCTTCTCAGCCTCCTCTGAATTTGGGTACCAAACAACTAAAAAACAGACAAGCACTATTTAAAACTTGAACTTTCATAAACGGCGAAAAATAATAAACATACTCAAATCGTTAGCGAGCCGGACTGCGGCATTGAGCAAGTGACGAAGTGAAGAAGCCGGACTGAAGACAGGTTGGGACGAAAGGAGTTGAAGATGAGCCGTAAGGATCCCGTTGAGATACGATTCGGATGGGATCAAGTCACCAGACTGGCCAGAGCGCCACGAAAAGAAGGCCGGGAAGTCGGAACTACTACTGTTCCAGCGATCCAGGGCAGCGCGTAAGAAAGGCGGAAGGCAAAGCGACAGGGACGGCGTAATATTAGCCAACTTGCAGCCTCGAGTCGAAGATATGGCCAGTAAGTGTTGGAGAGCTTCAGCCTCACTTGAGCCTTCGAGCGTGGGAGTATCCGTGCTGTTTCCCAGTGCGTCGTAGAGAACACAGCGGCGTGACAGACTGGCAACAGAGTCCACTAAATCGCACAGCTCCATGAAGATCTCTTTTGAAATCTTAGAAGTTTTTGGGAGCTTCTCTGTAGGACTATCTAGGACGCGATAGGATTCGTCTCCATTGTCTTTGTTAGCGTACTCGTCGTACAGCAATCGCAGTCTATTTGAAAGTTCAATCAATGGTTATGAATCAGTATTACTAAAAAAATGAGCTATTTATACCTGGCGATCACCATATCCATGACCATTACATCCCATAGATCGGGAACGGCAGCAATGTCCTTCAGTCGTGAAGACTGTCGCATTCCTTGGCCCAACTAAAAAGTAGTAACAAAAAAATCATGTAATAAACTTTAAAAAAAGATAATTATTTAGAAGGTGTTTTACAATTACCTGTTTGGCGACTTTAACTAAAAAAGATGTGCTGTTTGAGTGTTTGGCTGCAGCTTTCACCACAAAGATGGCTCTCTGAGTAGTCAAACCCTGAAAGAATATTGAAAGACGTTAGAGCAGTAATTCTTTCAGTTCAACGTGGTATGATTTTACCTGCTTGACAAGACAGTCGGTTATCCAGGCGTTGTAGACCTTGTGAGCGGCACGAGGGCTCCACAGTAGAGCGTGAAGAAGAGCGGACGGTTCCACTTCTACTCCAGCGGTCGACAAGGCTTCCATGACTGGCACTGAGGGTGGTAGGCACTGAACGAGCCGCCATCCGGCACTGAAGCAGTACTGAACGGCACAAAGAGCACTGTAATCACGCTTGTCTTTACGGACGCTGTGAAACTCGCATTGATGCACAACATGGAGGACGTTGAGGATCGCGCCATAGAGTGCTGAGTACTTGAACGTATCAGATGGAGCCAGAAGAAAGCTACAGGCCAGTCCATCCAATTTCGGAAGATCTTGGTTGTTGCCACCACTAGCTCCTCCAGGAGCAGAGCCATCGGCGTTGCTGAGCAAATAAAAACGTGGACGGATACAACAGCCTCCTTCTTCTTCCAAACCGAAACGCCTGAAAGAGTCTTCTAACTCCCGGCAGCAGCTATAGATTCGGCTTGCGGCCGGTGTAGCAGAAGCAGCAGCAGAAGCATCCTCTCCACTTCCACCTGCCTTGTTCGCTAATCCAGTTGAGCTGAGCAGATTAAACTGGATCTGTTCCAGCATCGTGGCTGATGCGTCGTAAAGATTCTTGATAAGATACTCCAACAGAATTAAGATTCTTGCTAAAAGCATTAGTTGTGTATCGTGCAGCGGGATGATGCTGAAGGCAGCCTGGGCAGCTCGAATCAATGTTTGGGCACACAGAAGTAAGATGGATTTCTTCTGCATGAGTTGTAGTGAATGAAATAGGAAGAGAATCAGCTGGGCATGTTCCACGTTCAAGTCCTCCACTTCTCGATCTTTGTCTCCCGGAATCACTGGATTCTCGATGTATTTGATCTATAAAAAAAAAATAATATTAGTAAACAGTGAAAGTAAATTCACTTCGGGTCTTAAAAAGCTTACCATTGTAGCTAGGAGTCGTTTCCAGATGGACATGCAAGCAGTCTCGCTAGACTGCCGTCCTTCCTCTTTCTTTGAAAGCAGGATTTGGGCCAAAACAGTTAGGCTCCTCGGATATACTAGAAGGGGCCAATCTTCATCTTCCGACCAGGGATTCACGTTCAGGTGATTAAGGAGCGCCACTTGAAGGGGAGGACTGAGTACCTCACCGGCTAAAATATTGTGGGTATACCGAGCCAAAGCTTGAGAAAATCGGCTAAACAGTTGACCCAGTGTTTGACCGAAGAAGGCAGCGATCGTTCCAGTCTCCGTTCGTGCTGTCTCTCTGTCCAAGTCTTTGATGATGGCAGCTAAAAGTATCAACTGGTGCTCCGAGATGCTCCCAGTAGTGTAACGCTTCAGGACGGGTGACCAAAGGAGATGATCGTTCATGAAGGCGAAGATTTGCGTAGCCAGAATAATGTAGCCGTGCGGTTCACCCTTATCAGGCACAGATAAAGAGATATCCAAACTACGGTGAAAAGCTTTGGACGGATGTCGAGCATCGTCCGAGTTAAGCCGTCCTTTCCCTTCTCCAGTTTTAGGCTCTGGCGGTGTGATGGTCTCCTCAAACCAGTGACCAAGGATGGGTTCACTATCTTCGTCTTCGTCCTCTTCTGCTGCACTACTCTCTTCTGAGCAGCTGAAATCGTCGTCATCGTAGTAGGTAGCTGAGTCGGAGAGCGACACCGTCTCACCATCACCCGTCTTCTGAACGCGCTTCAAGTTGCAAGACTTTCTGTAGCTAACGCAGGCGATGTGGAAGAGTAATTGAGTTAGAGGTACATCAGCCAATAGCCTTGAAAGACGCTGTCGGTGCGTGTAGTTGTCAGCCACGTCGAACCCGCTTAGGATTGGTTGTTCCCCCGAAATTACTGCTACCTCATTGAAGAGTCCTTCTAAGGAAGCGTTGGGTTCCAAGAACTTCTCCATGGTGCTCAATGCCTGAGAAGCTAACAATACCGAAAGGCCACCGAAACCCTGCTGTATTTTGGTCAAGTTTATTCGAGCCGCTTCTTTGTGTTTACTCGGTGATTTGCCCTTATCTTCTTTGGCTCCTTTCTCCGATCCCGCCTATTGAAATAAAAATATAATAGAACTATATTTATATAAAAAGAATAATTTAAATTTTATTACCTGACTCGTGCATGTCATTTGACTCTGGAGTCCAGAGAACAGCAGCCAGCTGGCCAAATATAGAAAGTTGTCGTAAAATAGCCGTTCACTTCGAGGTGATCGCTGAATGAAGGTGGCAATCGTTTGGTAGATTTCGACAGCGGTTTCAATCACGGTGATGGCTCCACTCTCCCATTCCTCTTCTCGGTTGCTACCCGTCATTGGTGTTGTAGTTGTGCTATTACCACTCGGGTTGAAAGCCGTTTTAGATGCAGTCGTGGCTACTGGAGTTCCACTCAAAACAGTAGCGGATTTCGTTGGAACGGGATTGACGGCAGCAAAGATACTGTGGGAAGTTGACACATGGAGAGAGGCCAAAAGGCTGCCCATGGCAATACTAGTCAAATTCCGTAGACGTTCTTTGGTAAGCGGTTCGAGCAAAGGTAAATTCAAGGCTTTCTTAGCCAGGAGTATGTCTTCTTTTAGGTGCGTTATGTTCTGTTTCACTACTTGTGCCTCACTGAGAGACGATGGAAGGCCGAGCCCGCATCCTTCAGTGGCTGCACTCCATTTCTCAGAGTAGCTAGCCAGGACGGGAAGAGCCTGACAGAAGTGAATGATGTCATCTGAAGCATTCAGATTGCACAAATTTGCAATATTCTGGCTACACACGATTGACTATATGATAGAAAAGAGAATGAAAGAAATATTACAAGAAACCGAAAATGATTCATAAAAATTCTGCGTACCAAATTTTGCGGTGAGTTGTCCTTCGTAGGAGATCCAAATTCACTCTCATTCATGAGCGCTGAGGATTTTTCAAAGATTGGTCCAGGAATTACGGACACGAACTGATCCAAGAGGGCTGCATTCAAGTCGGGTCGAGGTTTCTTGGTACCGTCAGTGACAGAAATGTCTTCTAAAAAAAAAAGAAAAAAAAATGTGAAAATTATAGGTGTTTCCTTTTTTATTTTAAGTGTGTAAGTGTGACTTATTACCTGAACTTGGTAGAACCACCAAATCTTTCAAATGATTCTCAAGTAGCTCAAAATCTGTATCATTTATTTCCAGAGTTCCAGTACAAAGTGCTTTTAGGGAAAGCAAAATGTGATTAGGCTGGATGACTCCGGAGCCAGCACTGTGTGATGACAAATCATTTGCAGCTTTCTTCAGGGAACCAAGAAGGGCTGGCATAATGGCTTTGCAACTGCTTGATATGATTCCAACCACTGAAGGGTTTTCTGTAAGAAATAAGATGAGTGGAATGTAGTTTAGAATATAGTTTACAAACAGCTGGTGGACTTACTCTGAGAGATGTTTCGGACTAGAAAGTCAGCCACAACAACACTCAACAATGGATGGAAACTGTCATCTAATGCTGTTGAAAAACTGGAGTGAAAATGGATACAACATTAATCATCATAATTTTAAATCATTGTAAGAATTGGGTTACCTCTTTCTGATGCATTTCGAAACATCAAGCAGATTGGCTTGCGTTTCGTTTTCTGTTTTACGTGACAGGCAGCCCTTCACTAGAATGGAATTCCAGTCCAAACCGGGGCTACTACCAGCCATTTTGATAAATGTACACTTACTTAATTAATCTGCAATAAAATTTAACCCCTTTTTTGTCGCAAATTAAACACTGACTGGCAATTTCTTCTTGCCTCTGTCGGACTGTCGGCAATCGGCATCGGCTGCGATGCAAAATTGGCAATCAGCTGGGAAAAGATTTACAATACACTGTTGCCGGTTTTACACATATTCACTTTTTTTTATTAATTGCCGTGCTTCCAGGCTTCCAGCTGACTGGACGCCTGGATCAGGGTTAATTCAGGGATTATATTCATAGGAGCAACCAAAACAGTGAATACAATCTTTCGTTTTTAAAAATATAACAACATCGCATTCGCTTAGTACACCCAAAAGCGTTGAATAGAGACTGGAGACGCTTCAGTTGTTGAGTTGTTGATACTGTACCATAGTGTTTTAGCTAATTTGAATTTTTGAATTTTCTTTTGTTTTCAAAATTTAATCTCAGAGTATCATTAAAAGCTAAAACCTATATTATTAGTTTCACGGATAAATTTGAACTTCAGAATATAAATTCGTATACCAAATAATTCTTTAAAACATCAACCCATTTAAAGCAAGTTGAGAATAAATCAAAATAAGGAAACATGATAACACTGTATTTTTCCAAGTCGCATAAAAAAAACGTCAAACTGAGAAGGGCGAATCGCCAAGTAATTGTTGTACAGGAAATTTCCATGTAGGCTTACAGTAGACCTAAATTGAACGGTTATTCTTAATCTATCAGCTCATCTTCTTTTAATATGGAATCCGGCAGAACAACTGTATCCAGATGAATCGCATATATGTGTAGAACTGAACTGTTATTTAAAATACACGATCTTGGTAGCTGCTGTCCGTTGGAGGATGAGGTTTTGGAGGAGGGATCGTGACGTGAGGCTGGCCGACACGACCCGGTCGACGCGGAGGGGCGAGGAACTCGAACATACTCTGTCCGTGTTGACCCAACATCTTGGAAAGATCGCACGGCATCGGGTCGGTCCAGAAAAAATCGTGATTCAAAGCGGCATCTGCATCCACTCGTTTAGAAGGATCGAGCGTGAGCAGTTTGTCCAAGAGATCGCATCCATAAGGGTCCTTCACATACGGTTTCAGACGTTCTAAATCGGGAAAATATTAAGATATATGTTCTAGAATTGATTTCATTTAAAATAAATTACCTTTAACTCTCCGCTTTTGTCCTTTAACAAGTTCCATTTTGTTGAATAAGTCCAGTTTCTCCACAGTAGGCCACACTTCGGGCGTAATTGAGCCGCACAGCTGGCAGATAAGGGTTAATTGATGCTGTTCAGTATTTCCCTACAGTAAAAAAAATATATATATATACTTTAATACGAGAGAGAAAATATGCCTATTTTGAACTAACCTGCATGATAGGACTACGCGTCCACATCTCAGCCATGATACAGCCAGCTCCCCACATATCGACGGGAGGACCATAATTCCTTTCACCCAACAGCAGTTCAGGTGGTCGGTACCACAATGTGACGACTCGATTTGTGTACCTAAATAATAATCAATATTGTAAATAAATAAATACATAATACATAAAAATTGGAGCAAGTAAAATTACCTATTAGGTTGATTATTTTTATTTAGGCTAAAGGCTCTGGCAAGACCGAAATCAGCCAATTTCAAGATTCCACTTTTTGTGATCAAAACATTGGCAGCCTTCATGTCTCTGTGTAAAATCTGTTAATTGAAATTGCATAAGTGATTGTTCAGGATAAACATAACATTTAAAACACATACCTTGTTGCTGTGAATAAAGTATAGGCCATTGAGCAGCTGTTGCATCACCTTCTTAATCTCACCCAGGGAGAACTTAACATTAGCATTTGAGAGGAGGCCGGCCAAATCATGCTCACAGAAGTCAAACACCAAGTAGAAGGTGGACTTGAATTTGTTCATCATAGTGGTTTTGGTTCGGCAGATTTCGATGAGGTTGACCACATTCTCATGCTTCAAGAGTTGAAGGATACGAATTTCTCTCAGGGCTGTGATGGGGAACTATTAGGGAAACCGGGGATATTATTGAAGGTGGTTTTGACATGATTACCATCGCGCTTTGACGATAAAATAAAACATGCCCTTACCCCTTCTTTCTCATTTTCCATCAACACTTTTTTGAGGGCTACTATCTTTTTGTCACGCTTGTGTCGGGCTTTGAATACCTCTCCGAAAGTGCCCTGTCCGATTTTGGCCATCTTCTCGTACTTGTTGACTTCATCACAGAATGGGAATTCTAATTCTTCTAGAAACTTTTCCCGATCTTTCGGGTTCATAGACGTAATGGAAGTATTCACAAATTGTGGACGGCCCGACGAGCTCGAATCGGACGCCATGTTTTCTACTGAAAATGACAGACGAAAAAAATGTAAACATGGAATTGGGAACAAATCAAACGTTGCCAGCTCGCACCCGAAATTTTTCCTCTTCTAAAAAAATTAAAATAACGATATAGGGATTTTGGGGAAATGTTTAAATTCTGGTGTTTAAAGAGCTGCTTTACACTGGTTTAAAGTTAAAACTAAATTTTTTATTTAAAAAGAAAATTACAGCGCCATAGTATTAGATAAAGGGATTAAGCAATTACTATTAACACCATCGTAGAGACCAGATAGGGCTGAATTTTTTAGCATCACGTTTTCTCCAACATCATTAAGACAGGAGTGAATGATCTATACCTACTCACTGAAAACTTTAATTAATTAACTAATCAGTAGATCCCTGTTAAATACATAAATAAGTAAAAAAAATTTCTTGGATCCCGATTAGAAGTTCATCTTTGTTGCTATTTCAGTTTATATATAAGAAGTGTTTCCAATATTTTCTATATGTATGTACGAAGAAGAAGAACTATATAACCATTTAAAGCTTTGTGCCCAGTCAGTGTAAACCTATAAGGTTAAAAAAAGTTATCATAGTGAATTCTTTGACAAATGAACTTTTTGAGTACCAGATAATTTTGAAAAATGTATTCAGCATCAATTTTCCAAAACACTTAAGTTCTACATCGAAATGTCACTCCGTTTACAGCATGGTAATGTGTTAAATTTAGTTAGATGTCTTCTACAGATCCTACGTGACTACGCTATAAGGTACGCCATCCCTATACAGCTGGCGTCGGCCCGGCGGGAGTTCTACTCGCTGGTGCCTGCGCGCTAATGGAACTATTATTTCCATTTTTAATTATATTTAACGCAGCTTCTGTTAGTATAACTAGCCACCAAGAAGCAGTGAATGTCAAAATGTACTTTTCATCATTCGAAATGTGGAAAAGGTTGTCAGAAAAACTAATTAAAAAAGTAATAACCACAAAATGTTTTTTAAAACGAATGTTGAGATGAACGTAAATTTAAACCTAAACTTTTGCGCTGCTATGAACGGATACTGTTGATTTAGAAACTTTATTGATAATGTCTGGAAATAGCATTCCGCCAATGTAATCCCCTAGTGGAAATTCTCAGGATATGGAAGTCGGACGAACTTCATTAACTGTGTCATCATTACACTAATGAAGAACTTTTCATCCTTTCCACCTACACGGATCTATCTAGGCTTTTACGCTCTAAAACTCATCTCCATCTCATTTCAAAGTCTTATATATTCGAGATGAAGTTTTAAAAGTTTCTTTGATTAGGTAAAGGGAATTTGCGCTTTTGCTATGCAACCAAACGAGCCGATGTGCGTGTAATCGGAACAAATTGAGAATTTGAGATGAAAGGTCCGCTCTTTTTAAAGAATTCATAGAGGGCTAAGTCTTTCCTTACATTTCATCCTCTAAACGCAACTATATCGATCATCATCTCGCAATAATAGAATCGTGCAAAAGGAATGGAGCGGAAGAGAGTCAAAAGCTAGATAGAAGGGCAAAGTTGATGCTTTATTGATTTTCGGGCTCGAGCGACCAATAATGTGCTCACGTGGAACAACCTGCTCCTAGCTCTCAGCTCTCAACGTTATCATCCAATTACAATTTCGCCAACAACGATAGCAAAATCGTGTTATGGTTTCTTTGATGGAATATATTCAATATTGTGATTCGTCTCATTAGTTTCGAATATCCACTTGTTCACTTATTACATTTTTTGGAGGAAAATGATGAATCGATATTTCGGGAGAGTAGAATATGCCTTGTCTCCAAATCTGACGGGACATTTATAACAAAGGATCCCCCAGGTATTGACGATGTCTCCAACGGCAACAGGCTGAAATTGCGAAACTGTACGCCATCTGATCCGTATAGGAAGCCGTATATAAAAAATAAGGGTTGGATACTCGGGGTTTTCTTCTTCTTCCCTTGCCTTAATTAGTCGACGTTTTTAGTAGAATCAATTCAATTAGTGGGTTGTAAAAGAAAGAAGACGTTACATGGGGAACAATTAGGAAGCGAGCGCATTTCTACGTAAAAGAAGATTGCTTGAAATTCAATCCCACAGCTAAAAGCACCGACCATGACATCCTTTTTACTTACAATCTAGAGTTGGAACAATATCTTTTTATCATAGAACTGGATGATTTGATCCTTGTTTGACATTGCCATTCATAATATCGATCTACACTGAATTATACAAGAGATATACCGAGGATCACAGAGTTTTTTATTTAGAAACTTGTTCTCCCAGCCGCTTTGATGCTTGTTACTTTGGTAGAACTCGTAGGATGAAGGCGGAGTTATACTCATGTTTGTCTCGCTACGTCCGCCTCCACACGGTGACGTCCGTGGGGGGCTGCCGGCAGCTTTGTTATCGATCAGAGCCGCATTCACGACCACTGCTATTTCCTGCAGCTGCAATAGTTTTGGGGGTGACAATCAACCCGCATTCTATACACGCCTAGTTTTCTCCAAAAATGAGAGCTCGTAATCAATTTATCTTTTCAAGCAATCACACGCTTCTTGAACAAGTTGATGGATGCCTATCGAAAAATAAAATTCTACACGAAACCCTGTCTTGATGACGATAGTTTATTGATCGTTTTTCTGTAGTCCGCCTCTCGGATTCAATGGGAGGGACAAAATAAAAGAGAGGAAAGCGTGGGTTGGCGCATGCGTGTGCACCCGACTGACACCTTTCCTCGTCGATATCCCGTTGCAAAAGCAGCAGTTGTTTCGAGGCCGTCATTTTCAACGGTCTGAGATATCTGTCACAACTTTGGGCAGATTCTCATTCTCAAAAATGGTTTATTCTCAATTGGTTCCAAACGAAATAAATCAAGATTGACGACATCAAGCAACTAACAGAAAAACAAAAGACTTTTCCACGCATTCCAGCAGTTTTGTGGTAAGGAAAGAGAGAATGGTGACGACGGGAACCTCTATCAACATCAGCAGAGTCGGTCGTCGCAATAGCAGTAGCTATGGGCTTCTGCTGATTGGGATTTTCTTCTTTCTAACGGTGCCAACCTTCTGTTCAGCCAGCAACCAACACCGAATCGGCAGCTTGTTCAAAGGTAAGCCCACCTTCAATATAATCACCTGCGAACGGATCAATAGTTGGCAGAATGTTGTGGTTCATTATATAAAAAAGTCTGCTCGTACGTCATCACGCAGCCAAAAGATGAGATTCTGAAAAGACGATAACGAGCTGGTTTATAATTGCAATTCATGCGCAGATGCTAACAGCCATCAGTCTGTGCTGGATAACAACAATGGACCAGAGGATCTGCTGCTCGAGGAGTTGGTTCGTCACTGGAAATGGGCCAAAGTCCAGCAGAAGTTACAGCAGCAAAATGAGGACAGGGCGTTGGACGTGACCGATGACGAGGACGAAGAGCAGGTCATGGCTAGGCCTATTTTCCGTCACTCTGAATCCAAAACGATTGCTGAGAACAGGCAGCAGCAAGTAGAGCCAGCAGTACGTCAACATCCATTTGCATATCGTCCAAACGAGCCAGGATTTAGCAATGACGATGCCGCCATTCAAGAGCAAAGAGAGCAGCTTAGTAATCCTATGAGAATCGAGCCTGGTACGCATAGTTACGAATTCAATTCAAAGAAGACTCGAAAGTGCTTTTTTCGCATGACATGAAGAACCTTTTTAAACTTGCAGGTAATGGCCTACAGCCTGAAAGCAGTGCTGTCGTCCGTGACGTCAAATCTATGGGACAGAAAGAGAACATTTTCGAAGAATTCCCGGCAGCTCCAGGACCAGCTATTGTGGCTGATAAGACATCTCAAAAAGAGCAAGTCCATGAGGATCTTTATCAACGTGATGGACCTGTAGCTCACGCTATGGTTCATCCCGAATATGAACGCGGCCATACCCGTAATCACGATTCTATTGCCGACATTTATCTCACTGGTAAATCCCTTTTAAAGTAAAAGGTTAATCTCTATTCTAAATTGACCTTTCGGTCTATTATTTAGCGCTAGTTGCTGGTTGCACCGCCTCGGCTGTCGCTGCCATTTTAGCCCTTGGAGTTTGCTTCTATAGGTGAGTTTCATAAAAACTTCACTTTGTTTTTAAAATGAAGTTTTGTTTTCATCTCATAAACTGCCTCTAATGGAAGCGAGAGGGCAAACATGGTGGAAGCAGTAGAATAGCACTCTCCAAATGTCACGTACCGTATACGTGAACTGTACTGACGCACGTGCGGCGCTGTTTATACTACTAGATAAGTTTATGGAACGCGAAGAAGAGCTCATAAGTTTTCATCGAGTCTTACTTTCGTTTGCAGAGCCTCTCACTCCTTATTATTGATCTTTGAAATTTGTTTTGGAACGAGAAATGTTATTATAACTATTGAAGCCAAGGCCAGGGTGTATGAGCATATGTGGCATTGAATCGTGTTACGCGACACCTGCCGAGACGCACAAAGCACTTGCTATTGTCTCTCTTACAATGGTTACCATCTCCTTGTGTCGCGGGAGAGAGAAAATAGAACCTGCCAGAGAATAACTGAGAATCTTCTTTCATGTTCAGATGGCAAAGACGAGCAAAGTCAGCTCAGGATGTTGAATATCCTGCCTACGGGATCACCGGACCTGGCCCGTCTCCCAGTGGGAAATCTTCTTTGAAGTCATCTCCGTCGTCATCTACTGCTCCCAGCGGACTAGTGAGTGGATGGGGTACCAAGTCTCCCAAACTGGCCGCTGCGAGTGGTGACAAGAAATTGGCTCACTCGGCTCACATGTTCCACTTCCAGCATCAAAAGCAGCAAGTTATCGCTATGGAAAGGTATATTACAAATTGCAATTGTAAAGAGTCATCATTTTTTAAATTACTTACGTTCATTTTTAATGTAGCCATTCGGGATGCGAGCGTCGTGGTTCCAATTCTGGTGGGGAGAGCGACGAGGACAATGAGGAGGGCGACTACACCGTCTACGAATGCCCCGGATTGGCACCAGTAAGTTATTCAACTTTTGAATTGCACAATATGTTACGCATTTGCATATTATATAATACGTAAACAAAGTTAGACGAGCTTCAACTTATTCACGCATGTTTGATTTTAGACGGGAGAAATGGAAGTTCGCAATCCGCTTTTCGAAGACAACCCAACGCCGGCTTCTCCAGCTCTTACCAAACGTCAAGCTGAGTAAGAAAAAAGACAACAAATCATCCAGAAGTTGCAAAAAAGAAAAAAAGAGAAGAAATTGACATATTTACAACTTACACGTTACGTGTTGTTACAAAAATCCCTACCTTTCTCTCTCTCCATCCTATTTTCTATACCCTATTCTTTCTTCAATGTCTATATTATTATATTACAGTATAGTAGTACAGCAAAAATTTTAATTTCCTTTCTCGGCATCAAAGCATATATTATGTATATGATTAAAATAGAAAGTACGATATTTCCCTTCGACATCACAATTTCCTGCTGGTTATTATTATTATTATATTCTTCGTTAGCAGAAACACGTGAAATATATATATCAATACACTATTTTGATGTTCGCCATCATGCCAAGACATCAAAGAGAGCTCTAAAATACTACGGAAGAAATAGAAAAAGGGCGAACATTTATAAATATAGGCCTTGCGCAGTTGCACCAAAGATACGCTTCATAAATCTTGTTTTTCAAATTTAAAGCAGTGATGGGCGATCAGCAGTGTTGTTCGTTTTAGCGGCAATTTTAGACAGCACTTCCTGCTCCTGTCTCGCCTCAACGAGAAAGATGGATTCCTTGTTCTCCTTGGCACTGAACCGGTCGATATTGTCGTAGATTATGCCGTTGAGGCCGAGGCTTTTCAAATAGCGAATAACGGCCGTATCATTGTTGTCCTCGCCCCAACAGAATAATGTCAGCTCTTTACTCTGCACCATGGCAACCTGGTTGGGATCACGAAGGATGTCTTCAGCGTGAACACATAAGCCCTTTTTTTTAGAAAAAGAAAAAGTCAATAAAACTGCTAGGAACATGACATAAAAGGGTTTCTTGATTGAGGCTTACAAGCAGTCCTACAGAGCGAGCAAAGTGGATGCCCATTGGGATGTTGTGAGTGCGCGGGTCGTGGTAGTCCGAGTACTTGACCGTGATCCCTTGGGTCAAGAACATAACTGGGTACTTGTTCTGTTTCAGACGCAACCTTAAAACCAAGTAATATATAAAGTTACGTGCGAGCCAATTAAGAGAGAGAGGAAAGTAAATAGTTATACATGGTGCAGATATCCGGATGAAAACAAGAAAAGATAATCTTCCTCGACCCTCCGTACTGCAGCACTGGTTTAATAATGGTATCGAGATACAAGTTGAGTTCGAAAGGGTGGTACAGCTCAAAAGTTCCATCCTGTTTATAAAGTTAGCAATATAAGTCATTGGTAGTGTGGTGTACCAACAATAGAGGGGAACGTTCATTCACCTTTAATTGCATAGTCCATTTGATTTCGACGTTGAAGCCAACATGGGGATCAAAGTGCTCGAGGACGTGCTGCAAAGTTGGGAACGGTTGGTGATCGTCGTACTCATCATCATTCAATTTAGGAACGCGGGTACTCTCTTTGACGTGATAGATTCTCAATTTCTGAAGCTGTAATTTATATGATATATATAGATTAAAACAAATATATAGAAATCTAAATGAATTATACCTGAGCTAATGTGAGTTCTTTGACGGGAAGATGGAGCAAGTCGTGCGGAACTTGTCCCAGCTCTTTCCCCTTCTTCATCATCGCAGTACACACATAAAAGTCATGGTATATAACAGGAATCATGTCCTTAGAAAGCTGCACGTCAAATTCGATCATGTCCGCTCCATGGTTCTGTGCATTCGTCATGGAAGCAATCGTATTCTCCCGAATGGCCGAGCAACTATATTTAATATATTTCATAAACATGTTTATATTTACTCTACCGAGATATCATTTATAGATATTACCTTTTAGGGGCTTCTTTGAAAGAGCTACCGGAACCACGGTGACCTACTTCCAAGCCCCGCCATGAATGCTTCCAGTGACGGGCATATGAAACGGACATGTCGCACCGGAAGTCCTTCATCGGTCTCACGATCAAATAATCGACTATAAATAGACAATAATAATGTCAGAAATCAGGTTAATACACAAGTTATTATATCCTTATTACGCTTTAATTTTCCAATAGCCAGGTGTTTTGTGCTTGTTATGGGGACGGTCACACTTCCTTCGCTTTCGGATAAATTGCTGTGGACGACGTAGCAGAGCCCAATGTGTTGCGGGACATCAGCAGGGTTCGATGGGTTGTGAATGTAAAAGTCGATTAAAAATGCCTAAAAGCAGAGCCTCGTTTTAGAATATTGTTATGTTAGAAATTTAAAAGGGACTTACAATAGATTCTGGTTTAAGGACATGGGCCTGGAAAATAAGGTAGGAACCAGCCTCCAAAGGACGGCCAAACTGTTGCTGATGCTGGAACTCGCAATCATCTGTATTCATCGCCTTTAAAAATTCAAAAAGCTTTACCAAATTCGACTAAAAAGCAGTGGCATTCTTAGGGCACGAAATTAGGTATTCAAAAGGTTTTCCATTGCCAATGAAATGCTTTTAGTCTAAAGTTGTTTTGTTTGAAGGAATCAATTACCGCCACTTCGACGAAAGGCCACACTTGGAAGGAATTGCGAACATCCTGGACATCTAAACTTTCATCCATTCCATTGCTTTGTGAGCTGGGCTGGCTATTGACATCAATAGGAGTAACTTTCACGCGAAACTTCGGAGGAAGAATTAGTTTTAAAAGTGTTATAGTAATTTGTGCAAAAAAAAATTTACTCACTGTTTTCCCTTCGAGGGATTTTTTCCACATTTGAACTGGGTCGTTGTACAATTTAAGTTGAACCACCGTCTGTTTGGTTAACCAGCCTCGATCGATTTTGGTCTCCCCGTTGTAAGTGCCAAAGAGATCGACGAGCAGAGAAGAATCGTCCTGCCGAACTTTACATGCAAAAATTAATAAAAACCGATTGTTGAATTCATTAATTTTATGTTACAAACCATCAGGTTTGATAGATCTTGGTGTTATATTTGTTTCCCAACGTCTCACGATCAAGTCTCGGGACCCTCCATTAATATCTGCACTACCAGCTTGATCCACTACAATACACGTAAAATAGCGGAAAGAAATATCGTCGTCGTCCTTCAGCTTCACTTTACCTTCCCAAATCTCCCTTCTGTGATTTAGAATCCAAATTAATTTATCATTAGATTGAGGGTATACAAGTCAGATGATGTCTGGGTAATAATAACTCACTTGTCTGGTGAATAATCAGAGGAGCATTTTGTTAGCAAAACACCATTTTCATGATTCCAGCTACCCAGCTCAGGGCAGCTACCAACAACTCCAACACTTTCTCCAGCGGAAGTATGTAAAGTTACCCGGAAAACCCATTCTCTTCCCAACATCTAAAAAAAAATAGGTTTTCAATCAGTATTATATTCTTTAAATTATTGGATTTAGATAAACTTGCAATTACTTTTAAAATAGATGAGGAAATTGTTGGTGTTCTACTTCCAGATTACTTTGCAAAATAGGTAATACTCCTGTGGGTATAAAATAGAAGATAAAACCTGTGTAAAAAATTTAAAACCAAAAAAAAAAAATTCTCACCTAGGCACTATTATGGTTCGTCCCCGCCAAGTAATTGAATGAGCACTAACTACGCGTGATCAGCAGTAAAAATAGACTGCATAGAGTTTCGTTGTTCGTGATCGAAGTAGTTGTGATGATGATGTTTTATCACCAAGCAAACAGAAAAGAAAATATCTGCTTATAACTGGTTTTTGGAATGAATTTCTCCACATGGATTGAGTTCCACGGAGATATCCATTGTGTGAGGAAGTAGGCTAAAGTATTGAGTTTCTAAAAAAAAAGGCTTATAGCTGACGTGCTAGATAATACATAAACACGTATTCAAAGATTTCAACACTATTTCGTAACGATTATGCCGTTCAGAAGCAGACGACTTACTGTAAACGAAAGCTCGAAGTCACGAACAAATGATACCAAAACATTGCAACCTGTAGTGAACCTAATCTAGAAATCGTAGGCGGTAAACCAAATCAATATTTTATTATTTTAAATTAAAAAAGAAACAAAGAAACAAAGAAAAAGCCTGGTTATCTCTGGGAAAAACTGCAAAAATTCAATAATTTTCAAATAAAAAATAATTTTCAAATCAATACTTTCCTAGTAAAAAAATTTCCATCCATGCATCAACATTTTTAAATTCAACGCCGTGCTATTATAGTAAGTTAGTAACTAAATTCGTCCGTTTTTTAACTTAAATATTTTTAATGACGTAAAACAATATAAAAAGTAATATTGGTTAAATCAGATGAATAACTGAATTTTTTATTTGATTTTCTTGATACATAAAAGCAAAGGGAATAAAATGCAACCCCTTCAACGCAGGTCCCGACGAGATTCGAACTCGTGATCTCCTGCTTACTAGGCAGGCGCTTTAACCAACTAAGCCACGGGACCTTATTACACTACCCTGACAAAGGTTGAATAAAACAGTTGATAGGCACTCTGATCACCTTTTTAACTTTTTCAATTATTATTAAGTGCTTTGAATTTTATACTACAATCTCATGTTCCCGGAATTTTCATTAACACTATCACTCAATATTATACATAAAAGTTGAACCATTATGTTACTTTATATCTCTCTCTTTTCAAATCAGCCGCGTTACTATTTTACTTTCATAATGCAGGGTACATTGAAAAGTTGAAAAATTAAAATCAATGTAAAAAGGGGAAAATAATAGGGACAACGTATTTTACCAACTGCTTTAGTGCAACTAGAGATTCAAACATGATTTTTTTTTTTACAATATGGTTCTCCATCTCTTCCCCATCAAGATTCAAAACGTAATCAGAAATATTATACATCCTAATATTCATACGGTAGTTATCTAAATTTATTTAGATCTTTGAAAAAGTATTACGTAATCAAATCATCGGTCTGTGTTGGTCAAGGTTGCCACTTTGGCTAGTACTGTTGCATTTAAAATTGCAAATCGTCTGCTCTTCATCATCACTTCATCAAGTCAAAGTCAGGACTCAAGGGTCCAACAGACTAATTGAAACTCTCAAGAGTGGCATATTACTTCATTTTACGTGTTATTAGACTATTGGCAGCTGATAGCCTGAAATAGTGAAATCGCATCTTATTCATTGATGTTCGCTAAATCTGTCAGAATAAGAATATTCGCTCCTTCACACTCATCATTTCACACGACGAGGTATGTTTACATTTTTCCGTTTTTGTAAATTTGGCATGTTATGCATGCATGTAACCAAGACTAGAACCTGATAAGAGACAAATGAGAATGTAACAAAATTATTTGATGTATTTATAACACTTATAATTGGTCTATTTCCAACAAAGGAAGCTGAGTAGGTGCAGCAGCATAAACTGCTTATATTCTTTATTACTTACCAATCAATTGACAGCTATAAATTGCATGTTTTAAAGTAAGATATGTTTAAGAGTTTACACTAGTACTTGAGGAACATCATATCTAAGATTGTCCAGCATGTGCCAATATTTATAGTTGCTGCTGGTTTGCTGCTCAATAGTATTTTGAATTTATTTATCAATTTTATTTTTTGAATTTACAGTGCAGAAAAGCAAGCTGCAGCTGTCATCTAATAGCCATTCAGACTCGAGCACATCTTCAGTGTATTATTACTCTCCCATCATCCAGTCATCAGCTTTGTAACTAAACGTTGTTTCATAGCTACTGAACTACGCGTTACATCACACTAGTACAACTGCACGAGCCTCGCCGTGAATAATTAGCTTTAGCGTTCAATACAATCCGGTATGTATAATATTATGTAGTATACATACTATAATACCAAACTTGTAAAAGTTTTGCTTTATTTTTTATTTTTGTAAATATATTATTAACAAGAAAAGAAGGAGAGCTTCAGCAATGGGGGCTTTTTTTAGCCGTGCTGAGGTGAAATGTCCTTTCGAGCCACTCACGTCCCTTGCATCGATGCCGCCAATGGGATTACGTCAAGTCCAAGAGATAGAAAACCACATTTCTACAGGTGGCTGTCATCATCCTCCACTGAAAGATCTTGTCTACCATGGATGTTACGATGGTACCACTCCATTGCTACTGGCCTGCAAATATGGTGACCTCAAAGCTGTCAAACGCATCATCGAAAGCTGGGGAGTGGATGCTCGAGCTACTGCCGTCTACTATATGCATTTCGGCTGGCAGGTAGTCACACACATCACGAATTTTGGTTTGGAAGATGGTCCACGTGAGCCTCAATGGATCAAAATCGAGGACGCAAGCCCACTGTTCGTCGCAGCTAGCAATGGGCACTTGGACGTCGTGCGGTATCTTCTCCAGAAAGGAGCAGACCTCCTCACCAAAACGACCTGTGCGGCTGACAGTGAATACGACGGGTTGACTCCACTTCACGGAGCTTTCTTCATACTTGACGATATTGATAATGCGAAGACAGCTTCTATGGCCCGCTTATTGCTGGATTCCGGAGCCAACCCTTATACTCTGCCATCCGAAGGAACCCCCATTTGGATGAGGCACACTTGTGGCGTGGAAGCCATCACAGCACTCATTAATCATGGACTGGACTTGACGCACCGCGATCCGGACTCTTTTACGACAATCCTGCACCACTGGGCCAGACCTCACTTTGATATCACTGAAGAGCAGTCTTTGCGCATCGTCAAGCTACTGGTTGAAAAGGGTGCCGACCTACTTGCCCGAGACAGCGACGACTTTTCACCTATCTTGACAGCTGCTGTTCGTGGCAATTTTACTGTTTTGGATTACTTTCTGGAGAGAGACGAGATCCCCCGAATGGACAAGATCAACGCCCTGGAACTGGCCGGTTCCGTCATCCTCGGAGGTTCTCAAAATGCTTCTCTACGTCCCAAGGCCTTTGAATATTGGCGTAGAGCCCTTCAACTCCGTCTGGCTACCGAAGGATGCGGTCCTATCCACAAAACACCCTTGAATCTTAGGAAAGTAAAGGCCGTCGAATGGGTCACTTCAGCTCAATTGGAAGAGGTCATCCAACATCCCTCCGAGCACATAATTCAATCATTCTTTGTCCAATTTCGATTCGTCGTTTCCAGCCAAACTTGGTTGGCATTTCGTCTTTTTGATTATTCTGTAGAGCGAAGGCAGCATGAATTCTACAACACAAATGGATTCGATATTGTTCTGCACATGCTCTGGGCAAAGCTCGAGTTTTTCAGCCGTTTTATCTTTCAAGATGACATGGATGAACCGACCCCAACACCTCCGATGCGGATACTGGATACTATTGGAGATCTTGTGAAAGTCTTATCAATCATTCAAAAAGACTACCCCCTTCTTCTGACCATCGAGAACATGAAGACATCAGTACAGCTTATATCGGAAACGGATCATTTCTACATGGCAGAGTGCTTAGGTACCACCTCCGAATACTACATGACTATCCTGCTCCAACTCGTCAAACTTCTGGCTAGTCTACCTCAAATGCTGAACGAACCTGGAGGAAGGGCTGGAGCCAGATCGTCGAAATCCCCTGAAACTGTCATGAAGGAAAGTCTAATTGATTTAGTTCAGCGAAAAAGACGCGATTTAGATGGTCGAACCTTGCTTATCATCGCGTGCGACACCTTGTTAACTTCCAACAGTCTTGTGGCCGTCCTTCGCCTCCTTCTTGACCATGGAGCCGACCCCAATGCTTGTGACCTAATTGGAGACGCACCCCTTCATGTTCTGGCCGAGTTCAACGGAGAGGTTGTTGATGCTGCCGCAAATTTGCTCTTGGAAAAAGGTGCCCATCATGATCGAGTCAACAAATCTGGAAAGACGGCCTTAGATGTCTGGATGGAGTGCCACGAAGGAGCCAACGGATGGAAGGATCGTCCCAGCTGGTGCCGCCAGTCCGTCCCGCCTCTGTTGATGTGTCAATGTGCCCGAGTCATTCGTGTGAACAAAGTGCCTTACAAGGATGAGCCTTTGATTTTACCCGTAACTCTCCATCCATTCGTTGAGTTCCATTAATTGGGTTTTTGTTCCAAAATTGTCGTTCTTCTTTCTCCCTTTTCGTTCATTCTTTGAAATGCGCGTTTTTGGTCTTTTTCATAATACAAAAATTGTTTGGAAAGTAGATGCGCTTATCTCCTATTTTAATGGTAGAAAGAATACATACTAATACTAATAGGTAAAATCACTTAGTTGAATTTGCTCCTCTTTCACGTATTTTATGGGGTTTTAATTTATTATTAAAAGGAACGGTGCTATCGCCTATCGATTTTATATTTGTACGAAATATCTCCCCTGCTCCCCATGGCAGAGGAATTAATAACATCGGTAAATGGCTCCTGGTTGAAAGCTAGATGAGTTCCAAGCCTCGCAACCACCAATTTTGGGAATGTTTGGTACTGGGAATAATTCAAAGAAAAAACTTGCGTCTTTGCTGAATAACCGATAAATACCGAAGAGACACCTAAAAGGCAACCAACTACTGGATCGAACGAGTCATTAAAAATGTCATGTGGTTCTCATTATTCGAAAAAAACAAACTTGTTTGTCTAATTGGGCCTGGATTAAATTAAATGAGTTTCCTTACAATGTTACTATATGGTTCTAAGAAATGAAATGAAAGACACGGCATTTTAAATAATTCGCAATATACGCACAAGGGAAGCTAAGTCAAAGTATGATCATTTTCATTACCGGTACGTCAATATATTTCCTTCGTTGATAAAAATTAATTTTTCTATTATATTATCGTGCACAGATTCTTTGGTTTCATGCGGTCAGCAACAAATTATAAAGAGCTCCTCTCTTTCTGCCTTATTTTTGCCACTCTATCGAATCATTTCTTGCTATTCAATCTACGATTTATAAAACGGACTATTTAAAATAAAATCTCTATCATAATATTAATTATTATAGTACCTAGATTATAATTCCTTTTATTCTCATATTTTGAAGAATGTGATTGCAAAGGCACCAAATAAGAGTCCGCCGGAACCTCCAACAATGCATCTTTCGTTTTTTAAAGCTTTCGGTCGACGTATCGGCACTATAAAATACAATTTTGTTTATCATAATCACATGGTTATTAGTTAATTTTGTATTTAATACCACATTTAGGCTCATCTCCAGACCAATTTTTATTTTCCATACACTTCCGATGATGTTCATTATTGAGTTTGGAATCCTCCGACAATTGTAGTGATTTATCCAAACAGCTGACGTAAATTAGTTCAGTATTACGCGGGAAACTACCGTTAGTTTTGTTGATAACAAAGCCTCCCAATTGAAATCTGACTTCCTTTTCCGAATTGTGTTTGAATTCGCACCAATTAGGATCTACAGTTGCACATCGGATATTACTATCATTTCGAAATAGTTTATTTTAAACTTGATAAAACAGTAAGACACTCACGGCAAACTGGCGTTGAACCATTCCAAGTATTATTTGATTGGCATTCGATAAATTCAGTGCCTTTTAATAAGGTGTTGGTATCGGGATTCAAGCACCTGTACCGAACCACTGTACCTAATGGATACATTTTGTTCTGTTCATAAAAAACCATCATTATATACTAAGAAAATTTCGAAAAATGAAATTCTTTTTTTCAATACCTTTCTCCTTAAATCTTCCGCTCCCGTGCTTAATTCTGTATTGTTAAAAAGTGGTTCAGACCAGTCATCCGAGAGGCTTTCTTTTACTAGAATAGCCTGCCTATTGCCGACTGGCGGAACTAAACAAGACGCTGTAAACATGAACATTTGCGCACTTTAAAATCTTCTAAATAATTTAAAAGAGTGAAATGTTAGGTACTTCAAACTCACCATGGGCTACATTATTATTGCTAATTATTATAACATTAAAAGCCAGAACGACTGTTTTTGACAATGAAGACATAGGAAAACTTGTTCGCCCCATCTTCAACAATAAACTTGTAAGTTTTCTACCAAAGACGAACTGACGAAATGAAACGCAGAACCATAAAAATACTGATACCAGTTCACCACATCCGCGCAAAGTTTGGTTGCATTTTGAATAGTTTAGATAATTTTGAATAGTTGTCAAGCTGAAACTCAAACAAACGAATGAACCACTTCAAATTGAGAGATCCGGCAGAGTGCTAAAAGATGGATTTTAATGTATTCTCTTTTATTTCACTCAAGGTGAAATCGTGTAATACTGTATTCATTTCTGTTAAGCAGCTCTTGGTCAACGAAACTCTTTTTCCAAAATGATATCTATAGTATGATTGTATTTTTAAAAAAAACATTATTTATAGAAATCACCAAGGTCACAAAAACCAACTCGTTATAATAAACTGTATGCGTGTATACACCACTGATTCAATTTCTTTCACAATTCTTTTCTTCTTTTTCCATTTGTTAAAAACATTTACTATGAGGATAGCTGGGTTATGTAGAATAATAATGATCTAAAAATCCCATTTTCCAGTGAACTCCAAAGTGTATTTTACTATTTCAATTTCATGACTACTTAAAAAAAGGGAGGAAATGGGAGAGGTCTTGGGGTTGAACTTCGTGCACAACTAAAATTTATTTTTCACAAGACTCATCAAGGCAGCATCCGACTGTTGGTCCAAAAGAGTTGATAGCGGCGGAGGACGGCATGCCATAAGTCTGGCAGTTCGATGAACACCGAGATCGACCTCAGCCAGAGGTCGCGTTCCATCCGGTAACTGAAAACTTTCAAAATCAATAGTATGAACGAGTTGCCAGCATTTTTCCCTCCCAGCATAGTAGTTGACAACTTCCGCCATTATAGCACCGATTTGATTGTCATGAGCTATTTTCGTGAAGAGAGCGCAACACGTAGGATTTCTCATTCCGATCAATCGTTGGCCTCGATAGTCGCTCCTCACTGAAGCGTTCCAGAGATGCAAAATCCGATCCGTTTTGTAGAGGGCGTAAAGGTCCGCTCCCTCTTGCAACTTAGCTAAAATGGCTCTAGCGAGCCAACCCGTGGACCTATCATCAGGATCCACCCAATTTGGTGCCGGTGATTCACCTCTTATTCTCATAGTTAGAGATTGAAAGGCTACCAAACAACCTGTGCTCTTCTCTCTAACTACGATTAAAATTGACGTGGGATGTTGGATACAGTTTTGGAAGCGGGTTCTCGTCCAAGCGCGCCTCTCCTCGTTGGTAATGGTAACATTGTCCGCCGAATAAATTTCACGAATAGGGCTGGAGCTGAAGTAAGTCTCTTCAGCAAAATTTGCCACTTCCTCTACTTCCTCTTGTTTAGCGATCGAGTAGACCAAGATTTCTTTTCCGTTCCGGGCTATCTGTTCCAGCATTTTTTATGATGCGTTGGGATATATCCTTTAATAGTTCACCTGTAATACTGGATACACATCGAAAAGTTTAGCAAACACTGAGTTTTAACGGTAAAATAAACCTTGATATGAACGATAATGGTTTAGGCAAAACTTGGGTATTACTTTGATTTTATCCACTCACTTATGACAAGCCTTAAATCTGATAAATCAGATTTTAGAAAACCAAAATTAGCCCTTGCATTTCAATGGAATCGATGTGAACGGATACAATATAGGGGAAGTTTAGAGCCTATTTTCTCTTGTTAAATCTAAACTCTTTGGTGTGGACAAGATGTTATCTCGGTTTAATTTTCAAAGTTTAATGAAAATCTGGAGTTAAATTTAGTGTGGTTTAGCGATAAACTCGAGTTTTACCCTAAACTCGAGTTTAGATACTCGGTGTGAATAGGGTATTAATTGTATCATTGTCATCCGTTTTGACAGCATCATCACTGTTAAAAATCTTTCTCTCTTTTCAAGAACTTTAAAAACCCTCGAAAAGCGAGTAACTTTTTTCGGGGGGTTTTAACCCTTGAAATTTAGCCTAGAAAGAGATTTTGATGGTGGAGGGTTCTATAGCTCAATATTCGAGGGTTTTAAGCCACAAAATTAATCGATATAGAGAAACACTATTGAGAGGATTCGAACATGGGTTCTAAGATGAGAATGCGAACGCTTTACCATCTGAGCCATGCCGACACAACATGTTCACTCATTATTTCATATAAAAATTCAGTAAATATCGAGTTGCTCTTGCCTATATATTTTAAAAGTTTATTTCAAAAGGCTAGATTTTTTCTAAGTTGCAGAATGCAAATCAAACCCCAAAATAATAACTTTCGAATCGTGTGCCGTATTTGCGTACTTACGATAGCTCACTTGGTAGAGGGGTCGAAACATAATAAGAGGTCGTGAGTTCGAATCTGCTCTTTTTTTAAAAATTTTGAAATCTACCTTCACATCTACCATAAACCCTCGGTTTTCAAGGGCCTTATTTTGAAAACCGAAACCACATCTTGCTTTTCAAGTTCTTTGAATACTCGATAATTTGAAAAAAATTTAACAGTGATATATATAAGCATTATATGTATTTCTAATAAATATGAAATGTAAGTATGCTAATAATAATGGTATACTACCATTACTTACTTTATAGTGATGCTATGATCTTCTCTGTACGAGGAGCAAAAGTTGTCTGTGAGGCGTCAAAGGGATCAGACAATTTATACATAAGTATTTAAGTTAGTTGGCTACAATGCTATTGCTATATCGATATTTATGCTAGCGTACTACAAATATGCAACTCTAGCGTAGCTATTAGGTGGTATCATATATCTGTTTCGACTTAGGATAACCTTAGATTTGGTCATTAAGAGATATATGGATGATATATGATGAGCAAAGCGCTACACGTGGCTAGGGCGATAATAACTTGGATTTTAAATATGATCTAGTAGCTATAAATGAACTGCGCACAAACTTAACATGTAGTGTTCGTAAAAAAATTTACAATCAAACCAACAAAACATTTATTCTTGCGCTTCGAGTACTAGTCGAAATGCTCGTCCTTTACTTTTATTTGGTAATTAATTAATATCAAACAATGCTAACAATCTGTCGCACTTTTGTCGCCGCAACCATTACGAGATTTATCAATAAGACTACAATATATTATTACTTGTTCGATGATATTGGTGTCATCTTGGTTTTTATTAATTATCTAAACTTTGAATACGCTATTAAGTTAACCGCACTTAGTTATTGGTCAGAGTTTTTATGCTGGCATACATTGTACGCTAGCTATTTAATGGATTTATCGGCTTCCGGCTTCCCAACAGGCAGGGCCGGCCCAGCCTGGCCTCCCGGCACCAAGCACTTATCGATCGTTTTTTATGAAATTTGATAAAATGTTCTGCTAATTTTGGAGGTCTGACCCCTCGGAAGGCCGTGGCCTCCCGGCACGTGCCCGTGGTGCCCATAGTCTAAACCGGCCCTGCCAACAGGACATAGTCAGCGTTTTTACTTGAAATATGATTCCATGGTTTTTTTTTTGTTCATATACCACCATCAACCCGCTAGGGTTACACGCAGTACACATTCATTTCTAAATATGTACCTTGAACTAGCGCTGCACCCAAACAAGATCTGCTCCTCGTATCGACCGGATGGGACAGGATTTTTTTTTTTTTTTGGTTTTCAGATTAATGAGAGAAGAATTAAAAGAGAAGAAGACGAAAGAGATTAAAGAAGAAGAAGAAGAAGAAAAGAGAAAACATGGAGTATGGAGTATTAGAAATTAACGGTAGATGGCGTAGAACGCTCATCGCTCAAGGGGGGAAAGGCCATAAGGGAGCCATAAGGCCACAAGGAGGCCATAAGCGCCGGCCAATCAGAAGCGAGGAAAAGCAGGGAAACAAAGGTTTTCAGACCCGCTCCAAGAGGGAGGAAATAAGAAGGAATAGAACCTTCGGTAATCAATCGATCTTAAAAGCTTTATTTATGTATGACCATTTTTAAAGATTTTAAGGAATGACGATCCCGCGTTCGATATTATAACTACTCGTTTTATCCTTTGGTCATTATATCAGTCTTGCGTGCTACCTCATAGGTAATACACGCTCGTCATCTCCTATTATACTTTAAAATAAAAATTTTGAAAGATGAGCTGCATTCAAAATCCTTCAGGTTAGCTTTCTTTTCATAATAATGTAAAAAAAATACCACTCTATAATAGATTCAAATTTTCTTGTAAAAGTTATTGATCGCATCGAAAAAGATGGCAAAATCATAAGAAATCCTCTAGAATATGACGCATTGACGCCTGCATTCCGAATATTTCATTTGCTGAATTTATGTTGGAAAAAATAAAACTAAGAAAAAGAGCGCTTAAAGATGAGTAACAACAAGGAGTAGAGGATGACTATCAGATGCTCAAGCTCAACAGTTTCTTCGGCAAGCCCCTATTCCTATCTGGAAGCATTGGTAATGTTGGAGGAGACGGAGGCAGTCGCCAGTCGGCTTTCGGTGCTCCCGGAAAACCAACGGTCAACGAAATTTTTTTGTCGAAATATATGGCATATTTATTACTATTGTATTTTAATTTTAAAACGTAATCACCACGGTCACAAAAACCAACTCGTAATAAAAAAAAATTATGCATGTATACACCTCTGATTTAATAAATTATTTATAATTTTCTTTCACAACTCTCATCGTCTCGTTTTGTATTTCTTTTAAAAACAAAACAAATTGAATAAGAGCACTAAATTCGAATCGCTGTGTTATATAAAATAAAAATAGTCTAAAAATTCAATAGCCAAATAGTGTTTTTCAGAATGTGTTATACTTTTCCAATTTCATGACTACTAAAATAGGGAAGAAATGGGAGAGGTGGGGTTGGAATTCGCACACAATTACATTTTACTCTTTTGGAGACTCTTGATGGCGGCATCCGACAGTTGGAGGAAAAGATTAAGTGGTGGAGGACGGCAAACCAAGAGTCTTAAAGTGCGATGAACGTCGAGATCGATATCGGCAAAAGGTCGCTTTCCATCCGGTAGCTGTAAAGTCTCATAATGAATTGTGTGAATGAGTTGCCAGCATTTTTCCGGTGCAGCCATTATAGCACCAATTTGATTACCGTGTGCTATTTTCGCGAAGAGAGCGTGGCATATGGCATTCCTCATTCCGATCAATCTTTGGCCTTGATAATCTTTCCTTACTGCGGATCTCCAGGCTTTCAAAATCCGGTCCGTTTGGTAGAGGGTGAATAGGTTCCTTCCCTTAATAACGAGTCAACCCGGGTACCTATCATCAGGATCCACCAATGTTTCCACCAGTACCTCACTTCTTTCTCTCATAATTGAAGAAATAAAGGCTACCAAACAACCGGTGTTTTTCTCCCTTACTAAAATCGACATGGTATGTTTGAAAATCTTTGAAGACAGTCTCTCCTGTAAGCGAGCCTCTCCTCGTCCGTGACATCTTCCAATGAAAACATTTCACGGTGTGGGCTTGTGCTGAAGTAATACTGTTCAGCGACGCTACTTCCGCTACTTCCTCTGGTTTCGCGATCGAGTAGATCACGATTTCTCTCCCGTTCTGTGGCATCTGTTCCAACATTTTCATGACAGCTGCTGATGATGTACCGTATTCGAATTTAGGATCCTTAAATCGTTCACCTGTAATTTTATCATTGTAATAATTTTTTTTTCAGCATTAAAAGCATGACACATGCCAATAAATGTTAAATCTTAGTATGGTAATTATGGAATACTGGCATTACCTACTTTTTAGCGATGATATGATGTTCACTATTCGAGGAGCAAAAGTTGTCTGTGAGGCGTCAAATTTGGAACAGGTAATTTATGCTAATTAGTTAGCAGTGCTTTATCCATATTTATGCTAGCGAACTATAAATATATGCAGATGAGGTATAGCGTACTAGGTAGTATCATATATCTGTTTCGACTTGTGATCCTTAGATTTGATCATTTGGAGTGATGATGAGCAATGCGAAGCACGTGGCTTAGGCGATAATAATTAACCGAAACTTCGATTCTCGCGCAATGTTTAAAAAAAATGTATCGATCGATGAATTAAAACCATCGATCGATGGAATTTGCGATACCGATACTTTCAGCAAATTTTTATTGCAAATCGCCCCTAAATCAAAATTTTATGTAGACGAGTTCTATAAAAAAAAACCGAGTGTTTTTCTGTTGAATGGATCATTTCTCTAAAATGACTACTAATTTCGGCATTTAAAAAATTTCGTAGTGATCTGTTATCAAACTTTTACTTTTTGATATTTTTGGCAACTCGATGACACTCTTTTTCAAATGAATTTTAGATAAAAGTATCGCAATTTCATCGCTATTGCTATCGCCCGATACTATATCCGATAATCGCGCGATCATCGCACGATGAAAATTTTGCTCGCTATTGCTATCGTGATCGCCGATACTGAAAGTGAGTATCGGTGCACAGCCCTGCTCCTGAAAGCAAAAAAAAAAATAGTTGGATTAGGCGGCTTGCGTACCAAGTTTCTTTTGCGGAAACGTATATATGCTAGTTTATAGCTTACTATAATTACAACAAACTGAACGAACGCATCAACAGAATGACGACCTTACCTACGATTAACGATTCTGCTAGCGAAATGAATAATCAATCAGCTATTACTTCCCGTGTTCAAGTCAGCTTTTGGAACTGTGCTGGCAACTTGAGAACGACTAGACTGGAACAGTGTGCGGCCGCTTCTAAAATTTCTTATTCGTCTATCAACTCCGAAGAACAGTCAGCCATCCAGCGTTTGATTCTATCGTTGACTGAAGCCTTTCCCGAAGACAAGACCGAAGAAAAGCGCATCGAAGACGATTCCCAAGAGAAGTACTATTATGATGACTCCAGAGGTAGCAAGACTCTGCTACCCTACTACTATGATCAAGAGTATGATTCCGACTACTTTGAGGACGACGAGAGCCTGCTATACGATGAAGAGGATTGGATTCTGGAAGAGAGAGATGAGCTTGATTACGACGACTGCTGCTTAGACGATGAAGATGACGAGGATTGGTACGATCACGATCGAGAGGAAGAGCGAGAGACGGATGAATGCATCAGATCAGCCAAGAAAGTTGCTCGGTATCTTTCTAATATTTAGGCAATTCTATCGGATTCTATGTTGATATTTTAAATGAATAAACTGAAATGTGAAAAAATTAAGTGTTAAAAAAAATTATTTAGTACCGAACCATATGTGTGTATTTAATGCAACAAAAATTATTTATATTTATAAGAAAAACATAACGGTGGATATAAGCAACCGAAATTATGTGGCGCAATTTTCATTTTATAAATGCTTTCCTACCGTGAAAAACAAAATTTAATTTTGACCAAACTTGGCCATTTTATTGTTGAGAGGACGGGCCAAAAACTTGCTGCTCTTCATATAAGATTGAATCTTTTCTAGAGAGCGGAAACGTTCGTGGTAGCTCTTCAAATTGGGGAGGCTATCCAGACAATCAGAAACGAGCAGCAGGTGCTGGTCGAGCATCTCGTACAGAATGAAATCGACAATCGTTATCTGTATTCAAGAGACAAACAAAATTAATTATAAAATAATAATTATTATGTGAAAATGTTATTCTATTGTTGTCGTACATTATCTCCAGCGAGCCATTTGTTATCTCCCAAAAATTTTGAAATTTGGCCAAGCTGCGCAGGCAAATTTTTCAAATAATCGTCCTTCAGGAAATCCTAAAAAATATAATTTTAAATTTTTATTTGAAACAATACTGGGCAATTTGGGCGCTTCAAAATAAATTACAAAGTCGGGATTGTAGCACAATGAAACCCAAGTATCCCGGAACTCAGCTAATTGATTTTCCATCAAATCAACCCGCATAGCTTCCTTGTCGGTTGCCCCCAATAAATTGTGTTTGCGGCCGATGTAGCGCAAAATGGCATTGCTCTGGCTCAGCTTGACATCTCCATCAATGTAATATGGAAGCTGCCGATAACAAATTTCATGTTAGTTTAGAAAATGTGATTTCAAAATTTATCAGAATTTACATTTGGGAAATCCAGTCCAAGACTGAACTTGATGTCAAACCAGCATGACTTGTCAAACGTTGGTGCAGGTCCACAAACATAGTACTTATCTTCAAACTCGGTACCAGTGTATGCAAGGAGAAGCCGGATCGGCTGGGCCAACTGATAAAAATTATTGACAGTGAATGAACTTTAAAAGTACACATCGTCTTGACAAATATGATGAGGACCTACCCCACGAATATCCCAATAAGCAAGCACAGGGAGTGACATCTTATGAGGAGATATTGCTTACTGATTATTTAGGATGACAAAGTGTGCTGACGGCTTTCTTCCCCTGAAACAGAGATGACATTTCTTTAAATATCAAGGCACTCTGGATTGAAAAGATGCTGAACTAAATTACTACTGAATATTATATGTGACAGTTGTGAAGAATTTGAATTTAATGAAATGTAGTAAAAATTAAATAGCTTTACTTCTGGATGAGAATGTCTCTAAGCCGGTATGGAAGTCTGGAGATTGGAAGTTTTACCGTGGTTGGATGATTCCGAGAAGTTATGTGTCATTGACAGCCAACCTGCACAAACGAATCCCTTAGGCAATAATCACGCTCAGCTTTACCATAGTTACCTCCAATGGTGCCAAATTGATTATATTTTCTATACTCAAGTCTGCTCATATTTCGGGGAATCACGGCGGAGAATATACCTGCGCCGTGCTCAAGAAAAACAATTTTAAGAAATAAATTATTTTTGGAGATTCTGTAACTTGTTTGCGCTTATATGGTATTTTAAATTAAAAGGGTCGGTTGACTCTTTTCTTAATTAATTACAAAAATGCCTGCTTGGTAAGCAAGAAGTAATTATGTACAGAACCGAGTAAATTGTATAATTAGGCCAGTCTATTATAAATATTCAACAGCTTGTCACACGCCGACAAGAAAGATTTCCCAAAATGTAAAACTTGCTCCCAATTCAATTATACAATAATAAGGATGCTGCTTTTGTAAGGTCGCGCTTAACTTGATTGCGCTCACAAACTAATTTCACTGCTGTAATATTAAATGATCGACACTACAGAGCTTAAGAAATATAAAAGAATGTGAACCAAATTGGCGCATGTATTGTAAGTATGCAGAGTAAATATATTTTGTATTTGTTGTTTACATATAGATGTTCACAAAATACAGCCATTGCTTAACAAAGGGAAACATTTCGTCGCCAATTGAATAATAATTAACGAGATTATGAAGAGTGTAGTAAAGATGTTTCGGTATAGATCTGTGGAAGAGTGTTGATAACTGGATAGGACAAATAATATATTGAAGAGATAAATAAATGTTTTCTTTCTTTTTTTCAATAATAATAGTAGTGTGTGCACTGACAAAGTTTTTAAGGGTTCATAAATAATAATTATACACAAAGGTCAAATATATTGGGTCAAGAGAATGAACAGAGAAAAAAAAATCAGCCAGACTAGACTCAATTTTTTAGTCTTGATTTAAAAAAATGAGATTGCACTACTTTGGCTGTACTTTTTGAAATCTTTAGATTCGTTCTCTGCCCAAAGAATGACACGATCTTTGAATGCAAATAAATCGTCCATGATTAAATAATTATGTAGGTCGGCAAGAGAGGAAATAATAGTGGGTAAATTATAGGAGTCCTCAGCGGCCGAGTGTATCGATCATTTCGTCATACATCGGATCCACGTCATCCAAGAGCAAAACTTTGAGACAAGCTTTGAAAAAAGGTGTGCTGAAACATTGCGACCTGTAATAATCCAATAATTCAATTAATTAAAATAAAATAAAAATTTAAGGAAAAGTTAAACATTCAGAAAAAAGCCCAACGATTTTTTAGATTCCGTGGGTTTTAAAGAACATGCAATGCAACCAGCCAAGGATTTTTGTTTTAGGCCGTTATGTAACATAGCGTTTACCAACCGCAAATATTTGTTAGTTAATAGAAAAGCGAATAAATGGGAGGCGCGGCACCGGATCGTTTGCTTTCGGGCCTTTAATTTGTCAGAAAGCGGCAGGATTTTGTTTTTAGTAAAACGGGATTAGAAGCTCTAAAATGTAAGCATTGTTCCTGTGCTGATTGGTAATAGAGTACCTGTATTATAGAGGGAGGGGGGTAAAGGTTTTGTTCTCTTTAAATTGGGACTTGGTGAATGATGGAAATATCCTTCATCACTCTTTGAATGTCTTTTTCATCGGTGATCAGCAGGGCATCTAAGCACCCCTTGAAATAGTTGGTGGTGAAGCAATTTTTCCTAATATTACAACAACAAATGTACACACGTGTTTTGTTTAAATATAAACCCCCAGCACAGTTCTCCAAAAAAGGCGCCAAGTGAAGATGATTAAAAATTTAGTTAATTTTTATCATTTTTAAATTAAATGTTTTCACCTGCAGAGAGTGTGAAGCTCCGGCTCTCGATAGAGGGAATAGCAGTCCTGGCAAATTCTATCAAGACGGGCGAAGATGCTTTTGTCGTAGAGACCCTTGCAGTTGATATCAAAGTAGGAGCGCTTGGACAAGTGGTGGCTGTCGTCATCCTCCAGAGAATAAGTGGAAGCTGTTGAGGCGACCGCCAAAACAAACAGGAGAAATACGAGGGTCGTCGTAGCTAATGTGTCTCTTTTCGGAGTCATTATCGTATATTATATTTCTCTTCTTGATTTATATGTGTAGATTTTCTATAAAGAAAGAAAATAAATAAGCCTTGAGCAAATTAAAAACAAGTTTGTAGTGTAGAGGGCGAAGTTATCGCTTTTAAAATGTTTACATACTTTAGAGTTGACGGTAGAAAAAAGAAATCCTTTGGTTTACAGTTAGAGAACAACTATCTGAGGGTATAGATCTCACTCAACTGATTCCAGTATCACACAATCAAGAGCTTTTTATACACGACAGAGCCCGCAAGGGTGACTACACAACAACCTGTTAAACGCTCAACCCTCTTCGTAGTCACGAACGGAATGGGAGATGAGCAGACTACAATAAAACAAAATTCTCACTTTCCCCTTTTCTACCCCAAGGCACCCCGTAGTATACCTTTTTTTAAATTCAATTTTAAAAGCGTCTTATTCAATTTTCTTTAATACAGTGATTGAGGTCATGATTGATATTATGTTTAGCTTTCTCCCGCTTTGAATCTATCTTTAGAGTTAAATTTGTCTGTGGTGATGGTACCCTCATTGGAACTGTATCCAATAATTCAAAAGGGTTCTGCCCTCATGTAAAAGAAAATAATCATGATTTCCTGCTGTGAGGGGATGAAGAATATTCTTCAAATCTAATTACAAATATCAAAACACCCGCGCACTAGTTTGCTCATTAATAATAACGTGTTCTCATTTTTTTTTCTACGAAACTATAGTAAACTAGACAGATAACAATCAAGTGCTTACCGGTTAATTATACAACTTGCGGCGCAGCTAACAAAAGATGCGTCTTGGTTCAATGTAGACGGGGAACTACAGCTCTTCCATCGGATGCTGTAAGGGCTTTTATACTCGACGCGGTTAGCCACAGAGACTATGAGGACGTCATCAACTCTGGTCCCCCTAATTTTCTATTTTTCTCTTTCTACAGATAACAATACTTGCTATAGCTGGTCAATATTAGACCATAGTTTTCATCTAGTGGAGTAAAAAAATACATTTTGACCTACCGGCCTGCCCGGAAATTTGATACAATTGAATGCTGATGGTCAGTAAAGTTCCATAACTCGCAACAAGTTGATTAAAAAGTTGTGAAGATGGATATGTTATGTACTGTAATAAAACGAGATGAGGATTCTTCCAACAAACATTTCATCTATCTGTTAATTGTCTAGACTATTTTTTTTTCTCTCCTCATCATTCCGGTAGAGCTGTAATCAACTTGAATGAGGATCGGTCTCCATGATTGGCTTGATTGTGCAATGCTGGTGGGTGATGCCCCCCTTGGTACCCATTTGTTGCTTGCAGTAGAGGATTCCAGAATGTCTGGCTTTTGCCCTTTGATGTTCCACATCAATAAGCGCCCTTGAATTTCCAGATGAATAAAACGGTATAGAAGCTATCGAAAGCCAGGTAAAATGACGTACAATCATTTTTTCCCCTCCGACAATATGGGCTGATTGCGTGCAATGCACAATAAAAGCAATCAGTTAATAGATGGCTCTGTTCCACCAATTTGACGAAAGACGAGCAGACGAAACAGCAATTTCGTGAACGTGTTTACAAGCTCAAAGCTACTCAGAAGTGACAGCTAAAAATAGAAGATAAGTACTGGAATTGTACGAACTTTTTACTACTTTCTCGCTAGATAATTTTCAATACACAATGTTTTACACATAAAATGTGTGCAGTCAATATTCTTACTCAGAAATTTTTGTTTTTCTGTTGCAGCAGCAGCTACAAACGTCATCATGGCTTCTGGAACAAACTCCAAGTTGACAGATGAAGAAAGATTGAAACTAGCAGCCAAGTTAGATGCCGATCTGGACCAATTCATTGCTTCTCAGGAGAGGAAACCTTATACTGAAGGTTGGAATGAAGCTACATGGCAACAGGTTGAACTCAATTTTCTATTCATTCAATAATTCTTTCAACTTTCATTGAATGGAGTATACAGGAGATTGAGCAGCACCCATTTTTCATGACCAAGCTGCCGGAAGAAGGAGAACCGTTACCTCCCCTGTTGGAGGCCATTCAGCAGCTCAAATACGATCCAGAACAAAACACAACTGAGGGTATACAGTACTCTCTATTAAATAATTTCAATACAAACCATTTTTCCTAATTTAAAACTATTTTTATACAGAATTGGCTCTGGCGCACAAGGATTCTGGGAATTTCAATTTCAAACTGAAGAAATATCGATTTGCCATTGCCAGTTATACGGAAGGTCTGAAACAGAAATGCGGTAACCCTGAAATGGACGCCAGTTTACACCTGAACCGTGCTGCTGCCCACTATCACCTCGGCAATTACAGGTAGTTCTTTAAAATTCAGTTTTTAATACTTAGACATTTTATTGAAAGTTGGTCTTATTAGGTCATCTTTGAACGATTCTCTTCTGGCGGCCAAACTGAAACCAGATTACGTGAAAGCTATCGTGCGTGCTACGCAGTGCTGTCTGCAGTTGAAACGCTTTGCAGACGGGCTTCAGTGGTGCGACTACGGTTTGAGACTGAAAAACGGTGATCCGGCTGTTTTAACAAAATTGAGAACCGAGCTCGTCCAAGGACAGGTAACTATCGCAAATATTTTTATAAATAAGCAAAGATCATAATTTTTTTTTTTTTTTCATAGAAATTGCAAGAGAGAAATAAACGAAAAGCAGAAGTAGCAGAGAAGAAAGAGCAATTAAAACAAGAGACATTGCTGAAAGCTCTTCAACTGCGTGGAATACGCACGTTCACCAAAGGAAGAGTGAACACGGATGCCACTTTTCTAGACATGAGCAGCCTTGAGCCGTGTCATCCGGCGGCCGTCGGGAAGCCAGTCCGTCTGGAGGGAGAATCTCTCATTTGGCCCGTGCTCTTTCTGTACCCTGAATATGGAGAAACAGATTTTATTCAAGAATTTCACGAAGATATATCGTAATACCATTATTCAAGATTACGGTTTATTTTTTTATTAAAATTTATCGTGTTTTTAGATTCCTTGATCAGTTGAAAGAAATGTTTGAACAAGCTCCACCTTGGGATGCGGAATCGAAGTACAACGTTTCAAGCATTCGCATTTATTACGAAAATATAGAAAGCGGGAAAATGTACACTGTAAATCCCAATAGTTCATTGAAGACGGTCTTGTCGCAAAACTCGTAAGTGTAGCTTCTCTCCATTTTTTATATTTTAAATTAAAGACTTGACTATTGATTTCTTACGCAGTTACGTCGTTCGTGCTGGAACACCTGGCTTCGTTTGTCTGGTGGAGGGCTCTCAATTCCAAAAAGAGTTTTTGAAAAATTACACAATGAACTAATACATGGTCTTCCACTGGTCCGCTGTACCTATTGTGATAGTTTACACGCATGCCTCTTTTGCGTGGATCAATAAAAGACCAATCAGTTGAGCAATCTCTGTGGAAAATAATGATATTAATCTTTTTATTTCAAGCCAATGGTCTAGTACTGTTCCGCTATGACGTGTGATAATTTACTCGCATGCTTCTTTTGCGTGAAAATGTTTAAAATCATTTTTTTTAAATCTTAATTATTTTGTTGTTTCAGTATTTATAGAGAGGGGAGGGTCTGGGTTGGAGTGATAACAAAAAGTAGGCTTGAAAAAGTGAAAGCATTATTATTTCAGCATATTTTCAGTGTATTAAAAAAATCAGTGGAGGTGACATGACTTTACCTGTTCTGTCAGTGTGGGGAAATCTTTTGGTGCACCTACTGGGCAGTGGGCTCCTTACGTGATACGTCCCAATAGAGAACCGGAGTAAAAACACGGATCCATGTTAAATGAGCTACATTAATAAGTAGACTTTTAAAAATACGATTTGTTCGATGTATGATAGCCTGCGTCACAAAAATTATTTTTTATCCAATCATATTTTTTCCCCACAAATTTTCAAAATTAAAACTGTTTTTCTGTGCAATCTTACTTTTGGCATCTATAGGACATTACACATATCTTTCTCATGAAAAAAGGCTTAGGGGACGGAGAGGGGACACATACCACGAACTGGCGAGGAATATTACATCCCGCTCATAGTTCGCAATGGTCGATATACCACGAACCGGCGAGGAATGCTACATCCCGCACATGACCCGCGATGGTTACTTTTAACAAGGAAGAGGCGACTTTTTCTACACTCGGAGAGCAAAATGTTGGATTGCAACTGTATGGTATTCTCGTTATAATTATAGAAATGGTTTGTGTAAAATACTCATGTCAATTAATATACAGGCTTAGGTTGTATAATTTAGATAATTATCGCATCGTGAAACTCTTTGATGATGAGACAGATATACTAGAGTCTTCTATGGAAAATCACTAAACTGATCCCCTTTGCTTACTGTATTCAGATAGGATCATAGGACTGGAAATTGCCTGTGAGATCGAAGACGAAAAGGTATCCCCTGATTCACTGACTGAAGAGATTTAGATCTTTGAAGATTTGATTCAGTCTGTTGATATTGGTGTTTTAACTTAACAAAAAATCATAAAAACTTAGACATCCCTGTTAAGAAAAAATACAAAGCAATATGACCATGAAAGAAATAAATTAGAATAGCATCAAGAAAATCTAAATAAAACTGATTTTTTTTTTAAATTTCGTATGAAATCTTTGAACTTTGTATGTAAACTCATTTCTATTAGAAATCCCCTTGATTTATCGAAATTTCGAAACAATTGCTAACCTAACAAGTACAGTAATGTGAAGTTAAGATTAAAGAAAGAAGAAAGTATGCATAATATTATTTATTACACATAAATACATGCTTCATCATCCATCGATACAATCAAATATTCTCATGGTCTCAATAAGTTATTGAACAAATAGATTTAGTAGCCGGAGCGGGTGTACTGGGGAGCAACGGGCTGGGGAATGTGAGAGCCGGTGGGGCGGAAACCGTGCTCATCGGCAACCCAGGAGAGGGTCACACGCTCGCCTTCGGGAGAGATCCAGTAGACGGTTCCCTCGTTGGTGTTTCCACCGTTGGAGTAGTTGTCACCATATCCGTTGCTGGCGCCATAGCCGGAGAGGTGCTTCTGGGCGTTGGACTCCCGACGAGTGGTACCATCGGATCCCTCGTAGCTATTCAGGTAGATAAGAAGATTAAGTATTTGTATTAGGAGACGATTTATGTCAAATGAATTATTTACCTCCACTGGCTGCTCTGGACGCCGTGGCGCACATCGGACTGGCTGACGATGGCGATGTGGGGCTGGGCGTAACCGGAGTGGTAGACGTTGCCAGCAGCAGCGACGGCGATGAAAGCGGCAATCAAGAACTAAAAGTTTCAAATAATAATACAGTTAATTTTATGCTGCTTTATACAATGGAATATATTGTTTAAAAGTTTTCTTACAAGCTGCATGGTTGTTGAGGATTTAGTTCGGTTGAGGATCAACTGATACCGTTCTGTTCACTTGTCTTTGCTTTTATACGAAATGTGCCGGTAATTAGAGGCACTGGTTTTACTAGAATCTTGAGATCAGGAACTGAATTGGTTTCCTGTATGCCCTATATAAAGTTATTCCTGACATTGACCCTATTACCGGTACCTTTGTTTTCTATAAAGAGATCAATGAAGGCCTTCGCCAATTAAATTCCAGGGCATATAGTAAATATAATTTTTTTTCAACTTTTAAAAGATTGCGTAGCTTCTCTCCCAAACTTTGAAAAAAATGAAGGAATTTAGTATGTAGAATTTTTTTTTATTTAATCTACCTATTTACGGCAACATTGGGGCTATAAAAAAAGCGCAAGCGCGTCTTTATAATATACGGCTTTCAAGAAATACGTAATCGAATGTGTTATTGGTTTGCATTTCGTTCGATTAATTTAAATGGTGTCTTTGAATCAGCTCACATATTTTCAATAAAAGAAGCAGCCTATTACTATTATGGAAGAAGCAATGAATTTGATTTTGTAAAATATATATCTTATAGATTAGTCAGACATTGTATGTATGATAAATATTTTGTTTGATTTCACATAGTCAGAATCAAGTCGTAGAACATCACATGAAAATTGCTAACGGTAAAGTACTAAAAGATTGCTTCCGCGCTGCTTCGAACTGAGGACCCTGTGCGTGTGAAGCACATGTGATAGCCACTACACCACGGAAGCATTGATATTCTCTTTAACTATTAAATCTATATTCAGCGGATCGACCTTCATATTTTGATCATATTCAAATAGTTTTGTTAGGTATCTCAAGTTTTAAAATGTAAACCGGTTTGCATGTTGTGCAATGTTATTTTACCTTATATGATTCTTACAATAACACACTATTCATGACTAAATAAATTCAAGAACCAATATACATTCTTCGTACAGATCTTGATGTATTGATCTCAATAAATTACTTCAATATAGAAATCATCACAAATATAATTGTCAGGGGAGTCTTCACCGCTTACCAAGTGGTACCGCGGGAATACAAGTGAGCGGGGGCGACGGGGAGGTGAGAGCCAGTAGCAAGGACACCGCGCTCATCAGCGGTCCAGGAGAGAGTCACGCGTTCGCCTTCGGGGGAGATCCAGTAAGTGGATCCCTTGTTGGCAGAGCCACCCTGGGAGTAGTTGTCACCATAGCCGTTGCTGGCACCATAACCGGCGTTCTTGGTCTGAACAACGGACTCCTCGCGAGTAGTTCCATCGGATCCCTCGTAGCTGTTATCAGAAATCGTTTTTAAGTATAAGTTTTGGATAGGTAAAATATGAATAAGTGGACTTACCTCCAGTTGGCGCTCTGGACTCCGTGACGATCATCGGACTGGCGAACGATGACGATGTTGGGGCGAGAGTAAGCAGCACCGGGGTAGACGTTGCCAGCGGCAGCGACGGCGACGAGAGCGGCGATCAAAATCTGATGGAGAAGAATAGAATTTAGTATTTTCTATTAAGTAATTGCTAAGTATTTAAGAGAAGAAAGGGTATGTTAACTTACAAGCTGCATGGTTGAGAAGAGTAGTTCGGTTGAATATCAACTGATAACTTTCAATCGATTCTCTGCTGCTTTTATATTCAGTTAGGAATCCACCTTGATGATGGAAAGGAATCTGAATATTTTTGTTGTAGACATTGACCCATTTCTTCCCTCGCCAAGATTGAGACTTGGGAGGAGTCGCCGGCTGCTGCGATACACATCCAGTCTCTTCAGATCTCATTTCTCTTCACATGTAGCCTCGTATGGGTAGAAGTAAATGTTGTACTTGATCATCGTTTGAGGGTCTCGAGACTCATAAATAAATCGTACAGCCTTGAGATAGATATCGCGTAAGTCAATGATGTTGTATGTGGCATTCTCATCTCAGGAAAATAATGTGTTGTTAAAAAGCCACTTATAGTTTTATATCGATCAAATATTTCATAATAGTATGCTCATTAAATTTGTTTACGGGGAATATTTGGATAGTTGAATATATATAAATATTATTTTTTTTGCATACTTTGATTGTTTTTTTATTCACGTTACAGACACTAACGGTAACCGAAGCACACAACAGTATTGGACCGGTGCATAATATGTTTATGCATTTCCATACACCTCAGAGAATGAAAAAGGTATTTTACTTCTTTAAAAAAAAATCCTTACCCTATTCTTTGTAAAGCACCACAATTTATTTCTGCACTCATAGCCCGACTCAAAAAAATTGTTGCAATGATAAAATAAACTTTAAAATAAAATTAGCCGGTCAATATAAACTACCATAAATACAGTCGTTTCTTTTTAAGATATTCTATTTTGATAAGTTACCGATGTGCACAAAATTCCAGTTTGATATTTACCCCATAGACTCATCTTGTAACATGAGAAAGAAGGAAGAAAAAAAAAGGAAAATAATACAACAAATTCTGTATAATAGTATGTATTACACAAAATAATGCTTCTTCATTCAATCCTTCGACATATACATGGAATCAATAATAAGTTAAATTATTGAACGACTAGATTTAGTAGCCGGAGCGGGTGTACTGGGGAGCAACGGGCTGGGGAATGTGAGAGCCAGTGGGGCGGTAACCGAGCTCATCGGCAACCCAGGAGAGAGTCACGCGCTCGCCTTCAGGAGTGATCCAGTAGGTGGATCCCTGGTTGGTGTTACCACCGTTAGAATAGTTGTCACCGTATCCGTTGCTGGCGCCGTAGCCGGAGAGCTGTTTCTGAGCATTGGACTCTTGGCGAGTGGTACCATCAGATCCCTCGAAGCTGTTATTAAAAATAGGCATTGAATACAAGGTAAATTGATATGGACTTAGATGATGGTGTGTTACCTCCACTGGCTGCTCTGGACTCCGTGGCGCTCATCCGACTGGCGGACGATGGCGATGTGGGGCTGACCGTAACCACCAGCCTGGTAAACGTTACCAGCGGCAGCGACGGCGATAAGAGCGGCAATGATGAACTATTTAAAAATTAAATGATTAATTTGCTGAATTATAGTTTTAAATTGTTAAATTATTTACCAGCTTCATGGTTAGAGAGAATTGGTCGGTTGATTGGCAACTGATGATCTTTGTTGCTGTTTTGCACACTTTATATAGTCCGAAAAAATTGCCACCTCTATTGCATCATACGAAACCTTGTATATTTTGTATATTTAGTTCTAATTTTGTTACCTCTATCGAACTATTTTCTCTGCCATATACGTTTATAGGTCACAGCTTTGAAATGTCCAAAGATATGTGACTGATTTTTAGCGCAAGACGTTCAATGACTTTTCTTAAACCACTCCTAAGATCTACGCAAATAGAAGTCAAAGTATTACATAATTGAGTGAGCTTCTTATAGTGGGCGCCCTTGCTTTACATTTCACAGCTTCCGTACATCTAGAAGCTGACTGTAACTGTTGTCAGAACTCTATTTACACCTTGACCCATATTTGTCCGTATCTCTGAGAGCTGGTCAAATACCTACATCAGTCATTATAACTCTTGTTTTTAACCATTTTTATTTTCAACTATATCCTATATTACAACGTCTAAATTTGACTGTTCTTGTGTTTACAAATTTTTTAGGAAAAAAAATGGATTCAAATACTTTCCTTCATCATTCGGTATTCTTTGCATCCTATTAGACTTATCATCGGGTTTATTTATAAACTTTAAGTTTAGATGACAACTAGTGCTATAGATATATTGTAACACACACGAGCACTAACTAAATCATTCAAAGAGAAATACTTAAATTGTTAGTAATAACTGTTTGTTCTTTATTTTATCGCGACAATAAATATTTGCGAGTTACAACAGTAGTCTTATAGAATACTACTTACTGCAATAATTCTAATAAGCAACGGTAGCTCCTAGTTATACTGCACAGTTTAAGTAAGAAAAAACTATGAAAAATAAACAGCTATAATCTAGGCCCCTTTTTTTTCTACAAGTCGCTGCCTATACTATGCTTATTAAAAACATTCAGCTACTGTGCATACGTTCTTAAAATAAGACCAATAAAAATCCAAAAGGACTATTTTTTAAGCCTTGATCATATTATTTATTGATCTCAAATAAATTATTGACAAGTTGACATAATAGATAACTCATCCATCAGATGGTAATAGGAATGAGTCTTATAACAGGAATACGGGAAGACTTAATAGCCGGAGCGGGTGTACTGGGGAGCAACGGGCTGGGGAATGTGGGAGCCAGTGGGGCGGAAACCGTGCTCATCAGCAACCCAGGAAAGAGTGACGCGCTCGCCTTCGGGAGAGATCCAGTAAACGGTTCCCTCGTTGGTGTTTCCACCGTTGGAGTAGTTGTCACCATATCCATTGCTGGCGCCATAGCCGGAGAGCTGCTTCTGAGCGTTGGACTCCCTGCGAGTGGTACCATCGGATCCCTCGTAGCTATTATGGTAAATAAGAACGATTAAGTATTTTTATTTGGATATGATTTGTATACGATGAAATATTTACCTCCACTGGCTGCTCTGGACTCCGTGACGCTCATCGGACTGGCGGACGATGGCGATATGGGGCTGGGCGTAACCGGAGTGGTATACGTTGCCAGCGGCAGCGACGGCGATGAAAGCGGCAATCAAGACCTGAAAGTTTAAATAATTTAAATGTTACTTGTATTCATATTTATTGAATGTAATATTGTTTTAAAGTTTTCTTACAAGCTGCATGTTGTTGGTGAGAATAGTTCGGTTGAGGATCAACTGATACTTTTCGATCCACTTCTTTCCGCTTTTTATACGAAAGAGTTAAGCAGAGTACGCTGTACTTGAGATTCTGAATTAGAGGTGGAAAAGGAAGTGGAAGTAAAGCTAGCGGTCACGGTGTTGACCCAGATCTCCGTCTAGACGGCCTTGGCGTTTTTACCATATTATTCAATTTCCAAAATGAGTCTCTTCAAAAACATGTTATTCTAATTTTTAATATTAGTGATCTTGACATTCCGAAAGTGTTGTAGGTACGGTAAATTTCCGCACCACTAAATCACTTCCAGTATTCAGCAATTTCAATGAGGTAAATCGTAAATATTAGTAAGTTATAGTAGGTTGCTCTTCTTCCTAAGTAACTAAACGCAATTTAAAAAAAATAATTTCTTCTCTCTTCTCATTATTGCTGTAAAATTTCACCTGCAAATAAGCATACATAAAAGTAAATTTGGATATCCATATTATATTTTCATAATTACGTGCTTTCATATTATATTTTCAGCGAAATCGAAGCGATTTTTATGTATCAATATACCATCTTATTAAGTGATACATATATCTATTCGTCATACAAATGTGCTCAAGTTTCTTTGCTTTATTTTCTTTAACAATTACTTTTCAACATATATTCTCATAAAACTGTGCTAAATATTGTTGAATGAATAAAAATATGTACACATCCATTTAAAAAATAAAATCGCTTTTTCTATAGTGATATCATGGTTGCATTTCTACTTTTCCGTCTTAGAATCGTATAAGGACTCCCTAATGTTACCTAATGCAACACTTTTATCATCATCATGAACTCAAAACCAACTCTTACCAGCCAGTCTTCTAATGCAAAAATGAGTCTACTTGACATCATCCGATCTGGAATGAACAAGCTTCGTTCAGCAAAGCCGAAAACGATCGCCCAGGAGACTACTTTGGGGAAAGATATAAACCAGTCGAAATCTCCAGTGGAAGCAGAAAGTCTACCGCCGCCGACGAAACAGGTAGTCAATCCAAAATTAGACAATAATGAGAAGAAAACGGCTTCAGCATCAGAGTCGGCTTTTACCAACGAGAAATCAACAACGGTTACCCCTGAACCTGAGGAGAAAACACCGCCAACTGAAGGAAAAGGAGGCACCAGCACGGAAAACGGACTCTTGGCTCCTATTGATCAAGTTCGGCACTCACTGGTTAATTTCACTTCTGGGCCAAATGGTTGTATGGGACGGAATGGTTGCCTTCAGCGGCCGGCATTCTTGATCTCCTGCCCACACAAGAAAGTAGTGCGCCAAGTGTGTTCCAAATGTCTTATCCGAATTCCTGATGAAGACAAGTGTGGATGCGATGATGAAGATTTTGATATGATCAGACCTGATTTGATCGAAATATATGATTGAAAAACATTTATATTGTGCTCTTTCTTTGTGATGGTATTTTTCATTTTGTAAAATTATTAGTTTGTAATGCATATTCCTGCCTTTGTTATTTTGTTATTTTTTTAAAGAAATAAATTTTGTCAGCGTAAAAACAAAAAAAGGTAAAGAAAAAAATTTAATTTATTATTGAAGTCCGTATGGGAAATGACAAATGAGCACCAGTGGTCCAATGGCTATATCATTGATTATCCGAGTTATTATCAGGTATTCAGTTTTGCATCGCATATGAGTATGAGTATGGTAAATTGGTGGAAAAGATTTTTTTTTCCCACACACCTAAACAGTAAAAGTTTTCAACATACTTAACCGAGCAAATTTTATTATTAATCTTTCGTATTTTTTTTCTGCTTAAATGATAATAGCTCAATAGCGTAGCAGTGATTAGCGTACTGCGGTAGTGTCTTGATTTAAAAATCTTAGTGCTTACATAAAAAAGTTATAAATGAATAAGGATATCTTAACTTTTATAATTGTGTGTATTACACATAGTTATGTTAATTCATCGTTTCAAGACACAATAAATTACTCCATGTCTCATAATTTAGTAGCCGGAGCGGGTATATTGGGGAGCAACGGGCTGGGGAATGTGAGAGCCAGTGGGACGGTAACCGAGCTCATCGGCAACCCAGGAGAGAGTCACACGCTCGCCTTCAGGGGTGATCCAGTAGGTAGATCCCTGGTTGGTGTTACCACCGTTAGAATAGTTGTCACCGTATCCGTTGCTGGCGCCGTAGCCGGAGAGCTGCTTCTGGGCGTTGGACTCCTGGCGAGTGGTACCATCGGATCCCTCGAAGCTGTTATTAAAAATTGGCATTGAATTCAAGTAACTTTCGATGGACTTAGATGATGGTGTGTTACCTCCACTGGCTGCTCTGGACTCCGTGACGCTCATCGGACTGGCGGACGATGGCGATGTGGGGCTGACCGTAACCACCGGCTTGGTAAACGTTACCAGCGGCAGCGACGGCGATAAGAGCGGCAATGATGAACTATTTGAAAAATGCAATGTTTAATTTTGCTGAAAAATAGTTTTAAAATGTTTAATTATTTACCAGCTTCATGGTTAGAGAGAATTGGTCGGTTGAATGGCAACTGATGATCTTTGTTGTTGTTTTGCACACTTTATATAGTCCGGAGATTTAGTTACCTTCTACTGCAATACAAAAACCTTCTGGATTTATTTTCTATAAATATACAATTGTGTCTGTTTTATCGAACTATTTTCTCTTCTATGTCTTAAATAGGTCATAGCTTTGACATTTCCATATAAAGATGTGGCTGATTTTCAACGCAAAAACGTTCAGTGACTTATTAAACTATTATATAACGCCTTGATGCAGGCAAAATGCCCAAAACAGAATGCAACATTGAGAGAGCTTGTTATAGTGGGCGTCCTTGCGGAGGCTCCGTGCTGCTATACAGATTTTTACATGTTCCGTAGGGTATCTTGATCTACTACTAAATTAAGCCGTTGTGAAAACTAGTTACTGATTACACCTTGACCCATTTATTGCAAAACTTCCTTATGATCAAATTGAGCCATTAGCCATAATGTTCTTTCTAATTGGAGTTATTAGAATGATTTCATCATTTTCTTCTTGTGGAAAAAAGGACTGGAGGAAAAAAAATATGACCTTCGCACAGAACTTTTTAAAGAGCAAGGAGCCGTTTCAAAAAATTTGCTTCCGCCCAGGTTCGAACTGAGGACCCTGTGCGTGTGAGGCACATGTGATAGCCACTACACCACGAAAGCATGTATGAACAGATATAATTTCGGATATATTTTAGGTGTAAAGGTCCAAGCAGGTAAGATCCTTCCTCTTCAATCCCCTTCTTACTTTCCGGGAAAGTGTCTCAGTGGACTTAGAGTCTCAGTGGTCTGGTAATGGATATCGTCTCCTATGAAACATGAATAAATATAGACCAAGTATGATGAAGAATTTACTATTACGCGACATTATAAAAATGAGCTTAAAACTTTTATAAAAAGCCTACTTAAAATCTTAATTTCATATCAATTTATAGATAACAACAAAATGGAAAACCCCAAAAGCTTCCGAATTTTCATCAATGGTGGGATATTATATATTGATTGACAAGATAATCTCGATTCGTGATTATCATATTTAGAGCAACGAAACTGGGAAGTCTGATGCTATTATTTGTTTTATACGCTTCTCAATGAAAATTGTCTAGACAATTAAGTGACAAGAAGAGTAAAATACAGACATGATCTTCATTAAGCCTTCTCGGATGCGAAAAAATATATATTTTTTTTGATAAGGCCTGTCTGGTAAATTTCAAATCTGAGAGCGACGTAGACAATAAAATTTAACTTTAATATTAAATTCTTTTTATTGTAAAAAACTTCAAAACAACAACCCTTTTTCGTCATCAATTCATCATTCCGAATATATACAGAAACTCTATAGTATAAACAAGTAACACTGAGATCTATCAATTAATTCCCCTTAACAGTTCGTCGACGAACATCATCTGATTTTGCCTCTGTTTTCTTATCATGAATTTTCCCATTGGATGATTGATAGCCGTTGCTACTTTTGTAATTTCCATTAGCTTCCACAGCCTGTTGAAATTAAATAAAAACCAGTTAGATTTTACTAAATAATAATTTGAATAATTGATTTACTTGTTGTGACTTCTTTTCATCCTTGGCAACATAACTCTTGTTAAAGAAATTGGAGAAGAGGACAAGGAAGAGGACTCCATGTCCACCGATCCACCAAGCAAAGATGACGGGGTAGTCGCACTCAATGAAGAACAGTTGGAAAGCGTGAGTGAAGATACCAACAAATTGGATCTAAATGAATAATCAAGAATTACTTACTTATTAAGGTTTCAGTTATAAACAGTTAATTTAAAAAAATTACCATTTGGAGGACGGTGAGGTATTTCTTCCACCAAATGAATTTGGCGTATTTGGGTCCCATGGCGGCCACCATGTAATAGAAATACATAATCACGTGAACAGAGCTATTGAGGAGCGCGAAGAAAGACGAGTGACCACCGGGCGTGAATCGAATACCAAACCAAACGCTCATCGGCATGATACTATGGTGAACAACGTGAAGAAGAGAGACTTGGTCGAATTTTTTGCGCATCACGAAGAAAAACTATAAATAATAAAATAATGTGAAAAATCCTGGTCTTTAAGAATCGGTCATCTGTTTAAAATAAATTACCGTATCGAAGAATTCAGTGAATTTAGAAAAGAAGTACCACCAGCAAGCGTCAGCCATCTAAATAAAATATAAATAAATATACTTAAACAAAGGTGAATAATCTTTTCAACTTACCCCAATACCGGGACCGTTAGGATCGTCACTGTAATCAACAGGTTCGCATCGAAGACTGTAATGTCCACCCCATCCCCACCCATTTCTCAACAACTGTACATTAAAAATGATTTAATTTTCTTTGCTATGGGCTCTTCTTATTAATTTAATATGGTACCTTACGGACGATCCAAGCACTAAAAATCACTTGGAAGAGGTTGTAGAAGATCAAAGTGTTGCGGAATTGAAATGCGGGTCGGTTTTTCATGTAATTCGGTCCCCAAACTTTGACTATCAGCACGAAAGTGACGCACATGGTAAACGTTGGTAGAGGAGAGCTCATAAAAGGCCAGTCCTCGACTCGCATATCTTTTTTTTATGAATTCAAAATTATGTTTTTAAAAATAAGAGATATATTCATCTTTTTTTGTACCTCGTAGTTCCCAGATGTTGTTGTACCCATCAATAACTTGTTTCACGAGAGAAGCCATTATTGGAACCGTTCCTTAGGTGACTTGAAGTGTTAATGAATGTTCCCATTCCATTTCTACCCATTTATATGGAAATGGTCATTGAGGCGTGCCGTAAACTACGTGGAAATTGAACTTTGGAATATTATTTCTTGACCATCTTTTTCAGATTTCCCGATTTAGCGCAATAGTATATACTATCATCGTTTTTCCCCAACGTACTCGCGCTTGTACAAATAACATCAATTATTATCGTCTATACAATTCCCTATTGCTTCGCCAGGGTTATACCTAATCAACCTAGGAAAACCCAATATATAATCTGTGTTTACGAAGATGCGCGACACGAATAACAGTCATTTTAACTCCTCTAGACTTATTCATTTCCGTCTAAATAAGCTCTATTTATTGTTTTTTTTTTAAATGCAGAATATGTAGCGAGATTTCTACAAAAATTCATTTTTTAGTTGAATTGTAGTTAAAATATGGCTGCGAAGTGACTATAATTAGTTCAAGTTGATATTTTTTCTTTTAGTTTAACGATATAGTTTTAGAGAAAATGTTTTAGGTATACGGGATAGTGCAAAATTGTATTTTTAACGTTGAGAAGGAATAATTGTGTAGGCTGCGTAAAATTAAAGGATGATAACAACTTGATACACTCAACAGCTAGCGCAGCATCATGAATAAAACGTACCCTAAAAGTTCATACCGGTGGAGAACTATTTGCCTTCGTAATAATAATAACTAACCATACAACTAAAGCGCGGCGACATGAGGAGGAAGATTCATTATTGTTGTGTAAGTTGGAGAAATTTTGTTCATTAAAATTTAATTGATTCTACCAGAAGAATTCATTCGTTATTACAATAATCATGAAACTAGAGTGCGCAATAATAACGAAATTGTTTCCTCATTAATCCTTTATTGAAAATATTTACAGATAAATGTCGAAAACTGAGATTTTAAATAACTAGTTCACAACATTTCGACGTCGAACTTCAGTCTTCTCTCCATTCGTCTTATTTGTGGTGGATTTTTTACCTCCACTCGACTCAACGGCCTAAATAAAGAGAGAGAAAACGTAATGTTAAATAATCATCTTTAATTACTGTATTCAAAAATCTTACGCGGCCCTTTTCACCCTTGGCAACGTAGCTCTTTTTGAAGAAGCTGGAGAAAAGGATGAGGAATAGAACTCCGTGCCCACCGATCCACCAAGCGAAGATCACAGGGTAGTCGCACTCAATAAAGAACAGCTGGAACGCGTGAGTGAAGATGCCAACAAATTGGATCTAATAAATAAATAACATGGTAATTATATTGGGCTTGGTCAAAATAGTCTTTAGAAATACCATTTGGAAGACGGTGAGGTATTTCTTCCACCAGATGAATTTAGCGTACTTGGGTCCCATGGCGGCCACCATGTAATAGAAATACATAACAATGTGGACGAAGGTGTTGAGCAGCCCGAAGAAAGATGAGTGTCCTCCCGGTGTGAACCGTACACCGAACCAGACGCTCATCGGCATGATTCCGTGGTGGACGACGTGAAGAAGAGAGATTTGATCATTCTTTTTGCGCAGCACGAAGAAGAACTAAATAAAATAATAATGATAAAAACTAATGATTTTTCGAGTCAATGTTTTCAGATATAATTACGGTATCGAAGAACTCGGTAAACTTGGAGAAATAATACCACCAAGAAGCATGGGTCATCTATAAATAAAACGAATAGTTATGATATCCTCAAGGTGAAATCTTTTAAACATTATTTAAACTTACGCCAATCGCAAGAGGGCTGTCGCTGTAATCAACTGGCTGACATCGGAAACTGTAGTGACCAGCCCATCCATTTTTCATCAACTAAAAAGAGAGATGTTATTAATTAAATATATAACTTATTAATTGAATTAACAATTATCATTTTATAACTCTTTATAGTAACTCGCCTCATAAAAGATCCAAGCACTAAAAATGACTTGAAAGAGGTTGTAAATGACCAAGGTGTTCCGGAATTGAAAAGCGGGTCGGTTTTTCATGTAATTCGGTCCCCAGACCGTAACAATCATGACGTAGGTCAAACAAATGGTCAACGTCGGCAGAGGAGAACTCATGAAGAGCCAGTTCTCAACTCGCATATCTTTTTAAAAGGGGTCAAATGAACTCTTAGTAAATTTTAGTCTAAAAACTGGTTTATTTCTTGATTCTACCTCGTAGCTCCCATATGCTGTTGTAGCCATCGATAACTTGTTTTACGAGACCAGCCATGACGACGATGAAATGACGAGTTCAATTTTCCCTCTAATAATCAGACTCAATGGTTTCAATAATAATAGTGAAGGAACGAATGATCATGTAACAGGAGTTTACCCAACTTTATGAAACTGGTGGCTTTGGAAGCCACGTAATAGAGGTAAGTTTACACTATCAGCTAAATAGCTACATTACTTACTTGCAACTGATAACCTGTTTTCATTGAGCTCTCCCCAATGAGTAAAGGTGTGTCCACTGATTGTAGACGTCCCATTTGAACTAAGGATGCTCTTGAAGGTTGTCTGATCGACGGAAAAAAACCCAAAGATAAGATTTTTTTTAAAAGAAGATGCTCGGCATAGGGTATTAACCTTCGTTCTGTCTGAAAATATCATCTGTCTACTCGACAGCTTAAAATTTATAGACATGTTTTATTTTTAAAAAAAATTAAATGATTAATATTCACTGTTCGATCGTCTTTTTATAAGGACAATAGACACAATTATTGATGATGTACAGCATGGGCATATATTAGAGCAACAAACAAATAATCATGGAAGAATACGATTTGTTTGCTCAGAGTACTCGGTGCCGTCTAAGCCTCTACACTGAAGAGAGAATTCGCGGATGATGTCTTGTAATCGTCGCTTGTTAGACCTCTCTCTGAAAAATAAATTAAAATGTTTAAATTTATTAAATAAATTAAGGCTTATATTATGTTTAAATATACTTTAAAACAGATCGGCAAAAGTTTTCTTTTTGCTGGTTACTGACGAGCGCAGACGGGAACTGATCGCGTCCCATGGCGGTGCTTATCCAGCGGCATAAACTGTCGCAATATTTCTTATTCAGTGCCAAGATAGCGTCTGCCGTGTGCTCCACCAAAGCCCTTGGAGATTCTCCTCCTGTTATAAAAGAAATTATTAAAAAAGGAATTGAAAAGAAAATATCTTAAAAGTAGTACCTATACAGCTCAACAATTGAGAAACCAATTGAAGTCCTTGGTTTTGCACGACGACAACTAATTCAGGGTACTCTCGACTCTGAGTGATGAACTGAACCAAGAACTGAGTAGATGCTTTCATCGTCGGCGATTCAGGTCGAGTCAACCCAAGGATACCACAATAGAAGAGAGATGAAAGAGGGTAAGCCGATCCATTCAGTAATTGCGGATTCTTCCGGATGATTTGACTGAGAAGGCCCAAGAAACTTGCCAAAACGTCGTGATTCTCGGCTAGACGTGCTACATCGACCGATGGCACTCCTTCCGGAGATAGAGAGCCTGGATTAACTCCACAAACTTGGAGAGTGGTACCGATAATTTCCGAGAGGAAGGCTCGAATCAGCTGCTGAGTGTTCCCACTCGTCGATTGACCGGAAAACATGATTATAATTAGTTTGGCGACGTCCAGCGTAGCAGTCTGAGGAGAGGCTCGGTGACATTGAACAATCACAGCGGCTAATTCCGGTAGGAAAGCGAGCGATTCTTCCATTAGAGTCGAAACCGTGTGCTTGACGACCAAACAGATGGACTGAATAAATAAAAATAACATTTAAAATACTAGTTTAATGTTAAGTTAGAATTTGAATTACCTCTGTGATTTGTTCATCGGCACCCCAATGATCAACGACCCCCTTTAAGAAAGGGAGTAATTGTTGAGCTATTAGTAAGACGGGCTGCTGATGGACGGCCAACGCTTGTCGCCCAGTTTCATCGCCTTCGGAATCGTCTCCACTAGCGATCCTCATATCGAGTGTCGTGCATAGAGTAGCCAGCATCTTCAACCGCGTAATGAGCAGTGCTTTCGTATGGGCGTCCGGTGTCTGGGTAGTGCACAGAGAGCGTAATTCGTCCACACAGGGTCCCACCACTCTGTTGAGACAGGCGATGATGGCTTCAAGTGGAAGGATTGACAAGACTTTACCCAGTATGTACATTAAACGTACCTTTGGCAAATAAGAAGTTACTTAACATTAATCAATTTAAAGAAAAAATTGAGTATTGTAAATACTTTTTCACTGGCATTGAGATCATCCAAGCGCAAAGCTTGCTCAGCTCCTTGAAGCAAAACTTCGGCATAAGGTCGAATCCCAATTTGACAATCCCGCGTGATATCCTAAAATATAGGATGTTATCATCGACAAAAAGAGAGTGAAGTAAAATATTATTAAAATACCTTGAGAGCTAAAGTGGCGGCTGGAGCAGCTTCCAGCTGCGTGAGACCAAAGAGGAGAATTGGAAGAACGTGTCCAAGGAAGGTTGGATGAGCACTTAGCCATTCTGCATAAGCCCCCAACGTCTCTAGAGCAGTGTTAACGACGTATCGATTACCCGAACTGTAAGGTATATTGCCGAAAAGATTCAGGATTTGGGGGACCAGTTGATCCGCTTCCGTTTCTACATTTTCTGCAATCGCCTATTGACAATAATAAGATAAATAATGCATTTCATCATCTTTATAGTTTACTAGTTTACCTTTAATGCGTGTAGACAGGCTTCTAAAGGAGGCCAATCATTGGGATTCTGGTTGCATTGAGCGACAGTAGTTGACAAGTGACTTGCCAGACGCTCCATCATCGTATTCCTCAAGAATTTGTAACAATAGGCCAACGTATCAGCAATGTCCTTCAATAAAAATTAATTCGAATCAGGACAAGAAACAATTTATATCTAAAAAATATCTAACTTGGCGATAACAGCGAAAAGTTTCCTTGTCATCAGGACTCCATTCCGACTGATCCACTGCTATCATGGATTTGGTCATTAAAAGGTCGACGAGAGTCAAGTAAGCCGGCCCAAAAAGTGTGCGATACGTTTCGTATTTTTCGCCTGCTGTTGAACATATATCATCTTGTAGAATGTACCTGATGAAAATTCAAGTTTGAATAGTAATTTAATACAAACAATAAATATATATATATATTTTTTACCAAAAGCTGAAAGCTAAATGACTGCAGTTTTCATCTAGTGGATAGCGCCCTGGAGTTCCAGTGCTTTCCAAAAGAAGTTGGACTAATTGCAAGACGTGCTCCTTCTTCGGTCCACTGTCTAACACGGAATCTAGCAACAGTCGAGAATGGCTCTCTCCGAATGCAGCCAGTAATGCGTAGATTTGAGATGCACTTTCATATTGTCCTTCGAGCCTAGATGAAAAATAAAATTTAGTTAATAAAAAAATACCTTTTTGTTAATAGAAATGTAATGGTACTTGAGAAATTGAAGATGGTCTTTTAAAGAAAGGAGCTGACCAAGCATTCCCATAAGTATGTTAGGATAGCGATGGGCTTCCGGATGATTAACAAGGTGAGTGAGCGCATCGAGGGCTGTCTCTGACAGATCAGGATTTAGGGCGACACTTAAAAGGGGTTCTACTAGATGAAGGCTCTCTTCTAGACCGACTCCCACACCGTGTTGAATCCAAGAGGACAAACATTTTATGCTTGCTTGAGAAGCTAATTCGTTTTCTTGAGTTGGAGGACTATCCCTGGAAGACACACCCCGACCAATAACTTCTCTCAAAATAGGAAGCACTAAAAAGAGGAATATTTAATATAAATATGTAATGATTTCTTGTTTTTATTAACTATAAAAATTTGCACCTTCTTTTGCTGCTTTCAGTAGTTCACCCTTGATGGCAATCTTTCTTTCATGAGCCAGTCTCATACTCTGAAACTGAAATAATAAGGCATTTTTAAATAAAATAATTTACTAGTTCTTTTATTAGTTAAGAATTATTACCTCTTCTGGTAGGACAGTGAGGATTTCTAAGAGAAGAGTTATGTAATGAGGCAGCAGCTGGCTGCTTTGGCTTGCTTGTTGTAGTATCACTATGAAATCACTAAGAGGAGCATTCCAGTGATCGGGGATAGAGTGCAGGATCATTGATGAAAGCTATGTATGAGAAAATGAACAATTTCAATATTCTGATTTAAAGTTTAAATTGAATAAAACTTACTGCAAGGCATAGCTTGCTCAAAACAAGCTTAGGGCCTCTGGCATAAGAAAGTAATGTGCTTATGAGCTTTTCTCTCAAAGCAACATATTCTTGAGATGGTATTTCGTGCCAACTCCTTGATATTTTGATTTGCAGTGAGCTAGCTCCAAAGTACTGAACTTCGACTGGCTATGATAATGAGAAAACTATTAATGAGATAAAATATTTAAAACAAAAATCAGCAGAAAATTCACCTTGGACTGATCTAATAGTTGCCAGGCGAATATCCATGCTTGGGTAGAAGATTGGGCTGCAGTCAGCCACAAATTAAGTTGTGACTGAGTAGTTAAATTTTGATAAAAGTGGCTGACTGCCTTCTCAACATTTTCTATGGTAAATTCCATAATATCAGATAGTAGTCATTCAATGGAAATAAATTTTAGATCGTAAAACTTTCAAATCTTCAAAAGCTGCAGATTCTATTTGACAGAAGAAGAAGGGCAGAACAAAAACATTGCAGACGACAAAGTCTTAAACCTGAGCCTGAGCCCTGAGGGCCTCACTAAAGTGCCGAAAACTGAGTGCCGAAAACAGTGACTAAACGGCGGAAAAACAAAAAAAACTAAACTGCCGAAACCGATTTTCCACCGATTTTGCCGAAAATGTGTGTGGTATAGCACGCCACCTACTGAAATTTATTTATAAATTGTAAAATATTGTTTTCCTTTATTAAAGCCTAAACTGTTAACGCAAACGTTTGTGTAAAAATAAAAATACAAAATTTGCGCTGAAAAGTAATCTCATATTTCAATAATTCTATCATTTTAATATACTCTGTATTCTGTGCGACTTACCAGCTGTATCTCTTTTTATTCTTTCACATGTTTTTTTAAAATTTATATTGAATACGAAGAAACTAAGTGTAATTAATTTGATTAAATGCCGTATGCCTTCAATGTATTGCACGTATCTTTAAAAGAACTTGAACCAGTAGTAAGCAGCGGTATTGATTTCTTAGTCTTAATTTTTTTCATAATGATTATTTTATATAAAGATTTGATAGAATCCTGTTCGATACATGTTCGACATCTTGGCAAGAAAATGTTGATTGCGCTTTGATATATCGTGTATTGTAGATTTTCCTCGTAACAATTGTCTTCTACGTCACTACTCACTCTTGCTTCAAATAAATTACGTTGTTTTTTAGTTAATTTAGTTAGGTTTGGAAGCAAAATAAAAGATTTTGGTACTATTATAATAAAGTAATACCTTATAAGGTTCTCGCATCCGGTTGCTTTGAAATAAAAAAATGTACCATACCAGCGGAATGGCAATGTAATATTTGATTGCCACTCCGATACGATAGCAGCCAATAGCATGTACTGTATGATACTGCACCATTATACATTATAGAACTATACCGCTCTATATGTAGTATGCTACATGTACTACGTTGTGGTGTTGTACCTTATTGTACCGTGTGGTATCATATTGTAATGTATTGTATCATATATTCATATCCAACCGACCCACGGTACAGTACAACACACATCAAATGCTATGCTATGTGGTGCCATATCGTATCGTACTATATGGTATCTTACCTAACTATGTGGTAATGTATCGTACTGCACGGTCTTATATATTCATATCCAACCTAACAACATGGTATCAAATACCGATGAACTATATCTTCTATATGGTGTCATATGATATCGTACCATATGGTATCTTGCCGTATAATGTAGTAATGTATCGGACTTATGGAACCATACACCGAACCATATGGTATCTTAGTTCTTACCGTACTATGTAGTACCGTATCGAACTATAGATCATAACATGCTGCGTGCGGTTTCATACCGTACGGTACAATACCATGGCGCAATTAATTAATAACTCCCTAAAGTTAAACATTCTATAGCCTCCAATTGAATTAACAGATAGCCATGCTTAATGGCACCGTATATACGTTACGTACTTTACATACCTTACAATACTTTATGGTATCGTATCGATGGGTATCATATATATTCATATCGAACCGAAATTACAGAATGGTATCATTATATACAGAACTATGTAGAGTCACATTTTATCGTACTATATGGTGTCTTACCGTACGATGTGGCATCATTTATTCATGTCCAGCCTAAACACAGCCGGCTATCATTTACCAAACTAAATGGTATCATATCTTACCGTATCTTCCGTTGTTCCCTCCGGACATTCCCGAACTCTACGCCCATGAATCTAACAGACTGTTGTATGATAATCTTGACTTAACAAAAATGAATATTAATTTCTTTGGTATAAGATAGAGAATTGTGATACTTGCGTATGTTAAAATAAAACTATGTACTCTCACACCCAATTTATTATTTATTGTACTGTATCTTCCGCACCATACTACATAGTATCGAACCGTTCTATATGGTATTATGTCACACTTTGTTGTACCATTCTGAACAACATGGTATTTGATCATACTATGTGGAATCGTATCGTACTGTATGATTTCATATGCATATTCGCATCAAACTGGACTATATAGTACCATACACCGTACCGAAATGGTGTCATATCGTATCGTACCAGTGTTTTTCCCTTCACTCCCATTTTGAATCTATGGCCTAATTCAAAATTCAATTCATTTAGCACTTTGAATCGAATCGAGTGAATGATTCAAAAACAAATTTGAATTTAAAAATTTCATGTATTTTTAGCCAAGATTCAAAAATTCAGATTCACAAAAAAAAGAATTTAGACAAAATTATGATTCACTTTCAAAGGGTAAGATGTTCTAGTACCATGTGGTATCGTATCGTACTGTTTGGTATCGTATTTTCATACCCTACAGAACTAAAGCATGACAACATACTTATACCGAACTGTGGGATGTCATATCATATCATGTTATGTCTTCCCGTACTATTTGGTATCGTATCAAACTATGTGACAAGATATATATTCAGACCCAATCGAACTTAAGTTTGATATTATACTGTTTACCGAACTATATGGTGTCATATCATATTATACTATTTTGTATCATACCGTACCCGATCGTATCGTACTGTATGATGTTATATATATTTATACTTAGCTAAGCTACAGCATATTACACACCGAACTATAATATTTTGTTTTGCTTGAACCAACAGGAAGCAGCTAGTATATTTTTTTAGATTTCTTAGTCTGAGGTTTTTAAATGATAAATTTATTGTAAGGATTTGATAGAATGCTGTTCGATACCTGGGCAAAACCATGTTTTTAAACGTTATTGCGCTTTGATATTTCGTATATTTGTAGATTTTCCCCATACCAATTGTCGTTTACGTCCCTATCTCGTTTCAAATGAATTACGTGGTTTCTTTAATCTAGTCTATCAGACTAGTTAACTTCTAATCTAGTTAATTTAGCTAAAGATAAAAGTTTTTCTACTTAATGGAAGAAAAAAAAAGCTTTTGATATTTTTAATAGTAAAATAATACTCCATAATAAAAAAAATTAACATCAATGACAGCGGACTTCCCAAAGTAATATTTCATTACCTTTCCGATACAGTATTGTTTTCATATCCAACTGAACCACGGTAAGACCAAACAAATAGTGCCATATCATATCGTACTATATGGTATATTACCGCGCACTATATGGTAATGTATCATACTGCACGGTCTCACATATTCGTATCCAACCGGAGCAACATGGTATTAAATACCGAACTATATGGTGCCATATCATATTGTACCACATGGTGTATTGCCGTACAATGTAGTATTGCATCGTACTATGGAATCAAATACCGAACTATTATATGATGCCATATCATATCGTAGTATATTGTATCTTACTGTACTATGAAGTATCGTATCGTTCTGTATTGTACCGTATATGCATATTCTACCGAGCCACATGGTAACATATACCCAACTATAAGGTAATGTGGTATTTTAGTTATTACCGTAGTATATGATACTTGAACTATGGTGTTCAGGTAACATACCGTACTGTGTGGTACCGTACGGTACAAATACCATGGCGCAATTAATACCACCACTATAGTGAAACCTTCTGTAGCCTCAAAATAAATATATCAAATACCAATGGCTATATAATGTCATATCATATCGCATTATTTTGTATTTTACCGTGCCATCTGGTATCGTATCGTACTATAAGGCAGTCATATTCCGAACCGAACTACATCAGGGTTAATGGTATCAAATACAAAACTACATCAAGGTGTCATCGTATCGTACAATATTTTATCTTACCGTACTAAGAGGCATCGTATATAGTACATTCGTACTGTAAGGTGTCTTATATTCCTATCCAACCGAACTAAACAAAATTATCTATATATATATATATATATCCCTTACTATATAGCGTCGCATCATATGGTAGTAAATTCTATCTTATCTTATCATACAAAAAAGTATCTTACCTTACTATTTAGTTCCGTGTGTTTGACGTGTATTTTATGTATTGACCGCATTCGCATGTCCAACCGAACTTAAACATGGTAATGTGGAGTCACATTATATTGTTTCTTAACGTACTATTTGTATATATATATTCACATACAACCGAACTATTGCATTGTATCACATGCAGCATTCAACTATATGATGTAATATCTAAGTTATCATAAGGTACTATGTCATATATTACCGAACCATGTGGTATCATACCGTGTGATACTGCAATACTTCGATTATGTATAAAAGTTAACTCAATATACAAAATATATTTACATACTACTGTAAACCTTTTTTTGTTTGCAATAATTGTTTTCATTACTTCACTAACTCCGACAGCAACATTGCTTAGTCCACACAAGTACACAAAACGATTTTAAATTTTTTCATTCCAGCGGCAACACTACCGCAAGAGATAGGAGGGAAAATGGTCACATATTTTGGGGTCCATCGTCATGTATCGTATCATATACTGCTATGTACAATCATATTGTACAGTATTCATAACAAAAAAATAACCCCAACTAGCCATCAATAGATTTTTTATGAACTTTCATGGCGTGTCTACTTAAAATAAGCAAATAGTCCATGTATTTTTCAATTTAAATCATCGTAAATGCTACTGTTTTTTAAATGTTAGAAATGATTTTTAATTTTTAAAGTAAAATCATCAAATGAATAAGAAATTTACTAGTTTATTGCGAAAATTATCTACCAGCATAAATTTTTACTTGATTTAGTTTGTTAACAGTTAAACTTGTGAATAATTATTTAATTAATATTGATTTAGTTGTATAATTGGCCAAATGGGTCTGCGTTAACTGTTAAAAGAAGTTCGGCAAGTTACATGCAACCACCAGATGGCGCGCGCAACGTGGCACGTTTTCGGCAAAACGGATTCGGCAGTTTAGTTTTCGGCACAACTGTTTTCGGCACTTTAGCGAGGCCCGAGCCCTGAAGCTGGCGGCATTTCCGTAGGAAAGCAGCATTTGTAGTGTACTGTTGCCAGATTATCACATATTTATTTATGTAATTGATTCATATAGAAAACCTTTAATATTTAAAAATTAAAATTTTTACATACTCTTTCCTAGTTTGGTTCAATTAAATAAATAATTTTTGAATTTAAAAAAAATCGAGCATGCAGTGGTGTGAAGAAAATTCGCCGGTAGGCGGAGTTCACTGTCCGTTCAATTTTCAGTTTTTTCACGTGTTTTCATGTTTTGTCGTGTGCCTGGCTGCACCTAAGCCAAAGCCTAAACAAACTCACACGCTCCTACGTTCTTAGCTCGTATAGTTCGTGATTCATATTTCTGTTTAGAATTTTATGTTTTAGCCTGGCGCCTGGAGTTCTGACCTCTTGTTTACAAAATGGGCGAAAGTGAAGTTCGGAAATTTATGGAACTTACGGGATGTCAAAAAGAGGATGAATCGAAATTTTGGTTAGATGCTTATGGAGGTCTGGAGAGTGCACTCAATAAGTATTGGTAAGCTATGGGGATGGGGTAATGTTTTAACTGTTAAAAATTAAATATCTCTCAATGTCTCAAGGAATCTAAGTCTTGAGAAAGAAGTTGATTGTGGTCCCTCCAGCATGTGTTTTCCACTCAATGAAGCTGACAAAGGATCCCCTTGCCCTCCCCTGAAGGACTATGTGTTGAAATATCCATGGGAAGAGTCTATTAATGGATTGAAATTAAAAGCTGAAAAGAGTCTCCTAACTCTTGGTTCAAAATCTGGTGCCCATGTGTCTCACATTATTCGCGAAAGAAAAGTGAAACTAGAGGTGAATCAACAGGAAGGCTATGTCAAAATCATGAACACAGGAAGCACTGTAAGAAAAAAAATTGCCATAATTTTTCCCATTTATTTGTTAAAATTTTTCTCTATATCAGGTCATCAACTTGAATAATTGGTCCATTGAGCAGAACATTTGGAAGGAATCCTGTGATGTCACTGTGGTGACATTCTTGATTATGGCAGATAAATTTGAGGTCAAAGAAGTGAACTGCACCTTGGATCCGGGTCAAACATTGACGATTTGGTCGAGCGGTGATAACAAAGGTTCTCGTTCAGCATTTGATTATTGGATGTCCAAGAAACAGTGGGGACTTGGAGCTGTCACTACTACCTTGTATGACAGCATGAAATCCGTAGTGTACGGAATCAAATCAAATCCTCTCTCTGCTGAGGTCGAAGTATGTACTCTCTCTTCTTCTATTAGATCATTTCGAGTGTTTTAAACAACTTTTTTTTGTGTTTTTGAAGCAGAATGATGGCGCTGAGTTGCTGAAAGTTGAAAACGGGAATCTACTCGTTAACGAGTTTGGAACTGAGGAGCAAAAACAAAATGTAAAATTTATTTACTTGTTAGTTCTTCAAGCTGTGTGTGAATCTAATTTTAAAACTTTTTTGTTAACATCAACAGGTTCCCTGCAGTCGAAAACGTACTCTTGATCCGACAGCTGATGGGGATTCGGTCTCAACTGAAAAGCGAGATAAATGCCAATAGCTTTTTTGAGTAGTTTTTAAGTGCTCAAAGACGCGGATCCGAAATTTTTTAATCGATGCTATGTTATGTGAATACATTTAGTTAAAACCCTATAAATCCTATACAAGCTGTGTATCGATAGTAATAGTTCATTTTAATTTACCGCTGTGCCTAATTAGTTTATTGCATTATTGTCATGGCAACTCCGATTGCTTGGTATCCACGGCATCAAAATAGAAAAATTACTTCCCCTTAGCTGTCAAGTGGATAAAAGAGAAGTGAAAAATTCCGTAAATTGATGTTTTTACATCTTTCAACATTAAAATTAATTGTGTATTAGATGAACGAGCTTATGTTATGTCCTTACTGCGGGTTACTCATTTTCCATTCAACTTAACTCAACGTAAACCTTGTCTGCAATAACTATTTTCAGTCCAAATATGAAAATTTGGAATATCAGGGGGATAGGCGGATTCAGGGCGGTCGGTCGATATCGGCGAGCCATTAAGGCCCGTTCACACATGGCGTTTTTCGGCGGCCGAAAAAAATTTCGGCGCTGAAAAGTTGAAACTTTTCATATATTTTCGGCTGAAAAAAGCCGAAAAAAAGTTTCGGCGCGCCGAAAAACGTCATGTGTGAACGGGCCTTTAGGCACAAGGCAGAATCCAGCGAGGAAGAATAGCTAGATCTCCTAATTCAAGCGCGTTTCCATACTTCTTACCTTCGGAAGCGACTGTTACCAAGTGTTTGCTCTTGAGGATGCCTCTTTCTTCAAGACTTTTCCTCGAAAATGTACTGATGAAGTATCATCTTCCATCTGGGCCTCTTTAAAATGATCACATTCTAATTATGAACACTTAAATTTGAGTTTAAATGAATCGTACCTGAATGGCTTCCGGCCGGATATGGGAGAGTTTCCAGACCAGCTCTTCTTTGTTTTTATGGACAATATCGGCTTGGACAAACTGAGAAAATTGGGTGAAGATACGGTTCTTCAGAAGTAGAACGCCGAAGACTTTGGAGAAGACTCGAGAGAGGCGGACACAACGTAAAGCTTGTGCCTTTTTTTATTATTTAAAACAAAAACCTCTTTTCCCTCCCTTTATTTTGAATACTTGATTTCGCGTGCAACCGCTAGATGTTACTAGTTGCATAAAAACAACTCGCAGAGGCGGTGGTTTTAGACTGTCGACGGCAGAAATTGGCAATTGCACGATTTTTGATGGTTGTTTGTATTTTATTTGCCTCATCTAGTCATCTGTCATATTTATTCTATCACTAGCAGGTACAAATATTAACGTGTTATCAAATTTTCCAAAATACTAGAACCAGTGCTTGAAGAAAAAAGAATAATAATATATTATTTTGTTTTTTTTTCTTGTTCAACAGCTAGCAGAGCAGAGCTTTCTCATTGGTGTCTTTGGAACTAAGCATAATATCTCTAATCAGACTGTGCCATAGTGGTTTACATTTTGCTAGGAATCATATCTGTACATCAAACAGGTGTATGTCATAAGCAATAAAGGTATACAATATTTTCATTTTTGCATACCACCTTTACTGTCACATATTGAATAATCTGCAATGGATCGTATAAGTTTCTCAACATTTTATAGTTACTTACTATCTACTGTTACTTATTTTAACATGTCATTGTCTTTTTAAAACAGGACAAGACAAAGCCAGTACCATTTTCATCCAGCCCTCCTCACTGGAGCACTTGAGAAACACCAAGTAAGAATGTATGGTGTACAATGTCCTTTAGAGCCCCATGCATTTGGAAAGTGGATTCTGCCAATGAGACTGGGTCATGTGAAAATGATAGAGTACCACATCTCTACTGGAAGATGTCACCATCCACCAGTTAGAGAATTCATCTGCCATGGTGAGATTGCTGGCACCACTCCACTGCTACTGGCATGTAGATACGGCAACCTGGCTTCGGTCAAACACATCCTTGAAGTTTGGGGAGTGGATGTGCAGGCCTCTGCCGTCTATTACTACGAATCTATCAAGATCGATGCCGCCACTCCACTCTTCGTCGCAGCAAGCAATGGGTACGTCGACATCGTCCGGTACCTCCTCGAGAAAGGAGCAAGCTTTGCCACCAAAACAGTTTGTGCATCTCACAGTAAATACGACGGTTTGACTCCACTTATCGGAGCTTTCTATACGCCTGCTGATGTTACTATAAAGGAGCCACCTCTCATCCTCCGCTTATTGCTTGAGGCCGGAGCTGATCCCAATACTCTCCCGAGTTGGCTGAAGTTCACTCGGGACAGTGAAGTGGCTACTTTACTCATCAATCATGGACTGGATTTGACGGTGCGCCACCCGACTTATCCATTGACAATCCTAGAGCACTGGATCACTATTCTTCCCGGCTTTGCCACCGAAGAGCAGTCTTTGTCCGTCGTCAAGTTACTCGTCGACAAGGGTGCCGACCCTGTTGCCCGTGGTTACGTCGGTTTTTCACCCATCCTCTGGTCAGCCGTACGTCTCAAATTGAGTATTTTTGATCATATTCTGAAGAGAGATGGTATCCCCCGAATGGACCAGATCAACGCCCTGGAACTGGTCGGTGCCGTCATCCTCGGCGATTCCAAATATGCTTCACTTCGTCCCAAGGCCTTTGAGTATTGGCGTAGAGCCCTTCAACTCCGTCAGTTGGAAAACGAGGAAGGTGGCCCTCTCATAAAAACTCCGTTGAAATTTGAGAATGTCAAGACCGTCGAATGGGTTAGTGCAGATGAGCTAGAAGACGTCATCCAAGATCCGTCCAAGCACCTCGTCCATGCATTCCTTCTCGAGTTAAGGATCGCCAAGTCTTGCGAACTGGCCGTCGATCGATTTCTTTCCCCATTATCTGGAAATCATCTTCTACTCAATCAACCTGTTAGATTCGCCTACAACCTAGACGTGCTATGGGCCACGATGGAAACAATCCGGCGCGACACGTCAGGAAGACTTTCCGATCGAGCACATAGTACTACCGAAGCGCTCGTGAAGATGTTATCCTTTATTCAAAAAGACCACCTACTTCTTCTGACCGTTGAGGCCGTCAAGATTTCGCTAGAACTCATATCAGACACGGACGATTACTACATGGCAGGCAGTAAGGGTGAAACTTCTGCGGATTACACGTATGCTTTGCTCCAATTCATCGTACTTCTGGCTCGTCGACCTCAAATACTGGAAGAAAATATCAAACCGGGAGACCACAAAGGAGGAACTGTCAGGGATGTCCTCAGGAAGTTGGTACAGCGAGACAGACGCGACGAACATGAAAATACCCTGTTGAACCTTGCGTGTCAGTTGTTTTACGGTTGGCGCGCTATCGACGCTCCATTTGACACCATTCGCCTACTTCTAGACTGCGGAGCCGATCCGAATGTATGTGACGTTGATGGATATTCACCTCTTCATAGTCTTGCCCTGTTCGAAGGAAAAGCGGTCGATTCCGCCGCCAATCTTCTGTTGGAGAAAGGTGCCCACTTTGATCGTGTAAACAAATCAGGAGAGACGGCTGTGGATGTCTGGATGAAGTACCAAGAAGGAGCCAACGGATGGAAGGATCGTCCCAGCTGGTGCCGCCCGTCCGCCCCGCCCTCGTTGATGTGTCAATGTGCCCGAGTCATTCGTGTGAACAGAGTGCCTTACACGGTGGAGCCTTTTACTTTGCCCGTAAATCTCCAAAAATTCGTTGAGTTACACTAACTGGCATTTGTTCACAAATTGTAAATTTTTTCCCTTCTCATCCCCACTTTCGATTGCATATCTTGTTGATCTTGGACTAAGTATATCAATACAGAAAATTGTTTTTTTGAACTGATTCATCTTCTCTTATTTTAATAGCAAAAAAAACCCGCAGCTTTTCTTTCTGAAAGGCAAATTGCCTTAAAAGTTCAAACTGTTATAATTTAGAATCTGCAACCAGTTACTCACTACGACACTGCGCCACAGATGATGTTGGCCGTACCATATGCGCTTCCACTGTGTTACCCTTCTGCTGGACCGCGGTAGTCCGCGCATTTTTTACCAGCATTACTCGGTTCTCGAATTTTAGTTCCTTAGGGATTTCATTCTGTTCCATGAATCCATCCCCTCTAGTCGCGATTCTCTCCATCGTCGGTTAGACGTCGTGCCTCAATTTGTTTTTCAAGAAATGAGTTTTTTTAGGAGTTAGTTTATTCTGTTCCTATAGAGCTGTCACGGCAGTATTCTTAACTGAGAGTAAGTACTACATCTCTTTAAAATGATTCTAAGAGACCTCAAGATTATAAGCTACCTATATGAGTTGCTGCTTATCAAGCATTTCATAGAAATATCACTATTTTTTTATTTATAATCCTGCTGTTGACAATATCTTATGAAAGACGAATCACTTAACAACAATATTTTTAATGAATAACTGGGAATTTATTTTAAAGTTTTTTTTAAATTCCATATCTATTTCAGTATCTCTAGAAATGTCCAAACAGGGTAGCTCACCGCAATTACTGACAGACCAGTACACAGATTCTGAGGGTGAAGAAAATCCCAATGATAGGAAAAGAAAGTTCTCTTCTTTGACATCATCAACCGATACGGCTGTATGGAAGGAACCAATTATCGGTGAAGCTCTCATTACCTCAAGTCCATCAGAGAGCATTAAATCGGGCGCAAATACTCCTCAACTAGGAACAAGTTTTAATGGTAAGCCAAACATTCATTTACACATGAAAACCGAATTAATTTCGAAATTGTTTATTAGCTGATGATAGCCAGCGAGTTGCCCCCCGTCTCGTTTCGTATAACATCGACGAGGCCACGTCGGATGATAATGACAGTGATGGAAACGAAGAGGACAGCAACAGTCAAGTAGAATTTCCAGTTGCACGAGTCAGTGAACGTACGGATGCGGAACAACTAATGCCGGGCGAAGAGCTCCTGCCTCCGGAACCCATTGGAAAATGTTTACCCGAAGTGCAAGAGAAGATCACCCGACTCCATGAAAGCATCTTACAGAAGGGTCTCGATTTAAACTCGAGCATTCAGCAAAGAAAGCAATTCCGCAATCCAAGCATCTATAAGAAACTTATTACTTATTTAGGTGTGAAAGAAAGAGGCACTAATTATCCACCGGTAACCTATAATTAATTTGCAAATTCTGTTTTCTCAATCAAGTTTTTTATTAATTATAGGAATTATATGACCCTGTAATGTGGGAAGAGGAATCTCGTAGTGAGAACCTCTCTAAGCTTCTGATGAACGAGAAGAAGCGGCGTGACAAGATCGAAGTTCAATTCGCTTCGGGCATGGCAGCTAAAAGAACTGAAATAGCTCCATCCGTTGGAAATATACAGGACAACAGTGCTGAGAAAGATAGAAATAAAAGACGATCTAAATGGGATCAGGCAGTCCCTGCATCTGCTTCTATTCCAGCTGGCCAAAGTAGTGTCCAGTTTACTTCGGTCCCCACTGATGACAAGACAGCAACCTCTGCTTTTGGTACACTTCCTAAATATTAAAAAAAAATTGATTTTATATCGATCACTTTAAACAAAAGATGACAATTAATTTTTTTCCTAATATCGCGATTTTACTCTGTAGATGTATCAAACCCGTAAAGCGAGCGATGAAATGAATATATATCACCGGCTAGTGTAGTTTTAAGCAACATACCTTTTCCTTACTTGCATGAAGATGATACTTGCTGATGAAGATTGAAGTAAAAGAAAACATAAATTTGATCAGGGAATCCTTAGTTGTTCATCTATTTCAGCTGACCAAATTGGTTTCCGGTCTACCTCCGTTCCCACTGAAAAGAAGAAAAGTTCAAACTAAATTAATGTAAAACTCTATTGCTTTTTATTAAAAGATGAATCCTTTTTTAAACGTTCTTTTTCTCTATTTCCTTCACCACCGTGTAGTTTAAGTATTAGAAATTGGGAAATTTGCAAAAAAATCTCTACCGAATACAATATTATTTTTTTTTTAAGTTTCCTAATTCGGATAAGCTATTTTACTTTTAATACCGCGAGTTTACTTTGCAGATGTAATTTTCGAGCCATGAAATGTATATAATACGACATGGGCCAGTGGAGATTCAAGCAATACCTTTTCCTTACTTCCATCTTGTGGTTAATGAATAGTTGGCGATGAGGAAGGGATAGTAATTCTCCATCAGTTAAACATTAACTAATCTTTTCTAGTTTCCACTAACATATTCTTCCAAATCTTTTCTAAATTTCCTTTACTGTTCTCAATAGCTGACTGGTGTGGGTTGGAAGTGCGCTATCGCCCGACTCCGGCCATGTGCCATGTGAGTCGATAAGCGATGCGCCGGTGGGAATTCACCATTCAGTATTGAAAACCCTTGAACTTTCCTTATAATTTTATTATTGCAACTAATATTTTTCTTTTTCTCCTTTTTTTAAATAGGCAGCCCGCATAAAGAGGAAGCATAAAGAGAGGTGGAGCGAACCATCGGATCATAAACACAAAGTTACATGTATTGACGGCTGTCAGTTTGTTTGTTTGTGGCATTTTGTTAGACAAAGTAAAACAAGACGACAACGTGACAGTCGTCACTTGAAAATTAGCAATCGAAGTTACAATTGAAGAAATCAAATTACAACAACAAATAACAATTGCGTTTTCTATTCTCTACGGTTATTCATACGTCATCCATATCCCGCTTTTACGCATTACGCAACAAGTGAAGTCGCTAAAAGTTAAAAAGACTTGGTTCTGAGTTGCACGGGCATTGTTTTGATGTGATTTTAATTGCGACCGCTAGATGGCTCTGATTGTATGTAAACAACATGCAGAGCGGCAGATTGGCAGAAGGCCAGAAGCGGAGCGGTCGTTTCAATGTTTCGGTCTCAACCAGCAAAGTTTCACATTTCTGGAAAGGTGGACTTGCATTCCGTTTGCTCTTTTTAGAGTTGCCACATTCTACTTACTCTCTGAGGTAATTTGCGATTTGCTCGTCTTGAAGAATCCGTTAGCATTATCACATCATTTGCAATTTTATACTGCCAGATAAAAGTATTTACACATTTTTTAAATCTATATACTTGAATTTACAGTGTAAGCAAGCTGGAGCTGTCATCTAGCCATTCAGACTCAAATACATCTTCAGTGTATTATTACTCTCCTAACATTCAGGTAGCTGTGTAATTACACATGTAGTTTTGTAGCAACTGAATGATGTGTTACATCACAATCCCAACCTTAAAAATGTGTTGCTAATTTTTTTTATATTTTTCAATCTGCTATTAACAGGAAAAGAGTGAGCTTCAGCAATGGGGGCTTTTTTCAGCAGAGCTGCCTTGAAATGTCCTTTCGAGCCACTCACATCCCTTGAATCGATGCCGCCACTGGGATTACGTCAAGTACACGAGATAGAAAACCACATTTCTACAAGTGGCTGTTATCACCCTCCACTTAAAGATCTAGTCTACCATGGATGTTATGATGGCACCACCCCGTTGCTACTGGCCTGCAAATATGGTGACCTCAAAGCTGTCAAACGCATCGTTGAAAGTTGGGGAGTGGATCCTCGAGCTACTGCTGTCTATTATATGCATTTCGGCAGGCGGGTGGACACACCACTCATTTTTTATTGGGAAGATGGTCCACGTGAGCTTCAATGGATCAAAATCGATGTCGCAAGCCCACTGTTCGTTGCAGCAAGCAATGGGCACGTCGAGATCGTCCAGTACCTGGTCCAGAAAGGAGCAGACCTCCTCATCAAAACGACCTGTGCGGCTGACAGTGAATACGACGGGTTGACTCTACTTGACGGAGCCTTCTATATCTTTGGTGATAAAGCAAAAACACACCTCATCCTCCGCTTATTGCTCGAAGCCGGAGTTGATCCCAATACTCTCCCGAGTTGGCTGAAGTACACTACTGACTTTGAAGCGGCTACTCTGCTCATCAATCATGGACTGGATTTGACGCGGCACGACTGGGATTATGGAACAATCCTACACCACTGGGCCAGTGCTCACAGCGCTGTCACCGAAGAGCAGTCTTTATCCGTCGTCAAGTTACTTGTCGACAAGGGTGCCGATCTTCTTGCCTGCGATGACTATGGCTTTACACCCATCCTCCACTCGGCCTTATATCTCAATTTGAGTATTTTGGAATATCTTCTGGAGAGAGACGGTGTTCCTCGAATGGACCAGATCGACGCCCTGGAACTGGCCGGTGCCCGCATCCTCAGCTATTCGGGATATGCTTCACTACGTCCCAAGGCCTTTGACTATTGGCACAGAGCTCTTCAACTTCGTCAATTTGAACCCGAAGAAGGTGGTCCTCTCATCAAAACTCCTTTAAAATTTGAGCACGTCAAGACCGTCGAATGGGTTTCTACAGATGAACTAGAAGACGTCATCCAACATCCGTCCAAGCACCTGGTCCATTCATTCCTTCTCCAATTAAGGATCGCCATGTCCTGCGAAACCTGCGAACCTTGTCTAGCCGTTGATCGATTGTTTTCCTATTTATCGGAAAAACCTTTTCAAATCAATCAACCCGATAGATTCGCATACAACCTAGATATGCTATGGGCCACGATGGAGACGATTCGGCCCAAGTCATCAGAACTTTCGGATTGGACACCGATTACTACCGAAGCGCTTGTGGCGATATTATCCTTCATCTAAAGAGACCACCCACTTCTTGTGACCGTTGATGTCATGAAGATTTCTCTGCAGCTCATATCGGACACGTACGAAAACTACTTGGCAGCCCACGGGAGTAAACTTACCCCGAATCTCCTGTGCACCCTGTTTCAATTAATCGAACTGCTGGCTCGTCTACCTCACATACTGGAAGAAAGGATCACGCCGGGAGACCGCAAAGGATGAACTATCAGGGATATCCTCAAGAAATTGGTTCAGCGAGACAGATGCGACCAGTACGGGAAATGTTATTGTACCCTGCATGTTGGCTGATTTCCTCTCTCCATAACGACGCCCGAGTTGAAACCATCCGCCTACTTATTGACTCTGGAGCCGATCCAAATGCAGTTTACGGTGCCGATGGAAACGCACCTCTTCATGTTCTGGCCAGGTTCGACGGAGAGGTGGTAGATGCAGCCGCCAATCTCCTATTGAAGAACGGCGCCCATTTTGATCGAGTCAACAAATCTGGAAAGACGGCCTTAGATGTCTGGATGGAGCGCCATGAAGGAGCCAACGAATGGGAGGGTCGTCCCAGCTGGTTGCGCCAGTCCGTCCCGCCCTCGTTGATGTGCCAATGTGCTCGAGTCATTCGTGTAAACAAAGTGCCCTACAAGTCTTGCCCACCTACAACTTTGCTCGCATCTCTCTATCCGTTTGTTGAGTTGCACTAATTTGCAATGGTTCCAAAATTGTGATTCTTTTTTCTTCCTTCTCGCCTCTTCTTTTGATTGCACATTTCGTCCATCTTTGACTGTGTTTTGCAATACAGAAAATTGCTTTTTTGAGCTTGTTTTCATTTGATTGATTGTTTTTATTTTACTCGATTTATTCACTAGTTGCTACTCAGAAAGTGAGTTATACTTTTTAGATAGACGTATAAAGAGAGGGCAGCACTTTACAGGACCAAAGCAACTGTTAAAAAGTAAACAAAATACATGTCAAACGAGTCTTTGCCTCTGTAAAAATGGCAGCTCTCATTTTCAATCGTTCGTACCGTTTACTTCACAAGACAAATCTTTTCTCGACAAGCCGTTCTGTGTCCTCTTCTGTGGGAAAAGAAGCTCTAGTTTCCAGACTGCTCAGCGCCAAGGATGAGAGTAAAAAGAGTTTTGACGAGATCTCTGCCCACCTGGGCCTAACCAACGTCTACACCGCTCAGCTTTTCATGAATCAAGCTCAGTTAAAACCTGATAAAGTCAAGAAACTGAAGGAAATTGTTCCGGCAATATCTGACGAGGATCTAGCGGCTATGCAGCGTTTCCCGTTCCGCTCGTTCGATCCGCAGGTCAATAATTTTTCACCTTAAAATATATTGTTGCTGATGTCAATCTCTTATTCATTTAAAATAGATTATGCAAGAGCCCCTTGTTTATCGCTTGGTTGAAGCAATGCAGCATTATGGTTGCTCCATCAAGTACCTCGTCAACGAGAAGAAAGGTGACGGCATAATCAGCGCCATCGACATCTTCGTAGACCTGAAAGTTGTCAAAGGCAAAGCGGGTGAAGATCGCGTAGTTGTCACGCTGAATGGAAAGTTTCTCCCTCACATTGAACAGGTAATATAGAATTCAAATATAATCTGATCTACAAGTATATGACTCTTTAATTATGTTTCAGGTTTCAGCAGACAATACAGCCAAATAATCACGAATCGAATTACAAGCTCAAATTATAAAAATGTTGAATTACCATTACAAAGTCTTTATTGTTCACGAAAAATACTTTTGACACTCATTCGTATTTTCTACTTTAGAAGGTGTTGAAAAGGCAATAACAGTTTATTATAACTAGATTATGCAAATTATCCCGTTCGTTTCTTTAGCTCCTGGCTACGTACGTACTCTGTCCATTCATTTAAAAAATTTCGTAGCGCTACTTCTATCACGGAAAAGGGGGACAACACTAACACAAAATCACGGCCCTGAAATCTGGGTCACGCGGGAACGATGACCATAAGAAGTCCTATTTTCTTTCGGACTGTGCGGTGACCGATCGACCCGGGCCACCGAAGCGCAACCAGTGCGGTCCTTATGGTCCTTCCGTCCACAACCACATCATTCCTGATTTATTTTTAATATAAAAAATAAATAAGATTTTTATATTAATGATGTATTAACACGAAATATAGAAGGATAGGGAATACAAATCAAAGAAAAGAAAAGAAAAGAAAAATAATACAATCAAGGTATAATAATAATTATAAAAACTGAGCACTTGGAACACGTGCAAAAATCCTCGGGAAATTTCGTTCAAAAATTCATTCCCGAGCTATGCACTAATGTGGAAAGAAAAGAAGATTTGTTTTTATTTCTAAGATGTTTTCAAATCGAGGACGATGAAAGATAAAAGAGAGAGAAAAAGAGGACAGCCGTCGGTTGATGAGCATCTTGGTTACCTAACGTGCAGGAATTTAACGAAGAAAGAAGGGGAGAGATAGCGCCTAGCACGCGGTTATACTTCTCTCTTCATCCACAGCTAGGGTTGACTGAATAAACTACAAGACCCTACTTTTTTTTGAGCTGGATGAGAAGGTCGATGTCATCAAATCTTTATCGGGTTGACATTTTTCTATTTTATCTTTATTTAATGGATATATTTTTGTTCGATTTCCATAGATTCGGAGAAATGATAAGAGAGAAAAACAAAAAGGAATTATAAAGAGGGGTTACACGAGAAAAGAGGGGAAAACAATCAAAATTAAGAGATGATGACATAATCTTCAGTGTAGAGAAAATGTGCGTGTTGGTAGTGCAAAAAAAAATAATCAAACTCGGATATGCCTTTCTTTATTGTATGTACACGTAAACAAAACAATCCCACTTTCCCCGAATTTTTTTTTTGTGCTTTTCACTAAACCTCACATCTATTTAAGTCAATTTTAATAATAATTAGTCTCTCGTGTGTTTTGTTTTTTTAACTCCCCAAATAATAAGCTTTGTGTCTCTTCCAGAAAAACAAAAAGATATTGGAAATGTGCGCGTATTTATATATATAATGGGGGGACATCCTGAGACTAATTTAAAAAAAAGAAAAATTATTTTATTATTTTTTTAGAAGAAGAGAGAGGAGAATGCGTGTTTCTCTCTGCTTCTTCACAACTTTTAAAAAATATATATTTCTTCATGGACGGCAGGGTCACACGCACAGTCACACACAACCAGTTTTCTCCCTTACTAATTATATTTTTAAAGGCAACGTTGTGTGTCTTGATATGGTCGTCTATCTGGTTTTTTTCCTCCCTAACTTCTTCAAACGTTTTATTTAAAAGGCTAAGGGAGGGATGATTTCCATATTTTTTTTTCTTCTTTTATCCTTAAGAGGGAGACAAGTCACGAGAAAAAGGTAGGTTTTATAATGAAGGGGTGATGGATTGTTATGTGTTGGTCGCGCAGGGCAGCAAAAGAGGGGGGAGAGAGACATTTTTCAGTGTGTGTCTTTTATAAATTGTTTTTTTTTTTTCTTCCATCTATTCATTCTTGGAATGAATTGTTGTTCCATTGGTGTAGCCATTGGAATGGCCGTTGGTCAGCCCGTTCTTCTCACTCGCACTGTGGCCGTTCGCTTTGCCGTTGGCGTGTCCGTTGGCGTGACCGTTGAGGTGCCCATTGGAATGGCCGTTCGAGTGACCGTTGCTCGTTCCATTCGAAGTGCCATTAGAGTAGCCATTGCTGTGTCCATTGCTGTGTCCATTGGCTTTCAATGATCCCGAAACCTAAGTAAACAATTAAAAAATCAAATAGAAAAATCAATATATTCAGGGTGGGGTGTGCAAGTCTTAGTCATCACGAACGAATGAATCGATCAGTTCGTGAATAAGTGAGTATGTTTGTGTGTGTGTGTCATGTTTGTCGAGGGCGGCTCCCCCTCCTCAACTGTATAATCACGCAACCCTGCTTGCATTTCTAACCTCAAGTTACATATTAATGATGTAAACTTACGCGAGCCTTGGCGCTCTTGTAACTCCGTTTGTAGAAATCGGAAAAGAGGCAGAAGAAGAGGACGCCGTGACAGCCGATCCACCAGACAAAAGCCTTGGGATAGTTGCAGTCGATAAAGAGGAGCTGGAACGCGTGGACGACGATGGCGATAAATTGAACCTGAAAGCGAGAGAAAAAAGTTTCACACGATTTTCTTACGAAAATGACAAAATCAATATTTTTACCATCTGGAAGGCAGTGAGATACTTTTTCCACCAGATAAACTTTTGATATTTGGGACCCATGGCGGCCACCATGTAGTAAAAGTACATGACGATGTGCACGAAAGTGTTGAGCAATCCGAAGAAAGTCGAGTGACCGCCGGGCGTGAATCGAACTCCAAACCAGACGCTCATCGGCATAATTCCGTGATGGACGACGTGGAGCAGAGAGATGTGTTCGTCTTTCTTGCGCAGCACGAAAAAGAACTGTCGAGATCAAAATTTAATATTAAAATGAGTTATTGATCTGATTACATCATTATTGCGCAATAATACCGTGTCAAAGAACTCGGTGAACTTGGAGAAATAGTACCACCAGCAGGCGTAAACCATCTAGATGAACGATGATTAATAAAAAATATTAAAATACAGTTTGATAAGGTGTGCAGTGTTGGGGGAATTGGGGGAGGACGAGGACAATTACGTAAATAAAAAATAGAGAAAACAAGAACTGTGCGTGAAAATCGATTCTTTTCAAATCGACCACCCACTTTTTGTGTGTATTATGTAATTCAGTAAAGTGCCAAAAAATAATCTTCATGTCGGTCGATTTGGTCGCGTATTTTTTTCTGTTTTGTAAAACAAATTTTTTAGTTTTTTTTTTAGAATAGTTTTCGTGCATCATTAATAGTCGAGAGGTATCTACATGAGAAGTTGTGTTAGCTTTGTTATATAATAGTCCATTTAAAGATTGAAAGTTTTCCAAACTACTGTAAAAGATGTCTTTACAAAAGATGACAGTGACAGATGAAGAAGGATTTTTTTATAGGTTGAGGAAGGTCACAAAAAATATAAACATTTGAACTAGATTTTGCTAAATTTCTTTGTTTTTCGTGCTGATTTTTTAAGGCTTTCTCAAACTCACCCGCATAGCCATAGGATTATCAGAGTAATCCACCGGTTGGCAACGGTAACTGTAACCAGTTGCCCAGCCTGACATGGATATCTGGAATATATAAAAGCGCAAAACCGTCACCATAAGAGAATTTTTTTTTCAAAACTTTTACGTCACCTAATATGACGTGAAAAAAAAAGAAAAGAGTGGACCCGTTTGTTCCTTATAAATAAAGAACCGCTTATTAATTAATTATTATATAATTTCCCCCATTCTTTTTTCTACAAGCGTGAATACGTAAGTTCCCATGCAAAAATCAGTTTTTGAAGAAAAAAAAATAAAAGATTTTTGTTAACAAGAATAATAAGAATTCCAGTGGAGGCGTTGGGTGGAGGGGGTTGGAGGCTTAGACGCAATCGTTTTAAAAAACAAATTTTTTGGGACCAAATCGACACTTTTTTTTTGTTTGAAAATATAGTCGGGAGGAAGGAGAGATTTTTCAATTTACAAAAAGGAGACAACTCACCCTGACGGCCATATCGTCAAGGGAGTAGTCAACCGGTTGACAGATAAAGCTATATCCGTGGAACCAGCCCCCTCTACCATACTGCGGAAAAGAAAATATTGTATTATATATAAAGATAATTAGGAAAAAATTGGCAAAAAAAAAAAAAGAAATTGCCCTATTTTATTTTCGCCATCCATATAAATAAAAAAAAAAAATAGAAAGAGAGGAGAGGCTACATGCCGAGCCCCCCACCACGCCCTCCGCTGGATCACACACAAAAATAAAATACCATTTTCGTTATATATCATCATAATAAAAAATAGAGAGCGATGGGTTAGTGCCGGATTGTAAAAAAATACAACAAAATGTATATAAATGAGGTGATCCAAACGAAAGCATATAATCTCCCATATCCAAAGAAATAAATTAGGAGAATAAATAAATAAAAAAAAATGGAGAGAAATTTGTTTTGCAGACGCTTCGAAATCGTCCCGACCCTTTTTTGAGTTTTTTCTTCGAGATGGATTTTTGGAGGGATTTATTTTGTTGTTGGAAGAGATACACTCACCCTTATGGCAATAGGATCGTCACTATAATCAACGGGTTGACACCTAAAACTGTAGTGCTGGAACCATCCACCCATGAGTGACTGATATGAGGGAATTGATTGATGAATGATTTTTTTTTTTTGTGTTATCCATTCACCCCAATTTTTGTTATATTATTTTATAATTAAAGCTATAATGGCCCCAGAAACATCGGGTCCACTTTCTTCCCCTCTTTAAATTGAATTGATTTGTATTTTTAAAAAAGAAATAAAATGAAAGGAAACGCACCTCGTAGAAGAGCCACGTGCTAAACACGACTTGAATGAAGTTGTAAATGACCAACGTGTTGCGGAACTGGAAGGCTGGCCGGTTCTTCATGTAAGCCGGTCCCCACACTTTCACGATCATCACGTACGTCAGGCAGATGGTCAGTGTAGACAGTGGTGAGCCCATAAAAAGCCAGTTTTCCACTCTTGGATCTGCATAATTTCAATAAATTATTATTCAATTTATTTTTAATAAGAATTAAATATAGATTTACCTCTGAGTTTCCAGATACTGTTGTAACCGTCCACGACGGCTGATATTAAAGATGCCATCCTAAATGTGTGTGTGTCCAAAAAAAAAAATCACCTGTTGAAGAAAAAGAAATGAATCAGGTAAAAAATTCAATAGAAAGAACAAAATTTGCCCTCATTCCTAGAGAAAGGATTTTTTCACCTTGGGGACCGGGTAAAGTCCCGTTCCTGAGGGAGAGAAATGAGCAGGTCGACTACTAATAAAACACAAAGTGTGTAAAAACAAAAGAAAAGAAAAATGGTTCCTCTTCCCCATTCAATTTGTTTTAAAAGGTTGGTGGTGGTAGCCCTTGCGTGCTCGCGTGTATCTTCACAGAAGGAGGGGGGAAGTTGTTTCTACGTTCCACAAACCGAGAAGAAGGAGAAAATAGGGACAGAGCTCTTTTCTCCCAAAAGAACCAGGTCAGCTCATGGCTTAGAGCGATGATAAACACACACGGATTCCTCAACACACACAGAATGGAATGTCTTCTTTTTTTTTTAAATATCAAAGTTAATTTTTCTACCCTTATTTTACTCGACCTACATTAAAATCATACTTTCTCCTCACCTCAATATTTTTTTTGTAAGGAATCCTTTATAATCCTGGATAGAAGGCACGTGCCACTACTGTCTAGAGGCGACACTATCACTATAGCAGCACATAGAGGCGCACGCAAAAAATAATAAACTGTCGAAGGAGGAAGTTGTAAGAGAAAGCGGGTCTTCTTCTTTAGTTAGAAAAGAGAGAGAGAGAGCAGGGCTCCGAGTCCGGCTATGCAATGACCACGTGGAAACGAGGTCTACTCAGACTTATAAGGGAAGGAGGTGGCTTCTCCTAACTATTTTCTCCCCGGCAGATGGGATGGGCGGGCAACATCGGCAAAAGGGACAGGTGCCTTCCCGCTGCGGTGGTCGCCACCGCCGACGACGTCTATCAGCTCCGCCCATCATCTTTTTTTTTTTTTTTGAGCCGAATCCCCTCGGTGTCGCACAAACTTTTTTTTAACTTTTAAGCCTTGGAAAATAAATCCTACAAAAGTGCAAGTTGATAACAGGTCACTGGAGAAAATGAAGGACAATGTAGGAAAATCTTTTTGGCCTTGTTATTTGTATATATATCCAAGGTTTTCAACAGTAAACATTCAGGTTTCTTGGTTAACTTGAAATAGGTCACGAACCCCGGAAGACAAAAAAGAGAGGGGGATGCGCGTTCTCTTACGAGAGAATCCCGAATCTGTCCGTGACCCACTGAAGATCTTCCGCCAAGTTGGAAAATTTTTTCTGTTTCTCTTTTTTTCCAAAAGCATTCTTTTGATTCGGATAGCGATGAGCCGCAATGTGGGTTACAAAACTTTCTACACATATGTGGGTTTTTCACTTCTTTCTCTTTCGATCGGTGTAAGCGAAAGTTGTCGAGTAGAAAAAAATCGATCCTTCCGATCCTCGAGTGAAATTGATTTTAAAGTCAATCAATATCGAGTCTGATAATATTAAAACCTTTAAATTTGTTTTAAAAATAAAAAGTACAGAGTGAAAGTTAAAGAGTCGAGTGATGCATACGCAATGTGACTGAGAGAAACCGGGCGGCAGGATATGTGCGCCCCAAATTCTCACAAAATTTCTCAAGAAAAAATAGGGTCAACGAAGGTTGCGGAAACCTGTCTTGATATAGAAAATGAAAAGAGGTTTCAAAACGAGCATAACCAGAAAACAAGAAGATGTCTCACAAGTTGAAGGTCTAAAGATGATGATACGTTTAGAAAGTGAAAGAGAAAGGACTTTTGGCATCAATATTTTTATTGTTATTATCCTTTCACTTGACATAACATCAACAGTGCAAATGGACGATCCTGTTGTAAATCAATCAGACCTACAACGCACCTGCTCTACGTCCACAGGTGCTGATAATGAATGCAGCAGCTTTCCCTTCAGCCGATGGCCAAGCTTTAGCAGGAAATACTGCGTGAAAGTGAGCCATCTTTTTAAGTTTTTGTTGTCATCACCAACATTCCCGGAGGTGCCAAATAGGCACCTTTTATTAAAATATATACCGCGTCGCCTGCCCTCTTTAAAAGAAAAAAAAAATTTGCTTAGTAGGTCGTCAGGTCAGCTCGTAGCTCCAAGGGCCTTTCTTCTTCTTCCCCATAACGGGAATACACGCGCTCCGTTCGTAACCGCCTCCCTCCTGGATGACACTACTACACGGGGCTAACCGATTCTTTCTCCCCCCAAGCAGGAAAAAAAAATTCTCCCCACAAAGTCAGGGAGCGAGACGTAAGACCACACCTTGTTTTTCATCAATCAGCCCTAGCCGGTTTGGTTTGGATTTTTTTTTTCTGAGAGCGTGCAGATGGCGCGGGGGAGTATATAAACTAAAAATGGGGCCGACGTGACGTATGTTTGATAGTCAATCGGCGTGTCTAGCTCTACAGATAAGAAAAACACACATCGGGGAAGCTGTTGCGGTGAAACTTCCTTCAGATAATAAAAGTTGGCGGGAATGCAATTTTTTTTTTTTTAGTAAATGAATTGACTAGACACTCCTCTGTTTACCACACAATGGGCGGGTAAAGCGAGTCAATAAAAAAGCCGTGACCTTTCTATCATGTCTGAGAATTACCTGAGCAGAATGGGGGAGTAGAGCTCCCCTCTGATGAGATAAGTAAGTTGTCAGCTGAGGATTTCTGTTAAAAATCCGAGCACTTATTGAAGCACACAGTTCACTGTATAAATGACGTCACAGTAATTACACAATAACGCGGATTCCTGGAGCAACACACATATAAAAAGAATTAATAAAGATTTCTTAATTGAATATGATGATGACGCACACACGCTTACCGGTGAATGACACACTAAAAAAAAATGTGAGCAGAAAAAAAAATGAGGGAGAAAAAAACTATAAATGAGAAAATACGAAGATAAGGAGAGATTCAGGGACCTCCCCCGCACGTCTAGCTATTCCGATTTTTTCTTTTAAAATAACACATGCACATGCACACGACACACACCTTTCTCGGACGGGAACAGGTAAGATTTTGCAAAGGAACAGACGATTGCACGGCCCTTTTTCTTCTTCCTTCGATGGCGGCGTGCAGAAATGAAATACTACCTGGCGTCTGCTAGAGACACGCCTCCTTTAATACGCCATCTAGCGGTCAGAATTACGAATAGTGGGATTCACGCGTGTTTGGTGTTCCGATTATGTTCGCTTTTAGCGACGAACGAACGAACATATATAATAACAGGGAAAGTTTTTACTATGAGAACAAACGAAAGAGCTGTTGTATTCAGAATAATAATCCGAGAGGAAAATGCGCTGTTTACTTTGATTTTCTAAAGTTTTGCTTCGTATGCACAGACAAAAATGGCATGATTTGATAAGACAGGCTTTGTAAAATTCAAAAAAGGAAACCAAGAGAAATGACAGTTTTTTCTACAAAAATACGGGTTTGAATTTAATATATTTATAACAAACTATCTAATATAATTATGGCAAACTATCAGAAAACTGGAATTTTAATAGCTGACTTGTTGTAAAACTGAAAGTGTAGTTTACTTTCGCTCTGTTTGCTCTACATTCAAACTGGTTCGCGAATCCTCTCGATTATAGGTGTTTCTCCTAATGATATTAATGTTATCTCTAAACAGGTACGAGGAGATTTCCAAAAAGTGTTGTTTAGCAAGAAGCAGAGGACAATCAAAAGTGTAAAAAGTTGCTGAACAACAACTATTATGCAAAGAGCAAGTTTCACTCCATATGCGTTTGACGAGAGTATACACATAGATACCTGGTTCTGATTATACGGATAACTTGTCCAACTCTACTGAACACTGTTTGAAACTCGTATTAGAGCAACTAAACCGGTTAAAAAGTTGTGAGGGTCGCGCGCATTCCAGTCTCATCAAAACGGAGCTGACGATTTACCTGGGAAACTGACAAAGTGCATTGACCTATAATATGATTCTTTTTAGAAAGAGGTCATCACCTTTTTGGATGGTGACAGGTACGAATATGGTGAAAGTGTAGCCACAGATATAACGGTTATTTTTCTCATAAATATGAAATTCTCAACTGATTGATATTTTTCGAATTATACATATTTTTGTCACCCTTGACCCTGCTTTGATTTCGTTTTTATACTTGTTTTTGATTCAATTGAAAGGTGTTAGAAATATCGACATAGTGACCCACTTGATTCCGATCATAAACCATTGAAAGAAAAAGAGCGACACGCACTGCAAGTACTACATCGACGAGTTGTTTTCTAGTGAAAATGAAATAACGCATTTTAGCTATTATCCACCTGAAAAAAAGACAGCTGGCTAGCTGCTACATACCTCGTCTCAGTCATATAAACATTTGAAAGTTGTTGGAAAGTTTATATATGTATACAGGGACTATAAAAAAGTAGCTTTTAGTTGTTTCAATGGCGATAACACGTAAGGCACGTACCACACATTTGTTCGTATAATAGTACTAGTTTATATGAATCGTGTATGCCAATCACACACAGACCATGTTATTATTACACAAACAGTATGAAATAAACGGAATAAAATCAATAAGAAAGAGACATTGAAGCTGCTGCAGAGAGGAGTAGCAGGATCGTCGACTTCAGCCCTACTGCGCCGTTGCAGACGTTGGATTCACAGCAGTGGACAGCGGTGTGACGACCGTCACCACTCTCTATTAATCGAATATACAACCTTATTTTAGATACACAATTATGGTAAAATGTCAAATGCAGACTTACTTTCTTGGCAAATCTTTTCGTCGCCGCATTCGCGGTTGATCAATCCGGATGGTAGGTGAAGTTTCTACGACGAGGGAAAACGATCGTTTGCGTCGCAGATGTTGCGTTCCAAGAGAAAGCGAAAATATAAGTCAAAAGTGAATAATTAAGTCATTTTTTTCATAGTATAATACCAAACATCTGTCGGCTTTCCCCGGACATGTAACAACTTGGCTCTCTTCGTACTTTAGACATCCTTTACAGTTGACGCAGCGGAGAGCTTGGACGGAAGCTGGACCCGGCAATGTCACAAAGATGGAAGAGATGAGCAGGATCGAGGCTAGCAGCATAATGTATACAATCCAGCAGCTAACCACCGACACGTCTAGCACGACCGAGATCCACCGAGACGAAAAGGGCTGCTGCGGCGGGATCGAATGACTCGGCTCCCTCTGCAGAGGATCCTTACGCAGGCGGTCTTGCTTCAACTAAAAAAAAAGAGATCCTCAAAATGAAGAAGGCGGATCTACAATAATAAAAAGAGAGAGAGAGAAAGGGGATGTGTTCTGTAAAAAAATCGTTAGCTGTTGAAGACTTGATATATGGATAGCGGAACCGGGGAGCAGTAGTGGCAAAGAGACCATCAGTCTCGTCTTTGGGAGGATATACATCCTCAATATCCGTCATATTATATATATAGAAAGTCCCCAACAGCAGCGACGCAAAAACCTAATCAATACGGATCAAGTGCAATCGATCGAGTCAACACATCGTGAGAAAAAGTTGCGCTCTTTTTTTCTTTATCTTTAAGGCTGGGTTCCCAGGATCGATCTGGAAAAAGAATCAATAAACATCTCCTATTCTAATTGAAACACTGATCCTTGAATAAATCCCTGTCATTTCAAAAGTGACAAAACGAATTGTGTATTCTTCTCAACACACACAAAAAAAAGTCAATAACAAAACAAAAAAGAAGTTTAATACAATCAAAAACTATTTCTTATTATTATTACAAAGACGTGGAATCCTGCTAGTACTTGAATGAGATGGTGATGGGGTCAAAAAGTTGGGTTGAGAACCAGGAGGTGCCAGATAAGGCTGATGAGTTTGGCGCAGCGTCGAGGAACGAGGATCCGGAGAAGATGTCCTCCTTCCGACGCAAGTACTATTGCGCCGATCCTCATTGACATTAAACTCTCCGCTACACGAAAAGCAGAGAACGTAGGGCGATGATGCAGACCTCTGCGACATGGCGTGAAGCGTTGTTTCCGAATTGTGAGAGGCCATCAAAAGTGTCGCGCTTCCGCTCTCACCCGGATGAAATTGATTGAGAGCTTCGTCCACAGGATCGGCGCTCCTCAACCGCTCCCAATCGTAGTGATGATCCCAGTCTAGAGATGGTGCCTGACTGGCATTATCCTGCTCAGTTTGAGTCCATCGAGTAATCTAGATAAAAAAGGATTCACATTAACTTGGGGCGCAGTAATATAACAAAGAGAATCGCTGGTGCGGAACAAGGAAGATGAGAATAAGAGAAATAAAACTACGCACATAGTGATTTAGAGGATTGTAAATATAAAGAGACGTGGTTGGAGTGATAAACAACTTCATGACTAAAGGATTCTCTCTTTTGTTACGCGCTAAAACCTTGAACTGATTCACTAGACGTCACGTTTTAAAATTCAATTTTTAAAAATGGACTTACAAATCGACCTCCAGGAAGAGTTTCGTAAGACGGAAAGCGGCCTTTGACAGACGGTGGGCCAAAACGGATCGTATCAACCGGCATAAGAGTGGATAGAACGGCCGTAGCAGTTGCCAGATTGCCGGTCGTTTGATAGCGCTTCAAATCTGCTTGATTTGCGCTAGTGTTGACCGTCGGTGTTCCGTGGAGTTTGCCGGCATCGTCTCCATCTCCCATCGATCTGCTGCCACCAACAGCTCCTTCATCGTCTCGAAGCTCTTCTTCTTCTACTTCTTTGGCAGAAGAATGGCCTGCTTCCTCTTCTTGACATTCATTGTTGCTGACGCACTCTTCGTTCGTTTCAGAAACGGGAGTGTTGTAACGGGGATGAAAAGCGGAAGCGTAAGAGATTTCCAAATGCCGGTTTCGGTGCTGAGATAGGATCCTCTCTTCTTCTTCATCGGAAAAGGTCACAGCCGTCAAATCCCTATTTAAATTAAATTAAATTAAATGAATTATAAAATAAACTTTCAACTTAATTTACTTGTTTAGGGCAGCCATTTTAGAGTTGTTGGTCAAAATGGAATACGAATCCGAGCTGGACGGAGAGTGGACCTTGACGGCTGGTACACTTGTTCGTGAACGACGCTGGTGCTGATTATGATGATGATAGAAGCGGCGGCCCTGACTCGTCATTTGTAAACTTTTTCTTCGGGTGCTGGATCCAGAGACGGGTGGGCGCCAATGTCCTCTTCCAGTAGGGGCAGCAGCCTCGTTATTGTTGGGCATCGGGGAGCTAAAGGCGCACACGCTTCTTCGGGCTTCGGACATTCGAACATCCGAAGTGGTCCAGCAGGAACTGGTAGCAGGATGATGTTGTTGCTGTTCCAGATTAGTTTGCACCGCAACGTTAACAGCTCGCTTCTAATTAGAAAGATAAACGATTTCTCTTTAAAACAAAAATGACTTTCACAAATTTCGAAAGACTTTGAAAGTGGGCAATTAAAACATGGAAAATATATGGACTAATATACCTCTGAATAGCGACACAAATCGCCGCATTCGACAGCGTTTGCTAGAGCAGCTGGACCGCACTTGCAAAGTTGGGCAGTGCAACGTAATCGCCTCTCTTCAAAGTACCAGCGGAGGGTGAAGTAAGCCACGGCGCAGAGAGCCATGATTGTCATGCAAATCGCCACAATCGTGACGCCTACGTAAATTGATAAAACCTTAGTTTAGAATCACAGCTAATTTAAATTTTAAAATTTACCTGAAGAATCTTTCGACTCGGCCATTAGAACCGTCGGGCAGCCCTGACTTGTAGTCTGGTTGTCTATAATTACGTAAAAACGAAATTTAAATAAATTTAAATAATAAATAAATGATAGAATAACTTACTTGGTAAATCAGTAGAAGAGTCAATCATTTTGAAACTTAAAACACTAGAACAACTATTTTCAAAGTTAAATAGGATCCATACAGCACGACCGTCTGAATGAAACTGAATTTTACTAATGACCCGATTTTTTCTTTTTTTCTCGTTTCAACCTATTTGACCTTGGCCTTTGGGGCTTTGGCAAGTGTGTACGTCCGTCTTTCTGTTTCTTTTTCTCTCCCAGCTGTAAGGGGGCCACTTTTTTCAAATGTAATTCAATAAGAGAGAAATCTGGGTCACAATAGATGCAAATTACTTATTTTTTATGGATGTTACATGTGCATTGTAGAAAGTACGACAAGCGTCCGTTTATTATCTGTATCGAGATGTATAAATCAGATTAAAGATTGTAAAGTGAATAGAAAAAGGCGCGACGACGACATAAATTGAGACATGAATTATTCAGCGTCGCTTCTTGATCCCTCGCTTTTTAGACGTCACAGATTGACCCTTCTTCTTTCCACCCTTTTTCTTCTTCTTCTTCTTTTTCTTGGATGATTGCTTCCCTCCATCCGCCAGAAATTCATCCTTTACATAATCCAGTTTAGATTGACAGTTTAAAAAAAAAGACCAAAACAAAACAAACCTCGTCGGCGTCTGCATTTCGATGCCGCTTACGGCGTATAGGAGTTTTTCCGTACCAAGTCCTTAGGCTCTCTTCATCCTCCCTAATAATATACAATTAATAATAATCAATATTGTAAATTACTATCTAAGATTTACTTGTAGACGGGTTCACATCTTGCAAGAGCTGCAACAAATTCATCCGCTTTTAAGGGCTTCCTCGGAAGTAGCTGCTTCCGTCGCTCACTAATAATCTGATTAATTTCATTACATTATGAAAGATGATGGTAGTTTTAATAAATAGATTACTTCTGAGACTGAGCGAGCTATTGATCCTGGAGTATAAGAATCAGAGATTCGTGCAAGATTAGTTAGTTCCGCCGGAGGAGGCATTAAAGCCGGTCCAGTTACTCTGCTAATAAAGTGGCCCCACATTGTATATCGGGTCCCATAATCCGGCGGAGGGATCCCAATCATCCGCTGAAAACATTGAGATAGACTCCTCTGATCGCATTCCCAAGGAGTGGTCGAAGTCCCGATGAGTAAGACTCTGTCTTCGGGTACGATAGCTCTCAAGATTTTGGGCAACTCTTTACGCATTCGACGCATATCCCAGCGCTCTGATCTGACAGATTTCTTCATAAAGAGTCTGTCAACATCCTCGATGATGATGACGGATGGTTGCAAGAGTCGAGACACTTTTGTGATGAGATGGATGAGCATGGTCATGCCGGCTTTTCCGGGATATCTTCCCATTAAAGTAGAGTTACTGATATCGAAAAGAGTGGCTCCTATGTGATGACAAATTGCGTGGATCAAATAAGTCTTTCCGACTCCGTGAGGTCCGGCTAACAGGATGGATCGAGTTAAAGGTGTTCTCTGCCGGATCTCTTCGGAACCTTTTGATTAAAAACAAAGTTATAACTGTCCACAACTTAATGGTTTTATTAAGTACCTAAAGTTAAGATGCAGTGCTCGATGAGTGCGCACCGGATATCTCCCAAAGATGGAAAAGTGTCCCTCTTCCACTTACGGCTGAGTGGATCCACTACGGAAACGGACCCGAGAAAGTTGCTAATATCGTTTTTAGGGTAAGAGCGGATCACGCCACACTGGACAAGCTCTTCTACTAGCGATTCTAAGCTTCTATCAGGCGTCAAATCTTTTTCTTTGCGACCCCTTTTTGATTTTTTAGAAGATTTCCGAGTCGTCTTTCTACCTTTCTTACTCTTCCGGCCTCTATCTCGATCGTAAGCCTAATAGAATATTCTTTAAATCATTTGAATCTTTGTTAACATTAATTTTATTACTGATTTGAGACGATCCAGCTCATTGCGAGCTTGAGCATCCGCTTCCAAGCGCATCTCTTCATCTAATTCATCCGCAACTTGCATTTTTAAAAGTGCGTCATCCCATCCAACTCCTCCAACTTCCACACGGTCCCTCCAAACATCTTTTTAAAAATACAATCCATCAACAATTATTCAGTGAAAGCTTATTCACTCATTCATACCGTAATATTTCTGGTTTTCACGAACGATTTGTTCGAGCCAGAGCGACGCTGCCATATCGACCCCTTTCGGTTTATCCTCCTCAGTCCGTTTCGAGCTTCCGCCGCCTGTTTTCGTTGCTGATGGGGATGTATCCTATTATATAAGAAAACATTCTTTAGGCACGTTTCTTTAATTAATCATTCAAACGATGTCATAATAATGACAATATTGACATTCTTACGTAACCCATTTGTATATAATTACTTTCTTTGATGACGACGCAGCAGCATTATTAAGACTCGATTCATTCGCCATAATTGGCGTGCTGTAAATATTTTTCGATCCACCATCTTCTTCTCCAGGTAGATCAGGAAATTTGCCGTTTACATCCCGATATTCAATGTACCAACGACGGATCTTTTGAAGGAATCCATCCCGGACGGCCGCTCCTTCTTTAGCGCGCAAATTAAGTCGTAAAGATTCGTGCTCAATTTGAAATTTAGTGGCTAGTTCCGCCTGCCTTTCTTTCCTCTTCACCATGAGCTCTTCGGCACGTATTACGTCCTCATTCACCTTCGTATTGTCAACAATCTAGAAACAAAAATAAATTCGCAATAGATATTTTCAAGGATATCGTGGTTATATCATTCGCATGATCGGCTTTTATTGGTAATAAAGAAATTTACCATTCCAAGGAAAACCATTTCCTGGTGACGAAGTTGACGGACTCGTTTCAGTCCGACGTAACACCGCCAGGCGCTCTGAATTTTGAGAGCAGCCGTGTTGGGATTCATGGCCGGCTTGAGTTTGTGGAGTCCACGGCCAGCTTGCATCTTCTGCTGACGGATCTGCTTCATGAGCTGGAATCGGAGACGGCCCTGTCGAGCTCTTTCGTGAATCTGAATTACAGCCACTGCTTCATCCCAAGTCATGAGGACGTCGGCGCTGAGACCACGACGACCAGTCCGTTCGTGTTTTAATAAGATACGCTGAACGACTTGAATTCTCTCTTTCATCTCTTCGTCCGTTTCCGTGTTTAACGTGTTGGTAATGAGTCCGTCATTTAAGAAGAGGGTTAGAGGAGGATCTATTTGCTCCGGAGATAATTTCAGCTGGATGAGGGCACCTCCTATGTAAGGTGTTTCATTGAAATCCAGGGTCGCTAATTCGTTCTGATTACATAGATTCAGATTATTAAAAGAATTTTGAGTATGCTGAATTTATTAAGATTTTACTTTTAACTCGACTACTCGACCGAGAATGGCTAGAATGACGTTACTAATGTCTAAACGTTTTTGGACGTGAAGCATGTTTCTGTAGCAGGTATCCAGCTTCCGGGCAACGACGATGTATCGCAGGTAAACGACGCTGAGTTTGAAAAAGAGGACATGACGATGTTTTTCAGGTAGTGACGCAACTATGGCCTTTTCTTGATCCCATAAGGCTTCTAATTCGTCTTCTGCCCAGCACCATAATTCGTCAAAGTCACTCCTATTTTTAAATAAAATTTACATTAATTTTTAAACGATATAAAAAATGTTACGAAATGCTTACTTGGTCATTATGTATGTACAGTGAACTGGATCTAGTAAACAAGCCGGTTGTTAAGCATCGGTGGGCAAGGGTAACGAGAATCGATCTGATACATAGCGTAGTCCATGGCAACGACTTTTCAAAGGGTAATCTATCCTTTTGTACAAAATAATTGGATAAAAATGTACTCTGCATGGTATATTACGCAGCTTTGATGTATTATTCAAGAGAAAAAGGTGAAGCTAATTAACCACCCTTTGGGCATTGCAGTTCTAGTTTTCATTTTCAGTGAACAAAGAAAATAGGAAATTAAATTATGGGAAAAACCAAGACTACGCCGAGCTCGAGCGTCAGAGCGTGTCGTAATAATGCAAATTCCGGGTTTTGGCTTCGGGAAAGGGGAATCCCTTTGATTCCTCTTCTTTGCTTTGAAGAATCTTATGAAAGGGTCATTCCTCCCATCATAAAACATATTTTAAAGATGGTGTATTAAGCTTTACTCACACCTTTCATTGCAGAATGACTGAGCATTTTTGGGGGAGAACGGAAATTGCATCGGCCATGATGACCACACGAACGAAAGGAAAATCTAAAGGTCGGTATATTCCTTCAGGGTATGGGAAAGTAATTATATTCTGTCTATTTATCCCAATAAAAACATGTGAAGCATTGTTTTTCCAGAATAATTGTGGGCTGTAAACAAATGGGTGATAGGAAAAGTCCTCAGATTGACCTTCAGCAATAGAATTTCATGAAATTTGATACAAATTGAGATTGAACTATTTATCTGTCGTGGTTATTCAAGCATTCTTTACAACAGGAAACAAGGAGACGGATAGCTATGACATTAAGAAAATTGGTACTGCTGTATACGACCGACGCCCGAAGAAGAGCCGACGTCGACTCACATGGTCGCGCTGTCAGACATGAGGGATTGCCCGCCATTGAATTATGCATAAACTGAATTTAAAATAAGGAAGCTTGCTAGAGGACAGATTTAATATACTCTGCAATATGATTTTGACATTCGACGCAGTTAAGTCTTATATAAGATCACGTTGTGACCTTGATGGAATACATTATTATTGTGATGGGTGATTTTTCGTGTAAAACAATGGCTGTAGCAGCCGACAGTAGGTCATTTATTTTCAAAATGACAACTTGAAGGTTAACACCTGACAGAAGTAATTTGTTTTGACGTTGACTTGTATGAATCCGGACAATATTGAGCATTCATTGAATAACAGTTCACTTCTGAAAGTTTTTACATTTATCAGCAAAGTTCTCAGTATTGGGAGGAGCATTATTTACATAAATTTCCCACACCTGCCAATAGTGCGAACATTACCTATCTTCAAGACCTTGGAATTTAAAGAAAAAGACCTTTTTCAAAGCGTTAATAATTTTTTTCGCGAAATCTATTTGTAAAAGCTTAAAGTCCTTGATAGTTAATGCAGTAGTGGGCTTCTCCCAGCCACTGATTATCATACGAATTGCTTATAAACGTCCATATAAATTCCCTAGTGAATCGTGTGGGTTGATAGCGAATCTTTTGAAAAGCTTCCCGCATAGCGCCAGAAGAATTGTTGCGAGGATAATTATAGGTTAGAGAGAGTTTCTTCATTCAGTCCATCTGTAATTACGTTAACCATTATGTAAAAGTGAAGAATCATAATTGCTGTCTCTAGAGAAAAAAGAACTCCTTAGTCCGTCCTCTTTTTTCTTTTTTCTTTAATTTGACTTTTGGCCATCTATGAACAGATTGTAGCATGAAAGTAACGAATTAACAGCCACTCGATGGCGCCACTGTGTTGCGCGCTATACTACAATTTGTTCGAAATGAATTTGTAATGCATGTCCGGTTGCGTTATCAAATCCTGCCCTACTCTTACATGATTGAATGATTTTTATAGCAAATAGAAAATAAAGATGACAATGGCGTAACAGACAACAATTGTTACGCCTTGTTGTTTGGCCTATTGTTTAACGCAGATATTCAAATGAAAACGGATGTAACTACTTGAATATCGTGGACTCCACAAAGGATGTCTCATCTTACAACTGTTGCTGATGGTTTATTAAAATAGTCTATGTTCGGCGACTTTAGACTGCATTATTCAATCGACCATAAAATGTTCATCTTCAAAGTTATCGTCATTCTTCTCGCATCATCTTTGATTGCGACCCAACATTTAGTGCTATTGGGCGGGAATTTGAAGGACGACAATGCGCAAATCTGGAACAAAATGATCGAATTGGCTGTAAGTTAATTTTTCTAACATTCTTTCTTCATTGTTTAAAAAATAAACTAAATTTTTATTCTAAAAGGGAGGCAAAGGAAATGCTAGAATTGGAGTTATCTCAGCATCCAACGAGAATACGATTGAAGGCAACAAGGTCGTAGATAACTTTATCCGTCTCTACGGTGTGAAAAACGTAACTTGCATCCATGTCAATCAAAATCGAGTTGAAGATCCAGCAGTAGCTCAACTCATTCGTTCACAAACTGGCATTTTCATAGTAGAAGATTCTGGTTCAAGAAATGTTACTCCAAACTTTTGGGATAGAATGATTTCTAAGCTGACTAAAAATCAAGATATAGCTCTGAATCCACCTCAGGATACTGTTGCTTATGAAGGACTTGTTCAAGACCGAGTTAATTTGATAACAACTCTTCGACCAAATGGAAAAGATTCTCTAGTTTTGAAAGCTATTAAAGATCTTCTACTTATGGATGGTAGAATGGTGGCTGGAAACTGTGGCTTTATGGTAAATTCATATCATTCAAATAATCTAGATTATCATTTAAAAACTATATTTATCCCTTGACAGAGTGATTCAACTATACTTTTAGGAGGCGATTCAATTAGAGCTTTGCTGTCTAATACGTCCACATTTTACTGGCCCAAAACACCACTCGTATATTATCAAGAAGGTGGACTGGGACTAATATCTGGGTACATTCTAGACAGCCAGCTTAGCGATAGAGGTCGTGAATTCCGTCTCATTCGAGCCCTATTGGATAATAATAAAAAGTTGACCAAAGGTTATGGGATTGATGCTAATACCGCTCTGGTTATAGCTAAACCTTTGAGCCCTCGCCCGATTGGTGTGGTAATAAAGTGCAAAAATACGGATATAAATTAGGTCTTTTGAATCTTATCTATAATCCTATTATAGGTATCAACTGCGGAAGGAGCTGAAAGCGGAGTCTTTTACGCGGACGTGAGGGACATTCAAACTTATTCAATCTCCGATGGCCTCTATTCCAACATTCCGTTCTCCTTTTATACGGTCAACGATACTATAGACCTGCAGACAAGTTATTGAGGATCTTATTGACGCATTTTTATACTGTAATTTATTGTCCTTTTAAATGCAGATGAGGTGACGTATGCAAGCTGGAAACTGGCCATCGCTGGTGAGGAGTGGTTCAATAATTCAATTCCATCCAGCGACATCTTTTCAAGAGTTCATCCATCTGAATGGAGGAAAACTGCTCGACGACTCATTGACTGCAAAGAGATGAATGTGACCAGCTTCTCACCGGCGAGTCTAATTCCTTGGCTGCCTCGGATTGAGGTCATTCTCGATCGAACCGAAGCGGTCGGTTATGGAGCTGATATTCCCGATGATGTTAATAAGACTTACGTTGCTTCCTACCGTCGAATGTTTGCATCCGTCAAAGTCATCGGTTTCCTTTGAATAACTATATCAATCCCCTTGTAATCTTCTATTGTTTTTCTACTGAATACCTACGATCGAATATTGAAATAACTATAATAAATTAGTATATGCATACCTAGAAGGATTATTTATGAACTAGTAGCGTATATGAGAACAAGTCCCACGCAAACCGTTAAATACTAGTTGAAGGGATGCATAAAGTTTTTTACTACTCAAAAACCATGTTTGGATTGAAAAAACTTATGCAGACGCGAACGGCATCATAACCTAGTTTGAAAAAAATATGAATATATCTTGTGTTGGAAAAACGCATTGAACAGGTACGAAATATCTGGCTGCTGGATATTCTAAGCATATGTTTTATGTGGCTGTTTTAATGATCCTCTAATAAGAGGAACAATTATCCTCCTTTTTTTTGGAATGACAGTCTTACTGCTGACATTGTTCCCGTATTCTACAGTGATAACTCTGTACGGCACTCCACTGCTCATCAGTCTGTATACAGTACATACAGCAAGAAATTTTGAATTGTTTCATTATCGCGTTTTTTTTTATCTTTAAAGCTTGATTCACCTAATCAATCATTTACAAGTCACAAGGTAGCGAGTATTACCTATTAGTACATTGACACTGGAAAACAAAATAGTCTTATACAAACTGTCAACTGTTTTTAAGGAAACGAAATTGATGACAAGGATGTATCCTCGCATACATAACCATTAGACTATATTTGCCATCTTGAATTCAATAGAATATATGGATAGGTTTAGAATTTATCGATAACCTTCCATACTGTACATATTTGTAAAATTAATGCCACATATTTATTATTTCGTAAGGTATATTGGAAATGGTGTTTTATATATTATTGTTAACGCTCAGTCTCTTTTATTATTTAACAACCGCGCAGTCATGATTTATGAAGCAGATGGTCAAGGAGCAACTTGCATAACGGAACTGTCGTTATCAATAGTCGTATAAATATTTTAATGATCTTCCTATATGGGAGGCGATTCCTTTTTAGAATGACTGACACAAAGTCGTCCAAATACTTTGCTGATTTTCTAAGGCCAAAATATTTTCCAAAGGCCGGAACGGTGTCGTATAAAAAGCAGAAGTAGTTCAGTGCTGGATCATACCTGGTATAACCGGCGGCAAGCTTAGCGCGCCAAGACATCGCGTCTCTCTAAGAATAATGCATTTCCAAGTTTTATTGATGACAGCTTTATTGTCCTCAGCATGGGGACAGTATTTGGTATTAATTGGAGGTGAATTGGCGGATGATAATGCCAACGTTTGGAATAGGATGGTCACTCTTGCTGTAAGTTTTCGTTATAGGTAATATTTATTGCAATAATTTAACTCTTTTTGATCATTAATGTTGAATCATGTTAAGGGAGGAAAAGGTGTAGCCAAGATTGGCGTGATTTCGGCTTCAAGAGGCAACACTCCCGAAGGAACAAAGGTCGCTAATAATTTCGTCAATACATACGGCGCTCTATCTGCTATTCAGATTCCTGTGACGGCCCTCACTGCGGCCAGCAAGAACAAAGCATCTCTCATTGAAGAACAAACGGGTATCTTCATTGTAGAAGATTCCGGTGTCACTCAACGAATATCGTTAATGGAAAGATTCAATGCCTACCTCAATAACAAGACTGTAACCACTTCAGCACCTAATGGCGTCGTTTGTTACGAAGGAGCGAATCAGGATCGATTGAGACTCGTCAACGTTTTGCGTCCTTTGGGTGTGGATTCTCGTGTTTTGACCGCCATCAAAACCGTTCTTAATAATGGTGGAATGGTGGCTGGAAACAGCGCTATCATGGTTTGTTTGCTCCATTCATTTGTATATTATTTCATTTAACAAGAATATGTCGTATTTACAAAAGGGATCATCAGTCATGGTGCTCAAAGGAGACTCTTTGGGAGCCCTAACATTCGGCACACGTTTCTTCCACTGGCCGCAAGCTGCTCGGATTCCTCTTTCATTTAGTTTGAGAGGTGGACTGGGTTTCCTTTCTGGCTACGTTCTCGATAGTCAAATTAGTGAATTAGGTCGAGAAGGACGACTTCTCCGGCTTACTCAGATTGCAAAAAATGTACCCTTCATTGGGACTTCCAAGGGATTGGGCGTCGGAGAGAATACGGCGCTGGTTGTGGCTAATCCTTCTTCTCAACCGGTCGGAACGGTAATTCATTCTCAGGTTTTACATGAAGAGTTTGAATTGTGAAATAAATGAAGGCGAATTTTACAGGTAGTCACAGCTACAGGTGCAGAGAGCGGCGTCTTTTTAGTCGATGGCTCTGGAATATCTATCGCTTCAGTTCAACGTGGAGTTTATGACAACGTTCCCTTTTCATTCATCACTGTCAACGACACGATAGATCTAACGTCTAGTAATAAACCAATTACACATATAACAATGATATATACTAGATGCAATAGTAATTGAAACAATCATTAATTTGCACACCCCCTTTAGACGTCATAACGTTTGCCAGTTTCAAAGCTAGTCTTGCCGGGCTAGAGGTAATGAAATATTCTTTAAAATTATCGTATAATAAAACACATAAGATTATTAATTCTTGCTAAAAGTATTTCGAGACAGCTGTTACATCAGCCGACATCCTGTCTGACAACCAAGAAAACCAGTGGCGAATTGTTGGGCGCTACTTGATCGACAGTAAACCAACGACTGTTACGACTTACTCCGTGCCAGGATTTTCAAGAAACAATATACCCGTCTTCATTCCGCGAGCTCGGATCATCTTCGACAGAAGTTCTGCAACGGGTTATGGATCTGATATATCCACCAGTTCGGGTGGTTTGGTCTTCGTTGATTCATACTACAATATGTTAGTCTCCATAAAAATATTTGGTGCCTTTACAAATCCTACCAAGTAAATTAATTGAATAATAATCCTAAACTAAAGTACCGTAGTGTAATTTAAAAAAATAATCTATTCCAAACCAAATTATTTATAGATCTATATTTATTATAAATATTAAATTATTTTAAATTTAAAAAGTAGATATGGAATTAATACTCATGGTTCGCTCATTGTAAAATGTGATTGACGAATGTATACCTGACACACTGTTTAAAAGCTTGACTGTCAACTTCACATTCAATTTTACTCTAAATAGCTTACTCTTCACTTCAATAAATGACTATACAACTATTATGGTTTCAAGTTCATTTACTATGATCGCATTAGCTAGACTTATTGTTTTACTAAAAGGGATTAGACATAAGACCTAAATTGCGTCAATAAATAAGCTAATAAAAAAGTTACGGTGCAACTAATATTGCGCCGTTTATTTATCAACAAAAATGTATAATATAGATCACGCTTCCTACTGATAGCAGTTATTTATAAATTTAAAACCTATATTGTATTTACGTACTTTTTTTTTTACAACAACTGATATACAACTAAGAAACACACCCATCATGTGTTATAGCCATGAATTAATATAAAAAGAACTTGTGGTTAAATGCGATAGAGTTGGTCTACATAGTTATTGAGTGGGAACCAACAAGTAATCATGTCCCGTCTTCCGAAATCATCGGTAACTTGCTTGTTTTGCTTCGTTTTCGTCTTGACGGTAGTCTACATCGATGGTGCTAGACTGTTGTTTAAAGACGATTTCGAGTGGTTTAACAGGAACAATTGGAAGCACATGATTACGTCTTGGAGAGGAGGAGAAAATCAATTTCAGTACTACACCGACAATGAAACAAACAGGTATAATTTATTGAATACCTTTATAAATTGTATTCAAACTGCATCGCGCGCTTAATTTTTATCATTTGAAAAGTTACGTCAAGGATGGCTATTTACATATGGTACCTACTTTGACGCAAGAACGTTTTCCCGACCAACCCAATTTCCTTTACGAAGGTGTTCTAGACCTGACATTAGAAGGATGCAATTATGTTGGGCCGGAAGGTTTCAGTAGCAGTTGTGTTCGGTCAGTTTAATTCGATGAAATGAGGATGCTAAATATTTAGATTAATTCGTTTCCATTCATTTTATGATAGCAAACCTCAGAAATCTGGTGGTCAGGTAGTTGAAATCATCAATCCGATCCAATCTGTGCGCATTTCTACTAACCAGACATTTGCTTTCACCTACGGAAAAGTCGTTTTTCGTGCAAAACTGTCTCGAGGAGATTGGCTTTGGCCATGTAATTGAATTATATAAAAACTTTTAAATGCGGTAGTTCATAATGATGGCCCATTTATAGCTTTCTTTATGATGCCGAGGGATAATGATTACGGATCCTGGCCGCGCTCTGGTGAAATTGATTTGGTGGAGATCCACGGTAATGATGATTACGTCTGCAAGGGTCTACCAACAGATAATCGTCGTTCCAAGTCCACTCTTCATTGGGGAGCTTCAGTCAATCAAGATAAATACGCAAAGACCGGATGGATCAAGTAAAGACACTATTATTTATTTATTTGAACATTTTCAATTTCACAAATAAATTTAAATGATAGGCTGGCGATGGACAAAGATGAGAATTTTGCAGCCAAATTCCATACCTATGAAGTGTTGTGGAATCAAACGGGAATTCACTACACCATCGACGATGAATACATCGGCGGAGTGAATCCCCCTGATGGAGGCTTCTGGCAGCTCGGTGGATCACCCGGAGAGAACATCTGGGCGAATGGAACTTTTATGGCTCCTTTTGACAGACCGGTACATTTTTTCTCTCAATTACAATATTAGCTCGGTATATGTAAGAAATCTTCTGATAGTTCTACATCATCATGAAAGTCGGAGCTGGTGGAAACTACTGGCCGGAAGACTGTACTAACATGAACATAGTGAACGGAGTTGAAGTAGAAGTACCGAAACCCTGGAATAAGAGCGATTCTGTTGGTCAAATGAAGTATGTTAGTTAGCTGATCTTTGAGAGAAAAATTCGCAATTTTTGTCTTTCTTACTTTCAGAGCGTTCTGGGAAAAGAGAGATGACTGGCTGAAGACGTGGCATCGTGAAACGGAAGACACGCACATGCTTGTCGACTATGTCGAAGTTTGGGACCTAGATTAACATTTATAACAACAGAATTTACTGATTTTTTTATACCTAGCTGAATTGTAATAAGCACTGTTAATAATAGTTTTGGACGGCAGGATTCTAAAAATATACAATAAAGTTATGAAAGAAACTATTGCGTTTCCGTAATGGGATATCCTTTTTCATCCGTGAGCTTATAATTATTAGATTGAAGAAGGTTAACACTGGTATAGCCTACCAATAAATAGCACCTAAATTCATTTATGATTATTATATTATATAAGCTTCGGATCCATTACGCCAGGAGAAGAAATGGCGCCGTCATTAATTGGATGGTCAAGAACAAATAATAGCGCAAAGAAACAGACATTTGCAGCTATGCGCGGTAAGCGATGATTATAAAACTGAATAAACTATAATAGGTCCTTGGATCCAGCGATAAAACGTAAATTTATTTATGTTTGTTTACATAGTAGCGTCAGCTATTTGAGTTACATTTATATATGCAGCCTATTTAAAAAAGATAGGGAACTTGTAGCTTCTAGACGTCTGCGACGTTCAGAACGCTTATTAAAAAGATGTCTCTTAATTATAAATCATTGAGTTTTGTATTTTGCATCATCTTCGTTTCGGTAGTAGTCAATAGTGTTGATGGAGCTAGACTGCTATTTAGAGATGATTTCTCTTTTTTCAACAAGAACAACTGGAAACATATGATTACGTCTTGGAGAGGGGGAGAAAACCAGTTTCAGTACTACACTGATAACGCAACCAATAGGTAATACATATTCAAATAAATAGTCATAATTATCGATACATTATTTTCAAAATATTCAGCTATGTGGATGAAAATGGGATCCTTCACATGGTGCCTACTTTAACTCAGGAGCGTTTTCCCGATCAACCCAATTTCCTTTACGAAGGCGTTTTAGACCTTACTTTAGAAGGATGTAACTATGTTGGTCCTGAAGGTTTCAGCAGCAGCTGTGTGCGGTAATTACCTAAACCTCTTATCGCATTTTTGTTTATTTATAAATTTCGAGCTTGTTATGTAACAGAAAACCTCAGAAATCTGGAGGCGAAGTGGTTGAAATCATCAATCCGATCCAATCTGTGCGCATTTCTACTAATCAGACCTTCGCATTCACGTACGGAAGAGTCGTCCTTCGTGCAAAACTATCACGAGGAGATTGGCTTTGGCCATGTAAGAAGATCTTCTTTTTGTATAAGTTATGATTGCGAGCAGCATGGAAAATTAATCCCCTATTTATTAGCTTTCTTTATGATGCCGAGGGATAATGATTACGGGGACTGGCCGCGCTCCGGTGAAATCGATTTGGTAGAGATTCACGGTAATGATAATTACGTCTGCAACGGAGAGCCAACGGACAACCGACGCTCCAAATCCACTCTTCATTGGGGAGCCTCAGTAAATCAAGATAAATACGAGAAAACCGGATGGATCAAGTATATAGGATTGATACATTTATCTCAATATTTTCTTACTATTATATCTCTTATTTAATTGATAAATAATAGACTGGCAATGGGCGAAGATGAAAATTTCGCAGCCAAATTCCATACCTACGAAGTGTTGTGGAATCAAACGGGAATTCACTACACCATCGATGACGAGTACCTCGGCGGAGTGAATCCTCCTCCGGGAGGCTTCTGGCAGCTCGGTGGATCACCCGGAGAGAACATCTGGGCTAATGGAACTTTCATGGCTCCCTTTGACAGACCAGTACTATACACTTTAAATTCGTACTATCAGATAACCAAATAATAGTCACCTATCTTTTCGTAGTTCTACCTAATTATGAAAGTGGGAGCTGGTGGAAACTACTGGCCGGATGGCTGCACCAATATTAACATAGTCAACGGACAAGAAGTGGAAGTGCCTAAACCGTGGGTCAAGAGCGAATCAGTTGGTCAAATGAAGTATGTTTTTAAAAAGCTACTCTTTTACTTCGATCAAAAGATAATTAAGTTTTTTTTTCAGGGCATTCTGGGAGAATAGAGATGACTGGCTCAAAACGTGGAACCGAGAGACGGAGGATACACACATGCTGGTCGACTACGTCGAAGTCTGGGATCTAGAATGAGAATAATACAACTACAAATTCTAAATGTAGAAGAACCAGTTTATTCAAAATAAATGACACTCTTCAATGTATTTCAATTATTGATGGGAACACAAAAAATAATTATTATTTTTTAACTCTCAAGAAATTTTGAAATAATGGGGGCAAAGATTTCGGGATTTACAAGGTGGGCGTGATGTTTACCTTCCACCTCTACTAACTGAACGTTCTTTGACTTTGCTTTGAGTGCTTCGATGTGCTCCAAGAGGTTTTCACGCGGCTCAAAATAAGGGCCATCAATATTCTTGATAACCAACACGTCGGCCGTCACTTTACGGGCCAGTTCCAATAGATCTTCTTTAGGAAAGAAGGATAATGGGGCAGCTAGTAAGCGCCTGTCCCGACGAAAGACGTAACCGCCTTCCACTTTTTTCAATCCGCGCTTATACATAATTTCACAAGCCTTCTCATCCAAAGAACCAAAAGTGCCTTCGACTCCTTTCTGGATTGCCTCTTCGTAGTTGACGGGCTTCTCTTTGGCACCGGAGATGATTTCGTTCTCATATTTGAGCAACTTCTCAACAGTTTTACGCAGTCGTTGATTTACTATTTCGGGAATGGTGGCGTTCACTCGCGCTATATCGAGAGTAATAATTTTGGAGACGTTTTCAGGAAAGATACCGGCGTAAAACATTCCAAAAGTAGCTCCCATACTATGACCCATGATAGTGAACTTGGTCCATCCAAGTTTCCGCCGGAATCTCTCAATGGCCATGACGGGATCGAGAGTGTTGTATGCGATATCAGGTGGAAAAGGATCGGAGAGGCCGTGACCGGGTGTTTCCACCACGATGATCCTCAAATCTTTTGGAAGAAGTGGAATTAAGGTATCAAATGTACCGGCATTGTCCAGCCAGCCGTGCATGGCTAAAACAGGTCGGCCATCCGGTGGCCCCCAAACTTTGGCTGTTCATAGAAAAATTCAGTTTACAAGTATTTTTTGAGTGAACATAAGAGGATTTTACCTGCGATTTTTCCCCATGTCATATGAATTTCTAATTCTTGAGGCTCGTTCACTTTGAATGATTCCGGCGTACTACTCGTTGAAGAATCGGGTTTCACCTTGGTGAGACGTGGAATGATGTGCTTTAAACGGAAAGCAATCCTTTCCGAATCGGTTGCCATATTGTTTCAGCAGCTAAAATCTCTATTTAAAAAAAAAAAAACTACATCAAGTTCTCTAACATTTAATGAATATTCTTTTTTTTAAATATAGGGTTACAATAGTTCTAATATATTTAAGTAAATTACTCAATAAGTTTATTTTTTAAGTAATTAATTCTACTTGTCTTTCAGTCTATAACACATCACTATTATTGATTTAGAGAAGATAAACAGCAAAATCCTAGTTTATTGTCTGCAAATTAAGTTCAAAAGTTCTGTTATCAGTGGTGACTGGTGCAACAATTTCTCACATAGTGTAATATAAGAATTAATTTTACATTTCCCTCTGATGTAATACTAAAAACCCAATAAATTTAATTGTCTATCCGTCTATCGACATAATTAGGTCACAACACAACACGCTATTACCCAGCTAGCAAAAATATTCGGGCCACTTTCGGGAAAATATCGACCGATCTCGGCTTTAAATATCGGCCCAAAGTCGGGTGGGTGGAAGTGGGCCAATACCCGATGTGCACCCAAATCGGCTGGGGGCCCAACATTCGGGCCTCTATCGGTGACATATTTCCCCGTACATGGGCCGACGGAATAAAACGGCAGGATTAGGAATATTTTTTGCCCGTCTAAATCCCAGAAAGCTTATATATGGCCTTTTATTATTGCTAATTATTGATTTCCCCATTATTTTCCCGACCCAGGCTCGAAAATTTAGCAAAATTAATAAAAGAAAACTTAAACAAAATTATTGAGAAAAAAGCATTGTATTATATTGTATCAGTTCATCTCTTTTTTTTTTACAACGTACTCTCAAATACATAACATAAAATAAATTTTAAAAAAATACAAAATAAGTTATGCACTAGCACCAACAGTTTGCATGAAAAAAGGAAGCGCCGACTTCCACTCTTCCATGGATTCCGGCACAATCAGCTTAAGGTCGAGTAAGGTCAATGCACCACCTGGAAATATACAAATAATCAGTTAGCAATCGACTAAAAGAGATGTTGAATTGAATGCTGTACATTAAGTTCATGAGAGGTATTTTGAAACAGTTTGTTACCTGAACTCCTGAAGCTGTTTAAGTTGGTAGAAATAGAGGTCACTCAAGATCACCATAGCCATAGCCGACACTTTTTTTTCAATCACACTTATTTTTAAGGCATCGCGGCGAATCTAACTTTATCCAATCTGATGGTAGTAGAGAAAATTTTTCACAGCACAACACTTTAGTAAAGTAAATTTTAATTCCTACGGCCAACGTGCCAAGTTAAACAGAAAACTAAACTTAACAGCACAAAGTAAAAGATTCAAACTTGAAATACAAAAGCGTGGCTTCTGTAGGAGTGTACAAGTAGAACTGAAGGTCGCGCGGACGCGCATCTCTGTGTCCAACTCCCACATTGACAGATTTATGAAAAACAAAAAAAAAAGTTTAAACTGTTTTTTAATATTATTAAATTGCTACATAAATTAATATAAACTTTATAATATTTATTTTCAAATAGGGAGTTCGTAACCATCATAATTTACCTATTTAAGTTATTTTATAATTTATTATATCATGCAGAAAACTTTGGCAACCTTGCACCATTAGTTGCCTCCGTCCCTTTGGCTGTATAGCGAAAGAGAGAGAGGGGAGAGAGGGAAAGAGAGCATGCAGGGTCACCTTGGGGGAATAGTATCGCCATGGTATCGCCTTGCGTAGGTAAAAGGGTCTTAACCTTGGAGAGATATAGACATAGAATGCGATGCGAATATGTGATCTCCCTCTCGGTTCTATATATGTTCTTTTTTTTCTCGTGCCATAACTGCCCTTTGGGTTGACACTCTCCGTGCCGTGTTAGCACTCTTTTTATTTTAATGCCGTAACTGCCTCGGAGTATTGAATGAGACTGAACACTGAATTATTTCAAGTTTCAACGCAATTTACTGAACGATAACCTCACAAGCGATATTTACAACTAACACAGCAAAATCTAACACTAATGCAGACCCTTTGGTACAGTTGAATTGATGCACGACCAAAAACATTTTTTTTTTTACTTTCAACATAAATACATTATAACACTTGAAAAGTAAATGCGCCAAATTTTGCCACTTTTACAATAAACAATTCTTTTGGGTGATTTATGGTTGGGAGGAAATCGGAAAATATGCATTCTATAGTCAACGGGCCTTTACTGAATTCCCCAGAATTAAGGATAAATACTTATTTTCCTGGGGAGAGCTACTTGGGCCAATATTATTGACCCGATAGTTTGCAATAAGCTGGCATGTCCTTGGGGAGAGATATTGGCCCATAGTTGGGAAAATATCCCAACTTTCCCATGTGCGAAAAGTCGGGGTGGCGGTACCGGGCCGACAACGGGCCGCGGTCAAAACTATTGGGCCAGAAGGGCCACCACGCACCGGTTAAGGCCCAAAAGTTAGCCAAGAGTTTTTGCTAGCTGGGTACATACGGCAAATCGGCAATAAATTGAGAGGGAGAATAAACAAAATGTAAAAGATGATACTACTACCGTTTTTCAGACTTTCTTTAAAGAAACTAGAGTATAACTTGAGTCATTCAATGAACCTACTGCGCAGTAAAAGAGCCTATTAACAGTAAGCATTAGAAATTTGGGAGCTCAAAAACAAACTGAGGACTTAAGTCCATGCTTTTCGTGTTATCATTTTTTTCCTTTCGTAATCGTAAAAAGTCTTCTGCTAGAGCCCGGAGGCGGGGAGAGCAGCTACTTTTCTTAAAGATGCTGTTTAGTAGCAACTAGCAACGCTACTGCCAACCTTTTCGAATTTGACTGACAATCGGTATTAATATAAATTATTCTTAAATGTATTTCAGTTATTGGGATCACACAAATTTTATTTATTTTTTTAACTTTCAAGAAATTTGGAAATAATGGGGGCGAAGAGTTCGGGATTCACAAGATGGGCGTGATGTTTACCTTCCACCTCTACAAACTGAACGTTCTTTGACTTGCTAGCTTTAAGTGCTTCAATATGCTCCAAGAGGTTTTCACGCGGCTCAAAATACGGGCCATCAATATTCTTGATAACTAGGACGTCAGCCGTCACTTTACGGGCCAGCTCAAGTTGATCGTCTTTAGGGAAGAAGGACAATGGGGCAGCTAATAATCGCCTGTCTCGGCGAAAGACGTAACCGTCTTCCACTTTTTTCAATCCACGCTTATACATAATTTCACAAGCCTTCTCATCCAAAGAGCCAAAAGTGCCTTCGATCCCTTTTTGGACTGCCTCTTCGTAGCTGATAGGTTTCTCATTAGGACCAGAGATGATTTCATCCTCGTACTTGAGCAGCTTCCCAACTGTTTTACGCAGTCGTTGATCCACTATTTCAGGAATGGTGACGTTCACTCGGGCGATATCGAGAGTAATAATTTTGGAGACGTTTTCAGGAAAGATACCGGCGTACATCATTCCAAAAGTAGCTCCCATGCTATGGCCCATGATAATAAACTTGGTCCATCCAAGTTTCCGCCGGAATCTCTCTATGGCAATCACGCCATCGATGGTGTTGTAGGCGATATCAGGTGGGAAAGGATCGGAGAAGCCGTGACCGGGTGTTTCCACCACGATGATCCTTAAATCTTTCGGAAGAAGTGGGATCAAGGTATCGTATGAACCGGCATTATCCAGCCAGCCGTGCATAGCTAAAACAGGGCGGCCATCCGGTGGTCCCCAAGCTTTAGCTGTTTAAAAAATAAATATGTTTGTAAAATATCTTTGAACTAATTTATTATGGAATATATATTTACCTGCAACTTTGCCCCATGTCATATGAAATTCTAATTCTTGAGGCTCGTCCACTTTTGATGGTGCCGGCGTACTGTTCGTTACAGATTCGGGTTTCACCTTGGTGAGACGTGGAATGATGTGCTTTAAACGGAATGCAATCCTTTCCGTGTCAGTTGCCATATTGGTTAAGAAGCCAAAACTATCTATTTAAAAAAAAAAAAAAAAAAAAAAAATAAGAAGTAGGCCTACTTTAAAATTGGATGAATATATATTCTTAAAAGTATTATACCTAAAACAGTTTTAAATTAATAAAAGGAACTAACTCAAAAAAATATATTAATAGAAGTAACTAAATTCACTAGACTCTTCCTGTCTATAACTTACTATTGACTTTGAGAAGATAAACAATAAAATCCTACTTTGTCTGCAAATTAAGTCCAAAAGTTCACTTATCACTAGTGCAATAAACTCATACCAAGTGATATATGAATTTTTTTATTTCTCGTCGAGCCAAGAAAAAACTAGCCGAGCGATTCTAATTATTTATTGACAAAACTAGTTCATAATAGACCTACAACACGTCACACACGACAAAATTAAGGAGAAGAAAACAAATTAAAGATGATGCAAATACCGTTTTCCTGGACTTTCTTTGAAGAAAATAATGACTAGTGCATAACTTGAGTCATTCAATGAACCTACTGCACAGTAAGAGAAACTATTTGCAAACTTTAGAAAATAGGGAGTTGAAAAACAAACTGAGGACTTTGGTCAAAATCGTGTTATCTTTTTTACATTTTCTTTTCTTTCGTAATCGTAAAAAATCGTCTGCTAGTCGCTAGAGCCCGGAGGCGAAGAGCGCAGCAACTTTTTTTTCAAGATGCTGTTTAGCAGCAACGCCACTGACGGCTCTTTTTTCTTATTTCACGCTGTTTTTCCGCTGTCAATGGCCGCCGTTTCGAATATTCGGCGTCTAATTATTTAAAGCTTTATGCTGTTATTGACATTAGTTGTAAGACATTCGTTTACTTTTAATACTATTCTTCTCGAGTATAAGCTTGTCTATTTTCTGTAATTCTGTTTGTCTTAGCAGTAATTTGATTGGCCTAAAATCTCGTTTTATACTTCGTAGCTTTAGTACTCCAAACGTCAAATTATCTAGTTGTCTTTTTCGAATCAATAAAAACTAATTATCTAATTAAGCCTTCTAGTTTCTTATTTACTTGTTGTCATGCAGTTACTAATAACTTTTTCTGTTTATCCACCTGAGCAGGACACTGATTAGTAAGTTGACAAAGCAGCACTGCTAATTTGACAGTCATGTCCAAGCGTCCAGCAGATGACCAGGGTGGAGGGAGCTCTGCTCCTAAAAAGGTTCAATTTGAACCCATTCGATTAGGTGCCATATCTTCCTTGGAAGAGATGGACATGAAAGTACTCCAGTTTCAAAACAAAAAACTGTCACAGGTAAACAATCATTGTTGAAACATCTTGCTGGTCACATCTTGAACTAATTTTTTTGTTTAATGTTACAGAGGTTGGAGCTTCGTCAAAGAACTGAGGCAGAACTGAGGCAGAGGATTGAGCAGTTGGAAAAGCGACAGATGCAAGATGATGCTGTTCTTAATGTCATCAATAGATATTGGAATCAGCTTAATGAAGACGTCCGAATCCTTCTCCAACGATTTGACGCCGAAACCGCGGATGAGAATGAGAGCAAAAGTATTACAGAACATTTGTTTTCTTTACTTTTTATAAATTACTAAGCAGTTGGTTTTCTCTACAGATGAAAGTGAAGCAACCACTTCATTCCTCGCCCTCTTATCTACATGGGACAAGGCAGAGTTGGACGAAAAACTTGCCAATAGAGTTCTAGTTTCTCAGCGCGCCGTAGCGAAACTCATTCGAGCCTTTGACAGGCTCTTGCAGAGGAACGAAAAAGTTACTCTAGCTCTTAAAGGTAGCTCAGATGACGAAGGAGGTGAAGTAGCCAATCTAGAGGAAGCCATCAAACAAGTCAATGCGGAAATTCAGGCCGAAAACAGCAAGCTGCACGTTCTCAACACGTCATTGCACGAGAAAAATCATGGTATCGCTCTTAAGGTTAGTTTGTGTTTCATCATTTCAAGTCATTCTCGGTTTAATAACCGTTTTTTCGTGTCACAGTTGAAAGAAATGCAAGAGCAGTTGACGGCGAAGGAAACGGAAGCAGCCGAATTACAGAATCGAGTGGACGATCTAGACTACGAGTTGCAAAAGAAGCGGCATCGTGCTGATTCGCTCGAGAATCATTTAGCGGAAGCCCTTGAAAAGATCAAATTGCTTCAGACTGCCCAAGTGACAGCCCAACAGAACGCCGGCTCGTCGGAGAGTAGTGAAAAGGCTGGATCCGGAAGCAGCAAAGTGGTTTCGGTCTCTCAGAAGAAGGTGCGAATTTTTTCTTAATAAATTGTTTTTATGAATTTCAATTTAAATATGCATTTGTTTAGATGGACGACCAGCAAAAAGAGCTTGAAGAACAGCGGGAAATGGCGGTCAATCGTTTGGCCGAGTTGGATCGTTTGCATCAGAATCACCGAGACGTTCTTCAGCAGCTAGAACATCTCAAGATGGATGTAAGTTATTATCCAATTGATATATCTGACTAAAAGCTCATATTTGAACGACCACTTTCCAATTAATTTGTGTAGATCCGCCAGTTGCCCGAATCGGTTGTGGTAGAGACGACCGAGTACAAGTGTCTTCAATCACAGTTCTCCGTTCTCTACAACGAGTCCATGTGTCTCAAAACTCAACTGGACGACGCTCGTCAACATTGGCACAATGCAAAGAACGCTCACCTTCGCCAAATTGAGATGATGGAGGTTGATAATCTATCTATTTAGTATTAACTTTTTATTATGTAGTATTAACTTTATTGTATTTTAAATAGAGCGATGAACTGCTTAGACAGAAACAGCTACGAACTGAAGTGATTCAACTAGAAGACGGTCTGGCCCAAGTACGTAAAGAGTATGAGATGCTCCGGATAGAGTTCGAACAGCAACTGGCTGCTAACGAGCAAACGGGTCCCATAAACCGTGAAATGCGCCACTTGATCACTTCCCTACAAAATCATAATCAACAGCTCAAAGGCGAAGTGCATCGTTATCGCAGGTAAATGGAAGTCCTCAACTTAAAATTTTCTTAAATCTCGCTGGAAGATAATTTATGCAAATTATTTTTGAATACCATATCTGACCTCGCATTATTTTCCTTTCGCCCCTTCCCGCCATTCGAGTAGGAAGTATCGGGAAACGAGCGGTGAATTGGCCAAGACTAAACGGGAGCTAGAAGAAGCCCAAACCAAGATCCACGCCCTTCAAGAAGCTCAACAACAGTTGAAAGATGCTACTCAACAATCTGCCGATGCCGCCAACAGCCAAACCCTGGACCCCAACTCAGATACCGGGGAGGCAGCCAGTGATGCAGATCCTTCGTCTATTAAAGAAGAATCTTCCGAAATTAAGAAAGAGCCTCTAGATAGCACCGATGATGGTACCAGTGAAGAAAAAGCGGACGGCATCAAAGAAGAGAAACCGGACGTAAAGAAAGAGCCCGCTGAGGTGAAACCCGATCCGGCCGCTTTGGCCGCTGCTGCTGCAAAGCTCAAGGAACAGAAGAATGCAGAGGCCGAAGTTCTTCGGGATCTTAAAGCCCAGCTAAAGTATGTCAACATGAAATACTTGTCTCTTCATTTATTCATTTTATAATTTTTTTTTATTTTTAGGAAAGCCCATAACGATCAAAGGGAGATGAAGCTGCTTCTCGACATGTACAAAGGTGTTGGAAAAGAGACGCGGGATAAGACGCAGCTCATGGCCGCTGAGCGGAAAGCTCGACAGGAGATTGATGAACTCAAACAGCAGCTGAAGAAAGTGAGAGAGTCAAATGAGAGCAAGCGAGAAGAAAGAAAGCGACTAGCCGATGATGAAGCTCTTCGCAAAATTCGCTCTCTCGAAGAAGCTGTCCATGGGCTTCAAAAACAGGTATGTCTCATTATGTTGTAACATCTTCTTTGAGTATATTTCTAATTTATGTCGTTATATTTTAGGTTGCCGCACAAAAACAAGAAGAAGAGGCTCTTCTTAACGAAATGGAAGTAACCGGCCAGGCGTTTGAAGACATGCAGGAGCAGAATTCGCGACTGATTCAGCAACTAAGAGAGAAGGATGACGCAAATTTCAAACTCATGTCGGAGAGAATCAAAGCCCAGCAAGTTCACAAACTCCAGAGAGAGGAGAAGGACATGTTGGTCGATCAGGTTAGGGGAAACAAAATTGAGCATCATTATTACTCGAATCGATCTATTTATTAATTAGTGGTTTTATCAAGAAGGTCGCTACACTCAATATGCAAGTAGAAGCCCAGAACCAAGTTGTAAGACGGTTGGAAGAAAAAGAAAGGCTCCTACAGAGTAGTATCGGGTGCGCCGAGAAGGAGCTCATGCTCCGGCAGCAGGCCATGGAGATGCATAAACGGAAGGCGATTGAAAGTGCTCAATCAGCGGCCGATCTCAAACTTCATTTAGGTTTGTTCTTTAATCACTTCAATATTTATTTTTTAGCTAAATATGTTTGCTTTTTTTAAATTACAGAAAAGTACCACTCTCAAATGAAAGAGGCTCAACAAGTTGTGGCCGAGAAGACGGGCACTCTGGAAGCAGAGGCTTACAAGACAAGGCGCCTTCAGGTTTGAATCAAACTTGATTATTTAAATCATAAAAGAAAGATATTAAATATATTTTTCCTATCTTGCAGGAGGAGCTGAACGTATTAAAGCGAAGAGTAGAGCGACTGAAGAAGATAGAAGCAGCCGGAACGGCGGATGAAGTGCTTCGGGAGGAGTTGCGAGAATATAAAGACACGTTGACTTGCCCGAGCTGCAAAGTGGCTCGTAAGGACGCCGTCCTGACCAAATGTTTCCACGTATTTTGTTTTGACTGCCTCCGTACTCGATACGAAACGAGACAGAGGAAGTGTCCCAAGTGCAATGCCGCCTTTGGGGCAAACGACTACCATCGCTTGTATCTTTCTTAAATGATGGAGTGGTGGTGATAGAAGTATATATCTATTGATTGGCTGTGGTCACTTCCGTTTCTTTTTTCTCTGTGTTTTTCTCTTTTCGTGTAGTATTTACAAAGATCATGTGAAAAAAGTGTATGAGTATTCTCGATTTCTAATAAATCTGACGCTCGCATATGATTTTCGTCTTTTAAAAATTGCGTTGCTGCCATAGCGGAATATCGGAGAACTATCATAAAGCAGACGCCAAAGACCGGCTGTTCAGAAGTCAGTCACGTTTTTGTTTTAGAGTGAGAGACTTTGTTTCGTAAACACTACTGTTCACCAACTGATTACTCCTGTAAAATGTGGCGAATTCGTTCACCTGCTAGGCTAGGCCTTTCTATATTAGGGTTTGAATTTTACGCCAATGACAAGGATATAATTGACCCTAAATCTCCTACAGCTCAAAGGCTAGCCGATGAGTTTAACAAGAAAGTCGAGAATGAGACTGGATGGGACCGAGTGAAAGAAATATTTAAATTAGAGTATGCCATTTATTTTCTTCTTATACTTTCCTATGATTTGCTAATAATCTTGGTTTTTAGTCCAATAGATAATAGCATTAGCTATGAGTTGGACAACACCTTGACGGGAGCCTCTTTTGGAACAGTAATTGGCTTCTTCATGGGAGCAATTCCAGCCTCTAAAATAGCTCACAATAACTTTATTGATAAGAATAAAGCTTCTACTTTTACAACACATTTTGAAGCCAAGGTATTTTTCAAACCAATAGTCTCTTTCCAGAGCTTAACTAGTTTTCTTCTCATTTATAGGAAAAACTCCAGTTTGCTGTAACAAAAGCCATGTCAGTAAATGGTTTTAGGGTGGGATGGAGACTTGGCCTTTTCACTGGATGTTATGTGTGAGTATTCAGCTCAAATTACCTACATTATTATGTAAATAGGTAATAATCCGCTATTTTCAGGTTTTTCACCAGCGCAATAGCAACATACCGTGGTAAATCATCTTTTATCGAGTACTCAGCTGGTGGAGCTGCCGCAGGAGCGGTGTATAAATTCCCTATGGGTCCTAAAGCAATGGTTTCTGGAGGATTAGCTGGTGGTGCTCTGGGCACAATAGCTGGGCTACTTACTCTTGCTATTTTGAAGTTTTCCGGTACAACTGCTGAAGAGATCCGATTTTGGCGAAAAGGATATAAAGAATACGAGAATAGGTATCCGTTTCACATTTGGATCCAAATTTACTCTTCAATCTTCCTTTTGTAATTTATTCTGTAGACATGTAACAGCACTGGACTGTAATAGACGACAACAAGGGCTAGTTGATCCTATCGGGATCGGTCACGAGCTAGGATTGGTCGAGAAAAATCTTGCGGCAGCTGGTTCTCCATCACCTATCGATTTGTCCGTCATACCTGACGAAGATCCATCTCTGACTAACGAAAAGGAAGTGAAAGAAACTTCCAACAACAAACAAACGTGAAATAATTTGCTTTATTCGGGGCTTTTTATTTCCAAATGTAAATACATAGTCAGATTTGTCCCAGTTCATCTATTTATACAAGAGATGTATTTTTCTTTCACAAAGGCTTTAATCTCTGGTTACAAAAAGGGGGCAGAAAAGTCTCAAAGTCAGGCACTTATCGACTGTAATAATGTAAAGTAATATTATTATTGGGCGCTTGAAGTATAATTTTATAGAATTTCTCTCTCTCTCTTTTAAATATCTTGAAATCAAACTTCTTCCGGTTGATGACTGCTACCTCCGACGCGCATGGTGCGCCTGGAAGCTCCGGGCCGACCGGGCGGGCCTTTGGGTTTGTCGAATTTGGGTTGATGTAAGTTTTTCTTCGGATGGAGCTCATCCATAACGAATTCTTCCGTTAATTCGGGCCCTGTTTCTATTTCAATCTAGTATTTTAAGCAAATTAGTTGTGCGCTAATTGTGCTTTTAAAAAAAAATTATTACCTTTTTGTCAATTGAAATAGACATTGATTTCTCTATCATATCTGTGATAGGGCCTTTGCAACTGGAGTAGAGCATCCGCTCGCGGATGGGGCAGGCGTAGCCAGGCATCGAATAGATGAATACTATATGTCGCATAAAGAAACAACCTTTCAATCATTATACTGTAAAGTGAAGTAAACAAATAGTTTTCCTTGTTATACCTGTACTTTCGAGGAAATCTCCTTCATGGGAGTGAGGAAAACGGAACAGATGGTAACGGCCGTGATCATTTGGAACTCGATCCGCTAGGTTCTTGATGGTTGTCGGAGCCGTACTTTCAAGATTGACGACCTCGTTCACCAAATCTATTTTTGGATCATTAATTTTTTTTACAGTTATTAAAACACACTAGATGTATTTAATTGTACTGTACGAACCGATGCTCAATTGAACGTAGGACAGCTTCTTGTGCTTGAATTCAAGTAAAGCTTTGAGGCCATCTTCACTGACAGGGAAGGCTACTCCGCTAAGTGTTTGATGTTTCGTGTCCACACTAATGTGGGCCTGTGTTTCCGTTTTCTTGACGAGAGCTAATTCTTCTTCGGCCATTGTTAATGGGGCAGGCGCCGCTTCATTTCTTTTATGCTTCATATAACCCTTATAAGTTAAGTCATCCTGCAAGAATGATATATAAATTAGGTCAAGTTACTTTATAAGAATTTGATTAATAAAGAAAATACCAGGACAGTGCCCATCAAATCTTCCTTAATTTGTCCAGTACCAAACTGGCTCTTCAGGGTCGCTTTAGTGGAGGCGTAAATCATTTTTTCTCTCACAGGGCAACCTTCTGGGATCCAAGTGATGCATAACCATTCATAACCTAATGAGTTTTTGGTGTCGAGTCTGAAAAAAAAAAAATTAGTCTTTTTTTAAATATAAATTTAAATCTATTATGCATTTACCGGAAGAACAGGTAGGCTGACTTGTTTTCATCCAGAAAGTGAGGGATCAGGTTTTCAAAATCTTTATCCCACTCATCTCTCTTTTTGGCAAACTCATTGAGACAGAGCTCCTCTGAAATAATAGAAAGAAGCTTATTTTTAAAAAAATGAATAAAATGTGGATTTGTCAGGCTTGATTAAGTAGGGCAGTAAGACAGTGACATGCTTTGAGGTGATAAGCTATCAGTCTATACCATCAAAGGTGCCATACTCTAACTTGAAAAGAAAGAAACTCACCATCAATAATAGAAACCCTGAAAACTCGTACATGACCATCTCTGCACTTCCCAAAGAAGTTTAGGAGTTCTTCATTGGCTAAAATATATTTTAATAGGAAGGGTTATAAAGGAAACCATTTAAAAAAGTTGAGTTATAATAAGTAGATAAACCTCGAATTCCAGTTTGATGAGACATCCTTAATATTTACTTCTTTTTTGTGCTTAGAATCAAAAGTACAAGTTAACTGGTTGTACTGTACACACTTATTGCCACCAACACTAGTGTAAAACTAAAATTTTTAAAATAAAATAAAACAAAGGTGAAAAAGCAGTGCCAATCCCACAAATTCTCGACGTGCTCCTGCTGATAGTTAATGCTGTAATAGTAATACTGTTGAAGTTGAGAAACTTTTGACAGATCGGACTATCGGACTAGATCAAAGCCTAGATTCGGGAGTCGGGACTTTCATAAAAGTTGTAAGATTGAGCGTTAGGTGGCTCTATGGCTCTTTAAAATCAAAGTGCCAACGGGCGCCAAATTCAACGGAGAAAAAAAATACCAGAAATCTGCCAGTACTTACGATGGTCGCTATTAATTTAATTTCTTTAGCTTTCGGGTGCAGCCAGTACCCTTCATTTAATTACCAATCCGGTGGTTCTTTTACATTTCCATAGCTCCACCAGCTAGGGGTCATTATTAGAAAACAAAACCACGGCGCAGAAAATGGAACTTGCTTTACTGGTAATTTTACGATCGTGCTTTAATAAGTTGCTAGTACGGATTCAGAGGTTCAGGAGACACGAATTTTTCTGCTTATTGTGAAAACTAGTAACCAAGTGTTAACGCCTTAAAGTAAATAAGTGAAAGTGCGAGCTTGTGGGTTGATGGAAGCAACCAAGGCTCCTCAGGAAGATGTCATTAACCTAATAAAATTTGAAATTGGGTACCAAACTGTTGCAGATGAATCTGTAATACAATGAATTGATTCCCAAGAAAATAAGGTTAATGACGATGGTAGTAAATACATGGAAGATTTAATACGGTACTCATCAAGTGGCAACCATTAGAGTGACCTTAGAAAATAAGCCACGTTCGAACGGAATAACGGGACGCTTAATAACACTTAGTAGTCTTCTTGATCAAATCCAGATAACTATTTATAATTCTTGAATTAATTGCTATCTGTGAACTTGGAGAGTCCGACGGAGACTTCCATACTTACAAGGTTACAGTGATGGCACTTCGATGAGTAGTATAGATATGTTGGAAATGCCAATGTTAATCAAAGATTTTAAAGAATACGTATTCAAATGGCTCGATGGGTAACATTCAACTAAACAGTAATTAAAAGTTCTATGAAACTGTATCAGTTGGACATTTCAAAAAGGCTATTAAAACCCGAAATTGCATCAACATTATAAGCCTCTTACTTCTTTTTCGGAGTATAAAAAGGGATCGCTGAAATCAAATGCAGTATCACATTCCTTTTTTCTGTCTTCGAATCTTAACCGTCTCAAATTAAATCAAGCAGCTTGGGACATGAAACTGGTGAGTTAGTCTTATGATAAATTATATTTAAAAAATATATATTGACTTATTTTAATATTGCCAACAGTCGGTAGTTGTAACGCTAGTCGCCATCGGCCTGGTGACTATGAATGCTCGGGCTGCTCCTCAGCAACGGCAAGAAGAATTCCTCGAGGGTTCGATCGTGTCCAATGACCAGACTCCTTCAGAAAGTACGGATTCAGGTCTTCTTGGAGGCGCTGTTGATGCGGCTACTGAGGCTCCTCAGGAAGCTCTCCTTGAAGGCGCTGTTGATTCGGCTACTAATTCACCTCAAGAGGGTCTCCTTGAAGGTTCTATTGACTCGGCTACTGATGCTCCTCAGGAGGGTCTCCTGGAAGGCGCTATTGACGCGGCTACTGATGCTCCTCAGGAAGGTCTCCTGGAAGGCGCTGTCGATTCGGCTACTGAGGCTTCTCAGGAAGGCCTCCTTGAAGGCTCTGTTGATTCTGCCACTGATCCTCCTCAGGAAAATCTTCTTGAAGGTGGTAGCGATTCAAAAAAGACTACGACTAAACGACCAACGTACCCAACTACAAAGCCAACTAAGCTACCAGCGAAAACAACACCTAAACCAACAAAGCCAACAACTAAAACACCAACTCAACCAACCAAGCCTACAACTCAACCAACCAAGCCAACAACTCAACCAACTTACCCATCTACAAAGCCAACTAAGCCAACGACTAAATCATCAACTAAACTTCCGACGACTAAGGCTACTACTTCTCGACCATCTGATGGTGGGGATTATCACCCTAGTTGCCGTGGTGAACACTGTAAACCTAATAAGGGAACCCTGGTTAACTTTGTGAGCACCAGCGACGACAAGGGCTACCACTACGCGTATGAACTTTAAAATATTTAAAATATAGTTTTATCGTCTTCATTACGTACATTTTCTATTCGTACATAGATACAAAGTGAGTGATGGCACTTATGTGAGCCAAACAGGCCAACTGGTAAAGAACCAAAAAGGGTACGGAGAAGGATGCGATCGCTCAACTGGTGCTGGGTGCGGCCCCAGTTCCTCCCTATCAGAGATTCCAACAGACATTGCTGCATCGTCATCAACATCAGATACTTCTCTGGATGCAAAATTCGGACGAGATACTTCAGAAGCCGATGATGTTTCACTTCTAGATGTCCTAACAGGGCCTGTTGCCCCAGTGAGATGTCCTAAACAGCCCGCATTTCTATGTCCGATTATCAACTCGAAACCCGACTGCAAAAAGTGCCCACCCCACGAGCATCACGGTGGCGGCAAGGGAGAGGAATACGTCATCGTCGTTACTGATGGTCATTACGAGTTCAACACTCCGGATTGCTTCCACGTCGTTGTTGATTATGAAGCCGGCTTTAAGGGTACCATAATCAAGCATTCCTCCGTCACCAAGATTAATGGTTGCCGTCCAAGCGGCGGTGGTTACGAGTGTGGTACCGGTGCCACACTGGACCGTAGCGGTAAGCCTTGTACTGGATCCGAGTCTCCAAACCCCATTTAAATCAAATCCCGAATGAAATTCTACAGTTTTATTATAACGACCCAATAGCGATCCAAACGACCAAGAGTGTCTTTTATAATTATAATTCTTCTAAGTTATATATTATGTCTTCTTTTTCTGCTTGATCTATTATATTGTAAACTTCCTTCTTATTCTTTGAAACAAAATAAATTTTCTGCATAAGCCTACAAAAACTGTAACAAAATTAAATTATTCGTCGCAGATTTATGATGGATGTATCGAACTGGACAAAGATGCCAATAACACCATAAGTGTACGGGTTTTTTAAATTTTTTTCATTTTAAAAGTTTTGAGCTTTTGTTCTCTAAGGATACAAACGGGCACGCTAACGGTTTGAAATGATCGCGGAGTCAACTCAAATCATGTTTCCATATAGCGTCGATGTAATATTATTCGAAGCCGTATTCAGGGAAAAACAATTGCACCACCCAGTAACGAACCTAGTTTTTCATTATTTAGCAACGTATTGTCAGCAAAATGGAGAAGATTAATCTTGATTCTTGCTAAAAAAAGAAGCTTCTAATGCTAACTTTCTCTTGTTTTGTTGAGTATAAAAGGAGGCGTTCGGATGCGATTTACTACCATGATTTCTTCTTATATCTCCAGTCCTCAGATATACCACCAGCTATAAAACAACATGAAACTGGTAAGTCTTGATCAAATTATTAAACCCGAATCAACATATTATATGATTTTTAATTATTAATAACAGTCGGTAGTTGTAATACTAGTCGTCGTTTCCGGACTCGAGCTGGCAGTAAATGCTTTTCCTTGGGGTGGTCCGCAGAAACGGCAACGAAATGATCTTCTTTCTTCTACTAATCCACCAATTTCATCTCAAGAGGTCGTGCTACCATCTTTATTCTCCGACTCGGATACGTCACAATTGGGCGTTCCACCATTTCTGACTGTAATAGCGCCCCAAGTTGATTTCGATCCGTCCTCGACCAATCAGTCCGTTCCTGATGACAATTTGTTGGGTAGTAACGATGATTGCCATGATGGTAAAGACTGCAATGATCGAAAAAAGACGGAGTATCTGATCCATTATGACAACCAGAGAGATAAGAAAGGTTACCATTACCGGTATGTTTATTATACATCAAGCATATCTCGGGTTTCTTTAATTTAATTTAATTTTTAAGGTACAAAACGAGCAAAGGTACTGAAGTATCCCAAAATGGCAAACTAGTGAAGAACCAACATTCTGATGACTGTGATCGGTCATCTGGAATTGAATGCGGTCAACATGGGGCCGTAGCGTCTAGTGCTGATGGAGGAGCCGTTTCAGTTATTCCGGAAATTCAAACTGGTGGCCTGGATCGGAATATCGTACGGGATGGTACGAAAGAAAAAGAGCCCTCTCCGACCGATACTCTACTTATAGGAACCCATCACGAGCACGGTCACGGTGATGAAGATGACCAGGTTATCGTCATGGAAGGTTACTGGGAGTACAACACTCCGGACTGCTACCGCGTCAGAGTAAAGTATGAAGCCGGATTTGATGGATTCATTGTCAAGGAGAAGGACGTCAAAAAGATTAAGGACTGCCGACCTCATAATGACCACGATCACGACTGTGGTCGTACTGGCACAACCATAGACAGTCACGGAAACACATGTATCGCATCATCTCTTTAAATCAATCAGTATTTAACACACAAATGAACTGACTTATTGTTTTTTTTACTTACCACAACGATACAAGAGGATTTAGTCGGCTAAACATTTCTTTGACGATAAAAATTTCATCTAATCATAATAGTTTCTATAATTTTTGCTGTTTTATTTTTCAAATGCAACACATCCAAGTAGATTTCAAATACACGCCAAATTTGACTATATATAACCATACGGTCAATATTGGGTTATTTACATTAACTTAAACTACTTCGTATAAGTGCACTATTCTTAGCGGGCACATCGGTCAGTTAAATCTATGAATTCATTTTTTCTTATATTTCTTCAAAGAAGAAATCCGTATGAAAATGTAAATACAAATCCAAGTCAATTACGTCAATATCAATTGACGACGATGCTAGACGAACTCGACGACTCGTTGACTTGTGGTATGCTAAAAGTGCCCACTAAAAGTCATAAAATACTTTATTATATTATGCATTAAATTTCTACCCAGTCAGAATTATGACTCTTGAGTTTAAAATTTGACTCGTAACGACATAGTCTATAGAATTATAATTCAACGAATCAGTTTAGTACAGAGTTATACAGATTAAAGCAGAGTTTATTCGGTAAAGCGACGTACGTCACACAATTTTAATAGCTCTAAAGCAAGGTTGAATGATGATAGTTGCTGGTATAAAAGTCGAGCAGAGTTATGGCATCAATCAGCATCGACATCGTCTAGCAATACCCAGCTGACAATCTCTCTCTGCTACTCTCCAAAATGAGCAAGTCTCTTCTCGTCCTCTCCGTCGCCCTCGTGGTTTTCGCTGCTATGGTAAGATTCTACTTCATTTATTTACGAATATTGTTCAATTTTTTCTATATTAAGTCTGCTTTGATTTGAAGGTCTGTGGTGCACCCAGCACAATGAATGAACACCAGCAGAAGAAATCTCAAAACGGTGCCAATGCCCAGCGCGAAGCTCATGCTGGAAACCGCCCGAAGACCCAGAAATCCGCTGGTAACGGAACGGAGGCCCATCACGAAGACCATCCTGGCAAGTCCGAGGCTGCTCACACCGTTCATCGTCGTTCAGCTGAACACGTTAACAACTCCAACAAAACTCATCACGATCAACGCGATCATTCCGAAAACAAAACGAAAGGAACCAAAGACCAAAAATGGACTGGCAAGAATAAGAACGTTTCTGAACACCACCTTGAGAAATCTGGAAAAACGGTAGAACACAAAGATCATCCTGACAACAAAAATAACAAGACTGCCTCTGAGTCTCATCACGCTCTTCATCGCCGCTCCGAAAACGAGACGGAATTGGATCATAAGCAGGACTCTCATAAGAATGGAAGCGAGGCCAGCAATCAACCAGGATCCTCGCCAACTGGCAAGAGTAATAAGCATCGCCAAAGTTGTAAAGCTGAGGAGAAAAAGGACCAAAAACCGAGAGGAGGTGATAAATCCGATTCCGATAACAAGCGCAAGGCCGCCCTTGCTGCAGCTCCCGCCAACGTTCCTTCCGTCGCAGCCTCAGCTGCTACCGATGCCGCCGCTTCCTCGGCAATTGTCGATCCCGCTACTGGATCGGCTTAGATGGTAGACCACAGTCAATTCTGACCCTTGTCTTGCTAAAATTCAAAAATTATGTTTAATATGAACATTCCAATGGCAGATAAAAAAAAAGAAATAAAAATAAAATGGAATGGTACAGCAGTTTAGTTTTTTTCTTTGGTTTTTTTCATTTTTTAAAAAATAATATGGCAGTAGGCCTTTCAGTTAAGCAATATTAGTCGTACTTATAAAATGCCAAGATAAAACAGTGAGAATTAGTTGTTTTCATTCATTTTGGCGTAGAGTGCTTATTTTCTCCGACGAGGGTGCTCCACGCATCTCTGGGGTCGCTTAAAGGACCGGAAGTCCACAAGGCCCTGTACGTGTTTCCTATCCCCGAAATCTACGCCTATGTATAGAACTATATGAGATATTTCTTCACACGTAGATATTTTTATACTGAATTCTAATGTCATCATGTTCCCAAACTTTTCCGAACTTGCTGTCGTGATCCAAAGTTGAGTTTGATAGCGTAATGTTTTTCAGAGTATGGACCGTGAGTGTAAAACTATTTCGTAACATATCGTCTTTCGTAACCGTTAAATTAAATTTAATTTCGTAATCGCTTTAACCGCGTCATTCTTCTTTGATGGGACCTTGCGCAGTGTCTGAAGATGTTTGATTTTTTTGCAGCATCACGTGAAATGCCTAACAACTACAGTACAAGTTTTGCATGTATAATTTTTTTCTGACGAATATTTAAATAAAAATCAAAGCCGATTATTTCAATATCAATTGACAGTGCTGAACGAACTCGTTGACTTGTGATAAATATTGCTAACTGAAAGTAATAAAATACATGTTTTATGCGTACTATTTTTTCTACCCAACCACAATCATGAATATTAAGCTTAAATTTTAACGTGTATTAGCGACACATTCTTTTGAACTTTAGTTCAATGAATGATCAGGGTACATATTTTACAGCTTGAAGCAGAGTTTATTTAACAAAGAAAACGTGCGTCACAGGATTTAATAGCTCTAAAACCAAATTGAAAAGTTGCTAGTATAAAAGTCGAGCAGAGTTATGGCATCAATCAGCATCGACATCGTCTAGCAATAGCCAGCTGACAATCTCTCTCTGCTACTCTCCAAAATGAACAAGTCTCTTCTCGTCCTCTCCGTCGCCCTTGTGGTTTTCGCTGCTATGGTAAGATTCTACTTTATTTTTCTACGAAATAATCCCATTGTTCGATTTTTCTACATTGCGTCTAATTTGATTTGCAGGTCTGTGGTGCACCCAGCGCAATGAATGAACACCAGCAGAAGAAATCTGAAAACGGTGCCAATGCCCAGCGCGAAGCTCACGGAAACCGCCCGAAGACCCAGAAATCCGCTGGTAACGGAACGGAAGCCCATCACGAAGACCATCCTGGCAAGTCCGAGGCTGCTCACACCGTTCATCGTCGCTCAGCTGATCATGTAGGTGAGTCCAACAAAACGCACCACGAACACCATGCGCATCAGGAGCATTCTCAAAACAAAACGAGAGGCTCAAATGACCACAAATGGACCAAGAATAATAAAAACGTCACTGAACATCACCATGAGAAATCGGGAAACAAAACGGTAGATCACAAAAATCATCGTGATAACAAACAGAACAAAACCGCCCACGATTCTCATCGACACTCTGAGAACGCAAGCAAAGACCAAAAATGGACCAAGAATAAGAACGCTGCTGAACATCACCACGGGAAATCTGAAAATAAAACAATAGACCACAAGGACCATCATGACAACAAAAATAACAAGACGGCCTCTGAGTCTCATCACGCTCTCCATCGTCGCTCTGAGAACGGAACCGAGTCCAGCCATAAGCAAGACTCGAGCGAAGAGAAGACCAACGAGACCGACCCCAAGGAAAACAAGAACAAGCAAGGATCCCAACCAAACGGCCAACAGGGTAAACGTCGCCAAAGTCGTAAAGCTGAAGAGGAGCAGCCAAAGGATAAGAAATCCAAAGAAAATCGTCCCGGCTCTGAAAAGAAGTGTAATGGTGATAAAGATAACACCACTGCGGCTCCTGGCGAGTCCTCTACTAACGCTATCGCCGCTGAATAAACTCAAAATTGAGTTGCTAGATGGCCGAAATCTGGCTGGCTTCAATCTCTCTAATTTTCATAATTACTAATTCTTGGATATTTCATAACAGAAAAGATTGGGAAAGAAATAAAATATTAAGTACATGGCACCAGTTCTGAATATTTCTCGATTTCTTTATTGGTTTGATTTTATAGTACAAATAGCAGCCTGGTAATAAGATTGTGTTGCCAGTTGTTATATAAATGTTTATGTATACAAAATAATGAGTAGAATAATTTATGGCTATATGCCGAGTGCAGAAATGTAATCGGAGAGACGAAGCGCCACATCGTTCAATTGGCATCCCAAAATGGCATGCCTCATATTACTAATCAATGAGCAAAATATATTTTAAGCATAATCATCTTTTCGAATTCTATCGGAAGGGTTTACGTTTGTAAGTATGAGCAATAAGCAATAACATTAATATAAAGACTCATATTATCATTCACATGTCTTCTTTTAAAGAAATTTATTATAATTCCGTATTGAACATTATGATTTACTTTGAATTACTTAAGCTAAGTAATTTTTAGTCTACTACTATAATAATTCGACAACACCAATTGTGATAAGGACGAACACTATAGTAATAAGCATCATACGAATGAAATCTGTCAAACGTAATTTTTATTTTATTTAATACACACATATATTCTACAAAACTGTTGGCAAGTATAGATTTATTGGTTACCGTGTGATTAATTCAAGATAATCTACAAAACTCGCCATGATATAAAAGAAGGAAAAATTATGCTTATAAAAAATTCAGCCCCCATAACTATTAAAAAAGCTTTTAATTGATTTTCTTAGGAGGAACTTAGGAGGATGTTAATCTAATTAAATTTGAAATTGGGTATCAAACTGTTATAGATGAATCTGTAATATAATAAATTGATTACCAAACAAATAGGATTAACGTCGATGGTATTAAATAAATTGAAGATTTGATTCGGTACTCATCTAGTGGCAACCATCAAAGATCCCTTAGAAAACAAGTCACGTTCAATTGAATCTAGATAACGGAAATAACGGGACACTTAAAATTAAGCAGTTTGCTTAATCATATCCAGATAACTTTTTATAATTCTTGAATTAATTGCTGTTTGTGAACTTGGAGAGTACGACGGAGACTTCCATACTTACAAGATATAGTGATGGTACCTCGATGAGTAGTATAGATATGTTAGAAATGCCAATGTTAAAAATAGCCTGATGAAGGCCTGACGTAGTCTTTTGATATTTTTTTTAAATATAAACAGTTTGTTTACCTTAAGCAAGAGATTATAGAACTAAATCTTCAAGCATACGGCATACCTGAATGTGGTATTGACGCAAATTTTAAAACTGTTTTCTAATGTTCAGATGTAAAATTATTGAAGTATTTTAGATTATTTTTTATTTAAAGTATCAAAGCATTTTAAAAAAGTTCGCACCAAATACTATAACAACATTTCAATTTTTTTCAAACTCAATTTTTTAAAATATATTCTTAAATAATATTCAATTCTAAAATAATATTGCCTTTAACGATTATTTCTTGAAAAAGTAGACTACCTCAGGCCTGATAGTCATTGATCAGGTTTTTTTTGGCTTTTTAATTAATGAATAAAATAAGAAAGTATTTTTTCCCTGAGGGATATATAAAAAAAATCGCTTTTTTATTTTATTTTTGGCACCAGTTGGACGGATTTTAATTTTTATTCAGACCTTACATGGATTATTTTGAAAAATAAATAAAAATAAATAATCGATTCTTAAAAGAAAATCGATTCTTAAAAGAAAATTCTAATAGATGGAACCACTTGTCAATCGATTGTTGCTATCAAATTCGTTGGTATCGCTAGATGTCGCTACTGTCGGACCATATAAAGCTGTGGGCCTCTACTCTCTAGGGCGCCACATTTAAACCCAGTAAAGCCTTAAGTAGTAAAATACATTTTACTACGTCAGGGATAAAATATTTTAAAGAATACAAATTCAAATGGCTCGATGGGAAACCTTCAACTAAACAGTAATTAATAGTAATATGAAATTGAATCAGTCAGACATTTCAAAATGATATTAACACCCTCAATTGCATCAACATTATATAATCCTCTTAGTTTATTTTCAGAGTGTAAAAAGGGATGCCTGGAATCAAAAGCAGTATCACACTTTTCTTTTCTTTCTTCAAGTCTTCACCATTCCAAATTCAATCAAGCAGCTTGGGACATGAAACTGGTAAGTTTGTCTTATGATAAATCATATTTCAAAATGTATTGGCTTATTTTCAAATTGCCGACAGTCGGTAGCTCTAACGCTGGTCGTCATCGGCCTGGTTGCTATGAATGCTCGCGCTGCCCCTCAGCAACGTCAGGAAGAATTCCTCGAGGGTTCGATCGTGTCCACTGACCAGACTCCTTCGAAAAGGACGGATTCAGGTCTCCTTGGAGGCGCTGTTGATGCGGCTACTGTTGCTCCTCAGGAAGGTCTCCTGGAAGGCTCTGTTGATTCGGCCACTGATCCTCCTCAGGAAAGTCTTCTTGAAGATGGTAGCGGTTCAAAAAAGACTACGACTAAACGACCAACGTATCCAACTACAAAGCCAACTAAGCTACCAGCGAAAACAACACCTAAACCAAGCAAGCCAACAACCAAGCCAGCAACTAAGCCTGCAACTAAGCCAACGAACCCACCAACTAAACCAACAACTAAGTCACCAACTCAACCAACCAAGCCAACAACTCAACTAACCTACCCATCTACAAAGCCAACTAAGCCAACGACTAAATCATCAACTAAACTTCCGACGACTTAGGCTACTACTTCTCGACCATCTGATGAGGGGGACTATCACCCTAGTTGCCGTAGTGAACACTGTAAACCTAATAAGGGAACCGTGGTTAACTTTGTGAGCACCAGCGACGATAAGGGCTACCACTATGCGTATGAACTTTAAAATAATCAAAATAATTTTTTTTTTGTCTTAATTAGGTACATTCTCTATTCGTACATAGATACAAAGTGAGTGATGGCACAAAAGTGAGCCAAACGGGCCAACTGGTAAAGAACCAAAAAGGACACGGAGAAGGATGCGATCGCTCAACTGGAGCTGGTTGCGGTCCCGGTTCATCTCCATCAGATGTTCCAGTAGACAATGCTGCTTCGTTATCATTGGATACTACGCTTGATGCGAAATTTGAACGAGATATTCCAGAGGTTGATGATTCACTGCTGGATGTCCTAACAGGACCTGTTGCCCCAGTTAAATGTCCTAAACAGCCAGAATTCCTATGCCCGATGATAAACTCGAAACTGGAGTGCTCAAAATGTCTCTTCTGCCCCCTAAAGGACGATCGCTCCTCATCCGATAAGGGTAAACTTCAGTTCTGCCCTGGTTACGACTGCAAAAAGTGCCAGCGCAACGAGCATCACGGTGGCGGCAAGGGAGAGGAATACGTTATCGTCGTTACTGATGGCCATTACGAGTCCAGCCATAAGCAAGACTCGAGCGAAGAGAAGACTAGCGAGACCGAGGCCAAGGAAAACAAGAACAAGCAAGGATCCCAAACAAACGGCCAACAAGGTAAACGTCGCCAAAGTCGTAAAGCTGAGGACGAGCAGCCAAAGGATAAGAAATCCAAAGAAAATCATCCCGGTTCCGGAAAGAAGCGTAATGATGATAAACATAACACCACTGCCGCTCCTGTCGACACTTCCTCTGCTGCCGCTGAATAAGCTTCAAATTGACTACCGGTACATCTAACAATTTTGATCCGAGCAGATTTCAACACCTTGCTCTTACAGTCAACACCACTGCCGCTCCTGGCGAGTCCTCTACTAACGCTATCGCCGCTGAATAAGCTTCGAATCGAATCCTAAAATTTGGAGATCCCCAGCAAATTTCGACACCTGGCTCCTATTTCTTTGGTTTCAATAATTAATGATTCTTGAATATTTCATTAAAGCAAAAAGAAAAAATAGAAATAAAAAGTTAAGGAAATGGCACCAGTTTTGAAAATTTAGCGAAATCTTTATTGGTTTTGATTTTATAGTTCAAATAGCTGTCTGGTAATAAGATTATGTGGTCAGTTACTGACCACATAATTTTACCATGTTAGTATTAAATTATGGAAGCTTAAAATTATGGAAGTATAAATTATGTGCGGTCAGTAACTGACCACATAACTTTACCATGTCAGTAAAATACTGATTATCAAACAATAAGTAGAAAAAGGGATAGATAAGAAAGAGTAATCGAAGAGACAAACGTCTCATCTGCATTATCGTTCGTGAATTGGCATGTCGCACATAACTAATCAAGGGCCAAATAATATTTTAAGCATAGAAGAATGTATGTGCTACCCACTCACTGCACTATATCCTATGGATGTCCGAATAAGAGCCGAACATCCCATATCCCTTTTGGATGTGCAAAGTATGAATAAAGGATGTCTTTAATTAATGGTCCATTGGATATCCATTTTGGATGTCCCCTGCTCCTCCTTTAGATGTGCAATTATTTGGATTTAAATTTATGGACTATTCTCTTTTTATAAAATATTATACTATGCAAGAATCAAGTCAAGTTAGAGAGCTATATTCGAAATCAAATTGAAACTTAAAGGGTGTAAATAATAAGATATTTCGTTTAACTGGTTGAAATGTTAAAATTCAAGTAAAAGTACAAAAAAATAATTAATTATAATTTCTTTTTTGAAAATTAAAGAAATGAGTTGTAAAATAACTCGGTTTTCCTACATTTTCATTAGCGAACCATTCACGTTGCGTTAATCCTTTTATTTACAGAACGTATTTTAAAATTTTACTAAACACTAACATGGTTGGCTGCAGAAGTGCAGGGGTATAAAAAGTCTAGCGCCCTAAACAATAAGTGAATAATTATGTAGAGGCGTAAACTTGAAGAGTTCCCGAGTTAAACGTATTGAAAAAGACAAGGAAAAAGCGAAGGTTAGCAAGATGCTGGAGGATGAGATGTAGTGAAAAAACTTGAAATTATATTAAAAAATTTAAAGCCTTTTGGGCTGGGTAAAGAATGTCCATAGGCTCTATACAGGGCGCAACTTGGAGGTCCCTAGGATGTCCATTGGATGAGCAATGGACAAATATAGACATAACAATCAACATCCATCGGATGTAGGCTACATCCAACTTGGATGTCGTAAGGACATCCTTTTAACCTCCATGCATTAAGTGGGTACTATCAACTGCGTTAGGCTATGATCGTTTGGTCTCTTGTTATAAGTACTGTGTATCCCAATGCTACCAATTACAAAATAATATCCTTTCCATCTGCAACTTCAAATGTTGGGTGGGTGCGAATTATTAAGGAAATGTTAATGCTTACTATTACATCCTTCTGATACTTACTGCTACCAAATAAATGAGATGGTAACCATTTTTAATCCATATATAACAGACTTTAATTGTTATCCAGCAGTGCATTATTTGTATTTCTTGTTGATGTTCTCAAGGACCAAGGAATGATATGTGCAAGCTTCCTGCAACGACCAAATGCTGTTTGTTCGATTTCTTTCTCGCCTATTGTAAATGAGTTTAACATCTATCAGGACATTCTATAAGACAATTTGATTTGCTTCCTAATCACTTTAATTTTTACACGACATAGTTCCCCTGTGAAATTGTAAATCCTTTATAACGATACAATATGATTTTCAAGAAAATCTATGATTCTAAGGCAATTTATTCAAATTCTTTTTTTTCAGGGATAATAATAAACGACGTTGAAAAAAATAAGAGAGACCAAGCCCTTATTTTTATACGAAAAAAACTGTTTACAGCACTTTTGAAAGTGAAATTACAAATAATGTGAATTGGTTATTCAATAAAGCGTAATCATCAAGGGCTTTAAAGGAACTGCATAATTCATTGCGTAAGTGTCCGTATTGCCAAAGTGCTATGTGTAACTAACGACGAGGCATCAATTTATTGACCTCCAAGATAGTAGATAGTATATATAAGATGGATGACACACAACCCATTATTCAATGTTGATTCCCTTATTGATTCGCAAGTAGCCTATTCTACATATGGAAAGGAGTATTCATCAATATTCGACCATTGTCGGCTGTTTATCAATATGCCTATTATGAGAAAAGATAAAAAAAGAAATGATGAATCCCTCATGTCTAAATTTGTCCTATTATACTCTTATTTCATGATAGAGCTTGATACAATATGAAATTATTATAGTAACGCAAGAACAATTTGCCTGAGAAGAACATGACCCTTACTGATTAATTTGAATTCTTATCACTTACACAGAAATAGTCATTACAAACACTCATAACCTATTTCTAGAAAATTTAAAGTACGGTAAGGCATCATAGAATAATTTGTATATGAAAATGAATCATACATATTTGTTGGCATTGATTCAAGTGGGCTTTTTGATCTCACACAAATTAACTTTACTATATAACTATTTAACTATAATAAATATATAAAGTTACAGTGAAATGGATCCGCTTGAACAACGTTATTACCAGTAATAGGGCTACCTTGACTATAAATGAATGGTATTGAAGGGCACTTGATATACCCACATACTTAAGTGAAGAAATACGATTTCGTAAAATTATTGCACTCCGAATACACGTGACTGGGATCCATCCCTCTGTGTCAAATACGCGGCTAAGTATACAGAGTTAAAATAGATGTAGAGATTTCATCATGGCAGATGCCTTATTTACATTCAGTTGAAGGAGTATAAAAACCCGAAGCTAAGATTTTTATTTAGCATCACACTCTCTTCTCTTCTTCTCTCAAAGGATTCAACTGGTCTCTTCAACTTTGAAAATGAAATTGGTAACAGTTTTAATTCTTCCTTCTAATTTAACTTCGTTTGACATTTATATTGTTATACAATAGAAATTGCTCAAGTTATAAATTCATTTTATAATACAGATTTTAGTTGTAACGATGGCCATTTTCGGCCTGATTGTCGCTCATGCTGCCCCGCAGAAACGTCAAGAGACTGATGCAATTCTTCCAGCTGATACGTCTGATGAAGCTGAACCTCTTCCTCAGGGAGGCCCGGACGGCAAGCCTATTCGTAAGTGTACCTGGAAAGATTTTCCCGCCGATAAACTTCGCTCTGGAGATGGTGGAAAAGACGATTACTACCGAAAGTTGGCTTTGATCTGCCAGACTAACGAAGCCGACAAACACGGATACACATACGCGTAAAACAATGGTTTTAAGATTTCAGAATGAAGATAATCATTAACTTTGAAACGTGATCCCTTCATATTGATATAGCTGGTTAACTGCCGATGGTTCTGGTTCGTACCAGCATTGCAAACTCGAGGACAGCAAACCATATTCAAACTGTGATTCTCGCGGTGAAAACTGCCATCCCGGCGCCGGCGCCCCCGATACCGTCGCTCCCGTCTCCGACTCGGCCAGTTCTAGCTCACTAGACGCCTTCAAAGGCACTGCTAAGACCGAACTGGTCGATGCTTCATCTGAAATTCTTTTGACCGGAGGACATCATCATCACAAGGACCAAGTTTGCTCCATCAAAGGCGTTTACACGTACTGCGTTCCGGAAGGCGTCTTATATATTGTCCATTACCATTCCAATCAGAAAGAAGGCTACGTAGTCGACAGCATTACTAGCGTAAAAGACAAAAGATGCAAGGCCCGTCCCCATCACCATCACAATGATTGTGACAAAGGTGCCTTTGTGGACCGTGATGGAAACAAATGTCCCGGAGTTGCTCCCGTTTCTGGTCCGGATTCCGCTGGGCTCGATGGCCCCTCCTTTTAGACACGAAATTAGCCTAACCAAGCTACTCACTCTCTATAGATGACCACAGCAATTCCAACGACCAAGAGAGCATAAATATTCTACATATCCAATTTTTTTCCTTTTCGAGTATCAAATATTCTAAACTTTCTTCGATAGTCAAATCAAAATAAACTGACAAGTTTCTTCTGCAAAACTGCTTGCAACATTGTTTTGTATTATTTACATTGATAGTCCGGCTCTGACAGGAACTTCTCGTATTTTCTTCAACGTAGTTTTACTCGTTCTTGAAAAACTCAATTGGATAACAGTATGTAAAATCAAACTTTTCTCACATAATATAACAGCTTTTGTCGTAGATATTCTATTAGATTAATTAAGGAGTGGATGGTTTCACATATTCTGTGGAACAAATTAATTCGTTTGTATCACTTTTTCAATATTCTATTGACGTGTTTCCGATCTGGAATTTCTAAAATCAAAAGACCACCACGACAAGTCTCAAAACGAAACGCAGTCTCACGAAGGTAATTTGACCAGAAAAATAAACCCAACTGAAGCACACCGTGAGAAATCTGGAAAAAACCAAAAGTCCATAGAAACAGAAATGAAGCTCATAAAACCTCCCCTGACTCTCATGCTCTTCATCGCCGCTCAGAGAACGCTAACGAGTCCACTGAGCGTGGCGAGAAATCTAGAAACAAAACGGAGAAGCACGAAGACCGCTTCTGCCGCTTCTGGATCGGCTTAGATGATTATAGACCGCATAGTCAATTCTGACCCTTGTCTAGCTACAATTAAAAGAACTTGTGTTTAATATGAACATTCCTGTAGCAGGTTAAAAAAAGAAATAAAAATAAAATGGAATGGTACGGCAGTTTTGTTTTTCGTCAATTTCTTTGATAATAACACAATAGTATAGCCTGTAAGTAAAGAAATATTAATCGTACTTATAAAATAGTAAGATAAAACAGTGAGAATCAGTTTGCTTTTATTAACCTTAATAAATTAGTGGAGGGCTAAGGACTTATTGTAAAAAATAAAATAAAAATTCACCATTTCTCATTCCTTCATACGATTCAAGGGGTTCATTTGTTATAAAAAAGAAAACATTGAAACACCAAGACAAGACCAAGAGAGAAAAAATATTCTTAATATCTTATTCTCTCCCCCCCCCCCTCCCTTTCTGAGTTTCAAATATTCTATAAACTTTCTTCGATCGCCAATGAATCAAAATAAACTGACAAGTTTCTTCTACAAAAAATGCATCATTTTTCTTGCAACATTCGTTTATATTAGTTGATACTCGTTATATTACCAGTCCGACTCCTACAAATGACGTATTTTCGATCTGGAATTTCCAAAACTAAAATATTTACTGCATCAGCTAATGCTAGTCAGATTCCATGATATGTTACATCAATCCAATCGGAAAATACCAATTAAGTTTGGTCACGTAGACCACTTCTTTTGAAATTTATTCCACATATGATCAGAGTGCACAATTTAATGGCTTGAAGCGAAAAAAGTCGGTATATAAGCCGCTCAGAGTTCTGGTTTCAATCAGCGTCGACATCGTCTAGCAACATCCAGCTGACAATCTCTCTCTGGTATTCTTTGAAATGAACAAGTCTCTTCTTATCCTCTCCTTCGCCCTTGTGGCTTTCGCTGTAATGGTAAGATTTGTTTTCGTCTAACACAATCTTTCCCTTCCCTGAACTTGCATTTTTGTTGTGATTGGGGTATAGGTCTGTGGTGCACCGAGTGAAACTCATGATGACCACCTCGAAAAAACCCAACTGAAGTAGATCGTGAGAAATCTAGAAACAAAGCGGAAGGCCGTAGAAACAGAAATGAAGCTAATAAAACCTCCTTGACTCTCATGCGCTTCATCGCCACTCAGAGAACGCTAACGAGTTCACTGAGAGTGGCGAGAAATCTGGAAACTAAATGGAAAAGCACGGTGACCATCATGAAAACTGAGACCAAACTGCCGCTAACTCTCTTCATCGTCGCTCCGAGAACGAGACCGAGTCCGATCATAAGCAGGACTCTCATAAGAATGGAAGCGAGGCCAGCAATCAGCCAGGATCCTCACCAACTGACAAGGGTAGCATAGCCAAAGTCGTAAAGCTGAGGAGTAAACGGACAAAAAATCGATAGGAGGTGCAAAATTCGATTCTGACAAGAATTTCAAGGCCTTCACTGCTGCAGCTCCTGCCAGCGTTCCTTCCGTCGCTGTCTCACGCAGCTGCTGCGGATGCAGCCGCTCCCTCGGAAATGGTCGATGCCGCTTCTGACTCGGCTTAGATGACCACAGTCAATTCTGACCCTTGTCTTGCTACAAATAAAAATTTAAAAAAACTTTTGTTTAATATAAGCATTCCAATAGCAGATTAAAAATTAAAATTAAAAATTAAATGGAATGATGAAGCAGTTTTTTTAATTATCTTTGATAATAACGCGACAGTAGACCTGTAAGTAAAGCTATATTAGTCTTATAAAATAGCAAGATAAAAGAGTGAGAATTAGTTCGTTTTTATTCACTATGTTATATTTTAGAACAAAATAAAGTATAGTTGAGGCCTAATTGAAAAAAAATAATACACCAATTACTCATTCCTTCATAAGATTCAATGATGTTTTTACACACGGTAGAATTAAATGAGATGTTGCTTCAGACGTAGATATTTTAATGTGAATTCTAGTTTTTCCCTGTTCCCATACTTTCCCGAATTTCGTAATATTGAGCTATATTGGCCTAATGCTGTACCGTATAATACCCATACAAAAGCTAAACGGGCACATCAGTCACTTAAATCTACAAATTCCTTTCCTTTTTTCAATAATAATTAAAAGTTGACCACCCTAGAACTCCCGCTGATTTAAAAGATTTCCTTTCGTATTTGAAATTCGCCAAAGGTCTATACTGTCGCGGTGCGGTGCTGGGCCTTTGTATTCCTTCCAAGAAGCAATCCTGGTGAAAATTTGAATAAATTCAAGCTAATTAATTAAACCTCGATTTTAACATCCTTTACTGACAATGCCAGACGAACTCGTTGACTTGCGAAACAAACTGCATACTAAAAGTCATTTAATAGTGAATGTGTAGCATTTTTTCACCCAACCAGTATCATGATACTATTGAGTTGAAAATGCACACGGAACGACAGGGTCTTTTTTATTTCAACGAATCATCAGGATACATAATTTTATATCTTGAAGCGGAGTTTATTTAACAAAGACAACGTGCGTCACAGGATTTAATAGCTCTAAAGCAAGATTGAACGAAAGTTGCTGGTATAAAAGGCGATCAGATTATTTGCAGCATCAATCAGCATCGACATCGTCAAGCAATACCCAGCTGACAATCTCTCTCTGCTATCTACTCTCCAAAATGAACAAGTCTTTTCTCGTCCTCTCCGTCGCCCTTGTGGTTTTCGCTGCTATAGTAAGATTCTACTTTATTTTTCTACGAAATAATCCCATTGTTCGATTTTTCTACGTTGCGTCTAATTTGATTTGCAGGTCTGTGGTGCACCCAGCGCAATGAATGAGCACCAGCAGAAGAAATCTGAAAACGGTGCCAATGCCCAGCGCGAAGCTCACGGAAACCGCCCGAAGACCCAGAAATCCGCTGGTAACGGAACGGAGGCCCATCACGAAGACCATCCTGGCAAGTCCGAGGCTGCTCGCACCGTTCATCGTCGTTCAGCCGACCACGTAAACAACTCCAACAAAACTCATCACGATCAACACGATCATTCCAAAAACAAAACAAAGGGAACCAAAGACCAAAAATGGACTGGCAAGAATAAGAACGTTACTGAACATCACCTTGAGAAATCTGGAAAAACAGTAGACCACAAGGACCATCACGAAAACAAAAACAACAAGACGGCCTCTGAGTCTCATCACGCTCTCCATCGTCGCTCTGAGAACGGAACCGAGTCCAGCCATAAGCAAGACTCGAGCGAAGAGAAGACTAGCGAGACTGAGACCAAGGAAAACAAGAACAAGCAAGGATCCCAACCAAACGGCAAACAGGGTAAACGTCGCCAAAGTCGTAAAGCTGAAGACGAGCAGCCAAAGGATAAGAAATCCAAAGATAATCATTCCGGTTCTGGAAAGAAGCGCAATGGTGATAAAGATATTAACACCACTGCCGCTCCTGTCGACACTTCCTCTGCTGCCGCTGAATAAGCTTCAAATTGACTACCGGTACATCTAACAATTTTGGTCCGAGCAGATTTCAACACCTTGCTCTTATTTCTCTATTGCGAAATCTTTAATGTCCTGAATATGTCATTAAAGCAGAGCTAAGAAAATAATAAAAAGAAATTACTGCAGAAGTTTTGTGAATGTCACGGTTTCTTTATTGGTTTTAATTTTTAGTACCTACCAATAATAGTATGATAGGGCCTACCTAATAAGTTGTTATAGTCAGTTCTCTCGGGATGGTAAGAGACAGGAATATTTCACAACCACAAAAAGCACTTACCCAGTTCTCTGATTGGCTCGTTTACGATTTATTAGTTTTGAATGGAATCGTTGAATGCTTAATCAAAGTTCTGCTTATATCTCTATATAGAATATAGGCAGAAGTTCAAATTTTGGTTTCGAGAAAAATGTAATGAGATTCAATGAGATACCATATCAGAAGAAAGATTTCAACAGTATAGCATAGTAAACTTTTTTTATCGACTTGTAGTTTCTGAACCTTCCATTTCGTCGTGATTACCCATAGCCGTAATCGTTTCGAAACGTGTATACAAGAATGTTTATAAGAAAATAATAATATAGCTACACAAATGAATTTGTATTTTTGTATATATAAGGCACAAAATGATCATCTCTCTTCCTACTATTGTTTTTATACATTGGGTTACACCTGTGGTTTGTATAGTGGAATCAGGTAAATGGAAACAGCAAAATTAGACCTTCAAGTCACTACTTGAAAGAGCTGCTCTTTTAAGAACAAATCAAACGTCAAATTCAGAGGGGGAAGTAAAACAAACAAATACCCATTAGTATACTTTCAGCCAAAAAGATAGGGGAAAAAATCGGTAACAACTGAAGAAGCATAACTATTAAACGAGGAATGAAGCGCATCAGTCTCACAAGCCTTACAGCAGTGTGGAAGATTCAGATTTTATATTGAAGAAATGAGTTTTAAGCTGGCTGTCTTTCTAAGAGATGACACAACTGGTACTGGTCGGCATTTGAGGTTGGGGCTCTTGTTGTTGTTGCACAGGTTCGATCAACTTTGAAGGATCCCTTCGAATCATTTTCTGTTCCGGCCGATGAACTTCAATCGAGCTGGCCGATTTCGTGAGCTTTCCGTTCGCAAAACGAGTCGCACTATCGTTCGATACTTCCTCTTCCACTGAATTGAGTGGAGTCATCAAAGTGACAGAAGAGTGTCGGGATTTATTATTGCTACCACTATTCCCAGCAGTCAAATCTGGGAAGAAGGGTCCACAGTCGGGCGTTTTCGGAGTGCCCGGCAAGATCAATTTCGTTAATGTCCCAATCTGACCGTAAATAACGTTCATAAACTGTCGATACCCTTGACACTCTGTATCCACCTGATAGGAACAAAATGATTTAAAATAAGGACTCTTTATTTTAAAAGATGTTTTATCTTACCCAATGGCTTAAAGCTAAGAGGCCGTCTCTCAAGCGAGTGACGATCTCGATCGTGTTGGCCTGCCCAGGGCCGGGTGTCGCGCCCGTCAGAGAGCTACGCGCCATGCTAACGAGGCGCAAGACAGCCATGGCGTCTCTGAGCACTAGAGCTAAGACCAAGGCCCAGTCTAAACAGTCCGCTTCCGTGAAGAGTTGCAACAAGTATCTAAAAGAAAATAATGTTTTTTAAAACGAAATGAAAATGAATAGAAATTATTATTGCATACCTCAATTGGAGTTCGGACTGCGCATTGCCTTTCACTTCGTACTGATTAGTCGAGTTCTCCTGGACGGCCATACAATGAGCTGTCCAAGAAGATTCGTACTGCTGGCCATCAACATCATTACAGGTGAATCGTTCCAGCTCGCCGGCCAGGCTCATTTGATCTGCTTCGCTTGTAACACTCCATTCTTCATCCGCTCGTTCTAAATAAAAATAAAATCAATAAAAATATCCCAAGTAGATTTTAAAGTAATAATATACTTGATTGAGTGTGGGGCTTCAATTGGGCTTCCACCATCTGGAGAAGGAGGCCGCCACCGTTGCCTACTGGAGGCATTTTATTGATAGCAGCGCCGGCACCGTTCACCACGGGAGTGCCGTTGCTGGCGTTACTCAGATATCCACTGTCCAGCTGTTGTTGCTGTTTAAGAGCCCCGAGATATGGAGCAGTAACAGGTACAGAAGGTGTGACATCCACTTCGAGAGCTTGGAGCTTCTCTTCAAGGGAAACTCCACGTCCGGAAGAACTGGATAGTCGACGGTTCGTTGTAGCGCTCCCATAAGGAGTTAAGTGATTTACGCTCGGGTAGGGCCAGTTGAACTCTGCGTGGATTCGTCGAGTAGCGCTCACAAAGTCGTCTACTCGGGCGGCCCTCATACGCTCCCGGCCGAGCCAGGCGACTAGCGGACAATCGAAATGAGCGCCTAGATAGCCGAGATCCTTTAGCCTACCGGCAGAGAGGAGTCGACGGACGTGACGCTGAAGGATCACATCCAAAAAGAGCTCTTCCACTGATGGATCTCCTGTTGAAGTATTCAACTGGTCAGATGATTCTTCTTGTCCACCAGTAGCACCACCAATCGTTATGGGATTGGAGTTTATTGGAGCAGATTTCTTTCGATTTCCTTTTTGGCTTCCCACTGCGCTCTTAGTCTCTGCTTGTCGGTTGCCGGAAGCTCCCACTACACTCTTGCTGGAATCGCTAGCTGAACGGACGATTTCACGGTGACCGCGAGGATCGTTGGGTGATTTCATTCCACTCGGTCCAGCGGAGCCTGAAGGCGTCACTCGGCCCGGCCGGTGTACTGTCGAGCCGAGCAGGAAAGTGAAATCATCAGGATTGGGACTCACCTAAATAAAAGAAATTATAATTTTTTTTGTTCTAAAATAAAATGGTTGAATCAAGTTTACCGGGGGAGTTTGGGATCCTAAACTAATTTTAGTGGGCAATAAGGCACCAGCGGCTGGACTTGGAGCGCAACCAGCTAGGGTCAAAGGGGCTGGAAGGCCACTGCCGGATTTACTTGTTCCAGCACCGCTTGGCCAGCCAGATGTTGGAGTAGTCGAGTATATCGGATGATAGACGGCGGTTTCTGCTTCGGAAGGATCAATAGCTCTCAGAAATCGGACCAGATCCTTAGCCAGATCCCAGCTGCACTGCTCAAGAGCAGCGTCCAGCAGAACTGTAATGATTGTCCATTCAATATAAATTAAGTCTTAACATTGTTTACAAATTAAACGTACTCGTTGCATGCTGCCGGCTGACCGTGACCGGCTCCATGTTCTGTAAGATAATGAGATAAGAGGCTGCAAGGTCCAGTTGCTTCAGATCCAGACATTGCTGGAAGAGATGGCGGGGATTCACAGCGGCACTGTAATGAGAAAAAATCGGCTTATAAAAAATTTGCATAATGGAGCAAATTAGAAAAGAAATACCTTTGGAAAAGGTAGGGCCATAGTGCAACTTCCGTTTTACGAGCGCATTGAACGACAGTTGCGAGATAGGAAGCCGGAAACTCCCGGATAAATTCCAAAACGCTGGGTAAGAGAGCATCTGGGATGGGATCTTTACTAGTAGCCTCCTCTTCGAGGACTTCGTGAAGTAAGAGCTCCAAAGAATGAGAAAAGTACGGAAGATGAGTACACCCACGTGCAATCTCCCAAGCGTGAAAACCGAGATTCCGACGGATAAGCTGACGGAAAATTTGATGCAAGTACACCTGGCTGTTTCTCTCCAGCACGCAGAACGGACTCAACCAAGGATTGGTCTGGCTAGCATCCGCTGATCCGGTAGCCGCGCTTGGGTAGAGCAGCGTATCCGTCTCGACGCCCAGAAGAACTGCCTCTTCAAAGAGTACGGAGAGCGGATAAATATGCAGTTGGAAAGGCAGCATAATCCTTTTAGACATGAAAGCGTGGTGCTGATGCTGCAGTCCAGCGCTACTATGCCCGTCAGATCCTTCAACGCGCGGATAGAGCGGCAACCAAACTCTCATCCCTTTCAAGTAAATATAAATCATGTAGTAAATCTAAAATGTGAATTCTAAATAAGTTAGATATAGTACCATGAGAGCCGCAACAGAGCCAAAGAGCCTGTGTTAAATGAGGTTTCCGGGGGAGAGCAGATGGGCCGCTAGGGTTAGGGACCCAAAGAATCTCTACGCTGGATGCAAGGACCGTTGGAGCAGCATAACAAGCCGCTCCTCCTTCTAAATGTCGGGAACAAGAAGTTAATAAACTGGAAAGTACATAGAAATGTGGTCGAATGGGTTACCATCTTCTCCTTCTCCACGCTGAATGAGGAGAACCCGACCGCAGACGTTGAGAAGGATATTCTCACGACCAGCACGGTGTGGCTCATTGTGACTGAGGCTGGTGAGAGAAGCGGCAACTAGGCAAGCTGGATGAAGGCCCAAAGTGCTCACATCAATCTCTTGAGTTCGGGTTAGCTGAGCTGCCGTCACATTCACCATGGGAAGAGATGATGAACTGGACCGAGTGGGTCTCTCCGGTAAAGATGCCGTCGTTTCCAGCTCAAAGAGGGTTATGTGACAGTCGGAAGTGTAGACCAAAAGACTGTCACCCATCAAGCTGAGAAGGAGGATTTGACCGGCAACTTGATGGATGGTACAGAAGGCGTTATCAAGTCGAGTGGCGTCACGAGGATAGATCCGAATTTCATCTCTGTCCGCTCCGATATTGTAGCAGCCGAGAATGAGGTACTGCCGCCACCAGAGTAAACCTCCAGCCACCTGCAAATTGTTTTTTAGAGTCTCTTCATTAGCCTATTTACGGACACTTGGATCAACATTGATAAGCATTTTAAAAAGAGACTATGCATATGGTCCAGTATTTACATAGAAATAAATTCGAAAATACAATCGATTCTAATGAAATGCGGTTTTCACTTATAAAAGCAACGGAATGTGTAATTGTGACTGTGTGCTACTTGAGATAACACGGAAAGAGGGGACCACGAAGTATAAAAACTTTATAACAATCAAGAACCGTAAAACAATGCCTTTGCGGTCCGTGATTTATTGCCCGTTATATAGGATTTTAGATAAGAAAAACTGAACAATGTGATACAGCCAAAAAACACGAGGACAACTTCCTTGACAAATTTTCAAACTTGTTTTTCCCCCTTTCAAAGATTGAGGAAAATCATATCTGCCTGTAAAAAAAAAAACACAAAAACAATACTGACCACGAAATCGCGCTCTTGGGATTCATTCCCAAAGAGCTTCCAGCGTCGACCGAGAAAAGAATAGAAGGCGAAACCGGTTCGGCCAGCTACAGCAAGATTCTCACAAGCGGAATCTAAAGCAGCGAAACGTAGTGGCCAATTTCCCGCTGTGTAACCATTCGGAGCTTGAACTACGAGCCACTGCTTGCTACTACTCTGCAAAACTCCTCCAGATCCAGTATTGGATCCTGTAAAAAAAAAAGATGCTTAATAAACTATTACAATAAAAATAACAAGATAAATTCTTACTGGAATTAGAAATGGGATCACAGACTCGTTGCTGGGCATCACTGATGTTTATGTAGACACGATCTTGGCCGTGCAAATAAAGCCTCTCCTTAGAGCTCATACATGGATTTGCCGTCAATGGGCTTTTAACCAGTTCCATCTGCATAAGTTCCTCAGTACCAGTGCCATTACTGGCCCCGATCCAAAGCTGGTAGCCCTCAATACCCCAATCTAATGAGCGCACCGATAACTGTCCACTGCCGGCCGGCCCTTGAGCACCAAAATCCCAATTTAAAGTGCATAGAAGGAGAGCACCAAAAGTGGACCAGAGAGAGATGCCACCATTAGTCCAGCAGAGAGCTAGGCAGCATCCATCAGGGCTCCATTGAAGCAGCTGGACAGGCCCAGGTGGACCAGGATAATCTCGACTACTCAACTGAAGAGTGTGAGACAACTGGAGGCCGCCTGTCGTTTCATCAATACTGAAGACGTCTGCATGTGAGTTACGACGTCCAAAGGCCATTAATCGGTATCTAATGAAGATAGATTAAATATTAGAATAGAAATGAAGTTGGATTTTTGAATTTTATGTACCGATGATTGATAGCTGTTGAAGTTATATCTTCCATAGGTGCCCATATGCCTTGAACTTGATTGGGATCAAATTTAAGAGTAGAAGCCGTGAGGAATGCAGCACGGCCGTTGTTAAGCACAACAGCAAAGCCTCCTAATAAAGGAGAGTAGTCTATCCGAGTGATGAAAGTATTTGGCTCAGTTATGGGTTCAGCACGGGCGGCCAATTGGTCCACACAAAAAGGAATGCGTCTCAAATCTAAACAGTAGTCTCGATTCAGCGTCCCCGTCCATCCATAACGAAGTACATGACCGTACCTGAGATGAGTAAAATTTAGTTAATTACTCGGTAAATAATCAAGAAAGAGATATTGTACTATACTTTGTTGTTATCATCAGTTCATCTCTGATGCCAACCATGCAAACTCCACCACTCTCAATTGGAATGGTTTGAGCAAGTTTGAGGATAAATGGTGGCACACTCTCCTTGACATAAAGTTCAGCACTTTCTCGTCTAAGACCGGGGACAGTAGAGTCCCTCTGATCATACAAGAAAGGCTGGTCTGGTTGAAATTGAAGCTCATAGTAAGATAAATAGCCTTTAGAAGTCTGCAACAGAAAATACAACTGATTAATAAATTGCTAGATAAATTTGGAACTTTATCTGATTTTACCAGCACAGCTATGGCATTAGAATCTGGTTTCCACTCAAGCTGTAAGTTTTCACCGTGCCTCTCTAGCAGAGTGGCTTCAAGCTTCCAGCACGCAACAGGGACACAGGGCTGCGAAAAATCAAAATATGAATGAATCAAGTAAGAGTTTAGTTATTGATTTCAATATACCTTGTTATACAAGATAAACAAAGAGTCAGGCGAAAGGACGGCGACCAGTATCTTGTCCCTATTACACAGCACTTGACGGACCGTTTTGTGATCACTTCCAAGATCGGGAAGCCGAACGATTCTCGGCCAATTAATAGGGTAGTACATTTTCTGGCCTCTTTACAAACAAATAAGTCGATTCTCGTCTACTCAACAGATGAACGTAACCGATGATTGAAAAGAAACATTATTTCTTCTCCACTTTCAATGTTTATATGTGCTTGACTGCTTGGGAATGCAGACTGACAGCTCAGCTCATAAGAGCCATTGGAGGTCAACTTCTTAAGCTGGATTTGGATCTTAACGCCATCTATGAGCAAGAAAAATGTTGCAACCAAACTCGAGTTCCGATATTATAAGCGTGCATTAAGCCGCACTGTTTTTTTCCGTTATGTGTTACGAAAAGAGCCTGAAGGCTAAATTGAACTACTGTAAAAATGAACGCACACTAATGTCCCATCAGCAGATGCCGAAGCGTATTTATCGCCCTTGGAATAAAATGTCGGGTGCACGTCTCTTTTTAAACGTGAACGGCTTTGCTTACGTATTAAAAAAGGAGCTTCTTTTTTTCTCACGTTTCTAAACCAAAAGTTGGAATATGTATAAAATTCACCACATTTACAATTTCAATAAAACCGGTTTCCGTAGCGATAAAAATCAAGGCGGGGAGACAACCCCAATATGGGCAAGTATAATAAATTCAACGACGTGTCCTTGCCCTTCAAAATTTTATTTTAAAATAAAAAGTGAAAAAGGAAGCTGTTTTAAAGAAGCGTGTAATAACTTGATTTGTAATGCTTCTTTAAATGAAAAAAAAATTCACGTCTCCAATTTGGTTAATCCGTCAGCATACTGGAACTCGTGGCTGTTCTCGTACTCGCACATATCAAGTGCCACTTCACAGCTTTCTTTTACCACTCTCTTCTCATCCCGGGCGTAGCGCTCGAGAACCTCACGGCAGGAATCGTGTGCAATGGAACCCAACGCCTCGGCGCACTCATGCCGCACCATTTCGTTCTCCTCGGGCAGCTCTAAACGTTCGATCAGTTGAGAAATACAAGCTGGACTCTGAACCTGGCCTAAAACGTATGCAATTTCGTGCCGGAAAAGTGCGCTACTGCATTTCAACCCTGAATTATAAAATGAGAATTAAAATATGGACTGATTAGTATTACATGTTATAGCTGTTACCTTCGGCAAGAGCGATGACGCTCTTTTCATCTCCTTTATTCCTCAGAGCGAACATGGCTCTGTATCGCTCAAAGAGGGGCAGTTTCTCATCCAGTAGCATCTCTCTTAGCTGCTCTGTTTCCATTACTTTAATAGATGGTGTAGGGTCCACACTGCAGTAGGGGTTCTGCTTGTAGGCTTCATCAATTTCTGATTTTCTCTTTTCATCTAATAGCCAGTTGATTCTCTGTACTGCCAGCTGACAGGTTTCAGCAACTTCCACTACTGGGTCTTGGCAGTACTCTTGAAGAACTGGAAGGGACTCTGCACTCCCAATAGCTCCCAGAGCTTCACCTGAAGAGCAAGATAAAATAAAATTTCACTTTAAAAAGTGGTGCTTGTTTAAAAATTGGGTACCTGCTTCGTGGCGAACCATGGGTTCATGATTGACATCCTTCAGGACTGAAGTGAGAACCGGAATAGCAGATGGGTCCTGCATCTGTCCCAGACAGTAAGCAAGTTCATGCTTCAAAAGTGCAGAGCTGTCAGAGAAACATTCAGAAATGCCCTGGACTGCTTTTTCACCACCGAGATTACGTAATGTAAACAAAGCCCGGAACCTTTCCTTCAAAGGACGAGCTGGGTCGTTCAAGACTTTGGCAATCGTAGAGACCTGGTCTTCAGTGGCTAGTGAGGGCATTTCTGTAGAATTTGAATTCTTTAATGAATCACATAATATTTAAAATAATGAGACAATAGATACCTTGATTAGTAGGTTCAGAGCACGCTTGATCCTCGTCTCCTCGAGTAGTTGGACGTCTAGCCTGCAGGACAGCAGGAGCGGGACTGGCTGCAGTTTTCGTCTGCAGAATGGAGCGTTGCCAAACTAGCCTTATTCAAAAGCGCACTCATTCATTTATTATCATTTTATCTCATTTATTTTTTAATTTCAATGAGTTGAAAATCTCTCGAAAATTAGAAGGCTTAAATGAATGTGAACTGATTTATGAATAATAACATACTCCAAGAACAATATCTAATAAGTGAAGCGAAACTAAATCTAACATTAAGAGAAACAAAAAAACCAATCTATACCAGTCTATACTAAAACCACAAAACAATAATCTGACTAAACCAATAATCTTCCAGATAACTCCAAGATTTAGACAAATGAATGTGTATTATATTTCATAGGAGTAGTCGTGTTTGGGTTAGTTCATACTACTTCCTTAATACAAACCACGGCCGCCCCAATTGTTCCATTTTCTGATTCCGGAATGGCTTTCGCGATGCATGTTATGGTGTCCTCTTATCTCAGTACCAATACGACCGCCGTGATGCCTACCCCACCCACCACGATGTCTGCCCCAAACACTTTCTTCAGTTTCCTGGTCGTCTTCTTCAGCGGAGCGAGTCCAGCGGCGATGGCCTCCCATTTTCCTGCTACCTTGATGATGACCGCCGCGTCCATGGTGTCCGGTCCACATTGATCCTCGGATTCGATTTTCGGCAATCAGTTGGTCGTCCTCTCCCGATGCGTAGGCCACAGCCAGAAGACAAGCTAGTAGAATGATCTGTAAACAAGGATATGTATTTATTAGACAAGATAGAAAATTAAATTTGGGATAGAGATATAACTTGCCACGAATTTCATGATGATCATTAAAGGTAGTTGAGGATTGTAAATCAGTTGATGATCTGATAACTCATTGAAAGAGAGCAGTTTGTATTTATACTCCAGATTACACCATCAAAATGGAAATAAATTGCCCTTGATTTTACTCTTAATTAGTGCTGTTAAAACATGCGTATTTCTTTGTAGCGGACATTTCACGATAATAACAAGATATGGCATTGAACTCTATTTATAAACGTATAAAATGTCATCTACCTTGATTAATTTAGGGCGGTAGCGGGAAAACAAATGTTCCTTCGGCTAGAATTGTGAAATATTTTCTGCAAAATTTCAATTGATTTGTCAGTTCATTCAAAAACTTGCTTCTACTGGTCTAGCAAAGGTAAATAAATTATCCTTTCTATTTCCTATAGAATATTTCAAAACTTCACCAAGATATCCAACTCAAAATCAATTCGCATGCATAAATATCTATTTTATTCCGGCTCCATCATAAAAATCATTTTCCATATGAGCGATTTCTAAGTAAGGCAGTACGTTGAGAAGAGGTAGCTTATTCTAATTTCGGAAGGCGAGATCGATAAAATCAGTAGGCTTTGTAATGGTCTTCATTGTTGTTGTACTCGGAGCAGATGATGAACTTGTCTTTGAATCATCTCCAGCTCCGGCATCAATATTAGAACGCACCATAATGGGCAGAGTGGGAGGAGTTGATGCCCGGTTCAACGGATCCGGGTTGGCCACTGGATACGGATCGATCGGGTTAACCCTGGCACGGATCCAATCCAAGTAATCCCAGATTGCAGTGTAAGCTGATGGAACAGCTGGCATCCTGTAGAAACAATGTAAGATTAAGTAATCTTACTATTTAAAAAATACACGAAAAATGAATGTCTTACCCGCAGCCGATTCCCCAAGAAACCAATCCAACTACGTGGTACTGCGTCGGCTTAGGGTAGTTTGGAGCGTTGACCAAGCAGGCAAGGGCACCACCACCATCACCAAAGCAGGAATCCTTGCCATCCTTATCGTAAGCGCACAGAAATCCTCTCTTGGGAAGCTGGTAGAACTGGCCGAGGAAAGGTCGTAGAGACTTTTCGCAGAACTGGGCCGTAACGAGTGTCTGAGTTGTTTGCTTCAGAGTACGGCTGAATGTGGCTGTATCTCCCTTGGCCTTCACAAATAAAGTAGAATAAGTATATTAAAATTCTTGGCATCAAATTTTTTTTAAAGATTTACTTCGGAGGTAGACAGCTGTTGGCCCCAACCAGTGACGACACAATCTATAAACAAAGAAATTAGTTTAAAAGAAATAAATTAGTTTAGAAGAAATAATTTTTAAAAGAGATTACTAATTACCCGAGTAAATGGGATCGCTAGATGGTGGTAGACAGACCGGTCCAACGTGAGGCATAACACTGAAATCCAGCGGGAATTTTAATTGGAGCAGCGCAATATCGTTCTCCATATTTCCAGCATTGTATTCCTCGTGAACTTGGACCCGACTAACCTCCACATCATAGCTGGGCAACATTTCCTCTGTAGAATACAACATTATTAAATCATTTCTTAATATAAAGAATAAATGCAGAATTAAGTTACTTGTAGAGCTGAGATCCCAGTCACCAACACGGACAAAGAGAAGCGTAAGCTGGAACTTGCGGACGCAATGGGCCACTGTGAGAACAAATCGAGCGGAGATGATGGTTCCTGCGCAAAGGTAGTCACCCGTTTCGCCGTTCACGATAGCCACATGCCAGGGAAATTCACCAAAACTAGTCTCAGCTTGAAACTGAAAAAGAAAGTTAATTTTAAGTTTCAACAAGAAATGTAGAACAGGGAAATACCTGAGACCCAGGTGTGCGACCCGAAAGGACACGAGCGTTGATACCGATCGAGGCCGAGATGCCGCATCGGTCGTTGTTGACATTGAAAGCAGGTGGGATTGGTACATTGGGCACAGGACCTAAAAGAATAAGTATTAAAAAAACTGGGAAAAGAAATGATAGAGTTAAGATAGTACCAGAACCAGGAGGCAAACCCCACTGAGCGTTGGGCTTGGGCAAGAGGGCACGTCCTTCAGCGTCGGTTTTGTTGGCCGTCTGGTTACCTGTCCACATTCCGCCGGTGGCAAACTGCATTTTGAAGGCTTTGCTTGTCTCAGTCTGTAAATGAAATAGAATAATTTCATAATTACTAAGGCTTGAATCTTTAAATAAAAATTAAAAGCTTACCGCTGAACGTCGGATCCTAATACTAGGATTACCATCCATAGATGAATCAGCATTATCAGATTTCTGAGGAAGAGGTACCGGAGGACGACGTGCTGGGTCCATCATGGGATCCATCATACTTCCAGAGAAACTCTAAAATAAAGAAATAAATATGATAAAGTAAATCACAAATATAGAGGAATAAATTAGAAACATACTAGTTGAGGTGAACGGGGAGGATCCCTGAATGTGCGAGTAGTCGAGCCGTCCGGGAAGATGAGAATCATTTGAGTCCATTCCATTTGCTGCTGTTGAGGTTGAGACCACATTTGCTGCTGAGCCAACTGCTGTTGGCGTTGCTGCTGCATCGGCCAGGCTGGATCCTGTGGCATAAAGTTGTTCTGTCCAAACATGCTGTTACCACCATTCACCATTCTGGCCTGATTCATCATCATTGGGTTCATCCAATTATTCATCATAAAAGGATTCTCCATAGAGAAAGAGGGGAATGGCTGGTTTTGCTGCTGTGTCTGGTCATTCACAACACTCCTCTCACCTAAATTGACAGCAACAAATGTAGATTCAATTCTGAATTAAGAGAATTACTACTAGGTAAATTACTTGTCTTTGGTTTCTCAGTGGTTGATGATGAATCATTCTTGGCCTTGGGCTTGTCACTACCTGTAAAATTGAAATAACTTAGGTTAATAATACTCATCTCAATAGATGAATCGTGCAAGTATTAAAACACTTACTGGTGACATTCTTTGTGGAATTAGTGGCAGTACCATTGACAGTGCTGTTGCTCTTGTAGCTGGGCCAAGGTTTCATGACAGGGAAAGAAGAGTTGATATCAACAGCATCTGATCTTGGAGCACCCTCCCCAGGAGGAAGAAACCACTGCTCCATTGTGGGTGTCCAAGCTCCCACATCCGCCTTGTCCAGTGTAGAGCAACACACATAGGTCCAGGTAGGGCTGAAAGCTCCACAACCATGCTGATCCTTAAACTAAAAGTTAACCAAATGAACAAATAAATTTCCTGCCAAAGATGTGGAATATTTATGTTGGTGTGATTGTAAGCTGTCAAAAAACACCGCCAACAGGGTTGAAGGTTGAGCTAAACAGTAAGTCTAAGATGCGGGGGGAAAAAATAGCTACTCAAGAAAAAGGAAGATAAATCTAAAATAAACTTACCAATTCAGTTAAAATGAAGCGAAGGCTTTCCCGGTCGTAGACAACGTTCTTGACGGGGCACTTGACACGAGGTACGCAGAACGTGTCTTTCATTGGGCAGGCGGACTCTATGTCTCCGGCCTGAGACACATCGAGCAATCTTGCCAGCGCTAGCTCGTCGTCGGCAATAGACGATGCATTGTCTTCAGGCTTCGATACAGATAGGAGATGACATCCATTTAAATCTATTGAGAAAACAGTGAAAAGGTTAAAACCGAAGTTTAAAAAGTATAATAGTAAATTGAGAAATAAAATAACCTACCTAAAAGAAGTAGTAAAAATGCGCTCCAGCGTAGGAGACCCATGCTTGAGGTTAAAAGAAAATGGTCTCGCCGTCTAGCTAGCTCACTCTCAACTCTCCAGCAAGACTGAACTTTACTTTGGTGGCATGAAAAGGACATCGCATAGGCCTGAAGTTAAACCGCCATCTACAAAAATAATTCTCTAATTTGATTGGTTATCGTAATTCAAGGTTGATTGAAGGTAACGTTGGGAAACATTTCCAGGTAATTTTCAGACAGAACAATCCCCAAACACATTACGTACCGTAATTACATTTCCAAGAATTTTTAATAATTCGATATGAATAAATGAATTCGAATATTAAAAAAGCTGAAAGTTTCAGCTACGTGTTTTTTAAAGGAAAATTATCCTGCTTTCTTTTGTAGTAAATACAAGCGAAAATAGCAATAAAATTGCCAAACAGCTATACCATTTTTCCATTCCTTTAACGAATATTTTTATTTGATTTTTATAAATGATGATTGCCTTCTATGAAATGATGGCATACCTTCTAAGCTGATCCAGCGGCAGCATCGGCAGCAGGAACGCTGGCGGGAGCAGTGAAAGAAACCTTTATATTATTGCGCTTCTTGTCGGAATCGGAATGATCCTCTCTCTGTTTCTGTTCCTTCTCCTCATCAGCTTTGCGACTCTGGCGCTTTTTAGCCTGTTGCTTGTCGATTTGGAATCCTTGCTGATTATTCGTCTCGGTTCCATTCTTAATAGAATTTTGCTTATTTTTAATGGACTCGGTTTCGTTCTCACAGCGGGAATGGAGAGAGTGATACCCGGTTTAGTTGCGGCTACCATGGTGGTCTGATAGCCAAGCAATCGGTAACAACCGAACCAAGAACAGTATAATGAGACCCCCCCCCCCCCCCCTTAATTATGTACCGTACGAATAATTTAATTACGTTGACCTATAAGTATATTTGGTCACAAATGTTGTGCATAATATTTTTTAATGTGATTATTATGATGTTTATGTATGGAATGACTCTAGGCCTACAGTCAATACATTGCATATAAAAGCATTAGACCATGGAAAACGATGAAGAAAAAAGAAGGGAGGAGCAGTAATTGTTACATTATCGGATAACATAAGCTGTTATATTGTTTTAAGTCATTATTAAATTGCAGCAACATCAACCCTACAGAAGTTAAAGAGGAGCATTAAAATAATAATCACAATTACAAATAAAATCAATTAGGGAAAAAGAGTTTTAGTAAGTAGTAAGAGTATTAGTACTAATTAGTGGTCGCGTATAAAACCAGTTGATATACAGACGTAGTGGGACACAGAATGTGAGTGAATTTACGGGTCGCTGAAATATAAAACGATCCCCTTTGATCGTTGATAAATCTTTTCCGGCGATTAATAAACGGATTTAATAGCAATAGCAAAAGGTGCTCAACCTTTTTTGGACGCACAAGCTATCCATTTCTCGCAAATGAGAACGATAAAAGAGAGAATGAAGCCAGAGAGGAGCATTAAAAATAAAACCCCAAAATTTTTTAGACTAATTTGGTCAGGATTACGAGGATCTTCCTTGGGTTTTGCCATTTGAAGGCATTGACGAGGCTTCGGCTGGTAGGTATCTAACCAATGGTTAAGTAAACCTGCTTCGTGCATTCGCATTGTTCTGTAGAAAATGTAAAAATAGCGGTATCGTTACTACTATGAAATGCATAATTAGAATAGGGGTAAATGTTGAAAACTATGTACGCCCTGTTGTAGAATTCTGCATGTCGATTTCCTTTGCGTATCAGCCAGGACTGTTGATAGTTATCAAAACTCTTTTGTGCAAGAGCAAAATTGCACTGACCAGTTCTCATGAAATCTTCCATCATTCCCACATTTATGGGACCCATTTGCTGATGAAATTCACATAGAAAATTCAAATTACATTTTTGTATTCTAAAGAAGAAGAAAAAAAATACGCACTGTATTGTATACTTACGTGAAGGAAAACTGTAGGTCGCTTGTTTATCTTCATCAGTTTGATACAATCTGGTGGACTAATACATCTGGAGGAAACGGGGCTTCCATCCAGTTTTCTTGCCAATTTTTTCATCAAAGGAAAATCGGATTTCTATTAAGATATAACATGCTTAGATTCAACCATACTACGGACTATGTTTTGATTTAGGTTATATTTACCTTAATTGTTAAATCGGGAGCCCAGGCGTTGACAACCACGAGATCGACCCCTGGTTTATCGACAAGTTCCTCCACGGAAGTGACAATTGGCATAGGGGTCTTAGTCATGAGATAACCATAAAACTGAGAATTATACATTTGAATAATATGGAAAGATGCCAAGATCCAAACAGCCATAAGAATTCGAATGGGAATTTTATGTGACGCGTTGAATCCACCTAAAAAATTTTACATTTAGGGCATCGACGCTTTGCTCCGTCAAATTGTGCTTATTAGATAGATAATGTTTACCCTGTCCAAGTAGTGAGCCTATAATAAAGAGCCAATGTAAATTAGACTTTTTCTGGTAACCGCCTCTTATTATTGCTGTTGGAACTTCGATGTGATCCAATAGTGTTAGCATGGATATTATTATGAGTATGGAACACACAATGATCATCCAAACCTGTAATCAGGGAATTGTATTTCGCTATAATTTGGCCATAAAAAAATTACCGTAGATGATAAGGGTTCAAAGAAAGCTGACGAATCGCTCACGAAAACAGGCATTGGGATAAGCAGTCGAACCGGTTCGGTCACCCAGGGATGAATAAAATCTGCCGATTGGTAACGATCGTACCGAATTACAACCGGCCCTACCCCTACATCACATACCTAATCGTTCAATCGATAATCATGTAGGTCTACCCAGCAACCAGGTGAATGTTAAACATTTAATTTGGCTTACTTCATGAGTAAGATAATGCATAATCCCTATTGACTTGCTTGTGTTTTCAACGGTAGTAATAGGCGGAACGTTTTCAACTACGTATAATTTGTCACAAAGAGTCACAGCAATACTCATAATTAAGAACTAAATGTTGTTGATTAATTACGAAATATCAAATGCACGAGACATCCAACTCAGCATCTCAACTGATATTCCTAGCATTGAAGTTACGTTACCGAACGCATTTCTTTCCATTTTCATAGTGCCCGGAATCTGTATTTTTGAAATTGAATTTTGAAATTGTAAATTCAACATTTATAGGAGTTTCAATGTATACGCTACTGTAGAGCTTACCTCTCCACAACACGCTCTTATATGATATCTGGTGGACATCTCAGTAGTAGTTGTTCAATACGAAACAATATATATTATGCGGTATAGTGATCTTTTAAACTTGCGGGAGAACTATTTCAAAGTTTTAAAAATTGTTTTGGACGAATCCTTACTTCACACAATGTTTCTACAGAACTACAAGGTATATAGGCAGAGAGCCGAGATATTTAAGGAACAGCACAAAGCTACTGACTACTGCAGATCACAATTAATCCTTTTTCGTGCGCATGAGCCCGGTGACCCTTCCTAGAAAATTTAATTAAAGCACCACACTACCACATCATTTAGCTAGTTGAGTTGCCGTTGCAATTACCCAATTAAACGCAAAGAGCGATTGAATAAGGAAATCAATAAAGACAACATCATAGTTTTCTCTAATCCAATTAACTGTTCGAAATTTTCCTTCTAATTACTTATCAGCTAATTAATATTTTATTTTTATCCCAAGAAAAATTATACTCGTTGGAATAGTTTGGCGCCTGTCAGATAACCCGCTTTAACTTATCCGGTTGAAGTTGCACATGAAGGATTTTTATGCAAAGATATACTGCAATCATCCAACTGAATTTGCAGAGGATTTAAAACAGATAAATTAACCAATACAAAATCATGTCTTTTCTTTAATCCGCGGTATAGGTGTAGAGCTGAAATATTTGTGGAACAGCACAAATAAAGCTGCCAGTCGCGCAGATCAGAGTTAATCGATCTACGTGCGTATCAGTGCGCACTACCACATTCGATTCATCAATGATTAGGTACCGTAGGTCGTTATCGCGCAAAGATACAATATAGAATAAGTATAACGAACAGCATTTAAATTAGGCAATTAACAAAGACAAACATTATAGCCTTCCTCTTATCTTATTAACTGCTCGAAATACTTCTTGTTAATTGAAATTATTTAACTAAATTTATAGTTTTGATGAATTATATTTGACTTCTCGTACGGGAAAACCCAATGCCGAATAAATAAGTATAATACAATAAAATAAGAGTAGGCTAAGAAATAGGACGAATTTAGATATGAGGGATTCATCATTTCTTATTTTATCTTTTCTCATAATAGTAGGAATATGGCAGGCGGCATATTGATAAAGAGACGATAATGGTTGATACTAATCATAGGCATCTGAATGCCCCTGAATTCCTGATGAAATCTCTACATCAATTTTGCCTCTCCGTAGTCTGAAGCGGAATTTTACGATATAGAGGGATGGATCCCAGGATCCCAGGAACGTTTTAAAAATGTACTTTAAATTTTTTAAAAACTGTTGCCTTTTAAAAAATGTGTATTTATTTTTGAATCTTATTGAAATAGAGAAATTAAAGCAAGCCAGGTGTCGTAATCTGCTGTGGGGTCAAACTCAAAAGATATTCTCAATTTTGAGTTTATTCAGCGGCGATAGTAGTGGGAGCCGAGGAAGAGTCAGCAGGAGCGGCAGTGACAGTGGAGTCTTTGAGCTTCTTTTCCTAGCTGGAATGATTATTTTTCGATTTCTTATCCTTTGGCTGCTCGTCCTCAGCTTTACGACTTTGGCGACGTTTACCCTGTTTGCCGTTTGTTTGGGATCCTTGCTTGTTCTTGTTTTCCTTGGTCTCGGTCTCGCTAGTCTTCTCTTCTCTCGAGTCTTGCTTATGGCTGGACTCGGTTCCGTTCTCGGAGCGACGATGAAGGGCGTGATGAGAGTCGGAGGCCGTCTTGTTATGTTTGTTTTCGTGATGAACTTTAGGGTCTGCCGTCTTCCCAGATTTCTCGTGGTGATGTTCAGTAGCGTTCTGATTCTTGGTCAATTTTTTATCTTTAGTTGCGTTCTCAGAGTGTCGATGAAAATCGTGGGTGGTTTTGTTCTGTTTGTTATCACGATGATTTTTGTGATCTACCGTTTTGTTTCCAGATTTCTCATGGTGGTGTTCAGTGACGTTCTTATTATTCTGGGTCCATTTGTGGTCATTTGAGCCTCTCGTTTTGTTTTGAGAATGCTCGTGATGCTCATGGTGTTCGTGGTGCGTTTTGTTGGACTCACCAACATGATCAGCTGAGCGACGATGAACGGTGTGAGCAGCCTCGGACTTGCCAGGATGGTCTTCGTGATGGGCTTCCGTTCCGTTACCAGCGGATTTCTGGGTCTTCGGGCGGTTTCCGTGAGCTTCGCGCTGGGCATTGGCACTGTTTTGAGATTTCTTCTGCTGATGTTCATTAATTGCGCTGGGTGCACCACAGACCTTCAAATCAAAGCAGACTTAATATAGAAAAATTAAACAATATTCGTAAAAAAATGAAGTAGAATCTTACCATAGCAGCGAAAACCACGAGGGCGACGGAGAGGACGAGAAGAGACTTGTTCATTTCGGATAGTTGATAGCAGAAAGAGATTGTCAGCTGGGTATTGCTAGACGATGTCGATGCAGATTGATGCTGCAAATCTGATCGCCTTTTATACCAGCAACTTGCATTCAATCTGGCTTTAGAGCAATTAAATCCTGTGACGCACGTTGTCTTTGTTAAATAAACTCCGCTTCATGCTGTAAAATTATGTACCCTGATGATTAGTTGAAATAAAAAAGACCTTGTCGTTACGTGTCGCATTTTCAACTCAATAGTACCAGGATTCTGGTTGGGTGAAAAAATGCTACATATTCAGTATTTAATGACTTTTAGTATGTAGTTTGTTTCGCAAGTCAACGAGTTCGTCTGGCATTGTTAATAAAGGAAGTTGAAATCGAGGTTAAAATAATTAGCTTTAATTTATTCAAATTTTCACTAGGATTGCTTCTTGGAAGGAATACAAGGGCACCGCGACGGTAGCTCCTTTGGGCACGAGATCTTTTGACGAACGACAGGATATTTTGAGGGGTCGACACGAGATCTTTGGGGAATTTAAAATATGACAAGACTCTTTTATTCCGTCGGGAGATCTTGGTCGGTCGACTTTTATTTATTACCGGTATTGAAAAAAGCGACAAGGAATTTATAGATCCACAAGTGGCCACTGGCCGATGTGCCCGTTAACTCCCTAAGCTTTTGTATGGGTATCATACAGCATTAGCCCTATATCTAAACTTATAAAGCTGAAGCAAAATCTTCTAAACTTATAAAGCTGAAGCAAAAACCTCCCACCCGGCCAGGGCTTAAGCTTTTAACTCGCGAAAAAGCCGAAAACTTAAACTTTATGATAACCGAAAAATCAAGAAAAAAATTTAGCATTTTTTAAGACCCATCCCACCATCACCGGAAGTCGGTGACAAAAGTTACGAGCGTCGAAAGGCGACGGCATCGTCTGCAGACCGAGCTCGAGATAGGGAAATTAACATGGGCACCCGTTGCCGAATACATTGCACTTTTGCTCGGCTCACAGCCCGTTTTCCCGAAAAACTTTGGTACCATCATACGTATAAAATCAGCGAAATTCTAATGAGACCAGGCTCGATGAAAAATAATTTTTAATTAATTTACAGTGAAGGAAAAACCAAATTTACCACCCTCTTTACCACCCTCAAATTTATATAGCCCAGTCAAAGATTCGTAACCTCAAATTTAGCCCACAGTGCCTCTGGCGTCTGAATTTTGAAACTGAGTTAAATGTGATAGTTCTAGGCTCTGGCCACCAGTGGGCCACACTTTAAGTATTAATTAGAACTTTCTGATCTTGGTTTATCTATCACCACACCAAAATGGCAGGCATTTTCACAAAAAAAAACATTTCTGTGACGATAATGGAATGTTTTCGGGCAAATTGAGGAATTAAAAAAAAAAGTCTTTCAATGAACTTTACTAAAATATATTTTTAAAGCATGTTTATGATGTTTTAAAAGGGCTTTAGGCAATAAATTTAGATTTATTTATTTTTCTCTTTTTAAGTAAATACCACTCTTATTGCACATACATTAAGCATTTAAATAGGTATCGAATTCAACTATTGTGTTTATTCCTACAGCAATGGCTGATAGATACGGTCTACGGAAAACCATACGGAAGGTGAAAATTTTGGGATTCGTTATTTACATGCTGAAGAGCTAGGGTACTTCACCTCACAAAGTGCCCTAGCTTGCAATTGCGAAAGCATTATGTGTTACACAAATATATGTGCAAAATTACTGTGATTACTTTCGTACTTAAAATTTATGTAACTAACTATAAAGTTGCCTTCATGAATGTCAAACTATCCCGACATGCCATATTATTAGTTTAGAAAACGATACTATCGAAACATTGTTTTCCAAAATGGGAAACCTAATCACATGTTTGATTATGACATGAGCTATAACATATTAAACCATGTACCATTTTCATATTTTTTTACTGAGTAAGCTTCATGATGTATCCATTTCTACAACGAGAAAGCTTTAACTATTAGGATGGTTTTAATTATTCTATATTGGAACGAGGAAGCGGAAAAAGGTGTAGACGTATGCACGGTGCCTTCTGCAATATGGGAAAGATTTCTCAATACAGTTTTTCAGATTCATTTACCCTTCATAAAAAGCTAGATCCATTTTCTAGGGCTTTTTGCAACGAGAAAGCTTTAACTACGATGATGGCTATAATTATTCGATATTGGACACATCTTTCACCCTAAGCTATGAGCTTTACATCATCCCGATGTTGTTGTTTTTTAAATAGAGAACTAAATCCATTTTTGAAATTGGAAATCTTCAACTGCGTTGACTCTAACTACAGTATCGTATGCTGGAACGAGGAAGCTGAAGCCATGTTCACATTGGCACAGTGCTTTCTGCAACGGTAAAGCTTTCACTGTACAGATTACAGGTTATTTTTATCCTTCACGGGGAAGCTAAAATCATTTACTAGATTTTCTTGCAACGGGAAAGCTTAAGCTACAATAAGTTATAAACTTTATATCATCCCAATGTTTTTAAATGGGGAAATTGATCCATTTCTGCAACGAGAAAGCTTCAACTACGATGGTCCTAACCACCCTTTACAAAAACGATGAAACGAGGAAGCTAAAGCCATGCATACATATAGACGTAGAGCTTTCTGCAACGGGAAAGCTTTCACTTAGAATAAAAAATGTAGATTTTTGCTCTGGAACGAGAAAGCTTTCACTCGACGTGGAATCTATTTTTTCTGGAACGGGAAAGCTCTCACTCGACGTGGAATATATTTGTTCTGTTACGGGAAAGCTTTCACTCCAGAATATGGTTTTTTGCTCTGGAACGGGAAAGCTTTCACTCTGGAACGTGAAGCATATTTGTTCTGAAACGTGAAACACATTTGCTCTGGAACGGGAAAGCTTCCACTCTCAAACATAAAACATAATTTCACTATGAAAAAAAACATAGTGCTATTTTATTTTTTATTGTCATGTACCTTTCAACTGATAAGCCTTAAAACGGGTAACTAGTTGTTCAATATTACGATAACATAATAAAAAAAAGATAACGACAAGTTCGGAAAAGTATGGGAACAGGTAAAAATTAGAATTCACTTTTAACATATCTACGCCTGAAGCAATATCTCATTTAGTTCTACCGTCTGTAAAAACTGTTTAATTCAGCGTTTTCTTTTTGACAACAAATGAGCTCTTGAATCATATAAAAAATTAGTAAATGGTGTATTTTTTTTTACAATAAGGCCTCAACTACTTTATTATGGTCTAAAATATAACATAGTGAATCAAATCAAACTAATGCTCACTGTTTTATCTTTCTATTTTATAAGTACGACTAATAGGGCTTTACCTACAGGCCTACTGTCGTGTTATCAAAGAAAGTGACAAAAAACAAAACTGCTGTACCATTCCATTTTATTTTTATTCCTTTTTTTTTATCTGCTATTGGAATGTTCATATTAAACATAAGTTTTTTTAAAAATTGTTGCAAGACAAGGGTCAGAATTAACTGTGGTTTATCATCTAAGCTGATCCAGAAGCGGCATCGACAATTGCCGAGGGAGCGGCGGCATCGGCAGCAGCTGAGACCGCGACGGAAGGAACGCTGGCGGGACCTGCAGCAATGGAGGCCTTGCGCTTGTTATCGGAATCGGATTTATCACCTCCTCTCGGTTTTTGGTCCTTTTTCTCCTCAGCTTTACGACTTTGGCGATGCTTATTACTCTTGCCAGTTGGCGAGGATCCTGGTTGATTGCTGGCCTCGCTTCCATTCTTATGAGAGTCCTGCTTATGATCCGATTCCGTCTCGTTTTCGGAGCGGCGATGAAGAGCGTGATGAGACTCAGAGGCAGTCTTGTTATTTTTGTTGTCAGGATGATCTTTGTGTTCTACCGTTTTTCCAGATTTCTCAAGGTGGTGTTCAGTAACGTTCTTATTCTTGCCAGTCCATTTTTGGTCTTTGGTTCCTTTCGTTTTGTTTTCGGAATGATCGCGTTGATCGTGATGAGTTTTGTTGGAGTTGTTAACGTGTTCAGCTGAACGACGATGAACGGCGTGAGCAGCCTCGGACTTGCCAGGATGGTCTTCGTGATGGGCTTCCGTTCCGTTACCAGCGGATTTCTGGGTCTTCGGGCGGTTTCCGTGAGCTTCGCGCTGGGCATTGGCACCGTTTTGAGATTTCTTCTGCTGGTGCTCATTAATTGCGCTCGGTGCACCACAGACCTGCAAATCAAAATAGACTTAATATAGAAAAATTGAACAATATTTGTAAAAAAAAATGAAGTAGAATCTTACCATAGCAGCGAAAACCACAAGGGCGACGGAGAAGACGAGAAGAGACTTGTTCATTTTAAAGAGAAAATAGCAGAGAGAGATTGTCAGCTGAATGTTGCTAGACGATGTCGATGCTGATTGATGCTGCAAATCGGATCGCCTTTTATACTAGCTTAAATTTTGTGACGCACGTCGCTTTGTTGAATCAACTCTTCTTTAAGCCGTATAATTATGTACCCTGATGATTCGTTGAACTAAAATTCAAAAGAATTTGTCGCTACACGTTAAAATTTAAGCATAATAATCGTCATGATTCTGCTTGGGTAGAAAAATAGTGCACATAAAACATGTATTTTAGTAGTTTCAGTAAGCAGTATGTATCGCAAGTCAACGAGTTCGTTTAGCACTGTCAATTGATATTGAAATCATTGGCTTTTATTTTTATTTTTATTTTCGTCAGGAAAAAATATATGCATGCATGATTTGTACTGTAGTTGCAAGGCATTCACGTGATGCTGCAAAAATATTAAACATCTTTAGACACTGCGCATGTTTCCATCAAAGAAGGATGAGGCGGGTAAAGCGTTTACGAAATTAAAATAAATTTATTGGTTACGAAATTAAATATTTTACGAAATAGTTTTTACACGCACTGTCCGTATTACTCTGAAAAACATAATCAAACTCAACTTTAGATCACGACAGCTAAGTTCGGAAAAGAGTGGGAACATGTAAACATTTAAATTCAGTATAAAAATATCGACGCGTGAAGCAATATCTCATAGAATTCTACACATAAGCGTAGAGTTCGGGGGTACTCCGAGGCCCGGGCACCCCCGGAGAATAGGGAAAACGAACAGGGCCTTATGGACTTCCGATCCTTTGGGCACCCCCGGAGATGCGTGGAGCACTCTCGAAGAAAATGAGCACTCTACGCCAAAATAAATAAAAACAAACTAATTCTCCCTGTTTTATCTTATCATTTTATTTACATACAGGCCTACTGTCGTGTTATTATCAAAGAAATTGACAAAAAACAAAACAGCTTTATCATTCTATTCCCTTTTATTTATTTTTTAAATCTGCTTTTGGAATATTCAAATTAAATATAGTTTTTTTTTAAATTGTAGCAAGACAAGGGTTAGAATTGACTGTGGTTTATCATCTAAGCCAATTCAGAAACGGCATCGACAATTGTTGGCTTAGCGGCAATTGCATCGACAGCAGCTGAGGCTGCGACGGTTATAATTTGACATCCAATTGAGTGTTTCAAGAACTAAAGAAATTACGTTAAAGAAAAGACGAGAAGTTCCTGTCGGAGTCGGACTATTAATGTAATTAATATATAAACTAATGTAAATTATTTCAAGCATTTATCAAGTATTCAAACAATATTTCAAGCAAGAAAATTGATGCATTTTTGCAGAAGAAACTTGTCAGTTTATTTTTGATTCATTGGCGATCGAAGAAAGTTTAGAATATTTGAGACTCAGAAAGAGAGGAATAAGATATTAAGAATATTTATGCTCTTTTGGTCGTTGGATTGGCTGTGGTCATTAATGAAGAGCGAGTAGTTTGCCTATGTTAATTTCGTGTTTAAAGGGAGCGGCCATCGAGCCCAGCTCCGGGACATTTGTTTCCATCACGGTCCACAAAGGCACCTTTGTCACAATCATTGTGATGATGATGGGGACGAGCCTTGCATCTTTTGTCTTTTACGCTAGTAATGCTGTCGACTACATAGCCTTCTTTCTGGTTGGAATGGTAATGGACAATATATAAGAAGCCTTCCGGAACGCAGTACGTGTAAACGCCTTTGATGGAGCAAACTTGGTCCTTGTGATGATGATGTCCTCCGGTTAAAAGAATTTCAGATGAAGCATCGACCAGTTCGGTCTTAGCAGTGCCTTTGAAGCCGTCTAGTGAGCCAGAACTGGCCGAGTCGGAGACGGGAGCGACGGTATCGGGGGCGCCGGCGCCGGGATGGCAGTTTTCACCGCGAGAATCACAGTTTGAATATGGTTTGCTGTCCTCGAGTTTGCAGTGCTGGTACGAACCAGAACCGTCGGCAGTTAACCAGCTATATCAATATGAAGGGATCAAGTTTCAAAGTTAATGATTATCTTCATTCTGAAATCTTAAAACAATTGTCTTACGCATATGTGTATCCGTGTTTGTCGGCTTCGTTAGTTTGGCAGATCAAAGCCAACTTTCGGTAGTAATCGTCTTTTCCACCATCTCCAGAGCGAAGTTTATCGGCGGGGAAATCCTTCCAGGTACACTTACGAATAGGCTTGCCGTCCGATCCCCCCTGAGGAAGAGGTTCATCAGACGCATCAGCTGGAAGAATTGCATCATCTATCTCTTGACGCTGCTGCGGGGCAGCATGAGCGACAATAAGGCCGAAAATGGCCATCGTTACAACCAAAATCTGTAACATAAAATGAATTTATAACTTGAGCATTTTCAATTATATAATAACATAAATTTCATCCCAAGTTAAATTAAAATGAAGAAACAAAACTCATACCAATTTCATTTTTCAAGTTGAAGAAACCAATTGAATCCTTCCAGAGAAGAAGAGAAGAGAGTGTGATGCTAAACAAGATCTTAGCTTCGGGTTTTTATACTCCTTCAACTGAATATAAATAAGGTATCTGCCCTGATGAAATCTCTACATGTATTTTGACTCCGTAGTCTGAAGCGGATTTTTCTGACATAGAGGGATCGCCGGATGGATCCCAGTCGCGTTTTAAGTCGAAGTGCAATTTTACGAAATCGTATTTCTTCTTAGTCGATACGTTTTTTTTGTTTTGTTTTTTAAAAAGAAAATCAAGTGCCCTTCAAACCCATATTCCCATTCTTAGTTCAAGGTAGGAAATTCATCATCCCTCTTCTTTCATAATAGACATATTTTAAAATAAAGGCGGCGACAGTGGTTGGCACTTTGCTAGATACTCCTTTTTATATATAGATTAGACTACTTGCGAATCAATAAGTGAATCAACGTTGAATTAATTGCGGGTGGCGGCCTGGTGGGTTATCAATAGTATATATACTATCTACGATCTTGGAGGTCAATAAATTGATGCCTCGTCGTTAGTCACACATAGCACTTTGGCAATACGGACACTTATCGCAATGAATTATGCAGTTCCTATAAGGTCCTTGATGGTTACGTTTTATTGAATAGCCAATTTACATTATTTGTACTTTCACTTTCAAAAGTGCAGTAAACAGGATTTTTTCGTATAAAAATAAGGGCTTGGTCTCTCTTATTTTTACAACATCGTTTATTATTATCCCTGAAAAAAAAAGATTTTGAATAAATAGATTTTGGATAGAATCGCGGATTTTCATGAAAATTATATTGTATCGTTTTAAACGCTTCACAATTTCATTGCAGAACCATGTCGTGACAAATTATGCTAATTAGGAAACAAATTGTTGAAACCAAATTTTCCCATAGGCTTGTATAATATTAATGATGTTTGGATATTATGGATGTTTATTGCGAGCAAGCGGAGTTTTTTGAGCGAAGCGAAAAAAACGAAGCGTAGGCGGAGCTGATAAGTCGTGCGAAAGCGTGAATAAAAATTTCTGCTTAGGGACTGTATTTTTGGCTCTTCGTGTCCGTCCGGATGTGTACAAAAAAATACAAAAACATTAACACACGTAAGAAAAAAAAAACAGAATGACAATTACATGCTGGCTGGGGACTTTTTTTGTTGTTTTTCGTGTCCATCCGGATGTGTTCAAAAAAAACATTTTAATTCACACCAACAAACAAGTGTACTGATTTACACATTCTGGCCAGGGACTTTTTTTCTGGTTTAGTGTCCATCCGGATGTGCCATAAATAGTTACTTCACACTAACACGCAGCTTTAAAGCTAAAATCAAATCAGTAGTCGTTTGTAAGAATGATACCTAAGTTTTGGCTAGAGACATTTTTAATTTACACTAACATACAACTTGACTGATTCGCCATTAAGGTGATAGATGTGTACATGGTAAGCATATATATGTGCATGTAAGAGAAAGAAGCTATATTTGCAAGCATAAAAATTGAAGCTAAAAATTAACTATTTTAAAGTTTAATACAGCTACGCTGGATTACTATATCTATAAGGCGAGCTGAAAAGCTCTGCTTTACTATCTTATAATATAATTGTAATTGATAATATTGGGATACAGTACTATTAGCAAGAGACCAAACGGTTATAGTCTTACTCAGTTGATGGTAGCACATGTATTCTTTTATGCTTAAAATATTATTCGGCCCTTGATTAGTAATGTGAGACATGCCAATTCCTTAACGATAAAGCAGATGAGACGTCTGTCTCTCCGATTACTCTTTCTTATCTATTCCTTTTTCTACTTATTGTTTGGTAATGAGTATTTATTTCACAACTGACCACATAATCTTATTACCAGACTGCTATTTGAACTATACAATCCAAACAAATTAAGATATCGAGAAATTTTCAAAACTGATATACCATTTCATTAACTTTTTACTTATTTTTTTTTTCATTTTTGCTTTAATGAAAGATTCAAAAATAACTAATTATTAAAAAAAGAGAAATAAGAGAAAAGCCATGGGTCGACATCTGATGGGGTCAACATCTCAGGACTAGCTCAATTCAAAGCTTAATCAGCGGCGATAGTGGCAGCGGAGGAAGAGCCGGAGTGCTGGAGTCTTTATTTTCATCGCGCTTCTTTTCGCCAGAGCCGGAACGATTATCTTTGGATTTTTTATCCTTTGGCTGCTCGTCTTCAGCTTTACGACTCTAGCGACGTTTACTCTGTTGGCCATTTGTTTGGGATCCTTGCTTATTCTTATTTTCCTTGATCTTGGTCTCGATAGTCTTCTCTTCGCCCGAGTCTTGCTTATGAAGATCAGAATCGGTTCCGTTCTCAGGGAGACGATGAAGGGTGCGATGAGACTCGGAAGTGGATTTTTTTGTTTCGTGGTGGTCCTTGTCTGTCTACCGTTTTCTTGCCAGATTTTTCGTGGTGATGATCAGTAGCGTTTAATTCTTGTCCATTTTTTTATCTTTGGTTGCGTTCTCAGAGTGTCGATGGGAATCGTGGGCGGGTTTGTTCTGTCTGTTATCACGATGATTTTTATGATCTAGCGTTTTGTTTCCAGATTTCTCATGGTTGTGTTCAGTGACGTTCTCATTACTCTTTGTCATTTGAGCCTCTCGTTTTGTTTTGATAATGTTCGAGGTGCTCGTGATGCGTTTTGTTGGACCCTCCTATCTGCTCGGTTGAACGGTGATGAACGGTGTGAGCAGCATCGGACTTGCCAGGATGGTCTTCGTGATGGGCTTTGGTCCCGTTACCGGCTGATTTCTGGGTCTTCGGGCGGTTTTCGTGAGCTTCGTGCTGGGCTTTGGCACCGTTTTCAGATTTCTCCTGCTGGCGCTCATTCTTTGCGCTGGCAATAATGACCTGAAAATCCAAGCACAAATTTCAATTTCAAAATAGAAAATACAAAGAACTGGAATATCTTGTAAAATATTGATGTAAAATCTTACCTTAAAAGCGAAAACCACTAGGGCGACGGAGAGGACGAGGATAACCATGTTCATTTTGAAGAGTAGCAAAGAGAGATTGTCAGCTGGGTATTGCTAGACGATATCGACGCTGATTGATACTAAAACTCTGATCAATTTGTATACCGACAGCTTTCTTTAAATTTGGTTATAGAGCTATTGACATTTTGTGACGCACGTCGCTTTGTCGAATAAACTCTGCTTTGAGCTGTATAATTCTGTAGATTTTGTCGCTAAGCGTCAAATAACTTAATAGTCATGATTCTGGTCGGGTAGAAATGTAATGCGTATAATTAAGTATTTTATAACTTTCAATGTTCACTATACAGTATATACACCACAAGCCAACGAGTTCGTCTAGCATCATCAATTGATATTTAAATAATTGGCTTGGATTTTTATTCAAACTTTCAGGAGAATTCCTTCGTAAAAATAAAAATAAGAAAAAAAAATACAGATTTAACCGACCGATGTGCCCGTTAAACAATATGATATATAATAATGCACTTATACTTAACAAGATGGTTTAAGTTAATGTGAATAAATTACCAGTATTGATTGTACGGGTCTATTTTTTTAATGTACGGTACGGTAGTCAAATTTGGCGTGTATTTGAAATCTAGTTGGATATTTTGCATTTTGAAAAAAGCGAAAATTATAGAAAATACTACGATAGGATGAAATGGTGATCGCCAAAGGAATGTTTCGCCGCGAGTAAATCTTTGTCGTTTGTATCGCTGTTGAAAGTACAACAATCAGTCAGTCAATTTGTTGTCTAATACTGATTGCTTTAAAGAGAAGATGAGAGACATCGGTTTCCGTGACGGTCTATGGTCGCGCCAGGATGACCAGCACAGTTGTTATCGTGGTCATTGTGAGGTCGGCAGTCCTTAATCTTTTTGACCTCGTTCTCCTTGACAATGAATCCATCAAATCCGGCTTCATACTTCACTCTGACGCGGTAGCAGTCCGGAGTGCTGTACTCCCAGTAACCTTCCATGATGATAACCTGGTCGTCTTCATCACCATGGCCATGCTCATGATGGGTTCCTATAAGTAGAGTATCGGTCGGAGAGGGCTCTTTTTCTGTCGTATCATCATCCCGTACGATATTGCTATCCAGGCCACCAGTTTGAGCTACCGGAATAACTGAAACGGCATCTTCAGTAGCACTAGATGCTCTGGTCCCATGTTGGTTCTTCACCAGTTTTCCATTTTGGGATACCTCGGTATTTTTGCTCGTTTTGTACCTTAAAATAAACTAGATTAAGGACACCAAGATATATTAGACGAATTTTAAACATACCTGTAATGGTAGCCTTTCTTATCTCTCTCGTTTTCATACTCGAGCAGGTACTCTGGCTTTTTGTGATCGTCGCAGTCTTTTCCATTATGGCAATCATCGCTATTACCCAACAGATTGTCATCAGATACGGTTTGATTAGTCGAAGACGGAACGAAATCCACTTGGGGCGTTACTACAGTCAAAAATGGTGGAACGACAATTTGTGGCGTATCTGGGTCGGTTAATGAAGAAGGTAGCACGACCTCTTGAGAGGAAATTGATGGATCAGTAGAAGTGAGAAGATCGTCATCTTGTTGTCGTTTCTGTGGACCACCCAAATGAAAAGCATTCACTGCAGAATCGAGTCCGAAAACGACGACTAGCATTACAACTGCCAACTGTTGTTAAATAAGACATTAAATATGGTTTATTTGGGTTTAACTAGGTATTCAATAAAAACTTGCCAGTTTCATGTTGTTTTTTAAATAGCTGGTGGTAGATATGCACACGGTCGTCGGAGATATTAGAAGAGATTAGGGTACTTAGTCGGATCCACGCGCTTCCTTTTATACTCAACGATGTCAATAAGAGAAAGCTAGAAATCGAAGCTTCTTTTGTAGAAAGATAAATCTTTCTCATTTTGCTGACAAGCTTAATCTTATAGTGACAAACTGTACATGCTGCTGGGCGACGTTATTTTTCTTTTGGCGAAATTCGGCACCGAATAATATATTAAGTCGAGGCTATAATGGGAACATGGCTTATATAAGTGGACTGCCCATCTCCATTTTCATTTCGGATGCATATAAAATAAGCTAGACTAAAATGTTAAAATATTTTTCAAATGAAAAAAAAATTGGGTCAGACTTAAAACCAAGGTGGATATTAGTAAGATGCCTAGTTGTCCACTATGATAGAACTATAAAACTACATAGAACTTCAAAGTTTAAATTAAAGCATATCATTATCATCTATCAATTAAGAATTTTGTGACAAAATCGGTAAGCCTATGCAGAAAATGTATTTTTTTTCTAAGAATAAGAAGAAAGTTTACGCAATATTATAGATCAGCAAGAAGAAAGAAAATATTATATATAATTTAGAAAAAATATAGTTTTAAAAGACACTCTTGGTCGTTTGGATCGCTGTAGGGTCAGCAATCAAAGTGTAGAATTTCGCCCAGGATTCGGTTTAGAAAGGGATTGGAGACTCGGATCCTGTACAGGGCTTCCCGCCACGGTCCAATGTGGCACCGGTACCACACTCATAACCACCGCCGCTAGGACGGCAACCATCAATCTTGGTGACGGAGGAATGCTTGATTATGGTGCCCTTAAATCCGGCTTCATAATCAACAACGACGTGGAAACAATCCGGAGTGAAGAACTCGTAATGGCCATCGGTAACGACAATGACATATCCCTCTCCCTTGCCGCCGCCGTGATGCTCGTTGCGTGGGCACTTTTTGCAGTCGTAATCAGGGCAGAATTGAAGTTTACCATTTTCGTCCTTCAGAGGACAGAAGAGGCATTTGGAACAGTCGGGTTTCGAGTTGATTATCGGACATAGAAAGTCGGGCTGTTTAGGACATTTCACTGGGGCAACAGGCCCTCCTAGGACATCTAGAATTGAAACATCATTGGCTTCTGAAGTATTTCGTCCGAATTTTGCATCCAGGGCAATATCTGATGATGATGCTGATCCTGCATCATCCGTTGGAATCTCTGATAGGGATGAACTGGGGCCGCATCCAGCACCAGTTGAGCGATCGCATCCTTCACCGTATCCTTTCTGGTTCTTAACCAGTTGACCTGTTTGGCTCACTTTAGTGCCATCGCTCACTTCGTAACTATGTTCAGAATTATAAATAAATTGCATGATAAAGACTTATTGTTTTTTCAGTTCATACTCGTAGTGGTAGCCCTTGTCGTCGCTGATGCTCACAAAGTTAATCAGGGTCCCCTTATTTGGTTTGCAGTGCTCGCCGCGGCAGCTCGGGGGGTAATCACCCCCACCATGTGGTCTAGAAGTAGTGGCCTTAGTCGTCGGCTTGGTTGGTGGTTTAGTCGGTGGTTGAGTTGTTGGCTTAGTTGGCTTAGTTGTTGGTTTAGTTGGTGGGTACGTTGGTGGCTTTGTTGGTTTAGTTGTTGGCTTAGTTATTGGTTTAGTTGTTGGCTTAGTTGGTGGCTTAGTTGGCTTAGTTGTTGGCTTCGTTGGCTTAGTTGTTGGCTTCGTTGGCGGCTTAGTTGGTGGTTTGGCCGTGGTCTTAATTGAACCACTACCGCCTTCAAGAAGGCCTTCTTGAGGAGAATCAGTCGCCGAATCTACAGCACCTTCAAGGAGACCTTCCGCAGGAGCATCAGTAGCCGAATCCACAGCACCTTCTAGGAGACCTTCGGTAGAAGCCTCAGTAGCCGCATCGACAGCGCCTTCAAGGAGACCTTCCGCAGGAGCATCAGTAGCAGAATCCACAGCGCCTTCCGAGAGACCTTCCACAGGAGCATCAGTTGCCGAATCTACAGCACTTTCAAGGAGACCTTCCGCAGGAGCATCAGTAGCCGAATCCACAGCACCTTCTAGGAGACCCTCGGTAGGAGCCTCAGTAACCGCATCGACAGCGCCTTCAAGGAGACCTTCCGACGGAGCAGCAGTTACTGCGTTGACAGCGCCTTCAAGGAGACCTTCCGCCGGAGCATCAGTTAGTGCATTGACAGCGCCTTCAAGGAGAACTTCCGACGGAGCAGCAGTTACTGCGTTGACAGCGCCTTCAATGGGAACTTCCGCCGGAGCAGCAGTTACCGTATTGACAGCGCCTTCAAGGAGACCTTCAGCCGGAGCATCAGTTAGTGCATTGACAGCGCCTTCAAGGAGAACTTCCGACGGAGCAGCAGTTACTGCGTTGACAGCGCCTTCAATGGGAACTTCCGCCGGAGCAGCAGTTACCGTATGGACAGCGCCTTCAAGGAGACCTTCAGCCGGAGCATCAGTTAGCGCATTGACAGCGCCTTCAATGGGAACTTCCGCCGGAGCATCAGTTAGTGCATTGACAGCTCCTTCAAGGAGACCTTCCGCCGAACCATCAGTTACTGCATTAGCAGCGCTTTCAAGGAGACCTTCTTGGCTTGCTGGTGGAGCTTCACTATTTGAAACGACAGCTCCTTCGAGAATTTCTTCTTGGCGTCTTTGAGGAGCAGCCCAAACATTGATTGCGACCAGGCCGAAGACGGCCAGCGTTGCAACTACCGACTGTTGAATATCAAAGAAAAGTTTTAATTTGTGAATAGTTTTAAACTCAGATAAATTTACCAATTTCATGTTCCAATCTGCTGAGGAGGATTAGATGCAGATGAGTACTTGAAGGAGGAAAAAGGGATTGTGATACTGTATTGGACTTCAGCTCCTACTATTTATACTTGTTGAAAACGAAATTAGAAGGTGGCGATCATGCTGGTGGTGCAATTGAAGGAATCGATGTTGCTTTTTAGAAGCTGGATTCGAGTTTCATGTAGCGTTATTGTAAAGTTGAAGGTTTCCCAAACCTTCCTTGATAAAGGCTTTAATTAACGATTAACAGATTTGGTTATTACATGTTATTACGTGTATCCAATATTCAGGTTAAAGTACGGAAGGTTAGACGCTCAAAATATCGTAATTTCAATGAAAAGCTTTAAAAAGTTATTGCATCGGATTCTTAATAATCATAAACTTGTCATTCGTTAATTTCATGCCGAGTTTTGTAGATTATCTTGAATTAATCGAAAAACAGCGGTTTCTTCTTAAGAGAAGGTCTAGAGATGGTTGACACTTGACGAATGTCGCTTTAAATGTTTTATCTATTTTAAAATTAACCACATATTACGATCGATTGTACTTGAAGGTCGAACATTCACCAGTTAACTAATACTCACTTTAGCAATCGATTTCAAATAAAGTTATGCGCATCCTTTTGCAAGGTCCTTGGTTGGGTTTATCAACCTAATGAAAACTCCCTTTTTCCGCATCTATCAAAGACGTCGTTGTCCTTATGGATTAATAACGTTTTTTTACCTCCCTTAAACAATACATTAAACAAGAAGACTATATACTATAAGGCCCATTAACCAATAATGCAAATCAGTTTTGTAGAATGCATATATGAATAATTGTATTGTTTCAATCCATTTGAAAGCTTGTAGTATGTTAAGTTTAATTCAAAGTGAATCATTATACTGTAGCTTAATGTAAGAATGTATTTTACAGAAGAAGTGTGGATTGATGTTCAGGGTGTCGTCGATCCGGGACACGGTTTCCCGTTTCGATCTTTGGTAATATCTTGCATCTGGGAATCCTGGTGAGTGTTTGCTCTTTGATTTTAAAGCCTTCAATTCCAGCAGAGTAAGACACATAGACGTGGAAGTAATCCGGAGTGTCGAATTCATAATGACCATCAGGAATGATCATGACTTGATTACGGGGCTCATCGCATTTGTCGCAATCCCTATTGGGACAAAGAACGTTGGACTGTCCGGGACACTTTAAGGGGGCAGCAAGTTTTCCACCTAAAACGACTTTACCGATATCTTTTTTGAATGAGTTAAGATCGAGCTGGGTGAACCCATCGGCAACATCACTTAACAAACCAGTGGCTCCCGGACTGCATCCAGCACCAGAGGAACGGTCACATCCATGATGATCCTCAAAGTTGTGTGGCACTAGTACCCCTGTTTGAGACACTTCGGTGGGTTTACTAGTCTCAAATCTTGGACAAACAAATTTTTTTTTATCATTTTACATCATAAATAGAAAATTTAAATAGTTATATATTTAATTACGTGAAGTGGTATCCTTTCTTGTCGCGAGTATTGATGTATTTGATTAGAGTTTCCTTCTTGTCCTCACAATGTTCGCCTCGGCAGTTGGATGGGTTATTAGGCAAATTATCTTCTTAGAGAGAAACATCTGAGGATGTAACGGTAGTCTGACGGAGCTGAGGAGCAGCAAGAGTATTGATTACGACGAGCGTTAAACTGTTTAGACAAAATAATAGTATTACATCTTGATCAAATTGATTGAAACAAATTATACCATTCAAACTTACCGATTTCATGGTAAAATATGCGTGTCCTTGCTGCTTTGATGAGGCGGTGCGACCTCGAGAAGGAGTTTAGAAGGTAATGTTATTGGTTATTGCGTCCAGAAAACTTTTTTATACCTTGTCGAAATGAAAAAGGAATCGGAAGGAATTCGGAAGTGAAGTCAGAGATGTTTTTTTTTTTTAGTTTGTGTGCTATTCTAAGCATAAAATACCATCACTATGGACGATTAAAAGGTATGTGCTATCAGTGAAAGGAGCTGATGGAGACAAATAAAAGGTGTACGAGATCGTAGCTAGGTGATGAAATTGCTGCCCTGGAAAGTGGAGAGAACATAGGAGAGAGCTCACTGCACTGTTGCGTTTATCTTGATAATGTCTTGAATGGTTTTTGAGATAACGCTACTAACTACTTGAAATAAATTTGGGAAAATTTAACTTATTTTAAAAACATAGATATACGGTACCCTCTTTTTGAAAATTTTATAAAAATTAAATTACTGTTGGATTCGTTACCGTATCGTCTTGTATTCGTAGATTTAAATTATTTTGGTTTGATAAGACTAAAAACGAAATCACGATTTCAATTGTGTTTAAGATGTTTCGCAACAAATGTGCTATTTTTAAACAATACTGAATGTTAGAAAGTAACTTCTGTTCTGTCTTTTGGACATTTTGTCGTTAATGATTCTATTTTTGAAATTGTAATAAACTTTTTGAGAAAGTGTTTGCTTAGTTGCGCAATAGTATCAGCAAATTAGATGTTTCATGATTATACTCTAAGGCCTATCCTAAATCTGAAGATCCACGACTTACTTAATTTATTTAAAAATAATTATTTGATAAAAAAAATTAAGAGAGAATTTCATTGAGAATATTTATTATTTCTCTTAATAATAGATTCCATTTAATCTATATAAAAATGCTTGTCGTATGCAAACAGTGTCTATTTGTCTTCGAAGGTTTCAGTAGCTACGAATCCGTGCTCTCGATCAGCAGTCCAGTTAACAGTGAACAAGCCTTTGGCCGTCCTGTAGGAGTACTTGCCGGATGAGACTGGAACGAGCTCTTCGCCCACTTGGACGTTGTGCGTTTCCTGATGAAACAGGGTGTCATCAGACAATTTATACCTATTCAAATCAAATATATATAAATTAAAGCCAATATAGATATGAAATTAGAAAACAAAAAATGTTGATACCCAAACGCACGACCATCTTCCAAAGCTCTGTCATATTTAGCAACGACGTAGGTTGGCCCATCGTCTTCTTCTCCGAGTGGAGCAGCATTTATCAACACCACAGCACTGACCACAAGGAAAACGACAGTCAAAATCTGTAAAAGTAAGTAAAGTCAAAATGAGTAGAAAATTGTCGTTTGAAAATCTTATTCTATACAATTTTCATGGTAGAATATGGGATGCTCTTTGATGAGGAATAGAGTAGAGTGGTGACTTACAGAAATATATCTTTGCCTTTTTATACTTGTGATTTAGCCATATAGTGAAAGTGCGCATACACAAAATCAAGGACTTTAAAAAGATGTACGAAGTCAGTTACCTGCGATGTCCACAGAGGTGAACCGCGCTTGACCTCGATTGTATAGATTGATGTCGTAGCAAGGTATTGCAGAAGATAAAAGTTTAAATATAGATGCTTTTGGAAGCATACATCTCCACTTTACCACCTTAAATGAGAAGGGGCTGAAGGGCAAATTTATACATTTCTCCTACTATAAGCACAGAAAATCAATTTGTATTGAATCGCAATTTATGGGTGTATACCTTTCCTTGAAATGATATAAAAATCTGAAGTTAGGATATCATTCAGTTTCACCTTTTCTTCCCCGAGCTCTTCTAAAATGGAATTTATTTCCTCTAAAAAAAGAATGAAATGTGTAAGTTTATAATATTCATTCGTTTTCTTCGAAAATGATTAAATTTATTTATTAAAAAATGTTTGATAGTCCGCAATCATGGCTGTCTTTGGTCTGGTCACAATGACTACTATTGCTGCCCCGCAAAGACGTCAAAAATCAGATGAGTTTAATCATCAGGATCTCCCTCCTCTTATTCTATCTCTGGCCGCCCTCTCTCAAGCCTCAGATGGAACCAATTTGATTCAAGAAGTCCTTCATAATAGTGCTTCTCTTCCTGATGGATCCCATCAACTACCTCAAGATGGTGAGAATTACGAATGTCGTGGAGAGCACTGCCGCGAGTATGTTGTCGAACAGTTCGATGTACGCAAACCAGAATACTACGTGAACTAGTAAACAATTTGTTTCATTCATTTATCTAATGGTTACATTATAATAACTTAATCAATTTCATCAACAGTTTTTTTACCAACAAAAAAACTTCTGTTTACCAGGAAGGCGTAGAGGTACCCAATAGGCCGTATAATAAAGAAGACTGTGATCATCACTTGAAGAGTAAAAATTGCCAACATTCTGGTGGTCATCACGAGGACGGTGATGATCACGATAATAGAGATAAGGTGTTCGTCGTCCCTACAGGCGCCTACCAGTGGATCTCTCCGGATTGTTTCTACGTCTTCGTGCGATACTCTGCCGGTTTTGATGGCACCTTAATAGAGGAGCAGGAAATCAGGAAAATTCAAGATTGCCGTCCCTATTATCATTCCGACTGTCGTGGAACAGGAGCTTCAAAGGATCGAAACGGGAACGAATGCACTGATCACATTTAAGACTGTTTCTTGCCTAAACTCACAATTGAGAAAGGTATTGAGAGTATTGAGAAAAAAAGGGAACAAATTATGACATCGCAGTAATTAAAAGTTATAATGTTACCGATTAAATGACTGAAATACAATTCTTATAATCGAAGCTTTTATTATTTTGAATTTTACTTCGATACCGCAGTATCCACCGAGTATCAGTTTTTCAAACAATGTTGTTGACAAATAAATAATCAAATATTTGAATCTGGTAGTATATTTTAACAGCGACGCAGTGAACATTCTAGATTCGGGATCAGAAATGAAAATAATCTGATTTTAATTGAACATAAACTATTTTCATCGCGAACTATCTTCAGCATTACCGTATGTCTTCTTTAAAGTTTCACATATCTACACTAAGCAATTTGTTTCGTTGGGCTGCATCACAATCTTTTGCTAAAAATGCTAAAACTATGTTAATTAAATAATTCACGAAATAGAAACTCATAACGGCACGGCGTGACCCGACAAAAAAGTTTTTAAATAAACCAAAATTCCTGCAAAATTTCTATTCTCGCGCGTCGCGCGAGCAATAAGTCGTTGATACCTACTTATATCGTTTATTATTAATATTAATTCTTAGTGAAAGTGATATCTAGCATGCAAGAATTCAAAGAATTAGAAAGATGCAATATTCCACCTAATTTCACTAAAAAGGGCTCACTACGTTTATAAATTACGCCATTAAAGTATCTCTTTTACTGGTTCCTTGGAATTTAAATTTTGAATATGTATGAGGTTATCAAAGGGCACTGTAGACTATGCTTCGACTCACTACTTATTTTGAGAAACTTAAGTTTCGTAAATATGCGTAAACATTGCGTAGCTGAAAATTGAAATTTATCCCTCTAAATATAGCATAGATGCGTCTTAGTATGGTGATACTTGGATTTCACCACAGAGTATACCTTTCTACCGTAAGAAAAGTATAAAAACCAGGAGCTGGGATCTCATCCAGCATCACATTCTCTGCTCTTCTCTTTCATCTCAACCAACCCTACTGCTCTCAGCTCGAAAAATGAAATTGGTAAGTTTAAATTCATTTTTTTTAATTTACGAAATATATATTTAAAAAAAATTGAAACACTCTTTATTCAATTAATAGTCGGTAGCTGTAATGATGGCCATATTTGGCCTGGTCGCAATGAGTGATGCTCGCGCTTCGCCACAGAGACGTAACGATACGGCTCCTGCTGTGGATGAAAACAAAGAAGAAGGTTCATCGGAAGGAACTGTGGATGAAACTCCCCTTCAAGGAGAAGGTTCATTGGAAGGACCAGTGGATGAAAATACCCTTCAAGGGGGAGGTTCATGGGGAGGAGCTGTCCCCAAGTGTCCAAAGTACCATCCCAAAACCGGCGGAGATGCTATTGCCGAAGATGATCTTCTCTCCGGAGGAAAACACCATCCAAAACCGAAGTTGGTTTGCTATACCTACGAAGTCACTCCATGGGGTTACGAATACGCGTAAGACCATATCGACATGTTTTCATTATACTTTGAATAATAATTTGATGAGGCATGCACATATATATGATGTTTAACATTTGAAAAATAGTTGGGAAACTAGCGACGGTTCTGGATCTCACCAAGTGTGCAAGCTCGTACCGAGCAAACCATACCATCACTGCAAAGATGGAAAGTGCGGCCATCCCGGCGCAGCTGAACCCCAGGTCGGACCTGTTAGTCCCATTTCTCCGGCAACTGATGCACCTGATGCACTTGATGTTTCACGTAACGACGATGAATTGCTCGAAGGTGGCAAACACAAAGATTTAGTCTGCGATATCAAGGGATTCTACACTTATTGCACTCCGGAAGGCATCTTGTTCAAGGTCGTTTACATATCCAACCAGAAGGACGGTTACGTGGTCATAAGCATTACGCAAAAATTTGACAAGAGATGTCGTAAGCAGCATCACCATCCCGGATCGGCCCTTCCTTTCTAAATCATAAGCAAAAAAAGGGAGACAAGTTCTGATGGAATAACATGTTACTCGGTAATGACACTTGCAACGAAAAAATGATCACGAATGTCTTTTCTATAAAGTTTTTTTCTCTTATCAAATACAAAACTTATTGGATCTTGCAAAAACATTGCTAATTCTCTAGACTTTGAGTAAGGTATGCATACTTTGAATACTCGATAGAAATGAGTGACGAATCTGGTTCATGCCAATAACTCGTAATACCCTATGACTGTTTTGATGGCGAGAATTATTAAACCAGGGGTGCTAATAACTACGATACCTACCAACTCAACTCTCTGGGCTCAGGTTCTGAGGATAATGTGGGCCAAAAAGCGATCATTCTAGTGGTGACGAAGTATAAAGAAGTATATTTAAAAAGACCAAAAAAATCGAGATTGCCGTTTCTATTTTTGTTCCGACTACCATGGAACAAGGGCTTCACAAGATTTAATCGAGAACGAGTACACTGGTCACTAACAGGGCACTGATTCTTTCTTAAATTCAAACATAATATTGAGAAAAAAAATACAAAACTATGGGTTTGCAATAATAAATACTACAAGTAATTATCATCACCCTATTCCTCCTTTGGAAAGATTCAGAGTTCTACACTAAGTAAATATAAAAGCCGATTTGTTTCGTCGTGCTGCATCTTTTGCATTGAAAGTATATGGTAAAACTATGATGATTCACGAAATAAAAATGTACAACGGTAGGGCATGAACCGACAAAATGTTGAAAGATAAACCAAAATTCCTACTAGATTCATATTTTCGCGCGATCAACTAGTCGACGATGCGTATTTTGTTTTTTAATATTAATAACTCTTAGTGAAAGGGATTTCAAACATTATGCGAAAATTCAAGGAGTTCAAGAAGATATATGCATTAGTTCACCTAAAATCCAAAATCTTCACAGAGTTATTAGGCTCATCACATTTACAAATTACGCCACAAGTATCACTTTTACTAGAACAGTACCTTGAAATGTAAATTTTGAATATGGATGAGATTATTGAAGGGCACTGTAACCGCCTATACTTCGACCCAATGCTATTATTTCGAGAAAAATGAAATTTCGTAAATATGCGTTAAAATTGCGTATAGTTGAGATCCATTCTCTTAATAGTATTTAGTATAGAAGCGTTTAAAAGAAAAAAAAGGTAATACTTATGGATTTCACCATTGAGCATACCTTTCTAAAACATGAGAAGTATAAAAAGCCGGAGCTATGTCTCTCATTCAGCAACCCATTCTCTGCTCTTCTCCTTCTCTCAACCAATCCACCTGATCTAAGCTTAAAAAATGAAATTGGTAAGCTTGAATTAATCTTTTTCTAATTAAGGAACATTATATTGAATTGAAATACGCTTAATTTAATGGAAAGTCGGTAGTTGCAACAATGGCCATCTTTGGCTTGATCGCAATGAGTGCTCGAGCTTTGCCGCAGAGACGTCAATCTGATACGGACCTTGCTGTGGATGAAAACACCCTTCAAGGAGGAAGTTCACCGGAAGGATTTGGAAATACCATCGTCGTGTGGCCCAAGTGTCCAAAGTACAATCCCAAAACCGGAGATGTTGCCGAAGATGATCTTCTCTCCGAAGTTGAACCCGATAAAAAACCGAAATTGATCTGTTACACCTATGACGTCACTCCTAAAGGATACGAATACGCGTAAGATCATCTCGATATGTTTTCATTATACTTTCAAATAATAACTTAATAAATGTTATTAAAATAGTTGGGAAAATAGCGACGGGTCTGGATCTCACCAAGTTTGCTCATTGGAGCCGAGCAAACCATACCAGGACTGCAGAGGTGCCAACTGCGGCGACTCCGGCTCAGCTGGACCCCAGGTCGGACCTGTTAGTCCCATTGCTCCATCAACTGATGCATTTGATTTCCTTGATCCTGCACGCGACGGTGATGAATTGCTCGAAGGAGTTGTCACTGCTAAAAATTTAGTTTGCGACATCAAGGGATTCTACACTTATTGCACTCCGGAAGGCATCTTGTTCAAAGTCGTTTACACCTCCGATCAGGATCGCGGTTACGTGGTCAAGAGCATTACGCAAACAATTGACAAGAGATGTCGTAAGCAGCATCACAAACCTGGATCGGCCCTTCCTCTCTAAAACGTAAGAAAAGAAAAAAAATTATGATGAAATAACATATTAGTCGGTGCCACGAAAATTGATTACGAATGTCTTTTCTATAAAGTTTTTCATCAAATACAAAACTTGTTGGATCTTACAAAACCCTGTCATAATTCTCTAGACTTTGAGTAAGGTATTCATATTAATAATACTCGTCGGAAATGAGTGACGACGAATCTGGTAAATTGTACCATAATAACTCGTAAGAGTCTATGAATTTTTTTATGGAGAGAACTATTATCGCGGGGGTGTTTATAACTGCGATTCTTTCCAACTCAACTGGATTTTGGACAACTTTAGGCTCATGTCCTGATGATAATAATATGGGCCCAGCAGCGAATATTTTAGTGGTAATAAGTATGCGACATCGAAGGCGTTTACTACCGTTTGAGTGCTGAACTTCGATGCACATCTTGGTCACTTTGATTGTAAAGATGCGTTCACACTAAAGGACGAAGAGGGTTTTTTCTGGAGAATGAAAGACTAGAATCGTTACAGAAAAAAGCCATCCACACTAGATTTTTGAAAGAACTTTGGTATAAAAGACGATTATCCGCAATAAGGAGGTTACACACATATATATGCATTATAATGATGGAATTATTATAGCTCACAAACACTTTTGATGCTGAAATATAATATCAATCACTGAATCAGATTAATGACACAATCGTTGCTGAAAAGACCATCATTTACACATAGTACCAAACAAACATATATTGAATTGATTCATCAACTGTTGATGCTGATTGATTCAAAAGCTATATATTACGTTCAACTAAGATATTGATAAAAAGTGGAATATTCATTATTCGCAACCTGATGTTCAATTCAGAGATGGTCGTCTTGAATAACGTAATGAATTACTTTTACAATTATCTTGGATTGTGTATCCAACTAGGGGTTGAAGGGCATATTCAACTTGGTTCCAAAACTAGCTTTCGACAATGAAGTAATGAAATGTCGTTAAGTGCTACTTTTATTACGAGAAGATACTTTCCTCAGTGCCACATATAGATTCGCTTTTAAAATGAGAGGGATGTACACTGGATTGCATAACGGACCATGCCTTTCTAATAATCACAAAAAAGTATATAACCCAGGAACTGGGATCTCGTTCAGCATCACATTCTCTACTCCTTCTCATACAGCGGATCCACCTCTCCTCAGCTTGAAAAATGAAAATGGTAAGCTTCAATTAATCCATTTCTAAAGAAAAACTTAAAGTTAATTTACAGTTTATTCCTGGAAAGTCGGTAGCTGTAACGATGGCCGTCTTTGGTTTGGTTGTAATGAGCGCTCGGGCTTTGCCGCAGAGACGTCAATCTGATACGGAGCTTGCTGCTGTGGATGAAAATACCCTTCAAGGGGGTAGTTCATCAGGAGGACCGGTAGGACCGGTTATTCCCAAGTGCCCAAAGTACAACCCTAAAACCGGAGATTTTGCCGCAGATGATCTCCTCTCCGGAGGTAATAAACCCGTGGTTCAACCGAAATTGACCTGTTATACTAATGATGTTACACCCAACGGATACGAAATTGCGTAAGACCACTGATTAATAATTTTCATCTAGATGAAAGTACTGAATATATTTTGTTCTATGTATTATTCTACTTTTCAATAGTTGGGAAAATAGCGACGGTTCTGGTTCTCACGAAGTGTGCACACTTGTAGTGAGCAAGCCCTTTACGGACTGCAGAGGTGCCAACTGCGGTGACCCCGGCTCAGCCGGACCCCAGGAGGGACCTGCTAGCCCCATTTCTGGTTCAACTGATGTTCTTGATGCACGCGACGGTGATTTGCTCGAAGGTGGTGTCCCCGCTAAAAATTTAGTTTGCGACATCAAGGGATTCTACACTTACTGCACTCCGGAAGGCATCTTGTTCACCGTTACGTATACTTCCGACCAGACGAACGGTTACGTAGTCAAGAGCATTACCCAAGTATCAAATGACAAGAGATGCCCTAAACAACCCAACTATCCCGGATCGTCTGCTTCTCTTTAAATAATCAAAGAATAAAAAAAAAGGAAAGGTAATGATGAAACAACTTTTCACTCCGTGATTACCCATGCTACGAATAATGATCATGAATGTCTATACGTGTCTCTTCTACTATTTTTTTTTCAATTGTCTAGTAAAAACCTCGTCTAAATTAATTTCATCATATACCTTACTGAATGTTGAAAATATACTGCAAAGTGTCTAAAAAGCATATCATATTGTAGTAATTTATTACTCCTTGGCCAATTATCATAGATGGAAAAGAGATGGTCGATGAACGTGAAATTAACAGGGAATAGAAGCTATTAAAAAGAATGGACAGCTAGGGAATAGGAAAGTGGGCAATGAATCGAAGCAGTTATGCTGTATATCTGCTTGGAGCCAACAAGAACTTTCTGATTCTTTGAAGCTTTGTCACTGGCGGATCCAGGGGGAGGGCCAGGGGGCCAAAGCCTCCCCTCGGCCGAAAAAATTAACATGGGAAGGATAGGGCTGGCGCCCCGGGAACGCTACCGGAAGTTCCATAAGGCCCATGTAAATCGCCCTCACTCGAACCAAGGGCTGGATCCGCCCTTGAGCTTTGTTGTACAAATGTATGGCATAACTTTGGCTAAGATCTACATCGAAACTCCGCTGAAAGTATTTCTTCCAATGCCCAAAAGGTACTGGGTAAAGATAGCGAATGGGTAGAACTTTAACGCCCGGGCATAGATTTTTAGGATAAGTTGGTTTTGGCGATCGTTTTCGGCAGTATTTCAAGACGACTTTTTGGATCATGGATGGACCAGAATGAGTCCATTGTTTAGGTCGGTATGAAGTTGAGAGATAGTCCATCATTGGTTTCAGAATGGGATGATCACGGTTGAAATGAAGGGCGGAGCCGGTGAGGCCCAAACTGACACTGTTATCCTCGATCGGCACGAAATTTCGGAAGATTTCCCGATCGAAAGGTTTCAATGTGACAAAATCTAGATCCATATACATCCCGCCACTCTATAAGAGTGACAGGATTGATTATTTATTTCATGATAATTGGTAGAATTCAAAAACCTACTTTGTAGATGGATAAAATGCGGATGTAATCGGAGAAATGCTCCGTTGAGAAAGGACTCGTCCGCCATTCTCCTTTTTTATACCACCCTTCCAAAGGCTTGAACAATCAAATTGCATATTTTTATATCTAATATAGAATAAATTTATATCTATATGTAAGTATTAGAAGCTTGCTGTGCTCTCGAAATATTGAGTAGTGTTGATCAGGATAACGATAACATTTGGATACTCTTTCATTAGAGAATAAAGTGAACTGGACTTGTTCAAGTAATCGATATTATTTATTTATTATTATTTGTTTTCATCATTCTTCTGAAAATTGATAATTTTATTTTTAAAAATAGTTGGGAAAATAGCGATGGCTCTGGTTCTCAGTTCTCACCAAGTGTGCACACTCGTACCGAGCAAACCATACTCCAACTGCATAGGTTCCAACTGCGGCGAGCCCGGCTCAGCCGGACCCCAGGTCGGACCTGTTAGTCGTATTTCTCAGGAAATTGATGTACTTGATGTTTCACGTAACGATGATGCATCGCTGGAAGGTGGTGCCCAAGGAAAGGATTTAGTGTGCGACATCAAGGGATTCTACACTTATTGCACTTCGGGAGGCATCTTGTTCACTGTTTATTACGAATCCACACAGGAGCTCGGTTACGTAGTCAAGAGCATAACGCAAGTATCCAATGACAAGAGGTGTCCTAAAAAACCTCAACATCCCGGATCAGCCCTTCCTTTCTAACTCATCAAAGAATAAAAAAAAGGAAAAATAATGTTTGAATAACTTTTTACTTGATGGTGAAAAATGCCCTTGCTATGAAAAATGATCCCGAATGCCTTTTATTTTACCTTTTTTTGATACCGTAAATAAGTAAAAACAAATGCCCTTCTAAAATAATTCCATGAGAAACCTATATTGAATCTTAAAAATATACTGCAAAGTTACAAAAAAATGTGTTAATTGATTATTTTTTTTTTTTATGATTTGTGAGAGTCGAAGAATATGAGCTATAACCAAGATGAATTACAAGCCTTTTAGAGAAAATCTAACACATCATTAGCCCTAATTGTAGAACACAAATGGGAGGTACTATTTGTATGATATTTCTTATACAGTACATGAAGTCGGATCGATCAATTAATATCGGAAATATAGCAATCAAATGTTTTCTCTGTATACTGAGACTTATGACTTATGATAATTTCTTTGAGATATTTTTTATTTTCCAAAGATCCGCCCTCTAAAATTAGGAAATGTGATAAATTCAATGAACTACTTTAACTTTTTAAGAAAATTATCCTGTAGAAAAAAAGCAACGGTTCGGCTTATATATAATGTCTATCCATACACTGCTACAAAAATGTAGAATTCAAATGACGCTATTAAGTATTATTACTAATCATGACTCAAAAACTCATATTGGTGCCGCACCGTATACTCGATAAAGAAATAATATACTTGGGTAGCAAACGATAAAAATTTGCATTTTTGTTGTATCATTATAATCAGAAGCAGTTTTTTTTCCAAAAATCACCTTTCTAAATTTAAAATCTTTAGTGTTTCTATACTTGCTTTTTTCGCAAGGAATTGATATATTTGTTTAGTTGAAAACTTGAAATCTAGTACCTTATTTTCACGAAGACGTGTGTTTAACAGTGATCTTTAACAGCTTTGCAACTTCTTTGCCAATCGGGATACAAGCTTTCGCTGTAACATGAAATTCATGTTATTTGAATTTGATGTGAAAATGAAGCTCATGTTTGCGTAATTCATGTCACGAGTTACACAAACTAGCCATTATCAAAGCAGACTGAATGGATGACGCAATGGAGCGACCGCATCTGTTTAAGTTGGAGAAATGATGAGATACGATAGGACTCTTTGTATTGATCAACTCAACAACCTTGAAATAAAGATTCAAAGCACTCTCTTATCATTCCAATACTTAAATTTTGTTTATATCTGTATAAATTTGCAATTAAAAAACCATTCACCCCTCATTATCGCTTATCAGATGAAATTCTCAAAAGAGCTGCTATAAATTTTATCAAGGGCATACCTTTCCATTTCACATTTTATTAAAAACAAAGCTGACTATATAAAGCTTTCATCCTTTCAATTAGCTCCGAGTGAGAATCACATTTTCTATATACTAACTACTCGGACCAGGTAGCTGTCAGCTTAGAAAAGAAATGAAACTGGTAAAGGCCCGTTCAGACTAGACAAAAAACGCCAGGCGTTTTGCAGAAAGCAGGAAATCTGCCGACGGAAAAACGCGTTTTGAGGCGTTTTTTTTGCAGTTTTCTGCAAAAAAAAGTTTGCAAATTTTCAAACTTTTTATTTTCTGCTAGCAGAAAGCAGAAAGCAGGAAATTTGAACAGCCAATCAAAAATTAGAATTTGACGCTTTCCGGTTTCCTGCTTTACGCCTGGCGTTTTTTGTCTAGTCTGAACGGGCCTTAAGGTACTACTTTGAATTCAAAGTCCAAGATTCTTTAATTTTTAATCTTTTAATATTTTTTACACAGACGGTAATTGTTGTAATGTATCTGTTCGCAATAAGTACTCGTGCTTTCCCACAAAAGCGGCGAATACCTACCTCCAGTGATGTACCATTGGCACCTCTTGAAACTATCCAAGGAGCTCCGGGTTATCAGAATATCCATTTGCTCTCGAGCGTCGCTCACGGCAGTCAAAATTTCCAAGCTATTAATACGGCTTCTTCCCTGCTCACCTCATCTGGAAATAACCAAGGAGGTTGTCGCGGAGGACAATGCGATAAAACCAAGGAGCATGTTGTCAAACAGATCGACGTACGAAAGCCGGAACTCTACATTTCCTAGTACGTTATTAGTATAAAGTTAACTAGCACTGTATAACACATCATGTATTCTATAATAACAGTTACTTGACCAATCTCGGAAATGGTGTTTACCAAGAGGGTGTAGCTGTGCCCAATATCAAGCCCTCTAAGGAAGACTGTGACGGCTCTAAATCTGGAGATTGTGGAATTGTCGGTTCAGCCAATTCGAATATTGGTGCTGCATCGTTATTAGATGGCGAAATTTCTCTTGATATCGTTCCCGACTCGCGTACGGGTCAATCAAGTCACGATAGTGAAGGCAAAGTGTTTGTCGTCCCGGTCGCCGCTTACCAGTGGACTTCTCCCGATTGTTACTTCGTATTCGTTAAATATACCGCCGGTTTTGACGGAACCAAAATCAAGAATTCGGTGATTCGTAAGATTCCTGGTTGCATTCCGTATCATCATTCCGATTGCCTTGGAACCGGTGCTCAATTGGATCGTAATGGAAATGAATGCCGTACTTGAATTTCCGCTACTTGAATCCTTTTAACAAGAAATTAATATTTTATAAGTTTTATCCGATGGTGACCCAATCGTTTTTCTTATATTCTTATTTTTATCCAACAATTTAGATCGAATCAAGAAATGCATGACAAATATGAAATATCTGCCACGTATATGTGCACTGGGAGAGTAGCTCTTCTGCTACGCAGTTGCTTCTAATACATACATACACATATTTTTTGCATGGTCGACTAACTACGGTGCGTTTTTAATTGGTTAAATATATGAGGCTTTTTATGGAATAACCATACGACCTTTTGGTATTTGCGTCAGAACTCAGAAGATTTAATGGGTTTCAATTCAAACTGCATTTTATTTTGGCAGTATATAAACGATATCGATAAGCGTCGCTCTCGCTATAAGTAAGGGTCAACGGATGACAATGGATATTCTCTCCACTCAATTTATTTGACTATGCCTGTCAGATATACGAAGGGCACAATTACACACATAAATCAATGCATAACTGATAATTATATAAGAGTTGAGGTGAGAAATATAGTCGACCTTACCTGTCAGATATACGAAGGGCACAATGACGCGAATCCCTTCGTCTATCCAACAGATAGGCGATTTGACAGTCCCTCTAGTGGGTCAAAACACAAGTACACATAAAGTCCCGAAGGTGTGCGGGAGTACGGACTAAACGCCCTCGTCGAGATCTTACATCCTCCCCCCCTTCGGCTAAAGCCGAAGTAGCTGCAACAGCATTAGGGCTCTGTAACAGAGTAGGATCAGGATCTTGAGGCTCGTCGTTTAAGTTGTTGTCTGTGAGCTCTTCTTGTTCTTCTGCGGGATCAACATCGACTGGAACAGGATCGGAAGGATCTTCGAAGATCTCAAGAGGGAACAGCAAGTCGACCGATCGGTTGATGAGGCCGCTCGCCGTCCGGATTTGCGCCGACCGCGATATCTTGTCCTTGCCGATGTAGACCTTCACAATCCGGCCCAAGTGCCACTTGTGTCGAGGCACGTTGTCCTCTTTGATGATGACGATTTGGTTGGGCAGGATCGGCACATCAGTTGTAGGTCCCTTTGCAGCTTGGTGAGAGAGCTGTTGAAGGTACTCGCCTCTCCAAGCGTCCCAGTATGAGTTGAGTAGACGCTCTCGGTAGCGAAGTCGAGCAACCAGGTCGTTCTTGGTCGGCTCAGCCAGGATCGTTGTGGAGGTTGTAATAGGTGGCACCAATGTCAAGCGATCACCTAAAATGAAATGACTAGGAGAAAGAGGTTGAGCATCATTAGGACTATTATAAACGTAAGTTAAAGGACGACTATTAATAGTTGCTTCGATCTCCTTTAAAGTTGTGTTTAGCTCATCGAAGGAGAGTAGAGCGTTGCCGAGGATCTTCTTGAGTGGAGTTTTGACGGAGCGGACAAGTCGTTCATAGAATCCACCCCACCACGGAGACCGCTCGCAGATGAATCGCCATTCAATCCCTGATGAAGCAAAGTAGTCTCGTACCTCCTTGGTACGAAGATTTTCAAAGAGCTGAGCAAGCAACTCGCTGGCTCTTTTGAAGGTTTTAGCGTTGTCACTGTACACTACTCGGCAAAGTCCACGAGTAGCTACAAATCTCTTAAAAGCTAGAATGAAATCAGCAGTGCTGAGAGAGCTAACTAGTTCAAGGTGAATGCCTCTAATAGCAGCACAAGTAAGCAAGCAAATGTATACTTTACTAGTTACTCCCACGTTATCTTTGATGAAGAGAGGGCCGGCGAAATCAACTCCAGTTATTTCGAACGGACGTGCGGATGAGCATCTATCAGCCGGCAGCGGTGCAGTAGGTTGCCGCAGACAAGGTCCGGTAAGGCGCCGACACTCAACGCAACGAGTGAGGAGATCTCGCACAGTTCTTCTCCCTTTCAGGATCCAGATGGATTGCCGGATTTCGGTGATGGTTTGGCTCACTCCAGCATGCTTGAGACGTCGATGGGTGTCCCAAACGATCAGAGTAACCAATCGATGCTTGTGTGGCAGCACCAAGAGGTTCTCGACAGGTTCTCTTGTAAATTCAGTACGTCTTCTTAGGCGGATGACGTCGTCGACACCGTCGTGGTAAGGTCGAAGACCGGCCAAAGGAGATTTTACGGATAAAGGTTTTCGATTTTTCAAGGCGAAGAACTCGGTAGCGAAGGCTTCTTTCTGGACAAGGCGAATGAGGTGGAGTTGAGCCGTCCGCACTTCGATTGCTGTGAGCTCACCCTTTGGACGAGGTCTTGTTCTCCATCGCTTGATGTAGGCCATGGTGTGAGCTGCTCTGCTCCATTTACTGAAGCGATCCAAGTTGAAGACCGGTTCAGAGTGGCCGCCATCATCGACGGTGAGGTTACAGTGTGACTTCTTTTGCTCGTTGATGAAGTCCTCGTCCTTCGGTTCCTGGACAGGATCGAGTTCTTCCGGCCATTCCGGTTGTGGCAACCATAACCAGTCCGGGCCCGACCACCACAATGAGCAACTCAAAAGGGTGTCGGCGGAGCATCCTCTGGAACACAAATCGGCTGGATTCTCTAATCCTGGTACATGTCGCCATTGACTTGGATCGGTGGAGAGTTGGATGAATTGAACCCGGTTGGCAACGTAAGTCTTCCACCGATAGGGCTCCCCCCGAATCCAGCCTAAAGCGATCATAGAATCCGACCAGAAAATTGGCTTGAGGTTATAGTCAGAGCCAAATGATTTCAAAATATAATCAGCTAATTTTACTCCCATCTTGGCGGCATCCAGCTCAAGTTTAGGGATTGTTTGTAATTTAATGGGTGATACCTTTGCCTTGCTGGCAACCAGCGAGACATGTACAGCTCCAGTTTCATCCTCCGTCCGCAAATAAGCGACAGCGCCGTAAGCTAACTCGCTGGCATCGCAGAAGACATGGAGCTTGCAGTTTCGTTGCTTTCCCAGATTGCCAAAGTAGTATCTTGGAGTGGAGCATGCAGAGATGAGAGGGAGTTCCGTTTTCCATTTGTTCCACTTCTCCAGGATGTCGGTCGGTAAACCCTGATCCCACGGAAGCTTTCGTCGGCAAACTTCCTGGTAGAGGATCCGAGCAGTGATGACGAAAGGATAAACAAGTCCTAAAGGATCGAAAAGGCGGGAATAAACAGTTAAGAGTAAACGTTTTGAATTAATTCCCTTTTCTTTTTCTTCTTCGTCGAGTAGAGTGTTTGTCTCGTAGTTAAAGTTGTCGGAATCCGTTGCCCAGCTCATGCCAAGCACCAAGGCCGCTGGATCATCCGTCATGGAAAGGGCTTCAATCCTGGAGTGATCCGGCAACCGGTTCCGCAGCTCCGTTGAGTTTGTAGTCCACTTACGGAGCGGTAGACCAGCTTCCATAAGAGTGGAGGTTGCATCGGTCGCTAGTTGATAAGCTTCTTCGACCGTATCAGCTCCTCCTATTAAGTCATCAACATAAAGATTATTTTGTAATAAACTTACGAGTTGAGGATGTGAGCTTCGATATTTCTGAAGATGATGCCGGATGGTAGCTGCTAAGATGAATGGACTTGATGTAACACCAAAGACCACCACCAGCCAACGTAGCACCTTCACGAGTTTAGTCTTCACATCCACCCAAAAGAAGCGGAGGACATCCCGATCCTTTTCGTGTAGACCGATCTGCCAAAACGCCTTCTCAATATCAGCTGTAAAGCCAATCTTAAACAGCCGGAAGCGCAGCAGGATCACCATAATAGGTGGAGTTAAGTTCGGTCCCTGCTCCAAGCAGTCGTTGAGGGATGCAAAGCCCTTGCTCCTTCCGGAAGCATTGAAGACGATCCGCATCTTAGTTGTGAGCTTGTCTTCTCGGAAGACCGGATGATGAGCCAAGTAGTGGACGGTCCTTCCGGGCGGATGCATCTCGTTCGGTGGGATTACCTCAATGAAACCACCATTAATCATTGACTGAATTTCATTATCATACCTTTCAAGTAGACCAGGTGTTCGTTCGAGTCGAGAGAGCAGCCGGAAGAACTGGCTCTTTACACCGGATTCGTTGGTGCAAAGAGGCGGATGATGATCCTTCCATGGCCATCCGACTACATATTTACTTCCGGTGTAGTGGATGGAAGAGTAGAGTTTCTGGACTGTTCTATCCATTTCAAGCTCCTGCTGCTCCGTCCTTGTCTCGATATTTTCAATATCCAGCATCTGTTGCAGTTTGTTGTACTGCTCTTCTTCATTTTCTTCTGAGATGGCAGGCAGCACTGTTGTTGTCGATCCTCGCAGCTTGGCTCTCTTCTGGTTTTGTTTGCCGCTAAGCAGCCAGCCGAAGAGACTCTCTACTGCCATCGGACCGTGATGTAACAAAACGGTCTTTCCGGTCACGATATCCCAGTAATCGTCAGCACCAATCAGCATGTCGATTTCTTTGATTTCCTCTTCCTCGCCAAAGCTGTCGGCCAGATCCATGTTGTTGTCCTTTAGCTCGGTGAGCCAAGCGCCGGAAGCGACCCGTTTAAGAGGATTACAAATTTTATCAGCAACACGAGCTTGTAATCTAATGTTATACTCGCCGTTTCGTGATGTGATGATGACTTCCGCCACTGGATAGTTTCCGGTAGTAGTGTTGCCGGCAAAACCACTAATGGCCATTTCATCTTCACCCAGGATCCTCAGTTGCGCCTCGTCCACCACTCGTCTTGTGATGAACGTGTTGTGAGCGCAGCTGTCCATCAAGGTTTTAATTTTAACACGACAGCGCATTCCATTTACCCAGATAATAGCTGTTTGAAGGAATGGTTTGGATCCTTTCTTCTTAAGCCGTCGCTTTGGAAGTTCCCGTTCAATGTGGAGGTTGCAGCTTCCTTCCTGGATTGGATTCAGTTTTGTCTTTTGACCGGAACCAGTTGCTGCAACAGCAGACTGACCAGGCGCTAGGACTTGAGAAGCTCCTTGTGGAGGATTAGTTGAGTTGAGTTGAGGTGTTGGCTCGACAGCCAAGCAGAGAGCAACATGATGACGTCCTTTTGCATTTAGGGCATGGGTGCATCTTAGTGCTTGGGCACGCTTTGGTTACATGGCCAATTCGCAGGCAGTTGAAGCAGGCGTTCTTCCTAGCCAGCATCTGTCGGCGGGCGTCGACGGTCAATGGACAGCTGCTCGGCTTGTGAGCTGACTGGTCACAGATGGGACAAGAGCTCGGCAACCGAGTTCGAGTCTGACGCGCTGCTGGAGGCTCTGCTAAGGTAGTAAGGGCCGCTGCTGTTGATGGAGGAGGTTTCACACTTTGCTGCTGCTGATGATTCTTGTTGCCCTGCTTGGCAGGATCATCCACCGGTTTCAGGCGGCTGAATCGCTCCAAAGCCTCTGTGTTTTCCTTTAAAAATTTAAGAAAGAGATCAATATCAGTAATTTTATTTTTGGGATCCTCAAACCACTTTCGTTGGAGCTGGTCAGGGATTTTTCTCAGCAGGTTTGGCGTCAGGATGACTCCAAACGATGTTTTCGCCACCTTCAGCGACCCCAAGGCACCGATATGTTGTTCTACTTTAAGCTGGAACCGGCGTAGCTGCTGAACATCGTTGATGTTTTTCACTGGCTGCAAGTTGCTGAGTTGAGTCAAGTGAGCATCGATGATCGATTCATCATCATCGTATCGGTCCGCTAAGAGCTTCTTGGCCGGTGCATAGTTGGGTCCGGTTACTGCCAGGCTCGCTATCGTAAGGAGCGCATCGCCTTCTAGGTAGCTTTTCAGGTGGGCCATCTTCTCGATGTCATCAATGCCCTCTTTATCATCCACGGTCGATTTGAAGATCTCCCAGAATCCTTTCCATTCTAGGATATCACCAGAGAACGATTTTAGTTCCGTCGGCTTCAGCCGCAGATGGCTCTCTCGAGGTGGCGGAGCGGGATTTTCAATTATGACTTGGGGAGCCGGGGCAGCTTTGGCAATCTTCTCAGCCCGAATGTGATCCTTTTCTTCCTGCCACATCCTTCTCTTTCTATTTATTTTAGTTTTCAATTTCAAAAACTTATCTTTCTGTTCAGCGTCGTGGTCGATAGTCTCGTCCAAGTGCTTCTTTTGTTCTGGCACCGCAATATCACATGCGTCCATCACCAACTTGCTGCTGGCCTCGTACTGGCTCCACTTACTTTCCAGACTGGCCAACTGAACCTCAAGTTCCTCGTCTACTTCTTCACTCATCTCTTTTCCCAGGGCCTTCTCTACCCTGTTCACCACTCTTGTGTACCACCCAAGATAAGCTCTTCTAGAGTCCATTAGTTTCTGCATCTTGTTTATTGAGAAAAGTCGAGTTTATGTTACACAAACATCAACTTAAAACAAGACTTGAGAGAGTGGAATGATGTGAGTTGAGTGGAGGTTACAGTAGACTTGGGCGTGTTAGTTTATGGAACACAAACTAGTAATCCAGCTCCGAGCTGGCGTAGAGGCTCACAACGTCCTCTTCTTGATCTGGAGCTTCTCTGGACCTAGTGGGCTCAACGGTCACCGTGACAGCTACAGCAGAAGCGGGTTTAGGGAGCTTGAATAAATGTGAGCTCTTGCTCAAGTCGAGGGCAACGTCGGTGCTGCTCTCGTTCAGCTCTGAAGCTTCTTCGCTGATGGTGCTTAAACGAGGGGTGCTGTCAACCTTGACAGCTGGTGTAACTTGTTCTGGTTGCAGCCCTTTCGTCGGGCTGTAAACGATGATCTTACGTCGCTGTTGAGGAGCCAGTGGGTCTCTGGCTCTCGTCTCGACCGACTCACGATGCTTGACAGCTTCTTTGAACTCTCGGATGATGTTGTTCTTATCTGGATGGCTATTCAGATAGTCCCAGATATGATGATGAACTGCAGACCTAGCTTGGTTCCTAAGCTGCAGTGCAGGTGACTTATTTTTCTTCTTCTTCAGCTGGTCAGCTGATGAGCTTGGCTGTTTTCGATTAGCCAGTCTCTCTTTCTCCCAGCAGAGACCGTTCCGTCCCCACTGGTTCGCCTTTTGTCGTTTTAAATTAGCCCGATTCGGGTTGGTAACCAAGCCCAATTCTTCACGACGGTGTAGGCAGTGATGACAGCTGGTTCTGCTGTCAGTGTGAGCTCAAAGTGATCCACCTGACTCGGGTTGGTAACCAAGCCCAAGCTTCTTCAACAATGAGATGAGTTTCTTCAAAGTGTAGACACTGATGACAGCTGGTCTGCTGTCGATCAGGATGTGTGTGAGCTTAAAGTTGGTTGACTTGACTCGGGTTGGTAACCAAGCCCAAGTTTACCCAACGATGAGTAGAGTTGATTGTAGGTGTAGGCACTGACGACAGCTGGTCTGCTGTCGAACAAGTTGAGTTGGAGTGTAGAGTTGTCGAACTTGACACGGGTTGGTAGCCAAGCCCAAGTTTTCTTCTCCACGTAGAGTTGATGAGGTTGAATTTGTGGTGAGGTGAAAGTGGAGCAACGTTGAGCTACTATATAGCCCACAATAGCTCAGCCTTTGCTGTTCACACAATTTTGAGAGGTTAATTAAGTGGAGAAAATGAAAATTTAAGTCACCACGTCGACGTTTGCTGGTTGAAGTTGACTCGACGGACCATAAACGATATCGATAAGCGTCGCTCTCGCTATAAGTAAGGGTCAACGGATGACAATGGATATTCTCTCCACTCAATTTATTTGACTATGCCTGTCAGATATACGAAGGGCACAATTACACACATAAATCAATGCATAACTGATAATTATATAAGAGTTGAGGTGAGAAATATAGTCGACCTTACCTGTCAGATATACGAAGGGCACAATGACGCGAATCCCTTCGTCTATCCAACAGATAGGCGATTTGACAGTCCCTCTAGTGGGTCAAAACACAAGTACACATAAAGTCCCGAAGGTGTGCGGGAGTACGGACTAAACGCCCTCGTCGAGATCTTACAGTATATAAGCCGGCAGTTTTTCTGATATCAAACATCGACGACTTCGTCAAACAACTCTATTCTCCTCTCCAAAAATGAACAAGCCAATCTTCATCGTTTTTGCAGTGATTTCCATTGCTGCGGTAAGTTAGTTAATATTCATTTTTCTTTCCTTGAATATTTGTTGGGTCTTTCTTGTCAAAAGTATGCTATAATTTTCGTGTAAAAATATGTATTTCAGATCTGTAACGCTGCAGCCCCTTTTCAATTTCCATCGTTGGGAAAGGGAGCTGGTCAGGCACCTTCATTTCCGAAAGTAGGCGGCCGTAACATGACCTGGAACCATACTGATCACCACAGCGGCGCTTTCAACGGCTCGGCCTTTAATAGGACAGGCGACCATAAGAACGGTGATCATCACAACTTCTCTCTCCCAACTGGTATTGCCGGTGCTCCTCATGGACTTCCATCGGCACTTCCCTTCCAAAACATTCACAAAAGAGATGTAAACTCCACTGAAGGAAGCTCCAAACGTCACAATCCTAACGATTCCCACGAAGAAGATGATCACAAGGACTCTGCTGAGAAAAAGTCGGAAACGGAGAAGCGCCCAAAAGCCAAGAAAGCCGACAAGGAAAAGAAGAATAAGCCTGCTATTCCCGCTCCCAGCGTTGTTGCTTAAACATTGAAGATCATAATGGCAGATGTTAATACATAAATAAGCAATCTGATTGATCTTGTTTCTTCACTAATTCAATCAATTTAATATATGGTTTAACAAACAAGCACATTTATATGTGTTTTAAAACTATATTTATATTATTCTTAACCAGGTTCAGCAAAGCATTCCTAAATATTTGCAGGTTATTCCGCACTGAATTTTGTTTTTATAAATCCTTGTGACAACTTCTTTCGATTCAGCAAATTGGACATTCGACTGCGTCTGCCACATGGCTGTCGATCGTACAAAGCAAGGGTCCAACTTAGCCGGTATAAACGGCTCGTAAATCTTGTACCTTGAAAAAAGTCAATCAATTAGGTAATGATACATTCATTGAAATTGAACCATACTTTGATATGGGATAATGGGTGATATTAGCCTTCCAAGCACAGAGTCCGGTTAGATAGACGTCTTCCAATGGAAAAAAGGGCGTCGTCTGAGCTGCTGCTAGTAATAAACGTACAGCTCCCCTAGCAATAAAATAGCCACCGCCGGACAGGTAGTCCGGATAATGAGCCCAGGGCCAAACGGCTCGACTTATGTAGTATTTGTTACCTATTTAATCCATTCAAATTATTAGTTCAAAAGATATTTAAAAATTAAATTGATAAAACCTCTACTCCGTTTGGGGCTATCTTTCGTCACGCTAGTTCCGTACAAATAACGTTTATTTGTATAGTTGAACTCGTTCATCACTTCGTTGACAGTTCGAGTGTTGACAAAGACGTCGTCGTCCATCTTCAGAATGTAATCAGCGTCGGAGCAGTGCGTATGAACCCAGTGGAGAAGGGCCACGCTCTTCAGAGTCAAGTTGGCGTAAGAATCGATGACGTCCACTTGAACGATATCGCCGTGATTCTTACTCTCTTCTCTCACACTGTTCTCATCGAGTTGTGTTTTGCCTACGAGGAAGATCACACCGCGATGCGAAGATTCCCTCCAAGGAGCGAAAACTCGACGGATTCGGTCCCTTTTTTGGATGTGCTCGACAGCTGATACGACGACGACCAGTAGCGCATCTCTACTTTTCTTCAAGCGGTTCTTTTCAGTCCATTCCAAACACTTTTCTGGATGCACATCTATCAAATAAGTGAATGAAAGCACGTCGTTGACTACCTTTCCAAGTTTCGGTTCCAGAGCTTCCCCTTGATCGATCAGTTCTTCCATGCCCAATCTTCTGATCGTGTAGTCGGTGTAACTGTTACTCTTCGGGTCAGGATTGATCTTAGTTTTGTGGAATGATGAAGAATTGGATGATTTTGGGCTAGAAGAAGTCACCTCCAGGTGATTGTTGATGACTGGAACGCGATCTTCCCGATAGAAGTCTTCAATCAAAACAAGTGCGGATAGTGTGATGCCAGTTGAGATCAATAATCGAATGATGACACGTTTTTTAGTAAGTACTCTTAAAAACATGTTTATAAATTGTGTTTTTAAGTGCTACTAGTTCAGAAGATGGAACTGCTATGTTGAAGATTCTTCCGAGATCTTCACGCTTGGCTAGCAGTGGTCATTGCTCTGATGAATCTTTTGTATTAGAACATTATAATAGTGAAGTTGCCTCAGGCGCTTGGTCATACACCCTCACCCAATTACAATAGGATGTTTTTAAAGGATATTGACTCGGATTTCAAACAGGTATTTTCATGTGCAAAAGGTTGGTGATCTCTTTTTATAAAAATTGAAGGAGGCAATCATTTCACAGCCGTCGACACCGCTGTAAACATAATTTAAAAAATATGTAGTTGTACCCTTTTGTCACAAGTTTGAATGTGGATTCAAATATGAATTTTCGGCGAACCAAAGTGACTTTCCAAAGGCTTCTATTGATTTTTCCACTGGTCATAGTCATTGGGTTTCTATCAGCCAAGAATCCCAGCTATCCAACTATTGACACTCAACCATCATCACGTTTGGTACCGTATATTTAATGATCGCAAGATAATTATAATAATTAAATTATTGTACTGTATTTTCTTTAGCTTACGGCAACTAATGCTGAGAGAGTGATAAAATGGAAGCCGAAATTCGATAAAGAGGAAAACGAACGAATCTTCTTTCACGAAACCACTGGTCGTAGTGATTTAGCAAATCTTCGTCAACTTTGTGCAGTAGAATCTGCTGCTAGAGAGAATCCCGATCGATCTGTTCAAATCCACCTTCAATCCGATTACTTAAATAATTCCAGTTCACTTTATTCTCTTATGAAAGAGTATCCAAATGTTCTCGTCATCCTCATAAACTCTACTCAATATTTCGAGAACACGGTAAGCTTCTAGTACTTACACATGTAGATAAAAATTTATCCTAAATTTAGCTGTACTAAGATGTAGTTTGATTGTTATAGCCTTTGGAAGGGTGGTATAAAAAAGGAGAATGGCGGACGAGTCCTTTCTCAACGGAGCATTTCTCCGATTATATCCGCATTTTATCCATCTACAAAGTAGGTTTTTGAATTCTACCAATTATCATGAAATAAATAATCAATCCTGTCACTCTTATAGAGTGGCGGGATGTATATGGATCTAGATTTTGTCACATTGAAACCTTTCGATCGGGAAATCTTCCGAAATTTCGTGCCGATCGAGGATAACAGTGTCAGTTTGGGCCTCACCGGCTCCGCCCTTCATTTCAACCGTGATCATCCCATTCTGAAACCAATGATGGACTATCTCTCAACTTCATACCGACCTAAACAATGGACTCATTCTGGTCCATCCATGATCCAAAAAGTCGTCTTGAAATACTGCCGAAAACGATCGCCAAAACCAACTTATCCTAAAAATCTATGCCCGGGCGTTAAAGTTCTACCCATTCGCTATCTTTACCCAGTACCTTTTGGGCATTGGAAGAAATACTTTCAGCGTAATTTCGATGTAGATCTTAGCCAAAGTTATGCCATACATTTGTACAACAAAGCTTCAAAGAATCAGAAAGTTCTTGTTGGCTCCAAGCAGATATACAGCATAACTGCTTCGATTCATTGCCCACTTTCCTATTCCCTAGCTGTCCATTCTTTTTAATAGCTTCTATTCCCTGTTAATTTCACGTTCATCGACCATCTCTTTTCCATCTATGATAATTGGCCAAGGAGTAATAAATTACTACAATATGATATGCTTTTTAGACACTTTGCAGTATATTTTCAACATTCAGTAAGGTATATGACGAAATTAATTTAGACGAATTTTTTTACTAGACAATTTAAAAAAAAAAATTGTAAAAGAGACACGTAAAGACATTCATGATCATTATTCGTAGCATGGGTAATCACGGAGTGAAAAGTTGTTTCATTATTACCTTTCCTTTTTTTTTTATTCTTTTATTATTTAAAGAGAAGCAGACGATCCGGGATAGTTAGGTTGTTTAGGGCATCTCTTGTCATTCGATACTTGGGTAATGCTCTTGACTACGTAACCGTTCGTCTGGTCAGAAGTATACGTAACAGTGTACAAAATGCCTTCCGGAGTGCAGTAAGTGTAGAATCCCCTGATGTCACAAACTAAATCTTTAGCGGGGACACCGCCTTCGAGAAAATCACCGTCGCGTGCATCAAGAATATCAGTTGACCCAGAAATGGAGCTAGCAGGTCCCTCCTGGGGTCCTGCTGAGCCGGGGTCACCGCAGTTGGCACCTCTGCAGTCCGTAAAGGGCTTGCTCACTACAAGTGTGCACACTTCGTGAGAACCAGAACCGTCGCTATTTTCCCAACTATTGAAAAGTAGAATAATACATAGAACAAAATATATTCAGTACTTTCATCTAGATGAAAATTATTAATCAGTGGTCTTACGCAATTTCGTATCCGTTGGGTGTGACATCGTTAGTGTAACAGGTCAATTTCGGTTGAACCACGGGTTTATTACCTCCGGAGAGGAGATCATCTTCGGCAAGATCTCCGGTTTTAGGGTTGTACTTTGGGCACTTGGGAATAACCGGTCCTACCGGTCCTCCTGATGAACTACCCCCTTGAAGGGTATTTTCATCCACAGCAGCAAGCTCCGTATCAGATTGACGTCTCTGCGGCAAAGCCCGAGCGCTCATTACAACCAAACCAAAGACGGCCATCGTTACAGCTACCGACTTTCCAGGAATAAATTGTAAATTAACTTTAAGTTTTTCTTTAGAAATGGATTAATTGAAGCTTACCATTTTCATTTTTCAAGCTGAGGAGAGGTGGATCCGCTGTATGAGAAGGAGTAGAGAATGTGATGCTGAACGAGATCCCAGTTCCTGGGTTATATACTTTTTTGTGATTATTAGAAAGGCATGGTCCGTTATGCAATCCAGTGTACATCCCTCTCATTTTAAAAGCGAATCTATATGTGGCACTGAGGAAAGTATCTTCTCGTAATAAAAGTAGCACTTAACGACATTTCATTACTTCATTGTCGAAAGCTAGTTTTGGAACCAAGTTGAATATGCCCTTCAACCCCTAGTTGGATACACAATCCAAGATAATTGTAAAAGTAATTCATTACGTTATTCAAGACGACCATCTCTGAATTGAACATCAGGTTGCGAATAATGAATATTCCACTTTTTATCAATATCTTAGTTGAACGTAATATATAGCTTTTGAATCTATCAGCATCAACAGTTGATGAATCAATTCAATATATGTTTGTTTGGTACTATGTGTAAATGATGGTCTTTTCAGCAACGATTGTGTCATTAATCTGATTCAGTGATTGATATTATATTTCAGCATCAAAAGTGTTTGTGAGCTATAATAATTCCATCATTATAATGCATATATATGTGTGTAACCTCCTTATTGCGGATAATCGTCTTTTACACCAAAGTTCTTTCAAAAATCTAGTGTGGATGGCTTTTTTCTGTAACGATTCTAGTCTTTCATTCTCCAGAAAAAACCCTCTTCGTCCTTTAGTGTGAACGCATCTTTACAATCAAAGTGACCAAGATGTACATCGAAGTTCAGCACTCAAACGGTAGTAAACGCCTTCGATGTGGCATACTTATTACCACTAAAATATTCGCTGCTGGGTCCATATTATTATCATCAGGACATGAGCCTAAAGTTGTCCAAAATCCAGTTGAGTTGGAAAGAATCGCAGTTATAAACACCCCCGCGATAATAGTTCTCTCCATAAAAAAATTCATAGACTCTTACGAGTTATTATGGTACAATTTACCAGATTCGTCGTCACTCATTTCCGACGAGTATTATTAATATGAATACCTTACTCAAAGTCTAGAGAATTATGACAGGGTTTTGTAAGATCCAACAAGTTTTGTATTTGATGAAAAAACTTTATAGAAAAGACATTCGTAATCAATTTTCGTGGCAAGTGTCATCACCGACTAATATGTTATTTCATCATAATTTTTTTTCTTTTCTTACGTTTTAGAGAGGAAGGGCCGATCCAGGTTTGTGATGCTGCTTACGACATCTCTTGTCAATTGTTTGCGTAATGCTCTTGACCACGTAACCGCGATCCTGATCGGAGGTGTAAACGACTTTGAACAAGATGCCTTCCGGAGTGCAATAAGTGTAGAATCCCTTGATGTCGCAAACTAAATTTTTAGCAGTGACAACTCCTTCGAGCAATTCATCACCGTCGCGTGCAGGATCAAGGAAATCAAATGCATCAGTTGATGGAGCAATGGGACTAACAGGTCCGACCTGGGGTCCAGCTGAGCCGGAGTCGCCGCAGTTGGCACCTCTGCAGTCCTGGTATGGTTTGCTCGGTTCCAATGAGCAAACTTGGTGAGATCCAGAACCGTCGCTATTTTCCCAACTATTTTAATAACATTTATTAAGTTATTATTTGAAAGTATAATGAAAACATATCGAGATGATCTTACGCGTATTCGTATCCTTTAGGAGTGACGTCATAGGTGTAACAGATCAATTTCGGTTTTTTATCGGGTTCAACTTCGGAGAGAAGATCATCTTCGGCAACATCTCCGGTTTTGGGATTGTACTTTGGACACTTGGGCCACACGACGATTGTATTTCCAAATCCTTCCGGTGAACTTCCTCCTTGAAGGGTGTTTTCATCCACAGCAAGGTTCGTATCAGATTGACGTCTCTGCGGCAAAGCTCGAGCACTCATTGCGACCAAGCCAAAGATGGCCATTGTTGCAACTACCGACTTTCCATTAAATTAAGCGTATTTCAATTCAATATAATGTTCCTTAATTAGAAAAAGATTAATTCAAGCTTACCAATTTCATTTTTTAAGCTTAGATCAGGTGGATTGGTCGAGAGAAGGAGAAGAGCAGAGAATGGGTTGCTGAATGAGAGACATAGCTCCGGCTTTTTATACTTCTCATGTTTTAGAAAGGTATGCTCAGTGGTGAAATCCATAAGTATTACCTTTTTTTTCTTTTAAACGCTTCTATACTAAATACTATTAAGAGAATGGATCTCAACTATACGCAATTTTAACGCATATTTACGAAATTTCATTTTTCTCGAAATAATAGCATTGGGTCGAAGCATAGGCGGTTACAGTGCCCTTCAATAATCTCATCCATATTCAAAATTTACATTCCAAGGTACTGTTCTAGTAAAAGCGATACTTGTGGCGTAATTTGTAAACGTGATGAGCCTAATAACTCTGTGAAGATTTTGGATTTTAGGTGAACTAATGCATGTATCTTCTTGAACTCCTTGAATTTTCGCATAATGTTTGAAATCACTTTCACTAAGAGTTATTAATATTAAAAAACAAAATACGCATCGTCGACTAGTTGATCGCGCGAAAATATGAATCTAGTAGGAATTTTGGTTTATCTTTCAACATTTTGTCGGTTCATGCCCTACCGTTGTACATTTTTATTTCGTGAATCATCATAGTTTTACCATATACTTTCAATGCAAAAGATGCAGCACGACGAAACAAATCGGCTTTTATATTTACTTAGTGTAGAACTCTGAATCTTTCCAAAGGAGCAATAGGGTGATGATAATTACTTGTAGTATTTATTATTGCAAACCCATAGTTTTGTATTTTTTTTTCTCAATACTATGTTTGAATTTAAGAAAGAATCAGTGCCCTGTTAGTGACCAGTGTACTCGTTCTCGATTAAATCTTGTGAAGCCCTTGTTCCATGGTAGTCGGAACAAAAATAGAAACGGCAATCTCGATTTTTTTGGTCTTTTTAAATATACTTCTTTATACTTCGTCACCACTAGAATGATCGCTTTTTGGCCCACATTATCCTCAGAACCTGAGCCCAGAGAGTTGAGTTGGTAGATATCGTAGTTATTAGCACCCCTGGTTTAATAATTCTCGCCATCAAAACAGTCATAGGGTATTACGAGTTATTGGCATGAACCAGATTCGTCACTCATTTCTATCGAGTATTCAAAGTATGCATACCTTACTCAAAGTCTAGAGAATTAGCAAGGTTTTTGCAAGATCCAATAAGTTTTGTATTTGATAAGAGAAAAAAAACTTTATAGAAAAGACATTCGTGATCATTTTTTCGTTGCAAGTGTCATTACCGAGTAACATGTTATTCCATCAGAACTTGTCTCCCTTTTTTTGCTTATGATTTAGAAAGGAAGGGCCGATCCGGGATGGTGATGCTGCTTACGACATCTCTTGTCAAATTTTTGCGTAATGCTTATGACCACGTAACCGTCCTTCTGGTTGGATATGTAAACGACCTTGAACAAGATGCCTTCCGGAGTGCAATAAGTGTAGAAGCCCTTGATATCGCAGACTAAATCTTTGTGTTTGCCACCTTCGAGCAATTCATCGTCGTTACGTGAAACATCAAGTGCATCAGGTGCATCAGTTGCCGGAGAAATGGGACTAACAGGTCCGACCTGGGGTTCAGCTGCGCCGGGGTGGCCGCACTTTCCATCTTTGCAGTGATGGTATGGTTTGCTCGGTACGAGCTTGCACACTTGGTGAGATCCAGAACCGTCGCTAGTTTCCCAACTATTTTTCAAATGTTAAACATCATATATATGTGCATGCCTCATCAAATTATTATTCAAAGTATAATGAAAACATGTCGATATGGTCTTACGCGTATTCGTAACCCCATGGAGTGACTTCGTAGGTATAGCAAACCAACTTCGGTTTTGGATGGTGTTTTCCTCCGGAGAGAAGATCATCTTCGGCAATAGCATCTCCGCCGGTTTTGGGATGGTACTTTGGACACTTGGGGACAGCTCCTCCCCATGAACCTCCCCCTTGAAGGGTATTTTCATCCACTGGTCCTTCCAATGAACCTTCTCCTTGAAGGGGAGTTTCATCCACAGTTCCTTCCGATGAACCTTCTTCTTTGTTTTCATCCACAGCAGGAGCCGTATCGTTACGTCTCTGTGGCGAAGCGCGAGCATCACTCATTGCGACCAGGCCAAAAAGGGCCATCATTACAGCTAACGACTATTAATTGAATCAAACGTATGTGTGTTCAAATAAGTTTTTCTTAATTTAAAGAAAAAAATGAATTCAACCTTACCAGTTTCATTTTTCGAGTTGAGAGCAGTAGGGTTGGTTGAGAGAAGGAGAGAGCAGAGAATGGAATGTTGAATGAGATCCCAGCTCATGGTTTTTATACTCTTTTCATTGTGATTAGAAAGGTAGGTATCCGTGATGAAACTCAGTATCTATCGCTATTTTAAGCGCATCCACTGAGGGAAGCGTCTTCTTAGAGTAAAAGTGCCATTTTACGAAACTTCATTACTTCATTGTTGAAAGTAAAGAATCTAAACAAGGTCAAATGCCCAGAAACCCCTAGCTGCACCCACAATCCAAGGAAATCTGCAAAATTAATGCGTTACGACATTCAATGCGTGTGGTCGTTATATGCGTTGAATAATGCATCTTCTTATTTTAACTTTGGATATTTTTTTCATAGATTAGTACGTACTTCGATTTGACTTTATGGGTCTAGAATAGACATACTTGGATTAGAATTTTAACAAAAATAAAAGTTGAAGACGTGTTAGTACCCTTTGTTCAATTACTATATGTTGGTAAGTATACAGAGCTTACACCATTCAGAACTATATACAATATACCTATTGAAATATATTTCTCTTTATATATACATACAGTATATATAGTACCTTTTTTTCCTAAAGTGGGCAGCGTATTCAACGGAATGGAGGTGGGTATCATGTTTCAACATCGGAACGGTTGAAGAGCTTGTAATGGATCTTATTTATCGTCTCTATTACCTTAAAGAGCCGTCACCGTTTGAGTAATAGTATTCACCGTAGAAGGTTTTGAGATAAGAAGAAGATACGCAACAGCTCCAGCTCCATAGCCGGTCATTGCATCTTCCGATAGATCGTAGAAAGCGTCGAACCAATGACCAGGTTTTCGATGGTCGCAGAGAGCCCAAACACCTTCTTTGTCATCCTTCGTAAAGATGGAGCTCTGGAGCGCGTCAAAGACAACACCATACGTTGTGGAAGCGGCTATGCTGCAGAGCTCTCCTCCGGATAATTTGTCAGGATTTTCAGGATTCAAATTTTTTAGATAGATCATTCTGCCGATGTAGCCGACGATGCCCATCATTGCGACAAGAGTTGTTCTGCAGGAGAGCAAAAATACCTTTCTAGCCCGCTTCTTCTTTTTTAGTTTGAAAAGGTATAAGATGGAAAGGCCTATTCCGACCAGAGGGACAGCTTCAAACAGTTTCAGGATCGTTTTGAATCCTTTCTTGATGGCGGAGCGACCCAATTTCTCATTGAACGGAAGGATGAGGACGCCAACAGCGTGAGCGATAACGGGGCATGTCGTGAAGAATTTATATTGCGTCTTCTTCGCTCCTCGGACATCACAGAAACACAATTGGAATATGGATTTCCATTGAGATATAAATGGGATCCAGTCTGGATTCGACATTTTCTCGCTGGTTACTGATTAAACTTTTATTTTATCATTGATTCACTTCGTATCTACAAAAAGAGCTTCAGGGTGCGATAAACAAACAAACAAGCTTATGACTTATACAAGATTATCTAGTATTGATGTTTAAATAGGCATTTGATGACGCGAAGTGACGCAAACATTTTTATAGACAGGAGTGAAAAAGAAATTGAATCAAAGCTTAATAGTATGACTGTATTGGAAATGTAGAACTCTAGCTTGTGTAAGTCGACAGCATACTCCTTATTGCTCTACTTCTCACTGTCTATAAAGCTATTTCATCAGTGATGAATAATGTTTTTAAAACGAATCATACATTTTAGCACAATTTTCCTACTATGTTTTTATTAGTAGTGGGTCATAGTCCAATTGAATAAATAATTAGTACGTAGTTCCTTTTTTAAAATTAAATCTTCGTGATTAATTTTAAAGTATAGCTGTGGTCATTATATACCAGCCAGCGGGTGATGTTGAATGTCAGCTCTTTGCAACTAAACATCATGTAAGACCGTATAGCATTAGTAATAGAACCGCCTTCGTCAGAAATAGGGACAACGCCCGAGTTAATGCCATCGAACCTGTTCCGGAGCAACCGATTCATCTTAAACTTGCATAATTTTCAAACATATATTTTTTTTCTTTTCATTTTTGAAATCACTAACAGTAGCGCAGCGTGTCAATCGCATCAGTCTCAACAACAATAAGTTGAATAGAATTTAATTATTAAAATCAGAGAAAAACTGTTAAAATATATTCTATAGCTGTATTCAAATCTTCAGGACATAAACGGTAGCAACTTTTGAATAAATTGTCCATCATAGTATGCAATACTTGCAAATGTACCATACATCACAATTTTAACAAAGAGGGACTCGGCATTTCTGACATTTCGGGTTATCTTTTTCTTCTTTGATGTCCTTAATTTCGTACCCTCTCTCCTGATTAGCGATATATTTGACAGTGACTAGGATGTGCTCCGGAGTGCAGTACTGGTAAACGCCTTTAATGTCGCATACTTCATCCCGAGGGACATCGCTTCCGAGCCCACTATCATCGGAACGTAAAGCCGGAGCTTGTCCAGGTCCGATTGATCCAGTACCGCAGTTATTAGCTCCCTTTGAGTCGCAATCCCCGCCATCAGAATACGGTTTGTTGGGTACAAATTTACATTCTTCAGACGAACCGGAACCGTCGCTCATTTCCCAACTGTTTAAACAAATTATGTAGAAGTTAGTGATTATCCTTAATTATAAATCTATATTATTACGCATATTTGTATCCTGTGCGGTAGACATCGTTGGTATAGCAGAGCAAATAGGGAAGAATGGCGAAATCGACTCCAGCGCTTAGATCATTGCGGGAAATGTCGTCACACCGAGGAATAGAAAGTAAGTCCGATGGATTACGCTGAAGGAGACTAGAATCATCGATTCCTGCAAGAGCCAGAGCTCCTCGGAGAGTACCGGTCTCAGATTGATGTCTCTGCGGGTAGGCACGAACATTCATTGCGATCAAGCCAAAGAAGGCCACCGTTACAACTAGCGGCTTTTAAAAAATACTTAAATTAATTTTTTTTTTATACTTTGGGTGAATGTAAACAGTTTCACCTATTTCATTTCCTTTCAGCCGAGAAGAGAGGTGGATTATTTGAAAGAGGTTAGAAGAGAATATGCCACAATGATCTAAGTTCCTTGTTTTTATACTCTAATGAATAATATGTAGAAAGCTATCCGTGATGCAATCTATACTCAACTCTATTTTGAAGCGCACCTTTATGCCATAGAGGGATGGATCCTTATGTAAAAAGAATTTTACGAAATTTCGACGAATAGAAATAGCTTTAATATCAACTTTTGTCTTTATTCTGAATTTCATCGTCACGCTCCTATGCGCGCGTTCGTTAACGCGCGAGAGCCCAAATACAATTAGGTGCACTGACCTCATTCATTCTTTAGGATTTGAGATTCTTCTTACCGCATTAAGTAATGTGAAGACTACATAGCGTCGTCATCTATGAAGAGCTCTCACACCGAAATGGGGCTTAATATATTTCGAATACTTAAAAAGAAAAGTTTAAAAGTTTGTGTCCTTGTTCTTGCGACTTTATTTATTGTTTCAATCTTTAACAACAATTTCTCAGTGAGTGATGTGCAACATATTAGTGAATCATTGGTTCCAGAACGAAAAAAACTAGCAAACTTGGTAGAATCTTACACAAATTATACAATCAGTCGTCTTGGTATCAAAGATTTTCTTGATAATCGGATAGCGCTTGAACCAACCGCATCAGAACCTGTGATAAATGATATTCTTTCATTCCAATACGTCATCGATGTCCATCCAGAAAAGTGCCTCAGCTGGAAGAGTTCTGGAAGAAGCGGTTCGTCCTCCTTACTTATTGTGATGGTTTCTGCTTCAGAAAATTATGCAAAGAGAAATCGAATTCGCCAAAGTTTGTCGCATTTGAAGAAGGAATACGGCAGAGAACTGATTTTTCTTATTGGATCTAAAACTACTAGTAATACTCAACAGCTGACCGACGAAATCCTTGCCAACGGAGACATCGTTCAAGTGAACGTGATTGACTCGTATGCTAATTTGACGCTTAAGAGTGTGGCTCTACTCCACTGGGTCTACACTCACTGCCAAGAAGCTGATTACATTCTTAAGAGTGACGACGATAACTTTATAAACTCAAAAGTGTTGGACCAAGTGCTTGCTGGATTAGATAAAGAATCTAAGAGCATTTATGGACTAGAAGTTCCTACAAATATTCCAGAAAGGAAGAAAAGTACATTCAAATATTTTTTATTTGATTAAAATTATTGATAAAATTTATTGATTCGGCAGGTCAGAAGCATTATGTTAGTCATAAAGTATGGCCATGGAGTCGTTACCCATTTTACTTGATGGGTGGTGCTTACATCATAAGCCGGACAGCTTTGCGACCGCTTTTAGGAGCTACGCAGACCACACCGTACTTCCCTTTCGAGGACGTCTACATTTCAGGATTGTGTGCCCTAAAAGCGAATATTTCTCTGTCCACTCCTAAAAGGTAATTCTTTCATCTATAACAAAATGTCTATAATAAATTATCTCATTATTATTACATAGATTGTACAATCCGGATTTCCCAGAGGGGAGAAAACTGAATCCTTGTTTCATCCGCAATACGGCGATATGGCAAACTAAATCTTCAAGACAATATTATAGATCCGACACAGTTACTCGACGAGCTTATCGTGAAAACCTCGAATGTCAAAGTTTTTTACAAGAATAAAAATGAATAAAATTTGGAAATAAATCTGGTGCGCAAGATGTCTGGAATAGGAAAACTGGCAATGTCTATACTTTTTTCACATCATTCCGATTCGGGATTGTCGTCTGCTGTGTTTACCCGAATGTTTACTTCCCAAGTTCCTATTTTCTTGATGCTTTGCGGCTTGCAAAGCGTGTTTCTAGGTCATTTGGACTCATTTCTAATTAAATTGAATGATTTTGATTTTAAATACTAGCTAAAATGTTGATTATTAGAATGAATTCTTTGATCTGTCGATCGACGTTGAATCAAACTTTCAGGTAACTTACTTTTAACTACAGCAACCTGTTCTGGTGCTAACATTTTATGTTTTCGCTTTCAGGGCACAACAAGGACTAAAAACTAATTTAGTTTCAACTGCCCAGAGGTTACTCAGAACACAAGCTCAAACATCCACGAAAACAGTTTCTTTCTCCTCCAAACTTGTTGCAAAGTTGTGCCTGGGATCTGGACTGTTTGCTGGCAAACACCTCTTCCTCACTAAAAGCATTGCTCGCTGTGAAGAGTCACACTCCAGAATATCTGATGAAAAGCTTGAGACTGTTGAGCTAGTTAAATTTGATTGGAAAAAGTTCTGGGAACTTGTGAAACCACACAGCTGGTACCTCATCATTGCCATTTCAGTATATAATTTAACTTCTACTATAAATAGCCAAAATTCAAAACTTTCTTTCTCTTTTTAATTTAGAGTGCATTTGTAGTTGCCATACTCAACATTGAGATACCAAGGCTGTTGGGCTCCTTGGTGAATGTTGTGTCAAATTATTTCAACACAAGAGATGCTGAAAACTATTGGGAAGAATTAAGAGGCCCAGCAGCCAGATTGGGTTTTATGTACGCAGCTCAAGCAGCTCTAACTTTCGTCTACATCCATTCATTGAGTTGCGTCGGAGAGCGCGTAGCTTCACAGTTGAGGCAAGACCTCTTTTCATCCATCATACGGCAGGATGTAGCCTTCTTTGACACTCACCGAACCGGAGAGCTCGTCAATAGGTAATATCTAGTTTTCCAATTTTATTTTAAATTATAAACTGATGAAAAAATCTTGTTTTAGGTTGACTGCCGATGTGCAGGAATTCAAGAGCTCCTTCAAGCTCTGCGTCTCTCAAGGATTGCGTAGTGTTACGCAAACAATTGGTTGTGTCATATCCATGTACCTCATCAGCCCCACTTTAACCCTCTTCATGGCTGCTGTAGTGCCCACCGTTATCGGAATCGGCACTTTTTTGGGTACTTTCCTTCGCGGTCAATCCCGATTGGCTCAAGCCCAAGTGGCTAAAGCCACTGCTCTATGCGATGAAGCTCTCAGCAACATCCGGACTGTGAGAGCTTTCGCCATGGAAGAGAAAGAAGTCGAGTTATACAGCGCCGAAGTGGAGAAATCGAGGGAGATGCACGAGCAACTAGGATTCGGGATCGGACTCTTTCAAGCCGGTGCCAACCTGTTCCTCAATGGCATCGTTTTAGGCACTGTTGGCCTCGGTGGTTCTCTCCTCTCTTCGGGACAGATCAAGCCAGGTGACTTAATGGCTTTCTTGGTAGCAACCCAGACCATCCAGAGGTCCCTGGCTCAAGTATCCCTCCTATTTGGGCATTACGTTCGTGGAATATCAGCTGGAGCTCGCGTTTTCGAAGTATTTTAAAATTAAAAACTCAATTTTTAACAGGATTTTGATTAATTTTTTTACAGTTTAGCAATATTGAACCGACAATACCATTACATGGTGGGCACAAAATCCCTTTCCACTCATTAATGGGCCAAGTTGAGTTCCGCAATGTAAATTTTAGCTACCCAACTCGCTCTGAACAGGTACATATCTGCATAAAAACATATTTTCTCATAACTTGATATATTTCTTTATTATTGCAGAAGGTCCTAAACAATTTTAGCTTGACCCTGCCAGCTGGTAGAGTTGTTGCTTTAGTCGGTAGCTCTGGTGGTGGCAAATCTACCGTAGCAGCTCTTCTTGAAAGGTACATAACCTCCTTAAAAATCGATTTTTCCAACTACTAACCATTCTTTTTTCAAGGTTTTATGACGTAGAGAACGGAAGTATTACTATCGACGGTCGAGATATCCGAACTCTGGATCCGACTTGGTTGCGTGGGCGAGCTATAGGTTTCATCAATCAAGAGCCGATCCTTTTCGCTACATCCATCATGGAGAATATCCGATATGGAATGCCTTCTGCTACTGATCTGGAAGTAAATTCACTCTTTCCTAAACAGAAATCTACAGATATTTTAAATTTTATTTATTTTTAAAAGGTTATGGAAGCTGCCCGATTGGCAAATGCTGAAGATTTCATTCTGGGTTTCCCTAACGGATACCGGACAGTAGTTGGGGAGCGAGGCGTTACTATCAGTGGCGGACAGAAGCAGAGAATCGCCATCGCCCGTGCACTACTTAAGAATCCATCCATCCTGATTTTAGATGAAGCTACAAGCGCATTAGACGCGGAATCGGAGCGAGTCGTCCAGCAAGCTCTTGATAAAGTGGCCGCCGGTCGCACAGTTCTAATTGTGGCACATCGGTTGAGTACTATTCAGAATGCTGACATCATCGCTGTCGTTGCCAACGGATACATCGTAGAGGTGAATAAAATTAAATCCTGTTTTTTAAAGACATAATATTTTTAAAAATCTATTTTAAATAGGTTGGAAATCATCAATCCTTGGTAGATAAGAAAGGCATTTATTGGAAACTTATACGACAACAGCAAATGCAAGGCGATCACCACCAATCTAGCGGAGCTTGATTTACCATTTCACATGTTATGAACATATCACCGTTTTTTTGTAGATTAAAATGTTGTGTGTTTTTAAGGTTATATAAACAAACTCATATAGAGTCGGTTGGCTGACTTTGTGATGGATAATGACGGGAAGCTTGATCATTACTCCGCGACGAGTGTCCGTGAATCGATACCACCCGGCATGATGACCTCTATTATATTGCGTGCTCTGCACAGAGAGAGCCACTGCACTAAAAGGATCGGTTTCGCATTTCTTCATTTCCCGGCTTTTCCTCTCTATCTTTCTTTCTGCTTAACGAAATAACAAGTCAACGCCCTAAGCACCCGGCGTCCCAGTTCGAAAGAAAAAAAAAGTTGTCCTGGCTACATGCCAGCAAACACGTTTACAAGTCCCAAAATAGAGGCATTTCTATTCAACTTGTAAATAAGAAAAGGGTCATAGTAGAGAGATATGGCCGAGACCCTGATAAAGTCAAATGACCATATAGTTTCCTTATGTCATCAATTTTAAAATCATAAAACGCTACCCACTTCAGGCAATAACGAATGTTAAATATGAACATTCCACTTCTTTCACACAATAAGGAAGTTCTGCTATACGAAACGGAGAAGGATCACATTTCAGTCAGTTCTTTTCTTTTGAGAAAAATTTCAAATTTCGCCATCTACTGTTACACTGTCGGGAATGTCATCCCGGTTATGCCCTCTACACGTGATTGAGGAGTGCTGAAAAGAGAAAAACATAAGTCTCTCCGTCTTGTCCGTCACTGTGGCAACCCCGCTTTATGTATGCCCTTGCGACGTCCTCCCGGCGTCCTCCAACCGAGCCCCAGCGCCGACGCTAAGGCAGGGACGCTCAGTATACACTCTGTACTCTCCCATAGATTCTTATAGTTGAATGGACAAGCCGCACAACACTTGAGATGAGATGAAGGCGAAGCAAAGAGCACAGAGAACGAGTAGAGGTGAAGACGGGAGCATTGGCAAGACGGGATTCACGCGGACCGGTTACAGTGAGGAACGTGCAGGAGCAGAGGACGAACGAGAGTCACGTCAGTAGGTCGGCGGTGTTCGTCCGGATCAGTCCCGCTCTCCCTCGTCCCTCGCTCTTTTCTCGTGCTCGATCGATATTACACACACACACATATATATAGTGCTAGCTTGCGTTGGGTTTCATCATCAGTTCGAATTTTTCCACGGAGCCAGAGCATCACGTATACAAGTTTCCAGAATGGCGGACGGGCGTAAGTGTGGGGCTTCTTTTCTTTTTTTTTTTTCATTCAGAAAATGGGAATGAGATGAAAGAGCCCTCTTTAGAGAATAATGGACGAAGCGCGCTAATTAAGTTTGCAAGTAAAGTGATGGGCTTGGATGTCAATGTAATAAAAAAGAGTCCCACAGATGGATCGTTTAGGACGCCTTCTCCGTTTTTGTGTAGGACACACTCCATCTCGTGGGAGAGATCCTAAAACGTCTTGAAGGAGCGCGGGAAAAAGGGTGCTGCTTGCATAATTTATACAACATCTGTTTTATCTTTTTTATTTCAGCATGTTTACCCGCCCGCTACATATTCACGGGGCTCATCTCCGTTGGATTGGCAATCATTTATGGATTAAAGGTAATTAAGAAAGAGTATATCTTGAGATTTTTGACAAAATTACGTAACATGTTACATTGTCCTTGAACCAAGGTCAACCTGAGTGTGGCCATCGTCGTAATGGTAAACCTGCTCATATACATTGTATGAAACAAGATTGAGTGATCTAATGAAAATCATGTTACCTACAATCAGATCAACAACACGCGATTAGCCGAAATGCTCGTGGACGACCATCACTCCGCTCATCACGGCAGTAACGAGACTATGGCTAATCCCGAATTCGCATGCGAGTTACCCGAATCTGAAACCAATGTCACCTCCGTCATTCAGGTAAATTACTACATAATAATTTAAAAAGCGCAACAAGTGTCTTTTAATAAACAATAATTTACAAAGGATGGACCTTTTGCTTGGCCTGAACCCACCCAAGGATTGGTTTTGGGTGCCTATTTCTGGGGTTACATCTTGACTCAAATTCCGGGTGGAAGAGTGGCCGAAAATTATTCGGGTAAATGGGTCATCTGGGTCTCTGTCCTCGTCAATGTCGTCTTCACGATCCTGACTCCGTTGGCCGCTAATTTAAGCTACATCGCCGTGCTTGTCGTCCGCTTTATCGAAGGCCTCGGAGCTGTAATATCGATTTCTTGTATCCAATAATTGAAGCTTACCTAATAATTGTTATGTTACAGGGAGTCTCTTTGCCGGCTATTCACGTCATGCTCTCCAAATGGGCTCCTCCATCGGAGCGTAACGTCATCTCCTCCTTGGCCTACGCAGGAATGGCGCTGGGCACGGTCATCTCTCTTCCATTTTCGGGAATTCTAGCCGATACTTTAGGCTGGGAAGCTGTTTTCTACGTTCAGGGAGGATTGGCGATGATCTGGTGTGTTCTCTGGATCTTTTTGGTGTACGACAGCCCGCAGGATCATCCCAGAATTCATCCGAAAGAGTTGGAACTATTCGAATCTTCCATGGAAGGAGGCGGTCACGGTCACGCGGTATATTTATATAATTAATTAGTTTAAAATTATAATATTAGAAATAATAACGATATTATTTGAATACAGAATCTACCTGTTCCTTGGAAAGCCCTTCTTACCTCTGGTCCCTTCTGGGCGATCCTGATTGCGCACACTTGCAATAATTTCGGATGGTACATGCTCTTGGTCGAGCTACCCACTTTCATGAAGCACATTTTACGCTTCAAAATCAGCGAGGTAATATACATAAAATCTTCTTAATAATTCAATATAACTAAATTACTCTCTTAATAGAATGCACTTCTATCTGCTCTTCCCTATTTATCGATGTGGTTTTTCAGCCTAATGTGGAGTAATCGTTTAGATTGGGCAAAGGGAAAAGGCTGGATCAGTACGACTACCGTCCGAAAATTGTCAACTGCCGTTGGTATAAAATAGATATTGATCGCCTAATTCATAAGTAATACTCATTGATTTTCTTTGATTAGCTTCTTTGCTGCCTGCTGCCTGTTTTGTCGGCGTGAGTTTCGCTGGTTGCGACCGCAACGCTGCTGTTGCTCTCATGACTCTGGGCACCACTTTTATGGCAGGAATGTACTGCGGATTCTTATCTAATCACATTGATATTGCTTCCAACTATGCCGGCACTCTGATGGCTTTAACAAATACGTTTGCCACCATCCCTGGATTTATCGTTCCTGTTTTTGTCGGAGAACTCACTCACGGAAATGTAAATTTATACTTTTTAAAATGACCTTTTAAAACTTTATTTTAATTGATATTTTTAACTACAGCAAAGCCTGGAAAGGTGGCAGATCATCTTCTTCACTACGGCCGCTATATTCATCTTTGAGTTGCTTATGTACAGCCTATTGGGATCGGGCGAGGAGCAGCCCTGGAATCGGGCTTACACCAGCGGAGACATCAGTAAGGCATCCGGGCCCAAGGCTCCCGAAGAACAGAGACTTACGAAGAAATCAGAGGCTTGAAATACTTTTTTAAAAATAAATACGGCACACGTTACATTAGATAGATAAAAGATCAACACGTTTATTGTAAAAGATGTTATACATAATACTCCATTTTAAAGATGTATAGTAGAGACTATTATGAGCATACATGTAGGACAAGATTTTAGTAAAAGATAACTTTTAAACTTCCGTTTAGGTTGAAAAGTTTTTGTTATTATTATTGTCTCTGATTTTATCTCATTTTGATGGTGTTCATGTATTCAAAACCCACCTATTTCGTCATTATAAAACGATGATCATTGTCCACGCAATATTACATGTCAGCTGTATGGTGTGTCTCTCTTTTTTGTCAAATACAAGCTGCTTTAAAAAAGATAAGTCGGACTCGTATATTATTGGGATTTGGGAGAGATAATAACTTGCGCAATCATTCACAATCTATAATAAAGCTATAAGCTTTGATACTGTAAAAGCTGTAAACGTTTAGCATATTACAATGTCGGGATTTTAGTTTTCCAATATTCAAATCGAGATTTATTTATTACTTTATACCTGCAGGATTTATTGAGTGTGAGTTTAGTCAAGCGCTATTGTTGAAACCTTTTATTAGCCTTTTTTTTTTAGAAATGAATTGCTTATTTCCAAAATCGTTATAATCTCTTTTTCTGAATCTCTTAATGAATATTCAATGGTTTTTTTCCTATTTTTAAATAGTTGGACCATATTTGGAAATGGATTCACTTCTCTCCTCTTATAGTCTAAACATTTACTGAACTTTTCTCTTCTTCAAGGACACTAAAAGTTATCCTTACATAACATTTGTATACATCTGTATACGTAACTCAATACTATACACTCAAAAATCCCAGATGATAAATACAAGATTTGTTTTCCGGCGGCGTGTCTCTTTTTTAAATAGTTCTGCAAGCACAACAAGTTTTTTCCTGCCAAGTGCTACTGTTACACTTAAAAACACGCAGGATGTTGGCATCCTTTCGATGACGTAAAACCGACACTTATTCACGGCCATCAAGGACGTCGCGTCTTCTATTATTTCTTCTATTTGTTTTTTATATTCTAAACTTCCGCTCGCCATTTTTAATTGTTTCTCTCTGTATAAGACACAACAACAACTACTACAATTCGTTTAGTTAGAGTTACTTAATAGCAGAAGCTAGAAGTGCATGGTGTCAAATAACATCTGTGAGCAGCATCACAGCTTACCTTTACTATTTGTGTACCTATTGCCCCAAGTGGTGTGCGTGTTTTCACAAGCAGAGAGGAGATAAGAGATTCCCATCACATCGGTCGCGGTCCGGCATCGGCCAGTTAGTCTCCAGCTGTCGACTCTTGCACACTCACGATTCTCTTTTCCCGCGTGAATCTCGGCATTGTGTGTGTAAATTTCGTCAGCCAGATTGGAGACCACTGATTATATCGTGTTAAGGAAGGATAAAGAAACTTGGATGAACAATGGCTAAGAGCCCAAGTCGTAAGTTGTAATTCGTGTTTTAAAAAATGTATAACGGGAAAATTTCGTGATTTGGTATACGTGATTGTTTGTTAGTGTGGTCTGTGAACATTGAACGCATTGATAAAGATCAATAAAAATGATGGACAGCCCCTAAGATAGATATTGATCAAATTTTTTTGTTATTAATGTAGACGAAATTTTAGATTATTGGAAAATTATTAGGAGAATCTGCTTTTGTAATTTTAGGTTTCTATAGATGCGCTGACCATTTTGTGTCTTGTATTGGTGGTTGGTTTTCCTCGCTGATCGTGAGAAAGATTTAATCAGGCTGCTCGGTCAGCCGACTTCGTGTATTAGTCGTGTAACAACTTTTGAACGCACCGCTGATGCCGAACGCAGTTGAAATCATTGCTGCTGTATGTTCGGTTTATGAGGTGGAAACCAGTTTCCTCCAGTCCACTGAATACATTAATTCTTTTTTACTTTTCATTAATGACCGACAGCGCAACAATAAATAATTGAGTTTATATATGACGTCTGTTTGATTTTGATTGACTTTACATAGAATGGATTCCAGCTCGTTACGTCTTCACTTTTCTCGTGTCTACGGGATTGGCCATTATCTACGGCTTAAAAGTAAAACATTATCATCCAAATGTTTATAAAAATCACTTTTTAAATCTATTCTTTATCGTCACAAGGTCAACCTGAGCGTAGCGATCGTCGTTATGGTAATGAAACCTTTTCCAAAAAATAGAAAATAAATAAAATAATAAATTTAGTTTGAATAGGTAAACAGCACTGCCTTATCTGAGTTAGCCCTTAACAATGATCATCACGGCGATGACCATTATTCAATGAATGAAACTACCTCTAATCCCGAATTCGCCTGCCCGCTCCCAGATACCGGTTCCAATTCAACTGTTCCATCCCAAGTATTTTAATTCATTCAAACATGTCTGTTATTAAGTCATTATAAAAAATAATAATTTGAATAGGATGGACCGTTTGCATGGCCGGAACCGATTCAAGGTCTCGTTTTAGGAGCCTATTTCTGGGGCTACATTTGTACTCAGTTGCCAGGCGGAAGAGTGGCCGAAATGTTCTCTGCCAAATGGGTCATGTGGGTCTCTGTTCTAGTCAACGTCCTCTTCACTCTTTTGACCCCACCTGCTGCTTATTTGAGCTACATCGCCGTCCTGGCTGTCCGCTTCATCGAAGGACTTGGAGCTGTATAATTTATTCAAACATTGATAAGGATCAAGTTTGCAACCCATTAAGTTGCTTGCTTATTACAGGGCGTATCGTTACCGGCCATTCAAGTCCTTCTATCTAAATGGGCTCCACCGAAAGAGCGCAATAAGCTTAGCTCCCTTGCATATGCTGGTATTTGAAACATTATTTGCTTGACAATATAAGAAAACATAATTTATAAAGGTTATTGGTATTCTAGGGATGTCGCTGGGCACGGTAATAGCCTTACCATTTTCGGGGTTCTTGGCCGAAGCTCTCGGATGGGAATACGTATTTTATGTTCAAGGAGGTCTCGGAGCTCTCTGGCTAGTATTATGGATTCTATGCGTGTACGATTCACCGCAGGAACATCCGTTCATCCATCCGGATGAATTAGAGCTCTATTCATCCTCCACCAGTTCGTCTGGGGCAGGCAAAAAGGTAGATAATGATGGTCAAATCAGTTTACAGTTATTTAACAATTTATTACGTCTTAAAAAAAAAAAGAATTTACCTGTTCCGTGGAAAGCAATATTTACTTCCGTCCCGTTTTGGGCTATCCTGATTGCTCATACTTGCAGCAATTTCGGCTGGTATATGCTTCTCGTAGAGCTACCAACTTATATGAAACACATTCTACGTTTCAACATTGGCCAAGTAAAATCAAATTAATCATTCTTGAAGAAGTTGTAAAATGATTTATTTTTTAATTGTAGAACGCGCTACTTTCAGCAGTTCCATACCTCTCTTTATGGATTTTCAGCGTTATATGGAGTAATGCAATGGATTTTGCCAAAGCTAAAGGTTGGATGGTTACAACGACCATTCGAAAATTGTCAACCGCCGTCGGTAATATTATTAATAAATTACCATATTTCATTATCTAATAGTTTATGATGAGCAGCGTCTATTATACCGGCGGCCTGTTTTGTCGGTGTCAGTTTTGCTGGTTGCGACCGGGATGCATCCGTCGCATTAATGACCATAGGCACCATGTTTATGGCTGCTTTCTATTGCGGATTCTTCGCCAATCACATCGATATCGCTTCCAACTACTCTGGGACTCTTTTAGCCCTCACAAATACGGCGGCTACTATACCGGGATTCATCGTGCCGGTGTTTGTCGGAGAACTCACGCACGGAAACGTAATAAATTTACATAATTACATGAAGAATATTACTAAAGACCATGTTTTTCAAAACCAACAGCAAAGTTTGGGGCAGTGGCAGATCATTTTCTTCACAACGGCTGCTATTTTATGTATCGAGTGCATCGCCTACACTCTTATGGGTTCGGGAGAGGAGCAATCCTGGAACAGGATCTATGTGAGCAAAGGTGTCAGCACTTCTCCGGAAGAGGAGAAATTGAACGTCAGACGGAGACCCAGTGTGTGACGTTGACGAGATCGAACAATAATATAAATACAATTCTATTATATATATATTTGTTTATTTTTGCTTTCAATTTGCATTAATAGGGTTGGGGTAGAGAGGGATTACGTTGGGGAATCGCGAGTCTATTCACTTTTGATAAAGCGTTAGGTATAGTCCTCTGAAAATTAAGATTAATCTGCGCCGTCTATACCAGTTGACGTTCATCAATGCTCAAGTTGCTGTTCGTGCGACTGATTTATTTAGATTATGGTGGACCACTTCCTACTAGTATTGTTCAGGCTTTTTCCTCCATTATTTACAAGTTGTTTTAGACCACTAAGAGTGAAAGGGTTCTGGAAAGCATCAAACCTGATTCGAGGCAGTGAATGATAGCGCTTACATTATATCAACGGACTATATGATGACTAGGATATATGGATAAGCTGGATGTAAATAGTACCGTAAATAATAGATACCTATCCAAGAAAAATTTAAAATAATTCAAAACACTTTCAAAATAAGCTATTATTCTCTTATATTTTTATTTTTGTTTTTCAATTTGCTCGGATAAATTGTTGATATTATGGTTACAACGATAGATCGTGCAACAGGAGGCTCTAAATAAGAACGTGACAGAATGCATTACTATTGTGAAGTTTCAGTAGTGGTAGTGGCCTCGTCCTCTTCTTTCTTTGTTAGCTTGCGATAGATGTGTGCGAAGCAGGCTTTTGCTTGATCGTCCAGATAATCCCAATTGACTTTCACCTTGCTTAAAAGTTCTTTAAAATGTTCTGGAGTAGGATTCTTCGGTCTGCCTTCCCCCTTTTTCCCGGGCCCAATAACTTCGAAAAGTTTGCGACAAGCTGTTTTCTGTCCACTTCGATCCAAGGATTTAAACTCTTCATCGAGTTGTTCCAGTTCAGCATCATTGAAATCGACATTATCTCCATCCGCATAGCAGAGCTGTGAGTCAAGAGGACGTTTTTTTTTTACTGGTATCAAATTCAAATTATTAATAAGGTACTTACAGAAGCAGCAATGCAAACGAGGAAGGCGAGAATTACGAACTTGTTCATCTTTACGAAGTCGGTTGCTATTAGGTCTATGATCTAACTTCTGCCAAACAGTACACTATTTATAGTTGCTTAGATTCACAGCCTACAGTGGGCAGACAATTGAATATAGTTTTTTTTAAAAGGAAGCCGCCCGAAAAAAAGGCTATAATAACTCTAAGCGGAAACAGCTTTTTATAACAAAAAAATAACCCAATTGAATATTATTCCGAGGAATATGCGAAAATAATGACGGAGAGGTGCTTCATCGGAATAAAAAATCATAAATCATGAAAAAGCGTGACATCCGGCAATGAAACGGAAAGGTTCGTATGAATAAGACGGGGGAATTCCGAGGGAAATTCCAAAAATAATTTGAAAATTTATATCAGCAAAAAAAAAAAAAATCATAAAAAAGTCAATTTCTAATCAGGTACGGCGAAATTGTCTATTGTCATCGGTATTATTTCATGTATAAAAACGATAAATAAGCCATGATGATTGATGAGTATAGCCTCTTTTCTATCGGAGAGCTTTCTTTGTCGGCGTCAGTTTCGCTGACTACGAGCGGGATGCATCCGTCGCATTAATGACTATAGGCATCATGTTTATGGCTGCTTTTGATTGCAGATTATCGTTTTGGTAAGCGACTACTATTCCGAGAATTCATCCTACCGACACCATCGTATGAAAACGTATTGAATTTACATAATTATGTACATGGAATGTTATTACAGACCATATAAAAACTATAGAATTTTCTTTTTTTTTTTTTGCAAGTCTTTTCTTAAAATGATAAATTATCATGTATGAATATTAATGTTTAAGAAACAATATTTAATTTTTGATGCGGTCACTGTGCGTGTTCATGAATAAAATGTATTAAAGAAGTAATTGAAAATCCAATTAGTAAAAAATCCAAAGCTTAGCCAATAACCATTATTTATTATTATTTTTTTTACTCTTAAGATAAATCAGTAGAAGCATTAGTGGTGACATTATGATTTGACAATTTTTCATCTTGTTCTTTCTTGAAAATTTGATAGTAGTTGGCAAAACAAGCCTTTGCCTTGTCGTCAAGCTGGTTCCAGCGATGATCAACGACAATTTCGATATTTTCGCGCATCTTTTTCGTCTGGATCCCCAAATTTGGTACCCGAAATGGCTTAAAGTTCGTTACTTCGGAGAGGTGGTTACACGCTGCTGTCTGGTTTTGTTTATTCATACGTTTCCATACGTTATTCACAAGTTTCTTTAAAAGTTTAGCATCGTTAATGCGACTGCTGCAACTGGTGTTACTTGGCGGATCATTTTTTGCATGGCAATTAACCTGATTAAAAATGAATACAAGTTTAGAAACAAATGAACTATTTGCTTGATTCCGCTTGTATAGATATACTTACCCAAACGGCAAAACAGACGAAGAGGACAACGATGGAAAGTTGGTTCATCTTTCTAAAAATATTCAACTATTTGACCAAAGTGCCTTGAATATTTATAGGTCTATACAAGGTAACGCCTCTGTAAGAACATTACGGAAGTCTGTGACATCTGCGCAAACTAATTTATTAGCGCAAATTTTCATGATTTCAAAGAATAGGAAATCATTTTTTATTCAATTTTCAATGCAACGGAAATAGCCTATGACTTTAAAAAATAAGCATCATCCTCGGATCACCATCCAATATGAGAAGAAAAAGTGCTTTGAAAATTTCAATAAAATTGCCGATCGGCCAGTTTCCATTACTTGATTTTTCATTACTTACCTGCCATAATTATTTTTTTCTTCAATATTTCAAACTCTCATGAATAATTAATGTTATAAGTACTTTTATATGATTATGACAGAGTTGAATATACTCATTCGGAATGATACAAAGGAGAGATAATGATAACCATCTAATCAATTCTCTTAGCCAATCATCGAAACAATATTTCTTACCCAATAACCGAGGATGCAAGGCTGTTGTGACATGGTCATCTTCGGGCCAAGTGCGTAAGAACGGGATCATTACTCTCGTGCCCTCTATCTCCCTCGAGCTACCACGTTCTCTTTCTTCAGTTCTTGTCTCCTTAGTCAGTCAACCTTTTCCAGTTAATCAGTTTGGTCATCATCTTCGTTTCTCCCTCGTTTGTACATCGTCACCGACTCGAAAAATGAGTGAGAACCCAACAATTAAGGCGATAGCATCAAACCGGAAATTATGGAATTTTTGCCCTGTAGTTTAAACGTGAAGCGTCTTGAGACGATATACAATGCTGCCAACAATAAAGGAGGAATCCAATATTGTCATTAAAGGACCGCCTGAAATGGAATTAAGCGCCAAGAAAGTCATCGATGACTGTTCACCGAACAAGTTTCTTCATCGAAAATGAGAAATACATCGACGCAGTTCTCAACAAATCCGTCAAGGAAGCTTTAATGAAGGCGCACAACGTAGTGATTAATATCGGTAAACCTTTTGACCCAACTTCTCCGGAAGAGGAGAAATTGAACGTCAGACCCAGTGTGTGACATTGATGATATCGACCAATAATAATATAAATACAGTTCTATCATATAAGTATATATATAAGTTATATAGGTAGATTATTATTTATTTATTTTTCACTTTGCTGCAGTAAAATTTGGGAATAGAGGGATTATGATGTTGATCATTGATGTGATTGGGGAATTGTCAGTCTAGCCTCGTTTGATATAACGCAGATATAGTCCCCTGAAAATCAGCAAGAGAGATCTGCGCCGTCTATACAGTAGACTGTTCAAATTTGAAGTCAGGTTGTCGATCAGTTAACGTTCATCAATTCTCAAACGACTGTTGCTGCTGCGACTGATTCAGTTAGATTGCGGTGGAACATTTCCCATCAGTATTGCTCATAAGCGTCTTTTTTTACAGCCTAAAGTACGTAAACAGACAATTGAATATAAAAAAAGGAAGTCGCAATAATAGGCTAAAATAACTGCTAGCGGAAAAGTTTTTAAAAAATGTAAAATAGTCCAAATGTATATTCCGAGAAAAATGTGAAAATGACGGAGCAGAGGTGATTCATCGGAATAACCGATCATAAATCACGAACGAGCGTGACGACCGGCCATGAAACGGAAAGGTTCGTATGGATATGTAACGGGGAAATTCCAAAAATTATTTAATAAATAATGTAAAAAAAACCGCACTCATTCCACTCAATACCCACACAGCATATATAGTTGGTCAAATTTTAACCTAAACTAGTTACTTATAACGACCTCTTTAAACCAAGTTTATTTTAGTTGTCAATGTCAATTTCTGTATGCTATTATATTGATTGAACTTGCCGATGCTTTGAACACAAATTATTTAATAAAATCTCAGTGTTGCAATAGTTCGCAAAGCTATGACATTAAAAAACGTAAAATTACTTTTGTAACGGAAATAGCCCATAAAACTAGGATTATTATCAAGAATTATTACTTTGAAAATTCAAAAACGAAATAAGTAACTCATTTTAAAATGGTCGATTTGCCTGCCTCCATTACTTAATAATAGAGGACCAATTGAGTACGGTATAGATTCGAAGCGGATGCATTATAATTGACTTATGACTTGTTATTCTGGTTGTGTTGCAAGCTATGTATACTACGACATTATTGTAAATATTCTTGAAATAATAGGTAATGAATTGGAACTATTTGAGTTGACCATGGCGGGTGGCACTAATCATCAAGAACGAGCGGTTATTACTGTAATTGCTTTGATAATTTAAATTCGTAACGAAACTTTTCACTTTTAATTTTGATGGTTTCGATTGCTGCAATACCGATTAAGATATCTTTAGTAGCAAAAAATCTTATTTGTTTTGAAGAAAAATTTCACAATTATAACAATTATAGTTATTTTTCGCAGTCTTACAGGGCTGACTTCAGTTTTATTGCATTTTAAAACATCGCATTTTCAAATATTTTGTTTACTTCCTATTGGTCGGCATTCCAATGAATTCTAAAATATGCAATGTTAAAGCTATTGGGGTTAAACTCTCAGACATATCATATATCTATAGTCTACGTTAGGTATACAGCAGCGGTCCAGTTACTGGAACACCCACCTACTGGAACTTTCCAGATAGTGGAACCAAAAAAGGGGTGCGCAATTTTCAGGTCCCTGAGAGAGTTACCTTCGCGACCCTTTTTTTGGTTGGGTTGCTGAAACTTGTTTTCTTTTTTTTCCACACTTATGTGGCACTGAATAAACTGCCCGCGGGATTTTTTTTTCGTCTGCTCTAGTTTTCTCTGCGGTTGACAGTGTTTACCTTTTTTACAATGGCGATTCTATCTAAACAATCAAACCCAAATATTTCTAGATTTGTGAATAGAAAACCCCACGAACGACTCTCTATAGAAGAGAAATTGATGATTATTACAGAACATGAAGCAGGTGCCAAACAGTGTGATCTAATAAAAAATACAAACTTTCAAAAGCTGTTATGTCGCGTCTCGTAAAAGATAGTGAAAAAATAAAAGCAGCCCAGTGCAACAAAGTGCCAAAAAAATTTAAACGCCTACAATACCAACCAATGCATCCAGAATTGGATGACCAAGTGTACAAGTGGTTCGAAAAGATTTTACACCCAACGGGAAGGTGTAAACCACTTCCTCTTACTCGTGATCTTATTCAAAAACAAGCTTTGAAAGTTGCTGGTGATCTTAGTCTGGCCGGGTTCAAATGCAGTGACGGCTGGTTTAGAAATTGGAGGAGGCGTTACGGAATTGGAAACAGTGTACGACTTCACGGTGAAGCTGCCGATGTGAATTTAATTGCTGCTGAAGCTGAGCTTAACGAAATTCGTGAATTTTTAGAGGAATATGACCGCGATCTTATCTTTAATATGGACGAATCAGGTTATTTTTTAACTAATGATTGTGATTATTATTATTATTATTATTATTATTATTATTATTATTATTATTAGGTCTATTTTATCGATGTTTACCTAACCGAAGTTACGGTGTAGATAAAGGCGATGCCCGTCAAAGTAGGAGGGGAACAAAGGCTATGAAAGCCAAGGATAGAATAACACTTGTCCTGTGCGTGAATGCTACCGGGACGATCAAAATTCCTCCTTTACTGATCGGCACGGCCAAGAAACCGCACTGCTTTCGCAGTAAATAGTGTCCCTTGCCCTACACTCACCAAAAACGAGCTTGGGTGGATAAGGCAATTTACTGACACTGGTTCCACAACATTTTCCTTCCGGAAGTGCGTAAAGTTGCGGGAGACCGGAAGGTCGCTCTTCTTATGGATAATTGTGCTGGACATGACACGACCTGCGAGGATCCCCTTGGGCAAGTTCGTGTCTTTTTCTTCCCTCCAAACACAACATCAGTGTTTCAGCCGCTGGATCAAGGGATGATTTCCGTGTTTAAAACCCGCTACAAATCCAAAATGTTATCAAAGGTGACCCAATAAAATATCTGATAAACCATTTTTATTAATTTTCTTTATTAATTTCAGCTTCTTTCTGCTGTCGATAACTACAATCCCGGTCAAAAAGGACTGGCTTTTGGCCAACCAGCTCATGTATTAGACGCCGCTGAAATAGTGGACGAATGTTGGAATGAACTGTCGCAAGATACCATCGTAGGGTGCTGGAGGAAAGCTAATTGCCTTCCTATTGATCAATTGGAACCATCACATCCCGAGCTGGAAATCAACTGTAGCCAAGCTGATCTAATTAAAAACAGGGGTGCATTTGACTGTAGCCAGGTGGTGTCGGCCACAGTTAACGAGATCCTCAACTTATTTCAAAGTAAGAAAATAAATTGATAATTTTAAATACCAAATTGAAAATTCTTCATTTCTTTCTAGATGATAGGTGGAGACCATTGCTGCCCAATTTGGTGAAAGAACCAGCTCGTCAACGCGAAGTAGTGTTGAAACGATGGTTACATTTAGAAGATGACCCTAACGTGATTTGCGCAGAAGCGTGTAGAGGATAGTTCGATAACCACAAAAACCAGGTAAATCAGCACACTTGTGCTAAATCTAATTTCTAACTTATTATAAAAAGAAAAGTCAAATTTCAATCTTCTTCAAGAAAATAAGTCGGAACTATAAAGAAGCATTAGTACTGACGTAAAAATGGATAGCGAATGTAATACTTACAGTATCGTACGTATGGGCAGCATAAGTCGCAAACAATTAGTTTCGACAGTCAGGGTATCAAATGTGTGAGCAGCAATAATAACTGTAGAATGGAAAACATTTTTATAATAATGTGAGTATCTAATGAATCGGTCAATCGGTAGCAACAGTCGACTGATTATGGTCGAGGGTCTGCCTTTTCAGTAGAAGTTCCACGATGGAAGCACTTTTCCGTGGAACCCAAAAAGTGAAACCTGTTTTTTACCCTGCCCATTCAAGCTGCAAAATCCGTGGAAGGAAGCACTTTAACGTGGAACCTATATTCGTGAAAGTTTTTTTTTCGTTAAGCAATAATAGAATAAATTACAGATTTGAATTCAAAACCAAATTAACGCTCTGTATTTCAATTTTTGACGAAATGCAAAATTATGATTATATCTTTTAAAAAAGAACTTTCAATTTTTCAAACGTGAATAAAAGCAAGCGCCAAGCGCTTTAGGGCGCACTGGCGCAGCTACTTAAATAGGAATAACGAATCGCAAAAAAACAAGAAACCCATAAAATGAATAATGGTGGATATAGCAGCTACAGCCCTAAATTTTTCTCTTTGTAAAAAAAGTTATGCGATGATACGATCATTCTGGCCTTTTTCACTCTAGAATAAACGAGGCATCAGCGCCCCGCAACTAGAAAGGCCCCAATAAGCCCGCAAGAGCTGACCGCTATCGATACTCATAAATCCCCGCTAAAGGTTTGGGCCGAGCACCGAGGATTGTTACCTTCCGACCCAGCACACAGGTGACATCATGTACAAGGAAGCAATTAAGGATGCTAGAAAGGATTTCGATACTAACACGCATAGGGCCATAGCCATACAGCAAGTTACCGGCCCCGGTTGCCTCTCTGTTATCTACCTTCCACCTATTTTCCTGTTTACCTAGCTGGATCCATCTATTTTCCGCTGCTATGTTCTAGCAGAGTCACACAGTCACAGCCTCATATGGCTTAGGTTCCACGTAAATATTCAAAATTTACGACTTTTTTCGCGGGGGACGTTCGGACACACGTAAAAAACGGCGGAAAAAAGGGCCGTACTTAATAAGAAGACCTAAATCAATAACTCATTGGGTTTTGCATGCTGACGTCTCAAATTAAATTGGCATGTAGACAGTAGATTAGTCTTTTAGGACTTTGGGAAAAATCACAAAACATTTAGCTCGAAAATTCGATTTTTCCGAGCCGAAACGCGGAGGCTGCTTTTACCCGTGCGCTTACGGGAAAACGCGCGCCGTACTTAATAATTTGGTGGGTACTGAATATTTCACTGAAAAGATGCGCTTCTCCTAGTACCACACATCATTATTGCTTTTCAGTGGAACTGTGCAGGGCTGTGCGAGTGGGCAGGTCAAAAAAGCAGGTTCCACGGTCTAGGTTCCACTGAAAAGGGCTTCCACCGTGGAACTTCCACTTCCACGAAAAAGACAGACCCACCGATGATTAGGTTTCATTTGTCTATCGGTATACCGTATCTCGTTTCGAGTTTCCACTATTACTATAGCAACAAGATTCAGTATAGGTCATTTATAAATCAAACTTTGCATTTTTAATGATGGCTGCTATGTCCTTAGAGTTATTAGCACAATAGAAAATTCAGTACATTTCTTTTTTACTGTTTTTGTAAATAATTATATAGGACCCAGGGCCCTCTCCAGCATCCACAAAGCTATATTACTATAGCAACAAGAACCAAAAATATTTATTTTTAATGGTGGTTGCTCTATACGTTGTTGTAGAGTTATTAGGCTACCATAGCAACAATATCAATATATCTTCCACAATAATGAGTAGACCCAGAAACGAGGGGCAACCGACTCTTTTTTTACTCGTTTTCTTGGGCGTAGAAAAGAGAATATAACGAAGAAAATGCTTAGAAAAGCAAGAAAAGGGGGTAAAAGTTGGTAAATTTCTTGCTTTTTCTATAAAAATTTCGGTAAATTTCTCATTTTTCTTGAAATTTCCCAACTTTTGTTGCTTTTCTTCGCGTTTTCTTGGTTTTCTACACCCAAGAAAATCAGTAAAAAAAGAGTCGGTTGCCCCTCGCCCAGAAATCACTTGTTATACGTGTTTCATACTTGCTTCGTCCACAATAAGGGTGAGCTAAAAAGCGACCTTTTCTATCATATTAGAGTGGCTTAGTTCAATAGCGAACCTTGTTGCATGTAGCACGTGGGCCCTTCTCATAGCTACCACATCTCGAGTAGAATATTTGAAATTCTAGTTCGGGTATGAAACCGTCAAATTTTACCGTCAAATGCATTTTAAAAATTAATTCGAATAGCCACTGTTCTTGTCAGAATTCTAGTTCTAGCGGATCCTCGATCGATGTCAACAACGAAGAAAAAATCTCAGAATATATTGGCTGTGGTGTAGTAAATTTGGTTTCTGATCAGTAGATCGCCAGCTTACCTCCGAGCGAGTTCATAAATTGGACAGCTAATCTCTCACTTGAATCACACTTAGAAATATGTTCACTTTAAAATTGTTCTTATTTTTTTACTTTTGGTTGAATTCAATAAAGGTATTCGCCTCTGAATATGGATCGGAAAGTCGTGTTAAAGAATTGTTTAGGGAGCTAGGCGGATCTCATCTACACTTTTCTGCAACTCATGTAAGCCTGCATTTTACCTTTTCAGTACATATTTCGGAAGCAGTAGTTGAAATTGTTTCAACCGCCTGTTATTTCGAAAATTAAATAACGTCCATACTTCATCTTTATACTGGTATTAGCTCCCGCCTTTCCTTGACATCAAACAAGAAAACAATGGAACTTTCTCATATGAAGGATTACACGCCGATATATGCGAATTTCTTCTTGCTCGCCCTCTTAACATGACGTAACTAAATCAAGAGTAATTTTCAGCGTTTCATCGCCACACATTAGCTAACGTAGATATTATGATTTGATTAAAGTTTCTCTTTCGTCAATTCGAGAGTCGAAGAAGAGAACAAAATAGGTCTTAAAGAAGCAGCAGTCAGCCTCCTCATGAGAGATGTCAGCATAATATACCAAAATAATAAACTACGTTCCGTTATTATTATATTATAAATCTTTTGATTTTATGTAATAGGAAGTAGATGTGGTCACGTTCGGTTTAGGAATCAGCATGGATCATTGCACCCGAATGCGCTGTTCTGTCCCTTTAACAATGAGCCCTTATTCAATGGTAGTTCCGTGGCCTGAAGAAGAGAGCCGCGTTTTAATAAAATCCTTTCAGCCAATGGTTGTTCTATATTGTGAAAATAATAATGATTAAATGTATCGCAATATTATCTGCTTTATTTTATTATTTTTATTTGATAGGTTTTTACCTTACTGGTCTTCGTGATCACAACCATAACATTGGTTCTGATTTTGATGTCCAAACTCGATTTGAAATTCACTGCGGAAGAACACTTTAAACATAGTCATGTTAAAAATAAGAGGACGAGTGCAAGCAGTATTGATCTAATAACTATTTTAACCAATCATGGTAAAGATATTCTTATTGACTTAAAATATGTATGTATTAAACTAACTAAGTTTTTTTTATTTAATAAAGATACTTGGGTCCATAGCAAGCATCTGTCATTCCGGATTGTGTTGGCAAGCTGGTGTTTGGGCTCTTTTATTCTATACAATACCTATGCCAGCGACCTCATATCCATTATGGTGGTTCCAAAACTGGAGCCCGTATTCAAATCTTTTGACGATTTAGCATCCGGTTATCCAAAGCTCAAGATTTTGACAGAAAAGAACACAATACTACCAACCTACTATTTTCTGGTTCATATTCCTCCTATTTTCAATGTTTTGTGTTTATGCAATTATGAATGAAAGTGTCGTCATATATAGAATGCCGAATCAGGACCTTACAAAGTCATTGGGGATTCACTGAGGAAACATCCGGAAACACTATTTACTAACCGTGAAAAAGCATATGAACTCATGGACACTGGTCATTACGCTTATGCTACGGTAATATATATATATATATATATATATATATATAATATATATATATAAAGAAACGACGACCATTTAGAACTCTTCACGCAGCATTATTAATTTTTTTTAACCATATATTTCTCTCTTTCGTCAGTTTGACCAACTTGCCTGCTCATTCATGCATGAAAGAAACAAGAAAGCTGGCTACTGTCGCTTCACTATATCTAACAAAAATCTCCCAATTTCGCCAGCTTATGTCGTTTATACGTTTCGTAAGCATTGGCGCTACTCGGACGCTCTCAACTACAAGTTGGTCTTTTTATTTTATGTTTCTAATACTGCGATATAAGGATTTATGACATTTACATGTTTTAGAATACAACTTGGTTGGGAATCTGGCCTACTTCAGCATTGGATTAAAAAATCACAGCCAAATATTGATAATTGCCTACTGAATCGCCCCACGGACATTAATAGAGAGTCGACTAATAAGAAAAAGAAACTATCTTTGATAAACTTCTTAAGCCCCTTTTTAATTCTATTAATTGGTCTCTCCCTGTCCTTCTTGGTGTTCCTTGTCGAACTAATATGGGATCGCTTCAAAAAGCACCGCCCAATATTGAATGTGACACCAACAAAGAGCGTCATTGATACAAACAACAAGATACAAGAAGAAGTTGAGTCACGTTCTGAAGAGTCGACTTCCGAGATGAACATCGAAGAGATTGTACCGGAAGGACAAGATACAAATTCTGAAGAAATAGTCTCAACAGTGGACACCGGAGAGATAGATACCGGAAGGACAGAAGTTTAAACAGCAGACGAGCATTTTTCGATTGGGGGAAAACAATCACAAGACCTTGAAGAAGATGACGACGTGTCAATCCCTATTATCGCCACTTTACTTCAGTCATTATCGCACAGCATAGGCACCTACATTAAGGAAATATTTTTTTAAAAATATCACTACAATTACTTGTGAATGATTCACCACATATATACTTTGATGGCACGAATATTGATACTTAATCACGATATTATTATAGTTTTTAATGCTCATTTATAGCTTCATCATATTCCTGACTTAAGAAAATACACTATATCATGTAGCGCGCAACTAAATAGATCCAAACAGTTCTTTGAGCGTCAAAAAAGGGGTAAGTATACAGCAATGTGATAATTATAGTAATATGCATATTTATTACAGCTAGATATCTCATATCTGTATAAAAATACATAGAAAGATACACTGTCAGCAGGTTTTCTGTCTTAATATACAGTACATCCATATATAATGTTCAAAACTGGTATGTACTATTTGACGATATAGGAGATCTTTTATAAATTTATCACAACAGCTTCGTCGCATAAAACGCGCACAGTAGCCCTATATTGTATCTCAGAAATTAAACCAAATACCTATTTAGTTTAATTTGGAAATGAGACCCTGGAAATGATCTGTTTTAAAAATCAGAATAATAACTGTCTACTCGGAATTCGCATGTTTTATTTTTAAAAGCGTATATATTCGTTCTTTAACAAATTATTGTTTTTAGCGGACTTTCACAATCTTTTTTCCAATTTTGTGATTATCCGCAACCAGCATCCACTCAGCAGGAATTCATAATTTGGGGTACAAAAAAGTTTCTACTCTTGATCCATTTGATCACTGTTGCGTCCACAATTTTGAAGAGAACATGGCAAAGGAAGACATGCAAGGTGTACATATTAGGCCTAGTGGCCTACATTAGTACAACGACCTTCTCCAAACGTTTTTGTGAATGTCATTGAACTTGGCAGCTGCTGACTTCGCCGAAACAATATCAAGGGTTGACCACCCTTTTCTACATGGTTGTTGTTACCTATTTTGGTGACGAGTAGAAGGGGAGCCTAGCAATTGTAAGCCATATTTTGTTTCGCTCCATGACATTTATATTGGTGGCGTACAAGTTCGATTGAAAATTCGAGCAACGACACATAACAACTAAAATTCTGGTAAGTTAATTGTACGATTCTTTCTTTATAATTTTGGATATTATAACAAAGTTTTGATTCATGCTTCAAAAATATAGTCAATTCGTTTCACCACTATATAGTTAAACTGTTTACCTATAAAGGGAAGCACAGTAACAACGTTTTCACACCTGTTTGAGTAGATCAAAGATAAATAATAAATAAGAAAGCTACGATGTGAATTTTCTAAGTGCTTTTGATCTATAACATTATTGATAACATCAGATTCACGTAATAGTAGATTGGGAAAACCGGGTCCCGTGCTTTTCTCTTCCTATTCATTATTATATTACCAACACTTATAAGAATGTTTAGCACGTATACGAATATGAGTACCTCCTTTTCATACCCTTGCTGGTGTTTTGGTTGTGCAAACACAGGTGTATAGATACAGTATACGCAAACTTGTAATTTTAAACCAGTTCGATTCCATTTTTCTACAGGAATCGGTCGTGTTTATCAGGGTTCTTCTTGATTCACTACTTAACAGATTGAAAATCATTTCCTGCTATAAGCGGGTGGTTGATGAAAGAAAAACAATACAATGCATGTTCGAGATGAAGAGAGCTTCAGCCAACGCTGCTTAGATCGTAATCAGTTTATAATTCATATTCTATTTTTTTTTTTTTGTTAAATTAAGTATTTTTAATGTTTTAATTGCGTTATTATCTGGCTCAAGGAGTTTTACCAGCTCGATACATATTTACTGGACTCATTTCGGCCGGATTAGCTATCGTCTACGGACTTAAAGTACATTTAAAGATTTTGAGTATTAGACTACTAGTATGTTTTAAAAAATAATGTTGATATTTGTAGGTTAGCATGAGTGTCGCAATTGTGGTAATGATCAACAGCACTGCTTTGTTACTGGAACAACAGGAAGGAAGAGCCCTTATCACTCCATTCAATCTATTGAATCAATCTTATATTTTAAATAAACAACCCGTTCTTGCCTGCCCGGAACTTGGAAATGTGAATCACCTGAACGCTTCGGAACTTGCGTCACGTAACGCACAGGTATTACCTAATCGAAAATCTTTTAAAATATTGATTGAAAACTTTCTACAATATATTTCAGCAAGATGGGCCGTTCGTATGGTCAGAACCTACCCAAGGTCTAGTTTTAGGAGCCTACTTTTGGGGTTACATTCTGACCCAGATTCCAGGTGGTAGAATGGCAGAAATGTACTCTGCCAAATGGGTCTTTTGGGGATCTGTCATGATCAATGCTTTGTTTACGATTCTAACTCCGTTAGCGGCTAATTTGAGCTACATTGCGGTTCTAGTTGTCCGATTCGTGGAGGGCCTATCAGCAGTAAGTCTAAATTATTGTAACTAGAAGATTAATTGTAATTCAATGACAATTAATTTAGGGAGTGTCTCTTCCAGCTACGCATGTTATGCTTTCTAAGTGGGCGCTACCTGAAGAACGCAATGCCATTTCCAGTTTCACGTTTTCGGGTGATTCAAAATAAAAATTCTGTTGTGTGTTCTGTTCTGTGTTACATTTTTAAATGGTACGTAGGAATGGCTATGGGAACATTGATAGCGCTACCACTTTCTGGATTTCTTGCCGATCATTTGGGCTGGGAAGGTGTCTTCTACGTTCAGGGTGGTTTAGCCCTTGTCTGGTGCGTTCTTTGGTCTTATTTGGTCTATGATTCGCCTCAGGATCATCCAAGGATTGGAGCTAAAGAATTGGAACTCTTCGAGTTAACCATGGCGAGTGGCACTAGTCACCAAGAACGAGTGGTATAAACCACTTTTATTACAATTTAAAATGTTCAATTTGTAATTAATTTGTTCAAAAATAGAATCTTCCTGTTCCTTGGAAAGCAATCCTCTTATCAGGACCATTTTGGGCTATACTTATTGCTCACACTTGCAGTAATTTCGGCTGGTACATACTGCTCGTCGAGCTTCCAACTTACATGAGGAACATTCTACGCTTCAGAATCACAAAGGTTTGAATGATATTTAATGAAAAAACGCCCTTTAAGGTTCTAATCTTTTATATTCCTTTAAACTAGAATTCCATTCTTTCTGCTGTCCCATATCTTTCTATGTGGATATACAGCATTATATGGAGCAGAGGTCTAGACTGGATCAAGAGTAGAGGATGGATCAACAATACCAATGCTCGTATTCTATCAACTGGAATGGGTATTTAATATATTTGAGAACTCTAAAATTACGAAATCTAAATTTTCTTTTTTAAATTAGCTTCGTTTCTTCCTGCCGTTTGCTTCATTGGTGTCAATTTGGCCGGTTGTGATCGTGTCACTGCTGTGGCTCTTATGACGCTGGCCGCCACTTTCATGGCCGGCAAATACTGCGGATTTTTAACAAACCATATTGATATAGCTTCAAATTACGCCGGAACTCTGATGGGATTAACAAACACGGTCGCATCTGTTCCTGGTTTTCTCGTTCCAGTTTTTGTTGGAGAACTTACACATGGAAATGTATTATAAATTAATTAATTAAGTAATAAAACTTAGATTTAACTTTTAATTTTATTTTTATAGCAAAGTTTAGGTCAATGGCAGATAATTTTCTTCACTACAGCTGCAATTATGCTACTGGAATGCGTTGTATACGCTTTTTTAGCTTCAGGAAACGAGCAGCCGTGGAACCGTTTGTACTTAAATCCCGCGAAAGCGGTCGTCGAGAAAGACGATATCGCGGGAACTTCGATTGCTGCAATACCGATTGAGATGACTTTAGTAGCGGAAAACAAATAATTGTGCATTACATTTCTTTTTAAATTGAGTAACAATTTACACTTATGAAGTGCAAAGCACTTTTTTTCTTTTTGTTAGTTGCGGAAAAATAAATGAAATAAATAAATGCAACGCTGTAAGCTTCGTAAGTTAGTAGCAGACGATCAAACACTTGCCGCTAAGCACAAGTGGAAAAGGCACAAACGCATGTTGCACATGTCATTTTGATTATTTCGGCGAGTTTCAATTTGTTGAGAAGAAAAAATGGATGATATTGACGACCTTTTTAGCGTTTTCACTGAAGAACCCAGCGTTCAGAGACCTGTCATTGGTACTGGCCGAGTTGAACCCAAACCTGATTCTAGGTAAATTGGTATTTAAGTTATCATCTTTTAAAATAATAACCTTAATAATATCCATGCAGTAAAGAGAAGCCAGACTCTGTTGCCAAAAGGCCACCACCCAAGGTTGATGATAGTGAACCTCCCACAAAGAGTGCAAAGGTTTCAGCAGAAAATGGTGATGATGAAGAGCCTACCTTGGATGATGATGCTCTGCTCCTCTCTGGACCCAGAATCGCCATCCACACTCTGGATACTCTGGAGCAGTGTACCCATGAAGTTGCCGTCCCGCCAGATACAGATTATGCTCCTCTGAGACCCTACAATGGCCCTCCAGCAAAGGAGTATCCATTCGTACTGGACCCTTTCCAAAAAGAGGCCATTCTCTGCCTACAGAATTCACAGTCTGTTCTTGTTTCAGCTCACTACTTCTGCATGGAAAGACTGTTGTTGCAGAGTGAGTTCAATATAGTCTTTTTGATTAAATCTATTCTATAACTAATTATAATTCTATAATTAGGTATGCCATTGCCATGTCTCTGCAAGGAGAAGCAGAGAGTGATCTACACCACTCCTATCAAAGCCCTCAGCAACCAGAAATACAGAGAGTTCTCAGAAGAGTTCAAAGATGTAGGCCTCATGACTGGAGATGTTCACCATCAATCCCACTGCATCCTGCCTAATTATGACCACTGAAGGTATGAAATGCATAATTTAAATCTTTATTCAGCTCTATAATATCGTCTTGAGTTTCTCAGATTTTAAGGAGTATGCTTTACTAGAGGCTCAGAAGTTGTACGTAGAAGTGGCCTGGGTCGTCTTTTGACGAAATTCACTACATGCGAGACAAAGAAAGAGGTGTCGTCTGGGAAGAAACCATGTAAGACTATAATCACTTAATAAAAAAATAATTAATATTAATTAAATTTTATTTACAGCATTCTTCTGCCGGATAATGTTCACTTTGTCTTTCTCTCTGCCACGATCCCAAACGCGCGACAGTTTGCCGAATGGATTTGCCACTTACACAAGCAGCCCTGTCACGTCGTTTACACGGACTACCGACCCGTACCGCTCCAGCATTACATCTTTCCTGGCGGAGAGGGCATCCATCTCGTCGTCGATGAAAAGGTATCGTCTCTATATGACCCAAAAATCCTTTATCCCTAACTTATTTATGTTTGATAATTAGGGTGAATTCCGTGAGGATAATTTCAATGAAGCTATGGCGGTGTTACACAGTGTCGGAGACGCCGCATCCGGTGACAAGCGAGGCCGACGTGGAGGCGTCAAAGGCGGCGAGTCCAACTCGAACTGCTTCAAGATTATTAAGATGATTATGGAGAAGAACTTCGCTCCAGTCATCGTCTTCAGTTTCAGCAAGAAAGAGTGCGAATTCTACGCTCTCCAGATGGCTAAACTCGATTTCAACTCGACAGAAGAGAAGAAAATGGTGGGCGAAGTGTTCCAGAACGCGATGGAAGTGCTATCGGAAGAGGACAGGAAGCTACCGCAGGTGGAGCAGGTTCTACCTCTACTGAAAAGAGGTATCGGCATCCATCACGGAGGTCTTTTGCCCATTTTGAAAGAGACGGTGGAAATCCTTTTTGCCGAAGGTCTCATCAAAGCTCTCTTTGCTACCGAAACGTTCAGCATGGGTTTAAATATGCCTGCCAGAACCGTTTTCTTCACCAACGCTCGTAAATTCGACGGGAAAGAGAACCGATGGGTAATAATAAAAATAAGGAAATAGTTTATCTTTTTAAAGTACTGAAAATTTGCTTAAATAATTTTCAGATTTCTTCGGGAGAGTACATTCAAATGTCGGGTCGAGCTGGTCGACGTGGTTTGGACGAAAAGGGTATCGTCATTCTCATGATAGACGAGAAAATGAGTCCTAACGTAATATTCTGAATTTGAATTTGTGACGAATTGAGAAAAATTAATGAACTATTTGTAATATAGATTGGAAGAAATTTAGTCAAGGGAGCAGCTGATACGCTCAATTCAGCATTCCACTTGACTTACAACATGGTCCTTAATTTACTCCGCGTGGAAGAGATCAACCCAGAGTACATGCTGGAACGATCTTTCTTCCAGTTCCAGCAGTACGCAGCCATTCCAAACCTCGTCGAGAGTAATTACAAATTCTTTAACCTTAAATTTAAATATCTTAATTTATTTTTCAAAATATCAGATGTGAGAAAGAAGGAGAAAGAGTTGAAAAAGTGTTCCGTGCCCCAAGAAGAGGAGATCAGCTCATATTACGCCATCCGTCAGCAATTAGCCGGCCTTAACGATCTCCTCCATCGTTACCTCGTCAAGCCGAAGTACATTGTGCCTTTCTTACAGGCTGGTCGAATGGTCCACGTAAGTTTCTTCATTATCTTATTATTTTCGTTTTTTATTTAAAAAAAAACAAAAAACTATTTAAAATTTTCAGATACAAAATAAAGGAGACGATTTTGGATGGGGAATTATCGTCGACTACAAGAAGGAACAGATGACGACCAGCAAAAACGATCCTAAAGAAAAGGAAGCCACTGAAATAGAAGCTACCTATGTCGTCAGCGTTCTCATTTACATATCTAAAGCCAGTGCAGAGAACAAAGTAACACAATTTTAAGTTGAAATTAAATAGGCAAAATATTAAAAGGCTTTTTATCATTTTTTTTTAAAGGTGGTTTCTGCTTTGAAACCTTGCGGCCCTAAAGAAGAAGGCGAGATGCGCGTCGTTCCATGCTATTTGAACCTCATCAAAGAAATAAGTTCAGTCCGTTTGTACTTTAACGACGACCTGAGACCTTTAGATAACCGGATGGAAGTGTACAAGCGAATCCAGGTAAAGATTACGAGCTTTTCAACGTGTTTCAAACTTTAAAAAATTCTTTTTACAGGAGGTTCATAGACGATTCCCGAAAGGTGTTCCACTCTTGGACCCTGTGAAAGATATGCACATCAAGGACAAAGAGTTTGTCGAGATGGTCCAGCGCTGTAGTGCATTTGAAGAACGATTGACATCTCATTCTCTCCACTCTGACAAGAAAGTGGAGTCTCTCTGTCAACTCTATCACGACAAACAAGGAGTAAACAAATTGAGTCTATTATTTATTTTACAATCTTTATTAAATTATTATTCTTTGCAGTTGGTGGCACAACTGAAGAGCGCCAAAGACGAGCTGAAAAAGGCTAAATCTTTGCTGCAGATGACGGAGCTCAAGTGTCGTAAACGTGTATTGCGTCGGTTAGGCTATTGCACAGCGACTGATGTCATTGAACTCAAAGGTCGCGTCGCTTGCGAGCTCTCCAGGTTCTATCCCTATTTGATTCCTCCTCTAGACTGATTCTAACTTTCATTTTTATTTAGTGCGGATGAACTGCTCCTGACAGAGATGGTCTTTAACGGGCTCTTTAACGCCCTGGATGTAACTCAGACGGCCGCTTTGCTCAGCTGCTTCGTCTGCGATGAGAAATCCAACGAGATGCCCAAACTCTCCGAATCCCTATCCGGCCCATTGAAGCAGATGCAGGGATCTAGCTCGGCGGATAGCCAAGGTCTCTGTTGAAGCCAAACTTGAGATGGAGGAAGACGAATACGTGGAGCAGTTCAAGCCCTATATGATGGATATTGTGGCTGCCTGGTGCAAGGGCTGCTCTTTTGGAGATGTTTGCAAAATGACTGATCTCTTTGAAGGTTTTTCTTTACTTTATAATAAATCTTTATGCAAATCTATAATATGGAATTATGCAGGAAGCATCATTCGTTGTATGAGGAGACTTGAAGAGCTCTTGCGCCAGATGGTGCAGGCCGCCAAGAGTATCGGAAATACGGAACTGGAGAACAAGTTCAGTGAAGGTATCAAGTTGATCAAGAGAGATATTATCTTTGCTGCCAGTTTGTATCTTTAAAATGGCCAATGACAATAAAGAAATAACAAAGATGAGTTTGTACAGTTATACACTTTCCATTTATTCTCGTAATTTTTCATAGTATAGATATGCTCTTAAAACCGTTTTTCTTTTGTAGTCCGCTTCAACCATCACATAGAACACTACTATCTACCCGGGGGGTTTTGAATTTTTATAGACACTGCAAAGTTTCAAAAGAATGAAGAGACCACTGTTGGAGGTGTAAATTTTCTCTTTGGGGCAGGGCAAGAAAATTACCATTTCTATAACTAATAAACATTGAATTTCTATTCTACTTTGAACATTCTAGCTCAACGTGCATTATTGTTATTACTTCAACTTCTAGAAAATATAGATAAGGGGAGGGAAAGGCATTCTTCACATTTTGGTACCCACTCATCTTACAATAAAAGCAAAAAAGACTTAAAAAATAAAGGAACAATTACTGCTCATTCGCATCAGATCACTTGAGTTTAAGTAAAAACGGTTTCTCTAAAAAGACAATTTAAAAATGCCACTGGCAAATAGCAAAACGCTTTTTTTCGCGACGTACAAAAAAAAAAGACGACCAACAAAAAGTGATTTGGGAATTCGCAGTGTTATCCTAAACACAAAAACGAAATGCTCTCACGAATTTAACTAATATAAACGAAGTTAAACAGGTAGCTCTGAAGCTTGCTCCAGTATCGGCGGGGGGCACTCGCCCACTGTCAACCGGTGCATCGCCATTTCCTGTTGAGTAAAAATATGAGTCAAACTCAGTTATATTTCAATCAAATTGTATGAAATAATATTATTACCGAAATGCCGTGATAATGGACAAAGGCTGCTGCGACTACAAAAACGTGAAATATCTGGTGACTCTGAAACTGCATTAAAAAAAGTAAATATATATAGAAAAGTTCATTGTGAATAGATTTATAAAAGTGTATACCCAGATGTCGAATTTCCCGGGAAAGAATCGCTCTGGAATGCGTAGAGCGTAGAACATGGTGCCCATGACGTAGAGGAGTCCCATCAAGATAAGCCAACCCATTGAAGCCTGATCCAGGGCTTTTATCCAGCCTTCCTGAACAGAGTAGTGCACAGCTGGCACTATTCCGCTCAATCCAAAGCTCAAGAACACGCCTAAAAGAACAGATATCGATTATATTACTAAATAAATAAAGATAAAAGTTTCATACCTGCTCGGAGGAATCGGTAGCGAGGCTCTCCAAACCTAGGCCACAAAGAGATGATGATGGAAGTGAGGCCTAGCACGATTTCGACGCAGAGGTAGACGACTCTCGGTATGAAATCGCAGTAGAACGAGTAGTAAAGCCAGGGAACGAAGGAGCCCATGATGAGTAGGGCTATGCCGACGTAGTCCAGCTTGCTAAACAGTTGTCCGGCCCATTCAGAGTGGCAGAGGAACGTGTGGAAACAGGTGGAGAGACCGAGGCAGACGCAGGCCCCCGTAAAGAAGGCCGTGAAGACTAGTTTGTCCTCACCTCGGATCTCTTCTTCAGCGCAGGATAAGAAGAATGCACCCACTCCCAGAAACGCTATACAACCTGTAAATGAATTTAAAAATGAATCATGTGGATTGAATGTATCATATAAATAAGATAATACCGAGCATGTGAGTCCAAATGTTGCCCGTCTCCGTGTGGATGCTGAAAATGCTCTTGATACAATCCCAAAAAGAGGGCAAAGGAGGTCTATATCCTTGCCAAATGAAGTCATTGTCTTGCAACCACCTATAAAAAAGAGATTATATAGCTTACAGTTAAGATGACATATTGTAAAACGAAGTTTATACCTTGGTAGAGAGTGGAAATGGACAAATAGTCCAAGAGACAGTGAGGAGCATCCGTCGGACAAGTTCTTCAGCGTGGCGCATCACACCGGCAGCCATCTCTTTCAGGTCGAAATCATCGTTACCCTCGATAGTACTATCACCTTCGACAACTTCTAGGTCGTCATCTCCTTTAAGATGTAGAGGGTGAGGACCACAGAAACTACCGGCGTCACTATATTCTACAGTTTCGTCACAGTTCACTACGTCGATGGTTGAGCTCCTCTTTTTAAGCCTCGGCTTGCTCTCGTGCTCGATCTCGTCGACGCAGATGATCTGGTCCAAGCCGAGCAACTATTTTACAAATAATAATGTAAATCTCAATTTTTAAAACTTTAATTTGAGAGTAATTCTTACCTGACTTTCGCTGTGGACTCTTCTTCTGCTCTGCCACAGGTTGCAATTCGAGGAGAACATCACTCTCTTTGGATACATCTTCGACAACTTCCTCTACAAGGGCTCCAGCCACCGAAAGCTCGCAGGGTTCAGAGACACACTCACCAGCTTTGGTGTCCAGGCTCATTCTACAGGAATGAATTGTTTATTAAAAAAAACTGACTGAGGCTTACATAACAACGCTCATAGGATTACACAGTTCTTTGTGTAATGGTTGAGGGTGAAGTATGATAAGCTGGCTTCATAAAGTATACCTTATGTAATTGGGTTCCTATCATATGTAAGAGATTATTGGCACTGAGATGAAAATGGAATTCAGAACATGTCGTTCGCGATGCCAGCAGCGAAAAAGAAGCCACAAAAAAAGACAAACACAGCATAAACCAAACAAAAAAGGGCAGTCTGCCTGTAAGCTGTGACGACGACTAAACAAAAAAAAAGAGTAGCGTAAGAGGAAGGTCACAACTTTCTCAGCTGATGATCGAAAGTGACAGGAATGGTACTAGCAGATATAACCCAGACCGCTAGATGGCGTAAAATTTGAAATTTGTAAAACGCAATAAAAAATTGGGAATGAATTTTTATATTGATTATTGACTAATCTTACTATCTTTAGATATCGCGGGCTCGCTATATACATAGATGAAGTATTAAATTATGGCACGCTGTTGCTTAACCTGCTATACTTTTTTTACAAATTAAAATCATCTACTAAGTCAAATTTTTATCAACAGTTTTGTCACGGGGTTTGTAATTGAAATTGAATGGATTTATTCTATACCGCTACTTATATTGCAATCAGTTGGATAACTAGTTTTACTATTAAGTCAATCAAGTTAATAGTACTATCCAAGCTTCAATTCCTGATAGTCTTCAAAAATTACCAACTCTATGTTACCAAACTCTCCAAAAATAACGGCGGAAGAAGTGATGATTGAGAATTTTTATGATTAGTGTTGGAGGAATATGAAAAATAGTCACATGCAGCTGTTATTTCATCCAGTCGCTTGGACTTGTTGAGACTGTTAGTCACAGGTCAGAAGTGGTCACAGATTTCTCTAATGGCTTCGGCTTGGTGTTGAATTGGATTGGACCAGCTTGGAGATCGCGGATCGCCACTCAGTACATATGAAGCTGTTGAGTAGGCCTACTCAGGCTCGTTTAAAACCCTTTTCTTAATAATGACTTCAATACATTTTGTCGTTTTGGTTATTTCACGACGGCGTCCAAGTCGCTACCCTAGATTCGTCGAAGAACGTGATTGGAAATTGTTTCCTCGGTCTGGATCAAAATGGAAAGTAAGCTTAATAATAATAACAAGGTTCCGCGCAAAAGACAGATCGGAGATAGGGTTTAGTCCTCCTTCTTCTCGGCAAGAACATTGATCCGCTCTTACACAATAAGAAAACTCATTTGTGACCTGGCTCATTCATTCGAAGACCAGTATACCCTATATATATTTATGACTTGTTATTGGTGGGAACATATCTGAAAGGATTGGAACTCTTCTTTACGTTCATAACGTACAGTATGATGAAGAGATGAAAACCATATGGAATTTATTTTAGAAATTCTTTTTAATTGAACTAAATGTATATATTTATGGCGAACAGCTAAGATAAAATCAGAGAAAAGGGGTAAACATTTCCCCAATGAGAAGTGGATAATGCTATATTGATTTCAATTTAGATATAGGATTGCAGCTATAAATAACAGCTTCTATCAATTCCAGGATCGGTTTGTCGGCTTTGAATCCTTAAGTCATAGATATCGCACAGACCGTTAGATGGCATAAAACCGGGCTCGAATATTTCTCCCGATTTCCTGACTTGTAAAAAAACAAATCCTCTTACCATCAGATATAAATATATGTATCATAACATGTATGAAAGGTATATAGATGTATATAATTCCATGTCGACTTCTTCTCATATCTAATCCCCTCCTGACATACATTATTTACAATCCAAACACCGAATTCCCAGGATTTTTCATTATGTATAACATATATTCCCGGATTATATTATTCAATAGTCTTAGAAATATTGATTCCAAGACTGTAGGTATAATCTCTCTATATCAAGTCGCGATAAGCTCTCTTTTGCAAGTCTAAATAACAGGCAGAAAAAGGCAGCAGTAAGTCTATTGCTACTTCTATCCAAGCTGTTTATCGATTGAGATAGAAGACAGACATATCCGCACTGCTGATCTCGCCGGGCGGTCCGTTTCTCGTCCTCCTCTTTACTTTGATCGTCACCTTTTGATGTTTCTCATCTCGTCTCTTGCCTTACATAAGACAAATTTCTGTTAAATGAAAGAGAGAGAGAGGCAGCCTTAAAGACTTTAGTAGTTTAGTATCTTGTTCCATATAAAAAATGGACGCGCTGCTGTCTTATTTCTTCACGCTGAACTGACCGCCTCTGTGATTACGGGAGCGGACGAAATGTGAGGAAAATGAGGGCCCATGATGCGTGAATGATAGACAGGCTGCAACATATTGGCTTCTATATATAAGCTTCCAGGATTAGATCATATACGCGAGCAACATATGTCGGTCATATTATATTTCTATATGACGCAGTGCGAGGCAAATGAGAGAGGTGAGCAAGCGTAAAAGAAATATATATATATGTACGCCATTAGGATTTATATCCGCTTTTCGGTCTAGCGTTCAGCAGTATTAAGTTTCCAACTGCTTCTCGTTATTTCTAAAATGGTTGTCGTCAGCTTCTGACAACAAAGCTGGCTTTATTATAATCCCAACAAAGTCTTGAAGCTTTATTGTTGGCATCTACTACTACTGTTTCAAAGGAATGTGTAAATAAATAAATATAAGAGCGCTAGCGCTTGTATTGCTGAAGGAAAAGCGGTGGCTTTAAAAACGGCTCGTAAAACGACTTCTTTTTTATTTTATAGATTTAGTCTAACTTGACAAGCTGATCTTAAATAAGTAAGTCATGTTGTCAATCTATATTTGCAGAGACATAGTTGTTAAGGAAAAGAGAACTACACGGACCCTAATTAGGCTATATACTGAATAACTTTATTTATCTGCTGTATTCATCATGCATCGTCAGTGACCTGCCCTAATTCGAATATGAATTATGCTTGTACCTTATTACTCTTTCAAATGTTAAATAAAAACTGATATACTTGCAAAGTTGTGACAAGTACCTTTCAGACAAGATGAAGTGTCAATTAAGTTAGCATAACCTTTTTACACATGTACAAAGTTTGCTTATTCATCGATTCAGAAGTTTCAATATTTTATCTTTCACTTGATTTAATTAGTTGCACTGTAGAAAACGAGTTGATGGAAAACCGGAAGTACAATGTGCACCCATTGCACTTTAAAATGTTTTAGTGAAATAAACGATAATACCAAAGTTGTGGAAAGTGAATAGTTTCCTTTCCAGACTGTCAATATTACATCATGCAGCTGCTGGCTCCCTTGTAGTACACGAAGTTGGCCACATAAATAAGTTGCTAGCAAAGTCATAATGAAATCATACACATTTTGTTTGCTTATTTAAACTAAATAAATATTCGAAATTTCACTTGATTTGATCAATGTATAACTCTCATAGAAAGTTTTAATAGAACAAAAAGGATTCATTTTAATGCACATCTTGAATCATCGCGTTACTCACGCTCATTTACAAGTTTATCCGCACTAAACGTCGCTCTATCTTCCTCATTTTGACATGTTATTATAGCTTTCCTCCGGAACAAAACAAAAGAAATTCTTGGCTCTCTGCCTAGCTCCGGCCTATAACCCTACATAAAACTAAATGGCCACGTTCAACCCCAAGATCTTCTATACCTATTATATTACTTCCTTCTACAAAAAATATAGCGTGACCAGAGAGCGGTTTCTATGCGGTAAATTTGTCCTCAGAGGTGCTCGCTTTACTTTTGAAAAAAAAGAGAGGAGAGAGGGCGAACTCCCACTAGAGAGACCCAGAGCGCTCGATATAAATAAAAGCTTTTTCCAGCAGTGCAAGGGAGATATACCGACCGTGTGGGGTTATCGACCGTATCCATTCGAAGCAGGATAAAAAAGAAAAAAAAGGACCGCCTCTTAAATGATAATCACGATGGGTTTGTTCCATTTTCTTATATGGCGCCAAACACTATCTTATTCTTTCCTCGGAGTCGTCCAAGCATCATTACGGAATAACTAGATCGATTTATATGGAGAGAGCTAGCAGTGATTTTATGCTTTATTTATTCCGGATTCGAATGAAAACTTAATGAAGTGTTGCTATATACACTAGATAGCTGCTGGAAAGGAAAACTTTGTTATTTGGCTCGTCTCCAAGGGTATTCGTCGGACACGGAGGTTTTTCACAGCTTTCCTAACACGCCAGATGGCGGAAATGGACAGAGTATATAAATGAGCCTCTTTTGGAGTTTTTCCAGAAAAAAAAAGAGTTAATAAATACCGCATTCATCATTATTTGTCTAGATATGCGATTATATTGTTGTAATTCTTAATAATAATTTTAAGTTTTCATGATTCACCATCAGATATTCATCATTTTTCATTTTATAAGAGTGCTTTCTGCATGCTATATATATGGTATAAGTACTTTCTACTTTATTTAAAAGGAATCTGACGAGTCTCTTATGGTGCTGGTGATGCATCAAGGGAGGCAAGGATCAATCCTTCTAACTTATTCTTCTACTGAATAATAGAACAACGTTCTTGAGCAGTGAGGATCTGGAAAAAGAGCATGTTCCTCTCCTTCAACCATATGAATTTATGGTAGTGCATCGCAAGCCGCAAAGAATCCTCCAGAGCAGCAGCACTTGACATCCAGCACCGGTTATTTTTCACTCAAGTGTCTTCGATCCATCGAGGATCGATCTAAGAAAAAAGATCAATTGAAGGTTTGTTATTATAACGAAACCAATCAGGGAACCCGTCAAATATTTTAAGCCTCGCATCTTTGAAAATCTTGGAATTATGTAACTCATTATATAAACCTTGTTTATACAGAGGCACGTCTTGCTGACTTTGTATTTTGAATTCATCTTGGCAGTCTTATTAGCGCAAGATTTTTAAAAAAGGAAAAGAAAAAATATTCAGGTTGACGAGTAGTATTGATCCCACCGTGAAACATATTTTTTTCTGCCTGTTTTGCTGGACTGTTGCCCAGCATCAGCTAGACCTTTACCGGAGGGGATGTTATGTCTCCGGAGATGGAAACATTTCCTTCCCATTTACAAGAATAATGTAAGAAACAAACAAGGAAGAAGGTCACAGCAGACCGTCATCTTTTTTGCCCCTCTCAGACACTTTCTTTTTTTCCCCTTCCTTCTTATACTGCTCTCAGCGTGCAGAGCGGACATCATTAGAGTGTCTATGTGAGTGTACATATCAGTAATGAGACCCCGCCCAATTAGTTTTGCGGTCTCTTCTTATGTATTACATACTCATTTTCTCTTTCCTTCTTTCTCTCCCAGTAGTAACATTACCCTAATGATGATTGAGTTGAGATGAATCACCTTTCCGAGTTCGTGTAATCATTATCATACGCATAAGAAAAAACTCGATTTGAAAAAAAAGATTGAATCCACTTATTGGAATAGAATAGTGCATTCGTTTTTATATATTTACGCTCTGCTCTCTCTCTCTCTGGTTCGCAAAATCGATCCCGGCGCGCGCTTGGTACCCTTCTCTATTATTCAAACGTTCCTTCCGCTTTCCTGCAGGCAACAGGTCTATTCTTCAATTTTATTTTGCATAATAGTCTATTCCCTTTGTGCTGATGCAAATTGAGAAGAGGACGCGGGACCGTATGGCATGCAGTATAACGCTTCACCTATTCATCCATCAGATTCAGAGTCATCAACGTACTTGATGGCTAATCTAATTTCATATTATAATATAGGGCCTCCATCTCTCAGAAACCCTTGATGTAATTATAGATCGCAGTTGTCTACTTTGCGAGCCGCTGATGCTCACCTGCTGCTGCTGCAAGGCCAGCGATAATATGATGCTGCTGCTGATCGATTTCAGCAGCATCTGCGCTGGTGGCATGATGGCAGCACCATACTCCATACTTGTTGACCTCAATAATTCATTATCTTTATTATGGTATTCTCACAGGGATCGATTTCCCTAGTAACAAATAATTTATATGTAATTCTCCGTCGATATTAGATAGCAAAGGATCTCGTCATCAGCGGACAATGTGTAGAATGAGAAACATAGCGCAGTGGGATGAAAGAATAGCAGACATACTCTAGCGCCCTATTGTCAGTCGCGTAGGGGCAAGTAATAAGGCACTGAACCATAGTGGCCTATGGCAACCCTCATTTCACGCTGGAGCAAAAAAAAAAAAAGAGAGAAAGAATATACATACAAGCCGGAAGGATGTACAACTAGGAGCGCATTGGTCTGCGCGAGGATCAGTCGATCGGTAACTGCCGAATGGTACGGACTTGTCGCGTCGTCCCTCTCCTCTGTTCATGTGTATAATACATTAGTGCTCCCCACAATAATGATGATGGCCTTCAAGTTGTGAACTGCATCATCATCATCATCTTTACAATGAGCATCAGGGCAGCTGCTGCTACTAACTATTGAGGTAGATGATTCCGCCGGAAATTATCATCAATCCGGCGGAGGTGGGGCAGGTCTTTTGAAGCCATCGGGAGGCCACAGCAGTCGCCTTGATTTGAGGAACTTGTTAGGTCGCCCCGGTGGCGGACCTTCCCTAAAAGGAGCATCTGTTTCTGCTCCCTCCACTCCAGTCGAAGATGCTGCAGTGGTATCGAACAGTACTACGACAGGAGTGGCTAATACTCATCATCATCTCTACGTAGCGCCGCCTAAATACGGGATCAAAAAGAGGGGCTCCTCTTCCGGTCCAGGACTGGGTGAAGGTGTCCTCAAGGAACTGATTCATCCGGCTCACGCTGACGCTTTAAAAGCTCACAGCACACTCACTCTAAAGCTCTTGAAAACAGGTACATATATTGTGTATCAGTAATTGGATCTAATAGAACCCCTTGGGAGCAGAAAGATGTATGTAAGGAGAATATGAGCAATTAGTGCTGCTGATATTGTCGTAATTAAAAAAAAAAGAAGAAGAAAACAGAGCAATATAACCCACACGTGCGGTATAGATACAGTATATGTATGTGTGTGATCGATAGTTAAGGAACGGTTGGGAGCAATGTAGCCAGTAGAGAGATTTTTCTTCACGTTCGAAATTCCAAGCTCCTCCCGAAATAAATATATTTACACACACTCACACACGCACACACTATATACACGCGTGTTTTTTTTCTTCTATCCTTTTTTTTTTAACTTTCTTCTTCCGTTCCGTGCTGTCGTCCTGGGCAACGAGGGCGGGTTTGCTCACGTTGTACCTCACACATGGGAAAAGGTCCAGCTGGGTCTTCTTATATATATATATATATATGTATAGCAAAACCATCAGCGGTATTGCTACTGCACGATCCATCGAGTTCTCTGAAGTGATGAGAGATGGATGAGTTTGATAATGCAACTCACACGAAATACTTTTCCATCTAACGAGATTATTTTCTTTATTTTATTCTCATTCAAGTGTCGGATTTCACGCAGCAGTTGTCCGCCATTGAGGAGCAGCACGGCGAGCAGCTACAACAATTGGTGGAGACTTTTCGTAAAAGGAACGCCGAGCTTAGGAAAGAAAGGTGAGGATACTACCCTTACATAATATCATGTATATGCTGAGAATAGCTCTTATTTATAACTCGCACGATAAAAGTAAAGTGACACTCTATGTTATAAGCATATCGACGCGCGAGCGGTTGTGTGACGAGAATTTGTATGATGTCCATAATAGCCCAGCTCAAGCTAATGAACGCACGCTCGCTCTAAAATTGCGGGTCCCGCGCCATGCTCATCACCGATTTACGGTGAACCTTTACAGAATTCTTAAATAGGTTGCGTATATATACTTATGTAACTTTTTTATATTTCTACCAAAATGACTATAAATATAATGAAAAAAGGAATAATCAATATAATAATTCATCATTATGGTCATAATGTATGCTTACGTACGTACTTCACCACAGGAGAATATAATATATTGTAGGAAGAAAACCTTATTAAGACCCTTATTATACCTAGCTACTCATATGGTATTTATATGTAATAGGAGAAATTCTTGTATACGTTCCAGCTGGTCTATATTACAGATGTATAAAAAACAACGAGGAACCCTAAAGCACGGCTCTGTTGTTGTGTTGTTTTATTGCTCCTTCCAAGTTGGGCAAGCATTTCGTACTTTTTTTTTACATTCGACTCGCTCGTGTACATCGTTTCCAGGGCTACGCCATCGACCGTCAGTTAATACTGAGTAAGCTGAACGCGGGAGTTTTTCTGTGGGGTCTGTTTCTCTTCCAATGAACATATAAGGGTGTGGTTCAAATCCCTTTAAAAGCGGAAACTAGCAGTAGTGCAGGACATTACTAACGCATCACTTGCGAATAAGTACGTGTACGTCTCGACTATAAACTGCTCGTCGTCGTACATCGTTTTTCATAGATCTAGCTTTTAAGGAGCTTTCAAATACAAATAAGAGTGATGGCTGGTAATATATAGAGGACTATTTAAACTGTTATATATGTTGCGTTCATGCCCGCGTGTATAAATGCGTAGTGCAACGCGTTTATTCACGCTCGACGGGATTCGGAAATGCTGGGGAGGGAAGCACGCACAGCAGCAGCACTTCTGATCTCTTTGGGAATCAGTAAGTGCATGCCATTATGATTCAACAAGTTCGTATACTGCTTTTATTTTGGCGCACTTGATGTTACATGCAGGGTTTTCAAGTCAACTCTTTCACACAAAAAAAAAGGTTAATGAGGAAGTATGTAGGAACAAAAACTTGTTGCAGTATATTAACGAAGAGCATCAGGTCTCTATATACAGCGTATATCGATCGTGCTGCGGGATATACCCGCTATTTAAAAGAAAGGAAGTAAAAAAAAAGTGGGTTGGACGGGGTTGTCGTATAACTCTACTGATTGTGGGGAAACAGGTGAAGGGGGCGTTGAGAACACGACGTCTCTTTTCTTTTATATTCTTCTTTTTTTTCTAAATCGATATCGATTGTTATATAGGCTCATCGGTTTGTAGATGGTTGGGTGGGTGGATCCAATTAGATGCTCCACCGAGTGGTTATTATTTTTTAGGGCTAATATAATCTGACAACGGTGCGCGCAATCAGCGGGAAAAAGAAATGCATTTTCTGACACGTGTCCTCATTATCATAATCGATCATTTTGTTCTCGTTTAGGCCGAATGGAAGTTACGGTTTGTTTCAAGTGTGGGAAACTCTGCTGCAGGAAGTTGAAGTAGATTCGGCTGTCGTTCACGACATCTCGACGTGCCTCTCCCGTCAGGTGTCCCGACCCATGATTGAAGGGACGTTCCACCGGAAGATCGAAGCTCGGAAGATCTTCCAACATCGAGAGGCACTCGAACAGGCACTAGAGAAAGCCTCTCAACAGCTGGACAAGGTTTATATTTTTCTTATCTATTTATTTATTTATTTAGTTACAACCTTTATTATTGATTATATATATTGCCAATGTGACGACGAGTGTAGGGTGGTACACCACCCACAGTTTTCCTCGATCAATATTTGTTAAAGGTTGCTTCCCTATATATTCGTTATATTCACTTAACTGAATTTGAGTTACCTAGGAGAAACTCACAAAAGGCGATCCTTGTTGTTCATCGTATTAGTATTATGAATTCTCCGAATGGCGATGTGACATTTTACGTGGACGAACAAGAGACGACGCTGACTACTGATCTCGTTATCTTTAACAGAGTTACCAGCTGTACGACGAGGCCTATCAGGAGCACATCTTTGCACCAAACACGTTAACTCTGGCGGCGTACGTCCAGCTGCATAACAACTATGTCCAAGACGTTCGAGCTGCCAACGCCATGGCAGAACAGTACAGTAACGTCATTCTCCCTCAACTCGTTCAGGTACTATTATATAAGGTTCTGACATCTCTTTTTAAATTGGGAGCTAGTTGTATGTAGAAAGCTTTTTAGTTCTTTCCTGTTTCTGACATCTGCACTTCTTTTGTTGGAGTCTGTTGGAATTTTATTACGAAGCTGGGTCAGTTCATCATCATATTGGGAGCTCAACGAGTAGTAATTGGAAAGCCCCTTAACTTGATGAGAAAATGCAACTCTATAGCACAGCATCATTGATTTATCGAGCGCCCTCCCGAAAGGAATGAAAAACTTTAAAAGAAGAGTAGATAGGCTTCTTTATGACCCTCTTACAGCACTAATAGTTGGGCTTTTTTTATTGACCCATTAAGGAATTCTTGTACTGTGCGGTTATTATATTGGTAATGTGATATATATTTATATTAATAGGAGCTTGAAAGCGTGTACGTCGATTTGAGCAAGACGATGACGACGACGATCCAGCACGGATGTGAAGCCATGTCCGAGAGGGTATAACCACTTTAGAAAATTGTCTTTTTCTTCTTCTTTTGATTGATATGTTTTATCAGTCGGAAGGGATGTCGAAGAGGTACAACGCCCTGGCGGCCCAATGCCGAACCGTCAATCCGTTGATGGATCTCAACACTTTTGTTCGCTCCGTCCTTGGCGGCGGATCTTCAAGTAATTCCGGCGGAACGGTTCACAAATTTGCTTTCATACCGCCTGGAGGACCCTCTCAAAACGACCAAGTGAGCACATCTTTTTTTAATTAAAAGATAACACATTTGTTGTAGATGTGATTGTGGCACGCATAGTAATAAGGAAAAATCTCTGCTGCTCACGATTCCGGAATTAATAAATATATGATCGATTTTTTCCCTTCTTCTTCTTCTATATATTATTCAGGATGCTTCTCTCGTGCTCAAAGACGAACTCATCTTTGACCGCCTGGCGGGCTTCTCCCTTCGTACAAAATTTGAAGCGCTCAAGAAAGATGTGGTGGATGTAGAGAGTCACGTCCGGCAGCTCAACGACTGTCTCGACTCCCTCAATAGAATGCAGCAAAGGTATTTAAAAAAGAAAAATAGATTTATATTTTTTTATAAACACGTATAAGCTCTATACTTACTAACAGAGAGTCTCTATATATCCTCGACGGGGAGCTAATTAAGCTAATGGCATTTCTAGAGCAGCAGCTCTCTCTGTTGATGTCGGGTACGACGAACAAACTGTATACACCAAGTTTATGTGGAAGCATTTGTATACATCAGAGGAAAAGGGTTAGGACATCGAGGATATCGCCGGACTTGTAAAGTGGGTAGCGCACTCAACTGAATGGACTGTAGGGTTCACCATATCGAAAACAGCTGGGAAATGGGGTCTAATTTATCGTATCTTTCGGCTAAAAGTAGCAGTCGAGAAATTATAGAAAGAGATAGGCTATAGCCCCAGATCCGTAGCCGGTCATTGCGTCTTCCGACAGATCGTAAAAAGCGTCGAACCAGTCGCCAGGACGTCGATGATCGCATAGTACCCAAACGCCTTCTTTGTGATCAAAGACTATACTTTGAACTGCGTCGAAGAGGAGGCCGAATACAATTGCGAAAAAGATGCTAGATATAGCAGCTTCATTGGATAAATTTGCAGAATTATTCAAAGTTTTGTGAAAGAAGATTCTGGAGAGATAGGCGATGATTCCGGATTAAGGAAATCAAAGCAGTTCCGACATGAGAGAAAGAATACTTTTACAGCTCTCTTTTTCTTCTTTAAGAAGTGGAAATAGAGGACGGACAGGCCTATTCCGATCACTGGCAGAGCTTCAAGCAATTTCAGGATCGTTTTGAATCCTTTCTTGATGGCGGAGCGACCCAATTTCTCATTGAACGGAAGGATGAGGACGCCGACGGCGTGAGCGATGACGGGGCATGTCGTGAAGAATTTGTATTGCGTCTTCCTCGCTCCTCGGACGTCACAGAAACACAATTGGAATATGGATTTCCATTGAGATAGGATCGGGATCCAGTCTGGACTCGACATTTTCTCGTTGGATACTGATCAAACTTTCTTTTCTCATATCAGAAATAGAACTTTAGTGCGATAAAGCAAACAAATAAGCCTTATATCTAGTATTGATATTTGAGAAGGCGTTTTATGACGCAATAATGCCGACAGTTTGATAGACGTGCGTATGCTATACAATGTAAACGAACCTGTCAATCAAAGATTTATGATGGAACTGTTTTATAGTGAAGGAAAGTGAATTAAATAGAGGTGAACTCAGCAACCTTTTCTGATATGGAAAGGAAACTATATAGATATTTATATAAAAGTCTTCTACATTTGAACTGTTATTCATATCTAGGAGCCTCGACTCGAACTTGTACAACAAAGCAAATGAGCTCCAAGAGGAGATATGCGCCAAAAAGTTGGACTTGCGCCTCGCTCAACTTCATCTAGCCGCTCTCCGGGCTCAGGTATATAGTAACATTATATCATCCTATCTTTTTTTAATGGCATCATTCTGAGGGTATATCACCGTTAAAATTAATTGCTGGCGTGGGTAGATTATCATCATATGTGGGTGGATTATATTATAATAATGCAGTTGACAGGTAATAAAAATGGTAATCAAGTTCCCTCCCAAAGGAACTGCTATTTTTTTAAAGTTTTATCATCTGTAACTTTTTATTTTTTATATTCAAGTTCAATTTGTATTGAATTATATACCATAAATTTAGTGGGGAGGTCGTTCAAAAGCTTTCTTCCTTCCGGCTAAGGGCTAGGCCGAAGTGCCAAAAAAAAACTTTTGAATGCGCCATTCTTTCTTATCTCTCCACTTTTCATATTATTTGCATAAGAAATGATTGAGAGCCGCGCTTGAATAAAACAGATGATTGCGGAAATTCAATTCAACTTTAAATATATTTTTTAGAGGGACCTTGTACGGCTCAAAGGCGGAAATGTTGATGGCAGAAACGGCAGGATCGTCCCAGCAGCAGCAACAAAAGGGAAGTCGGATGAGTTTGATTAGCAGTGGTGGCGCTAGCTGCGCTGGCGGAAATAATACCGGCACGAGCGGAGGAGGTATGAAGACGAAATGGATGAAAGCAATCCGGACATTGACCACATCTAGCAACAATAATAACAACAACGGAACGAGTGGAACTGCGACATCGTGCAGTACACCCAACGGAGGGATCGGTTGTCTGACTCTACCTCCACTTTCATCATCATTGTCATCGGCGCAGGACTCATCCGCCATGTCCTTCTTCCGCCCAATCCGCCTCCGCTCGAGAACTGGAAAAGTATTTTATAGATTTTTATTCATTTTATAAAATTTAATTAAATTTTTTTTTAATTAGGGGTTCCCGATTGTACCAGGCTGTTATGGCAGTCATCGCCATCAGGTATATACATTAAAAACACTTCTTTTTAATTATCTCGTGAGTGGGCGATATTTCATGCTCTAGCGTTCATCCGTGCTGAAAGAAGAAACACGTTTCCCTCTTTATGTCACGTACTGTAATAAATTAACAGACTACCAGTCCTTCAAAAGTCGTTTAAAAGAGTTTAGAATAATAATCTATAGGCCCATATTATTCGATCCATCAACTAATTAGTACGTCTCTCTGACCGCAAGATATCACATTATAGAGTCCCCTGATGATGTGTAACAAGAGAGAAAAGCAAAGTCTATAGTAATAATCAAGCTTAATGGACATTATTATTATAGGAAGACACCATCGACATCGGAGAGTAGCAGCAGCAATTCTAAGAATAGCGCAAAGAGTGAGAAGCAGCGCCACTTGCACCTGGCGTCCAGCTCTTCAGACCTACTGGCTTACCAACAGGCTGCCGGTGTAGCTTCAGCTTTCATGGAGGGAGCAAATAATCAGAAACACATTTTCCAGGAGAACACCTATAAGAAGATTACACCTTGTGACGTCTGCTCTCAAGTCCTGAGAGGTATGATATGATTTTCTCTTCACGTTCTCTAGACACAAAAGAAATTCTATTTCTTTTGTGTAGGTGTTGAAAGAGATTGAAAAAATTCCCTAGCGTAATTCTATATTCAGATTCATTCAGTTTCTCTCTTCTCATCTTCTCTATAGTAGTGGGAATTGAAACTTTTGTCTCTCTAAATAAATAATTCACAGCAGAGTAGTATGGCAAATGTCAGACTTTATACTCATTCTATTTTATAGGTCATTCAAGACAAGGATGGAAGTGTAGATTGTGCAAAATCAACGTACACAGCGATTGTCGGAATGGTGTCGGCCGATGTCTCCCCAAATCCCGGCTACTCCGCCGTCAGAAATCTGGGTCAGAACTGGTCACCGCCAACACCACCAATCCTTCTTCTGGAAGCACTTATGATCTCAACAATGTTGTCCAGTCAGCCACCAATGGAGGGATAACTTACGAGATGGATGATGGGCAATCCATTCCACTTGATGTTAACCAACAGGATCCTACTTACGTCGTCCTCAAACAAGCCGGAGAGATGGCCAACAGCAACTCTTCATCCAGTGGGAATGTGAGCTCCAATAGGAGGCGTCCACCTCCTCCACTGGAAGTCGTTCCTATTTTACCTTCATCAGCCGATCCTGCAGGATCTTCGCAGGATGTAGCGTCCAATTCAGGGAGCACAGGAGCCATCAACCGACCGTCAAGGAGCATCGGGATCGGTCGTAGGGCCAATCCAAATACTCTGAGCGTCGGAGATCCTTCCTCCTTCCAGCCTTCCAGTTCCGGTGAGGAAATTATTATATAGAAGGATCAAAAGATCCTTGTTGAAGGGGGGAGTGTGACGCTCTTCTTGATTGTTTCCTTGATGAGAAATAGATTAGATCCTGAATAATCCCGTCAGAAATGTCTGAAAAAAGCCTATTGTTGTATATAGGCCTTTCAATCAGCTAGGGATTTTCGATCCATATCGCACTTTCTTATATAATATATATGTCCCACAAGGGAGTATAGATGATCATAAAAATAGGAGAGTGCACTGGGTCTATAGTAATAATAATAATGGACTGACCTGTCCGCCATATTATACACTTTCTTTCTAATCATATGGGAGATTTACTATTCAAAGTATAGTCAGTAAGAAATGTTGCTCCCCGAGGAATAACGTCGCAGGATCGGAAGGATTTATGATGATGGAACTCTGCACAGAGTGTTTTTCCTCGCCGCTAGATGGCGTTGAGATTGACTAATTTTTGAAAAAAATAAACTTGGGGATATGTAGCGCCACACAGTCCTAGGAGGCACCAGAAGCTCAACTTGCGGATGAAAAGTTTTTCACTGGATGAATCCGGAGAGCACTTTCAAAGCGGCAACTGCGGAACTGGACATGGAGGAGGCCGTGGTTCTATTCCTGGCACTAGCAGTACCGGCGGAGGAAGACATCACAGCCACCACGGAGGGTACCATTCCGGAGGACGGCATCCGCAGCAGAGATCTGGATCCAATCCGAGCTGCAATACGAGCGCTCAACACAGTCAAGGATCCTCCTATAGCCAGTGTAAATGTCACAAAAAAGAAATGAAGAAAAAGCTCTGCTCGTTATATATATTTCCTCACTAATTTTTTTTTCTATCTATGCTATAATGTATACCTGTGATTGGGCCTCTATATATCTCACTTTATAACCGGCATGATTTCAATATTATGAATGTTACGCGTCGTCGTTCTAAATGTGGTGAATCTTGGCATGTTGGCAAAAACTGCTTTTTTTTTATTCTATCCAAGTTTACTTCTTTTAAAATTAAATTGAATATCTTATTTGTTTATTTCTGAATTTTTTAGCCCCATCAAGTCCTGTCCAACCGCCGATGCTCCTTCAGAACCGGCGTCTTCTCAGCGTCCGAATGAATTCCGTCGAACTACCGGATGAGAACGAAAAGTCCCAGAGCTCCAATAGCGCCTCACCTTGTCCGAGCCCTGTAATAAAATTATAGTTATATAACTTTTCGTTTATTTATTTTTCAAATTGGAATTTATATTTAGAAAACGCAGAGGCTCTTACCCACCAATCTTTATGTCGTCCTCTTCAACTTCAAGGGTCGCTGAAGCAGACGAATTGGATCTCAAGTAGAAATGTTTTTATATAATTCCAAAAAGAAGAATTTTTAAATTATACTTTAAATATATTAGGGCTGGATATAAAGTGACAGTTATAGATGCGAGTGATCCCGATTGGTGGAGAGGAAAATGTTTGGGTAAAGTTGGTTTCTTTCCTTCTAAATACGTCACCAAATTAGCGCCCAATGAGAAACCACTTCAGGTGACGCACAACTTGCAGCTGAGTGACGACGCTGACGATGGCGCTCTTCACAAAGTACTTCGCGATCAGGTTATTCATTCATTCATTCAACTTTTTCAATATCGAAAAGTGTTATAACTTTCTTAATTTGATATAGATTGTGATACAGATCGGGGAGGAGGTGAATGGAATGATTACTGTCCGTAGTGGAGATAACAAACAAGGAGCATGTCCATCTCAATTCCTGCAGGAAGTCTAATTATGTTCGTCTATACCACGAAAAATATATGGTTTATAACCATTTAAGAAACACCCTCCCTCATGCCTATTATATATAAACATTGCACGGACCCATTATTGTTTGCATCAGAATCTCAATCCGCGCCCTTTCTTCTTCTTTTTTGAGTCGGTTTGATGTGATTTCATTCCGTTTTTGCTATTTATAAAAAGAAAGCACACTTGTAATATTCTATTTGGTCATCGTTTTAAAGAAAATACCCAGCATCCTTTATATATCCAAAGTTGACGAGATGAAGAAGACAAATATACGTTAATGATACCCCCTTGACGCACACCGTCTTTTGATCTCTGAGATGCATGAGAGTTCTAAGAAATGCTCTTAGAAGCAATTCAATTAAGGAGAAAGAGAAATATTAAATGTGCAGTATAATAGTATAATAGAACACTATTCGTCTAAATGCATGATACAGAATAGCGTATACAATTCTACAGCAATAATTTCAAGTCAAAGATGATAATGCTCTTCTTTTACTATTATAGTCGTAACTAATGGGCCTCTTGAGCTCGAGTGCAGTCCACGTGGAAGAAGGAAAATGTGGCTATTATATGAAAAAGAATGGAGAGCTTTATATAAACTTGTCTATATGTTATAATTACCAAAAGTTTGACGGTTAGATTCACTTCAAGACTTTGCAAGTATGTACTATACATCTTGTTAACAGCAAAAAATACTCGTCTCGCCCACGTAGACTTGGTGAACCCACCTAGTTAGAGGACCCTGCCAAATGGACTCGAGTTTTAATTGCCTCGACAGCTAGGCACAGCTGGGTTCCTCGTCCTCCTTCACAATAATAACAAAGAGAGTTCGTTAGCCTCTGCTGTATTAAATCTTAACGTAATACTATTCGATATATTCTATGGTATATATACAATACAATACCAATAAATAAGAGTACAATATCGATCCTTAGAGTGATGTAATAATAATAAACAAGTCTAGAGCCATAATATACCTTTTCGATATATAATAAAATATGCGCTGGCCAGAGCAAGAGCACTATACGAACACTCGATAAACTCTAATCTATTTTTGGACCTTTTTCTTATCCACCCAAATGGATATCATGTGCTACGCGCGTCTATTGTGTTGCTGCTGAGATGAAACAGCATTCTTGCACGCTCTCTTGCGTCATCATCAGCGGTACCGAAGGTTATTGGAACAATATTATGGCTATAATATAGCAGACGGGTTTTCAAACAAAGATCAACAATCCGTTCCTGCCAGCAGTTAATTACAGAGAGAGTTGTTTGCTCATTGGATCTACTAAATAAATACCGTGCAAGGATCGATCCTTCTTGCTTCCGACCAGCTGGCTAAATAGTTGATTAACCCTCCACGTGCTGCAGAACCGTTAGTATATAGGAACGACGCCCGCAAACTTTCGTGCAACTTTCACGCTGGAATAATGTAAGATTCCGCTATGGTTGCATCGTCATGGTTATCGATCAATTCAATAATTGTAATGGTAACTCGCCATTATTTTATCGATTTTTTAATATCTTGATCCGTCGTAATATATTACGATGAATAAAAGAGGAAGTGGTTTTGTTTGATCCATCACGCATGGCTTAAGCCGGCGAGCAGCACTTTGGGAACATCACTCTTGCACGCACTGATGACCTACAAAATTAGTATGTGTGTGCTGGCAATACAAGTGAAAAGGTTGCCGTTATTACGACAGATTATATTCTGCTCTCAATAGGGTTTCAATTAATTCCCGACTGCTCCTGACAGTTTCAAAATCGATTATTGTACGCATCCATTTTATCTATAGTTGTTGATTATTGAGCTGAAGAACATGTAATAATAAAAAAGGGATGACAGATGAAAATAAATAGAACATCCCTCTATTCATTGCAATATCCCGTTGTGATGACCCACAGCACGATCGAAACAACAATGGCGAATGGAAAAACCACATCCCCTCTCCACCCTTGATGACATGCGGTTGATAAGAAAAAAAAGACATGTTTCCTCTATCTACACACTTTTGATTCATCACAATAAAAAAAAAAAAGATGGGGGAGACATGCGAGCAGGAAACGTTTCCGTTAAACCTGGCAACGCTGCATACTTCTTAAGCATTTTTTACCTACGCTTTTTGTTTCGGGGTGTGTTCCGTCCGTTATTCCGTGCCTTTTTTTTACATATTTTTGTTTCATTTTGTTTGGTTTTTTAAAAGAAAAATCTTGGATAAACCGGAATGGTTACTTTGATAACATAACCATACTTCAATTGTCATAGCGCCTTGAAAGGATTTGTGCCTTTATAGTGTTATAATCTGCCCTCCAAAGAAAAAGTGGAATATGTGTTGACAGGGACGCCGTTGCTATGGTTGCCTTGAGGCTATATTATTCGTCTTCTTCCGCCTCTCCTTGTTGACGACGACGACTGCACCCACTAGTTGTTATATTCGTTTTTCTAGCGTCGCATATTGATTCAACAGAAAAGAAGGAAGGAAATACGGTGCCGAGGTTTTTGTCCCTCACTTTGTGTTTGACTGATGCCTGCCATGGAGTTTGAGGAAAGGAAGTGGAGGGATCGAGAGGCCCTACGACAGATCATTGGCCAGTGGAATGCCAACAGATTGGACCTCTTTTCCCTATCAGAACCCAATGATGTAAGATTATTTCAATTGTTATCCTTGAATATTTTTTATTGATCAGTTTTTATATTGATACATCAGGATTTTGAGTTCCACGGGGTGATGAGGTTCTACTTCCAGGATGCCGGGCAGAAGATTGCCACCAAGTGCATCAGAGTATCGTCCACCGCTTCCACACAGGCTGTCATTGAGACCCTTATTAGAGAAGTTCCGTCCAGATATGAAGATGCTCCACATGACAGAATATGCCTTATACGAGATTCACCCCAACGGTGGTATTAATCTTGACTCCAATTCTTAATTATTGCTGTCCTGGTCTTGATTTTTATTATTTTTATTTCTCCCAAGCAGAAGAAAGGTGTTTAGGTACAGGTGAGAAGCCATTATTAGTCCAGCTCAATTGGCATAAAGATGATCGGGAAGGCCGTTTTTTACTCCGTCGTGCCGATGAGAAATCTACAGTAAGAATTGATCTGTCAACCGTTACATAATAGTTGCATAATATATAAATATTTTTTTCATCAGTTACCAGCTACTCAGCCTCCAGAAGAGTCTAGTTTCCGGCGGAAGTTATCGAAGCGGGAGAAAACGCAACATGAAGAAGGAGAACAAGTTGCGCAAGCTCAAGAGCTCGGCCGACCATGCGGAAGACAACGGAAACGTCTCCGGAGGGGACGGCGGAGCTAATAACAACAAAGGCTCCGTAGCTGAAAAACTTTACACCGGTATAAGTTACCTAGTAAAATTCACGCTCCAATGAACTCTTTATCAATTTTCTCTTGTTATTTCACAGAACTACCTGAAACAAGTTTCACGCGATCCATCAGTAATCCGGAGGCGGTGATGAGGCGGAGGCGTCAACAAAAACTAGAGCGCAAACTTCAACTCTTCCGCTCCAAAGACGGCGGACCCGATACGGGTGGAACTCTCAAAGTATATAAGACTTATATATTTCTCACAAAATAGGTCACTATTAAACGGACAATTTCTTGATAGATCTACGGAGAGAGTCTGTGTCGAGATGTACCCTACAAAACTCTTCTCCTGTCTGTCCGAGAAACAGCCGCTTATGTCGTCAGGGAGATGCTCGACAAGTACGCCCTAAATAGGGAAGACCCGAGTAACTACTGTCTCGTCCAGGTCACCTCACCGCCCCCTTCGAGTCACGAGCCACCTCAAGAATACATCTTGGAAGACGATGAGTGTCCTCTTTCAATCCTGATGAATCATCAGCCTGGAACAGGTATATATATATCTTGACTTGTTACTACGCGAATAAAAGAGAGCCCGAGTTGCCGAGGTAACTTTGATAAAGAGACATACATTCGTTGCTAATGGCAACCAGTTGGAGAGTCCCCTCCCTCTTTTTCGATCCGCCGCAGTCCCTACAAGTGCGCCTAGAGATGAGTAGAAGAAGAAGAAGATCGACTAGCAGTGGTGGCGCAGTCGTCTCACGGCCAAGTCGTGCCGTACGAGACCTGCGGACAACCTTTCTTTGGAAATAAATAAAAAATAAGATGATAGGAATGTGGTCTTTTTCAAGCCGGCATCGTCATGCCCTCTCGGGCAATCCTAGTCCTCCTGCTTCTAGTGCGCTCTCTTTTTTTAATCCTTAATTATTATAAGGCTTCTTCTAATTAAAATTCTTTATTATTTAGGTCCAGTCATGTTCCACGTTCGAAGGAGACCGAATGACAACAGCGCTCAAGCCCAAGCGGCTCGCCGCCGGAAGAAGAAACTCTCCGGAAGTGGAGGCAGTCTGGGTGGAGGTGGAAGCATCGGTGGCCCGTCCAGCAGCAATTTAGCCAACCGGGCTGGAGCTGGTGGCCAGTCGATTGGAGATAGCGGATCCCTTCATTCACCAGATGATCAGGATCGCTGTCTACCTTACCTGGTGGAGCTGAATCCGGACGGAAGCGAGGCCCGCCAAGGTGGAGTTGTCCGACGCCACCTTCTCGTGGCAGCCGTGACGGAAGTTGGGTCCGAGAGACCCGCTCCATCTCATCCGTCCTCTCCTATTGCAGGTAATATTTTTTTCATCTGAAAACTTTTTAATCAGACCAGGAATCCGTTGCTAGGCGATGACTTCGTCAACCAATTTACTTTTTTTTTTCTCTCAAGGAAGTAAATTGTTCTGACTTTTCCATTCGTTCCTTTCCTCTGATTGTCGAGTGCACTTGAGTGCGCGCAAGTTCAAGTTGCCTCTGACTTTGAGCTCTCTAAAATGTGTGTATGTTTGTTCTCTCACCCAAAGTCAAGGATTTCCTCTCGGGGCCACAGCTGGGATTCTCTTCCTCCATTAACATTTCAAAGCTTTCCTAGGTGCGCGCTTCACACAATTAAAAAAGTAAAATAAAAAAATCGATCGGCTTGATGAAAAGAAAAAAGTCGTAAACATGCTTTACGATCCTCAATAGTAGAAAGAGGATCGAGTGGAGCTGTTAAGTGTCTATTTAATAGTGAAGAAGACCCTTCCGGTGGGCGGATGTCGGTTGTTGTTGTCGAGATGCGTTCTTCCGAAGAGAGATAGGGTTCACGGTTCGTCGGATTCGCGTGTGACGTGATTAAAAATCGACCCGCAGGATCGTCGCTACCGTACCACGCTCTATCTACTCGTGTATCCAATTAGGGTGGTGGATGACGAGCGTATAGATAAGAGAGAGAAAAGGGTAAAAGTGTGTACCCTATCCAGTTTCCCCCCTTGATACCCTTCCCAACTATAGTGATTGAGAGAGATGTATTGAGGATGCTGTGCGTTTACTAATCGCATCAATTGTCTACTTTATTCCAGTTCCATCGATCCAGCTGTTTGGACCAGGCATCCAGGTGAGTTTTTATTGTTTTTCTGTCTCTCTTTAAAAGAGAAAAAAACCTAATTAATATCTTATATAACAGCCTCGTCATTGCGTGCTTGCCAGTACGGAAGGAATGGTGACACTCACGCCGTGCTCTCCTCAAGCGGAAACTTACGTAAACGGACAGCGATTGGCGGAAACGACCTTACTTCAGGCCGGTTGCGTGGTCCGTTTTGGCCGGAATCCATCCCATCAGTTCCGGTTTGTTGATCCTTCGCATGAGTTTCGCACTCCGGCGGCTTCCACGGCGCTCAACTACGAGCGCTTCAACAGCGCTGGAGGGCAACCCATGATTCCGCCCGCTGTAGGTAGCAGACCCGTCTCTTCGGCTGGCCCTGTCCAGCAGTTGATAGTACCACCTCAACAGCAGCAACAACCTCAAGGGACGGACCCAATCCTGCCGGCTGTCTTGGAATTGCCCGAAGACGTTGAGGACGCCTTCCTCCACGCCTTGATTCCAAATCTGGATTCACGGCAGATCGTCTTCCGGCTCTCGCCTTGCTACTCACTCTATCTGATGGCCCGCTACCGAGCTAGCACTCACTTCCGGCCGGAATTGAACCCGATGGAACGGGCTCAACGACTCACGCTCACTCTGAGTCGAGTCGGGGCCATGATGCAAGCAATTGTTCAGGTAGAATTTGTACTATTCTGGATTTTAAGCAGATGACTTTATTTGAATAAAATATAGGAGCGTTACGCTGATCCGCCTTCCTTGGCCTTTTGGATGGCCAACGCTTCTGAACTGCTACACTTTTTAAAGTCGGACCGACACATTTGCGCCTTTTCTCTCGACGGACAGGATCTGCTCGCTGAAGCGGTAAAATCACATATTTGAAAAAAATGAAATACAGTCTTTTTTTTAATATCTTATATTAGGTACAAATTGCGTTCCGGAATGCATCCGTCTGTCTCACATCGGAGCTGCTGCAGTCGATGCCGCCGATGTTGAGCCCTCCAGATGAAGCGGATGACGACTCGGCGACGGCCCAAGTCCTCTCTGTCCTTTCATCAACGATGGGACTGCTCCGACGGTGCCGTGTCAATGCAGCTCTCACGATCCAGCTCTTCTCGCAGCTCTTCCACGCTCTCAACGCTGCCCTTTTCAACCGGCTCGTTGGCGTCGATTCGCCTCGTCTACCCGTCTCAGCCTCGCATCACCTCCTCCCACCGCCTGGCGCCAACCTCTGTTCTCGCCAGTGGGGCATCGCTCTCAGCAAACGGCTCAGGCGGCTTGAAGCCTGGGCGGAGCGACAAGGTTTGTCTCATCCCTTCTTATCGATCCTTTATTGGTCCACTGCGTCGTACGATCCACTTAATTATTAAAATGTACTTTCCTAGAAGGTCATAGCTACAATTCAACTGCGCACTGAAAGTGTTGTGGTGTACAGAAATATTAATCTCTCTTTCCTTTTTGCGCATTAGGATTAGAGTTGGCGGCGGATTGTCACTTGGCACGTGTCATGCAAGCGGCCCACCTCCTACAGTCAGCTAAGAATACGGCGGAGCAGCTCGTGGAGCAGTGCGCATCCTGCTTCAAGCTCAACTCGCTCCAACTCAAGGCCTTGTTGGAGCGCTACCGATCCTCCCCGGAGGAGCCACCCATTCCACCCCAACTCATCCGCCATATAGTCCATGTTGCCGAGGGGACGGCGGATGAGCTCCAACTGGCGGACGGTCGCCCTCTGCGTCCTGGAAGAAGACTTCCCAACTGGCTGTCCCTTTCCTCCTTCCGGATGACGGTTACTCTTGTGACGTTATGAGGGGCATTCCGGCTGGATTGATGGAAGTCTTGGGACCTCTACAGCAAGCTGGACTCTGTAGGCTCACTCCTCAGCCCACATCCTCCGGATTGTGGACGATCTACATGGGAGAGAGCCCTCCAAATATTATGCAGCAGCAGCAACAGCCTCCCAGAGCTCCGTCGGCGGCCGGCGGTGAGATGTTCAGCAACAGCAACAACCTCCTCCACAGATGCATCCGCCCCAGCCGGAGCTTCAGTTACTGATGCTACGGAAGGCCAGCGACTCTATGGGCCTAAGCATTGTGGCTGCACGCGGAACAGGCCAGCAGCAGCTGGGCATTTACATCAAGTCTGTGGTGAAGGGTGGCTCTGCGGATCTGGATGGACGTCTCCAGGCGGGCGATCAGCTCCTCTCGGTAGATGGTTACAGTCTCGTTGGAATTACCCAAGACCGAGCAGCAGAGATCCTCATGAGGACGAGCCATACTGTCCGGCTCGAGGTCCTGAAACAGGCGGCCATGTTCCATGGTCTGGCGACTCTGCTGGCCCAACCGAGTCCGACATCTACTGTGAACCGCTCCACACTCTCGCTCAATAAGATGGACGGCCAGCAACAGAGACGACCTGCCCAGCAGCAGCAGCAACAACAACAACCTTATCAGGAGAGATTAGTCGACTGGGATCGACCGGCGTCAAGCCGGATCAACTCTAGCAGCAGTCCTAGCTTGACAAATCCTGGAGTGGATCAGATGTCTCAGGGCCGGCCCGTGTCCCAGCAGCAGCAGCAGCTTCTTCAACAACAGCGTAACGCCAATTCCCGCTCCGTGCCAGCCCTACACCCTGGCCAGCCCGGTCCTCCACCACAGCAGCATCTGCAACCACCTCAGTCCGATATTATGATGCAGCAGCAACAACAACAGCAGATGCTAGCCCACCAGAGAGCCCAATCTGCCCAGTTGCTCCCAATGCAGCAGCAACAGCAGCGCTATTCAGGGCAGCCTGGCATGACCATGATTTCCGAACCTACGAGTCCTACTAGGTTGACAGCACAGCAGCAGCAGGCAGCCACAAGGTCACGTTCTGTTCAGAACCTTGCATCTGAAGCTCAGCAACGGTAATCATCATGGTCTTCTTTTCCTTTTTGTATGAGGGAAATGGGGTTTTACCTATCACAAAAGATGAGTAGTACTCGATATAGATGTGATTTGATGGAACTTTCTATTCATCGGGTCTTGTGGGCGTTGTGATTGGTTCCAATCGATCCGTTTTCTTTGGTGTCCAGTATCTCATGTCTAAGCTTTATTGACTTTTAGAATCTATGTATCATGATGGTAAATATTGACTTATTAATATTATTATTGATATAGGCCGACCGTATTGGATCCCCAGCAGAAGGGAGCGCCTATGCGTGCTCGCCATCCATCCAATCCGTCCTATGGAAGATGAGAGACAGTATCAGAATATAGCCCACTATCAACAGCAGCAGCAAGCAACAACAGCAGGCGTATCCCACGGCCACAGTATCCTGCCCATCAGCAGCAACAGCAGCAAAGAGGATTACTCAGTCCGGTGAACAATAGGCCGGGCGGGCCCGTCCAGCACTTGCGGGGACCCAGCGTCGTCCAACCGGGTGCCGGCGAATCCCCGCCACCGCCACCTCCACCACCGGTTTCTACTCATCCACTCTTAGCCGGGCAGGCCCAGCAGGCCGTTATGGTAACTGCAGCTGGAAATCAGAACAATAATAGCTTATGGGAGAAGGAAGAGATGGAACGATTGAATGCCCAAAGACGACAGGAAGCAGCTCGCCAGTGGATGGAAGAAGCAGATTCAAGAGCTGGAGTCGATCCATGCAGGTCAGAGAACGCCCAAACAGGAAGAGCAGCTCCGAGCTCTCCGCCTGGAGAGCGAATTCCGGAAAGCGAGCCTATGGAAGCGGCTCAGGAGGAAGAAGATGAAGAGGACGCTGGTGCCAGCGGCCGTGGAAGCGGGCAGGGAATGCTCCGCCTTGTCCAGGAAGATCTGGAACGAGCCAGGCAGTGGCGGATGGAGAAGGAACAACAGCAGACAACAACGACGACTTTGAGGCCGCCTCAGCAGCTACAGCCTCCACCAACACTTCCTCCTACCAACGGGCACGGCAACATGAACAACAACAACACTTCAGCCGTGCCGGATCAAGAGAGAGCCAGGAAGATTGAAGCCTTCCAGCGGAAACAGCGTGAACTGGAAGCAACCCAAGCGGCAGAAGAGCGCATCCTAAGGGAAGCCCAGAGGAGGAAGCAGCAAGAAGATGACCAAGTCCGTCAGCAACAGCAGTGGAGCAGGCCGGCTTCCGGAACACTTCCAAGTCAGAGACTAGACAGTCTAGTCTCAGGTCCAACGAATACGGAGTCCGCTCCTACAGGCAATACCAAAAGGGTTTCTTTCTTCCAGGAGCCTACGCCTACTACCATCGGCGAAAGGATGCAGCGTGAAGATCCTAATGTAATTATAACATTTTTCAATGTTTCGTATTGCAATTTCTAATTATTATTTTTTAAATTACTTTTAGGCTTTCATTTTGGAGGCGGAAGAGATGCTCCAGTCAAACCAAACTCCACCTCGGCAGCTTGGAGGAACTCAGCAGCAAGGCGGTCAGCAACAGACTGATCCTCTCCTCCTGACGGGCAGCACTCCTGGCGTCATTGGAGCGCAAGAAGTGTACAGGGATCCGAGAACTAGGACGATTAGCAGAACAGCAACAGCAGCAACAGAAGACGACTCAATTGAAACCGGGCCCGGAGAAACTCACCTTCCAGGAGAAGATGCGTATGTTTGCTCTGGAGAGCGGAGAGCCGGCTACTCCGCAGGAGAAATCAAAAATCTCGAAAGCCCAACGAGAAATCGAATTGAAGCCGAGTCCTGCTTCTAAATGATCAAGGTAATTATAATCTTTCAGTGTAATAAAAGTTTAAAAAATAACTTTTGTATTATTTCTCTAGAAGGGAACGACAATTATTTTGTGGCCTTGATTCCAGCTTCATATCCAGCGGAGGAGATTCTCGATGATATAGAAAAGAAGTGAAGACCATATTATACAATCCATTTATAAAATATTTGGGCATCTCTTTATTTTCTTTATACATTTCCCAAATGGTAGCTTAAATAAGTCTTTAATTATATTCATCTCCCAATCGTAATGTGTTTTTATATTTTGTTCTTCCTTATTTGGGGGGCCGTGTCAATTGTTACCTTGTAGATTTGTTTGTCCTCGAGAAGAGGGCGAAAGTGACGATATTTGTTTTTCTTTCCATCTCTTCTTCTCCGCACCTTATTCGACCAAATTTTCCGTTTCCTCTCTTCACGCCATTATTGGTAGTTATTTTCATCTCCCAAAAAAAAAAATACTTCGAACAAAAAATAACCAACACTATATTCCATTTTCACATTATACCTGCCATCGTATTCGTCACAGCGTCGTCGTGTACAATGAAATATGTGACAGCTATTCTATTTCCTCTTTTGTAATTTTTCTACATGATCCTCTCAATTATTTACTTTTTTATGCGCTTCGCGGCGCGCAACCTTTATCCACAATCAAATACCAACAATAATAATAATAGCGTCCCAATTGCGCGTGTGTGCTGTTTATATCCACATGCTTTCGTTTGTTGTAGAGAACAATGAGAAATGGAAATAACGACGAGGAATCTAAAATGAATTCAATACAATTGTAGACAAGATCTAATTTTCTAAAAAAGAAGCATCACGTATGACTTGGCAAACGTTCAAAAATAAATAAAGCAAACAGAAAGTTTACTTCCTTGAGGGGAAATTTTAAAAGAGGCAAAACTTTTTATTTCAAGTATTCAGAGCAAGAAAGTTTTTTTTTTCTTGATGGCATAGATCAAACATTCTAGAGACATTTGTATCGGTCAACAAACGCTATGCAGCAGGGCTGGGTACTGTAAAACGATAACGAAACTTCTGTACTGTTTTCTACCGGTTTCCGTTGGAAAACGCCCCGGGTTGGGTTCCGTCTTGTTTTTATTTTTACAACGCTGAAAGCAGCAGCGGCCATGTTAAAATCGTCTGCTATCACCCGCCCCGACCGCACACAAGCACTCTTGACTTTTCCTCTCTCACTGTAGAGAAGAATTTCACTTTCTCGTAAAAAGAAAAACTTTCTCTTCGATACCTGTCCTCAAAGTGCCGTTCTATTATTTATTCTCAACAACAACTGCTAGTTGGTATCTAAAACGGCATCATCATGGTGGTGAAGTTCTACGTTTCCATGATCTCCGGCAATAAGGAGGTAGAAAGAATTAAAAATATACTTTTTTTGTGGAGGTGTAGATAACAGTTGGGCGCCGCCCCGGATATTGTTTTTACTTTTCAGATGAAAAAGAGGCAGATGAAGGCTCAGCTTATCATGGAGAGTAAAGGAGTGGAGTTTAAAGTTATCGATATTGCAGATCCTGGCTGTGAGGCTGACCGATTGTTCATGCAGAAGAATGCCCCTGCCAAGAATGGAGCCAGGAATTCTGTTCCGCCCCAGTTCTTCAATGACGAAGAGTACTGTGGGGTGAGTTCTCATCATTTTTTACAATTATTTTATATTCTATTTATACATTTTCTTTTTATTCAGGACTATGAGGGGTTTGACGAAGCCAATGAAAATGATGCACTGGAGGAATTCTTGAAATTGCCTCGAGGCTCCCTACCCCAAGTTCCAGTCATCAACCACAATCTCTCCAATTTGAGCAGCAGAGATGTAATTTGTTTTTATATCTTTCATTTGGGTGTGGTTATCTGATTTTTTTTTTTAATTAATAGGTTTCACTGGAGAAGGAAGTTGCTCAGCTCAATGGGACAAACAACTCCCTCATTCTTGAAGAAGGTAAGAAACTTGCAGATGGAATACTGTGTTATTAATCTTGTTTTTTATTTTCTCTTTTATCTGCTTGGTTGTTTGCTTGGTGTTGGTTCTTATGTTCTCTCTTATGTTTACCATCCCTTTTTATAAAATTAAGAAGTAGCCTTTAACGGCTATCAATCTGAACCAGCGGGTCACGATGTGTTCAAAAATGACGTCGAAGACTACAATAGGGATCCTCAAGGGGTGGATAATGTTGTAGAGAATCCCGATTACCCAGAAGAGGCGCAAGATACTGCCGATTACAATCAAAAGCATCATAACGTTGAGGATGCCCCGATGGATGCAGTTGCTCCTGAAGATTCTGATGAATATGAAGAAGATGAAGAAGAAGAGAAACCCACTCAGGGGCTAAGAGATGACATTCAAGCAGTTGCCGATTTAAATAATTATGAAGAAGAAGAAAATCCTACTCCTACAGGTGGAGAACAGGATCAAATAGATGGCGATAGCGCTCTTAAACCGATTGCTGATTCACACAATGATGAAGAAGAAGAAGAGGAGGAGTTAGAAGAAAACCCTACCCGTAGAGAACAGGGTGTAACATACGACACTCAACCAATCGCTAATTCAAATAATCACGAAGAAGAAGAAAATCCTTCCGTTGGAGAACAAGGCTTTGATGATAACATTCAACCAGTTGCTGAATCAAATAATTATGATGAAGAAGAAGAGAATCCTTTGAATGGGGAACAGGATCAAACATACGAATCTCAACCCACTGCCAATTCAAACAATTATGCAGAAGAAGAAGGGAATCCTTTGGGTGAAGAACAGAAGCAAGCAGATGTAGAAATGTCGGATGAAGAAGAGGCTCGCCCTCTAACTTCAGGTCTAAAAACAGAGACTCAACCATCAAACGATCCGGTTCCCGTACCTCCAGGTTTCTAATTCACTCCAAAATCGTTTATACTGGCTTCTCATCAAACGCTAAAACTAACGAAATTACTCATTTTTAAAGCCGCACCAGCGTATTGTATTCTGAGAATCACGCTTCTAACAAGAATTATTCAAATCAGCATGAGTAATAGAAATCAATCTACGAAATTTACAAAGGGAAATTCGCATGAAAGAGCTTGGGGGGCGTCTGTTTATACGAATGCGTTGAAGGTCACTTGCATGGAAAATTGATAGATTAGCATATTTGTTGACCATTTAAAATAACGATTAAAATGGGAATATGTTAGATGCTGAGCTGGGAGGAGATGAGGATGCCGAAGAAGAGGAGGAAGAAGAAGATGAAGTTGAACTTCCACAAGAAGACGGTATCGGCGATTATATAATTACCGTTTACCACAATAAACATGATAACAATAGCTTGACAACTTTTTCACGTTTTTTCGTGATTCACGACCTTCGCTTCTATTGCTTGCTTTCTCTTTTCTAACCCTTTTTATTTGGTTTCTTTATTTCTTCGGTTTCTTATTTTCTTTTTACACGGCTTTTTGTGTTTTGCGCATCGACCGGCCAGATGTGCTGGAGATGTCGACCACTGTCGCTACGGCCGAATGCTTCACAGAATTCTCTTACAAACAACTGCCAGGTCTATTCTTTGGTTCAATGTTCTACTCGTCGCACTTTTTTATCCACCTTTTTATTACATTTCCGATTTATTTTATGCTAATTTAATGTCTTCATTTTGTATTCATAGGTGAAGCTTGAAGATATGAAACGTCAACACAGTATATGCACCGTCGATCAACTTTCGGACGTCTTAAAAAAACATTGTTAAAACAGTTTCATTTTTTTTTAATTAAAATATTTTTGTTGATGGATCCTTTCTTTTTCTTGATATTCGATTCAGCACGAAAAAAATATGAACTTAACTATTTCTAAATGTCCTGCCTATATAGTCTTATACCATCTTCTTTTTTTTAAACACCTAAAACTTTTGTTGATGCTCATAAGTTACCGAAAGAACCCCTTTTTTTGTGTACATTTATGTCTCTCTTTCTTCCCCACTTTTTATTCACCTAAACCCAAAAATTATTATTATAATTAAAATGCCATCATTTCCTTTTTTTTCTCTCTATACGCTCTACTTTATGTAATGTGCGTGCGCGCCTCCCCGTCATTTAGAAACATTTGATGATGATCATATGGATGACCACTTAAAAAAACAAGAAAAACAATCTATTTACCCAAGTGTGTTTGTTGCGTGCGCGTGTGTAAATATATCAAAGCTTTTTGGTCCCCAAAAAAAAATATTATGATTTTCTTTATTTTCCGGATTTTTAATATCCAATGCCAGGAGCAGCGCCAATGTACGTTTGAAGCATTTCAAGGTTTCTTTTTAATTTATCTCCTTTCACACTGGACTGTTCATACAGTGGCAACAATATCGAAAGTGAATCGGCAAGTCTCGAGGTTAAATATTTACAGTTTTAGTGGGCGTGTAAGTTAACACCTTAGCATAAATAGTTTTATTAGGCTTATTATGAACATTGAAAAATAGGCCTTTCATAACAACAATTGCAGCAAATCAAAGTTTTGTAGAGTACCATATTTAAACAAGGATTAGTATAAGTACTTGATCTATATGGATTACTCATACGTAAGTCCTTCAATCCTTCCAGAATTTAAATGAAGGATAAAGTCAACAGGGTTGGGCACGGGGTCGGCCGCTGCGAGTGGGTTACCCTGAAGAATATTGGGTGTGACCAGGAGACAGTTAAAACCTAGTAATCCCCATCGACAAATGATTTCCGTTACTAAATTGAAAAAGGAAGAAATTTCCGATGATGGGGGCGGAGAAATGATGGTGCTGGACACTGTAGTTCATTCTAGTATAAATACTGCAGAAATTGTCATAAAAAGTCATCAGTTTCTTCCCTGATCCCAACTGCGAAGTTTTCTACTACAATCAGCGAATAAAAATGAGAATTTTCGTAAGTATTTTATACAATTTAAATAAACCATTAAATTACAGATTCTTAAAATATAAATCTTTCTGCACAGCTTTTCATAGCTGCAACTTTGGCCGCTGTTAGCGCCAACACCATCTGGGGGCCCGGTCTCATCAATAATGGAATCCCATCCAACATTATGCAGCTCAGTCAACCTGGATTAATCCAGAGAGAAATGTTGCATCCAGGCTTAGTCGGTCACCCTGGATTAATCCAGAGAGAAATGATCCATTCCGGTATGGTCGGTGTTGCCGCTCCCATGATCGCCCAGCCTGCCCCCATGATGATGGCCCATCCCGCTCCCATGATGATGGCCGCTCCTGCTCCCATGATCGACATCCGTGAGCTCCCCGTCCCTTACTTCCACACTGAGATCCTCCCCGAGCCCTACATCCACATTGAAGGCCCTGCTGGCTCTGATGCTCCTGCCGCTGAGCCTTACGTCCACGTTGAAGGCCCCGCTGGCTCTGACGCCCCTGCCGCTTTGCCCTACGTCCATGAAGAAGGTGCTGCCGGCTCTGACGCCCCTGCCGCTTTGCCCTACGTCCACGTTGATGGTCCCGCTGGCTCTGATGCTCCTGCCGCTGTTCCTTACATCCACATCGAAGGTCCTGGTGCTCCTCTTGCCGAGCCTTACATCCACATTGAGCCTCTTCCTCAGCTTCAGGCTCTCGATGGTCGTGCTCTCGCCGGTCTCGCTCTCGGTCTCCCCGTCGATGCTCGTATCGATGCTCGCATTCCCCCCATGATGATGGGTGGTGTCACTGGTGTCCACCATGTCGGTAACGTTATCGGTGGCCCTGTTCTTGATGCTGGCCTTGTCGGACTTCCTCAGTTGGGCGGTGTCCGTACCCTCGGTGCCGTTCCTGCTGGCCTTGCCATCGGTGCCACCCATGGCCTTCCTTTGGATGCTGGTATGATGAGGACCTGGGGACCTGCTCCCGCTGTTCATGGCCCCCTTCGTCGGGCCTAAAAAAATCTGGAAAAAATTTGAACAAAATCTAAAAACAGGGTAGTTAGTCTCCCAAATCAAAAATTGTTGGGACAAGTTTATTGACAAAAAAAACGGTTCAAATGTTTACTTCTGCAGCTAGAATTGTGTGATAGTAGAAAACAATAAAAAATGTTACGTTTTTTCTAAACTGCGTTGTTTCTCAAGGTTTTTTTAATTTCTAAAGTGATAATCAAATATATTAACTACAAAGTAGTTCAGTAATAGACCTGTTTGGACACTAATAGCCAACACCTATTACCAGAATTTCCTAAAAAAAAAGGGCTTGTTATGGTACACGAAAAAACACAATGAGGCCGTGAAAAATTGAAAGCAAAGTTTATCTTGTTTTAAACTGTATAAAAATTAAATGGAGCAATACCGTAATGGTGCCATTTTTATTGCGCATCAATTTATAATTATTGTTTAGCTTTAAAAATTGGTAATCAAAAGCGTGATTTTATTTGTAAATTAATATTCGTCATAAATTCAATGTTTAAATGATTTCAATCAATAAGGTAGTCGAATTTATCACGTTCGTTTCTTGGAATTCTAAAGTTGATTTCCAAGGCTACTTTGAGCAAACAAAAACTTGTGCATTACCGATATACATCTTTATATAACAACAATGAAATGGCACATTCCATTGGTAAAACAGGTAGAATAGTAACCACCAGGTAGAACAGTCCATAGTAATAAAACGTGAAGAAAGCTATTAGTTATATTATCTCGCTCACGATTTAGAGTTATTTCTGTACATAGTCTAACTGCGCACCGAGTGCCTGACCCTGAACGTCTAAGGAATGATGGCTTGCTAATGTTGGGTGGTTCCGGGGTGTATCCCGGTAGTAATAATCTTCAGCACATTCACCGTTGCCGAAGAGTGCAACATTTTTATACTTTGAAGGATCTTTTAGGGCGGGGCAATTCCACATATCGTCTTCTAGTATATATAGACCGAAATGGACCTAAATAAATCATCACTTTCTGCCTGATTTCAGCCGATCGTATCACCTCCAACCAAATTTAAAAAATGAAAATCTTCGTAAGTTTCTTTTTAAGTTAAATCTAATTTCATCACATTTTAATGAGATTTCAAATATTTGTGCAGCTTTTCATCGCTTTGGCTTTGACGGTCGTGGCTGCTCAGACCCGGGAAGATGATCCTGGACCCGCCTACGTCCACGAGGAAATCCCGGCTGTGCCTTACGTGCACGTTGAAGGTCCCGCTGGCTCTGACGCTCCTGCCGCTTTGCCCTACGTCCACATTGAGCCTCTTCCCAACGTCTGGTCCCTCGATAGCCGTATCGGCTGGAACGGACTTGGCTGGAACGGTCTCGGCCTTGCCGGAGTTCCTCAGTTGGCTGGTGTTCGTCTCGCTGGTCCCGCTGGCCTTGTCGGACTCCCCCAGATGGGTCTCCCATTGAACGGTGCCATCCGTTGGGCTTAAGGATTTCGACATGAAATTTTTTGTATAATCCAAAAACTTGTTCCAGTTCATTATTAGATAGAGCTCTTTGTGATAGAAACAAATAAAAACATCAATTTTTAAAAGGTGTATTCACAAAATTTCTCTACTCCCTTCGGTTGGATGCACATAGCACATTTGATAGTACTTTGCCACGGAGCGCCCAGCTAGGATCGTTTGCCAATTCCCCAACCTTAGAGGTCTCCGCAACAACTCAATTGAGAGGGTAGACAAGGGGCACTATGACTCGTACTTTTAACTACTACGGTGGTACAAAGACTCACCACCATTACACGCATGATTGAAACCAATCAACCAGCATCAGGCCGCGTATTGCAGTCAATGAAACTTTTTTATACATTAATGGTATCGTCGGACTACAGACATGCCTCAATTTCGTATTTTTCATATTTATAATGCAAATGAAGGAGGCTATTCATTTGACAGAGAGAGAAGAGGGATCTCGGTAATGGTGTCAACCGACCGACTTCTATTCATTTCGGTAATGTTGTTAGCCAATCGACTTTATTTATTTTAAGAAAGGGCGTAATATACTCATCAATCAACTCATCAATCAAATCGAAATGAATTTATTCTTTTTGTACATAGATGAAGAGGCTCCTTGATGCTTACCTATATCTAAGAGGTACCATCGGCCAATATGTAGGCTACTCCTGCTTTTTAACATGGTACCACCAGCCTATACATAGCCCAACATTTTAACATAAAACCGAAATGGAATGACGCTTTTTATTAGTAAGTTTTTAGAACGGTACAGGGTTTTTAAGCAAGCTCATCAGAATGAATCATTTCAGTTTTAAATGCAATATTAATTTTCCCTGCCGTAGTAAAATTCATTTTTACTACGCTGAAGGCTTTGCTGGGTTTAAAATTTTAATGCGTTGCCATGTGCCAACAGCAGCAAAGCTTGTGTTTTAAATTCCTAATAATAAATAGTAATCATTTTAATAGAAAGGTCAACACGTCAGACTAAACTTTGTCGGCAGAAGTTTTTCTCCAAAGCATGTCTATTGCCTAAAATGGAATTCACGATGCTCTCTCTATCTTTCATTCATTTCCGCGTGCGTTAATCGGATTATACGTTTTTATGTATTCAAATAAAATAAAGATTGCTGTTTCTTTTATGTATTGTTTTAACGGTTCTATAATAAGAATGTTTAAAACAATATCACATGAGAAAAACAGCAATGTAATAACGAGTATAGTTGACTAATAGTCTAATATCTAGTTTCTATTTCTTGCTTTCTTTGAACGTTTCATTGCCGACCGACCTTGCCCCCTTCTCTGCCACTTTCATCGCCATCTTAGCGACGTTCACGTCTCCGGTCTCAGCTGACTGGACGGTAGCGTCGATGAGGGCAGTCGTGGTCTCGTGGACATGTCCGCCCCTACTTTGGTCACACTGTAGGCCACTGCATTGTCACTAAACTCCTTCGCAAAGTTGCTCGCCAGGTGACTCGCCCCACCCGTCGCGGCCCCCACGAAGGCCCCCTTGACGATGCCGCCCACGCTAACGGAGCCGATTGCTCCGGCCTCTCGCACGCTACTGCCTGTAGCGCCAGCCACGGCTCCGACGAAACTCCTACAGCCCAGCTTGACGAGCCCCTGCGTTGCAACTCCATTGCCAAAGTCGGAGGCGATAGCGGTCGTGGCCCCGGCTCCCGCCGCGCTGATGGGACCCGTGACGGCGCCGACCAGGTAGCTGGTGGCCAGGTCTCTCGCATACTCGTTGCCGATCATCCGCTCGCCACTAATCTTCTTCATCACTGGCTGAGCGGCGGCCGTAAAGCCAGCGCTGAACAGGGCTCCTCCGCCGACCGCCGCCGCGATGCCGACTGCCCCCAATCCACCCGTGGTGACCGTCAGGGCGATCCCGCCCACCAAGGCCGCGGCACCGCCGACGAAACTTAAGAAGCCCTTAGCGAATGTATCTCCGGCATCTTCCTGGCAAGTGCAGGTGCAGTAGGAACGATTGTCGCACCTGTAGCGATGATTGCAAAGGCCTTGGCTGCAGGATTTGCACTTGACCATTCTGCTGCTCTTTGCTCTTAGCTGGCTTTATCTAAATTAGGAGAGGGAAACAAAACCAACAGAATTCAGCAAAAGAAAAGGGTGTTCTAATAATAATAAGAAGCATGATAAAAGAATGAGTCTAATAAAGCACATTTCGCCATCGTTGTCGACACATGCATTCTACACTACGAGTGGCACTCCATTAAAAACAAAGACAGACACCGAGATCTGTAAACTCTAAACTTGTTGCCAGTAACAAATAACTTACTTGTTTTACGAAAGCTCACAAAAAAATGGGCATTACACAACAATATGAATAATTGTGGATTTGTTGATTTGCTAGAAATATAATGAGCGTGATAGACTAAGCTATTATTTGGCTGTAGCTGTTTAGATGATGAACTGTCGAATACGATTGGTCGTAGGCCGCAAAGGAGGGCGCTAGGCTCTATTTCAACCACAACGTCCTCTGCCTTACTATTTTTTAAAATACATCAAATCAAGGTCAACGTTCTATCACGGATTCACGGTGGAGTATATTTAGTAGCACCAAGTAGCCAGTTGACCGGGTAAAAAAAAAATTATTTTTATTTGTCTTTTAGAATCGGTACTAGTGACGGTGCTTGAGCTTGACCCGTATATTCCTTTAGTACGACTTTTTATCGGATTTTTAAAGGAAGCTATTTTATCGCAAGTTTAATTGATTCAGTAAATACATCTAGAAATACAATTGGAAGGTGAAAATCCGGAATTTTTAAATAGAGTAGCGGAGGAGCCTCATAGAAAAACCTATGTCTTAAAAAAAAATCAAACGAAAAACTCGGAATACATGCTTTATCAAGTTGAGGTAACTTTGGTTTAGGAGCAAATCAATCAACGAGGAAACAATAACCCGCAAATAAGTGGGTGCAAAAATCAGCGCCTACTCATTTTGTCCAGTCTAGTTCCTTTCTAATGACTGTTGAATCCGAAATTCAAACTTTAGAACATAGTCGGTGGTTTGAAATCTATTTCAAGACAGCGATGTAGTCTTGGTAGTGAAGTTTATATACGCACTCTACTGATAACGACCAAAACAATAAGATTCATGCACTGCTGCTTGCTTCCGGACGCCGTCAGGCCTATTAAATTTAAAAAAATTTAAAAATTAATTATTATTATTATTTAAATATTCGAAGTGATATTTATTGTTGATAGATGACGCCCTTCATAGTTATTCTGTTTGCCGCCAGGCGCCCTGTAGTGATGCAACTGACCTCCATTTTTTTTCTAACATACGAAATTGTTTACACTCTTACACACTATCGAACAAGATTTTGTTCTATTTGAAAACATATTCTACTTTGTGACATTTTGTAATTTTAGTTCTCATTCTCGTGTATTCCTTTCGTCAAATTTACATTAATAAAAATGGTCAACACTGACGAAGACCGCAGTAACAGATCACGCAACAGAAGTAGGAGCCCTCACTCAAGATCTGACAGAGAAAGAGATTCAAGACAGACGAAAACGAGCAGCAGTAGTCGTCATCAACACAAACGGTCCCACGATGATGATCGTAGGGGCTCTTCTCCCGGCAGAAGATCTCACAGAGATGAGGACCACAAGAAGCACCATTCCAGACGGGAAGAGGAGAGGAGGCCCCCATCTTTTCCGGTCAAAATCAAAGAAGAGCCCATGAGTGACAGCGAAAGACCATCCTCTAGAGATAGGAGACCACCTGTACCTGATGAAAGAAGAGAGAGGCCTAAGGCTGAGGGAGATTTCCAGCCACCGAGGCAGAAACAGAGAAGAAAGAGCCCCAGGTAAACAATCCATTCCTACCTGTTGATTTAAAGTTTACTATATTCATTTTCAATATTTTTTCAGGAGTGAAGATGCTGAAGCTGCAAATTATCAATATGGGCTACAAGTTAAAGAAGAAAAAGAGGAAGAAGGGCCACCTGTAGAGAAACAAAAACCAAATTTCGGGTTATCCGGTAAACTGACTGAAGAGAAGAACGTTTTCAACGGGGTAATATTTTATTCAATATTATTTTTAATTGAAAGTTTAATAATTCTTTTTTTATTATTAGGTGGTTGTCAAATACAGTGAACCGCCAGAAGCCCGAATTCCTAAAAGGCGTTGGAGGTTCTACGTTTTCAAAGGAGAGGAGGCATTACCTACCCTCTATTTGCATCGTCAGAGTGCTTACCTGATGGGTCGAGATCGCAAAGTTGCAGATATCCCAGTTGACCATCCTTCCTGTTCCAAGCAACACGTAAATATTTGTAAATAAATAAATTTTTATGGGTTTTAAGAAAGTTTTTGGTTTTGTTTTAGGCTGTACTTCAATTCCGTTTGGTGAATTATGAGCGACCTGATGGATCCAGTGGTCGTACTGTCCGTCCTTACATAATCGATTTGGAAGCGGCCAACGGTACGTTTGTGAATAACCAGAAGATTGAACCGAAACGTTATGTTGAGCTGTTTGAAAAGGATGTCCTCAAGTTTGGATTCAGCTCTCGCGAGTAAGTTTGTTTTTCAGAACCATTCTATTTTTAATTGTTAAAAGAATTGAATTGATGAATTTTCTTTTCTTGAATTAAGCAGGTATGTATTGCTGCATGAAGAGAGCAAAGCTGAAGCCAGCTTGGATGATTTGGGGCAGTGATATTACTTAATTATAAAAAGAACCTTGAAGCAACAGTTGAACTTTAAATATTGCTATCGACTTTTTCCGTGTTTTGATAAGATGAAATACAAGCTCATTCATTCTTACATAACTCAAATTTTTTGCGAGATGTTAAAAGCTGAAACAGTGTCATAGATTAAAAAAAATTTAGGTTATTAGGTCAAGACCTTATTTCAAGTCCAAGTTGCAGAAATACCCAAATCAATAAATGAAAGGAAAATAAGGTACTTTTCACCATTCATATGGACTCTTAGCAAAGTTATTTATTGATTTGTTGGCGCTAAAGTTATTGATTTAAAAAAAATTTAATGTCCCAATCGGAGGAGAAGGCTATTTCGTGGAAATGGACTCGTATTACGCAGACGTAGTTGTGTGGAACCGGCTTTGAAGTTTGACAACATGTCAACAACATCGAAACTTTAGATTCAAGTGCGTAAATATTTGAATGTGTGAATCATTACACACCCGTTGACTTAAAAGTAATTGATAAATTTACTTCGTGTCCTGAAAATACCTCAAGACCTGCCTATTGTACATTGACGCATTTTTTATCCCTTTGTTTTGGTTTTCATTCCACCTGTCATATCTTCAGGAATCTTGTTCCCACTTCCAGTAATGCGTATTTTGCGTAAGAATTTGATGCTTAATTCGACTTAATTCTTTAATCTGGAATTTCTCTATGTTTTACAGATACAGCAGCTGTGATTGTGAGAACCAAGATGACCTCAATAAGCAATAAGAAGGATCTCCTCAATATAATGATTTACAGTGCTGATCATGAGACTTATGAAAGATGTAGGACCAAATTTTGCTCCATATTGGAGCCTGATTAGTGAGCTATCAAGTCAACAATTTCTCTAAAATAGTCTCATTACTAACACTATGTTTTGGTAAATTTTGCAGTTATGTTGTGTACCGTTTGAACTTATCTTCAAGCAGCAGTGCCTGGCTGGGGCGTACAAGGCTCCTCATCCTTGGTTCACAAACCTTTCCCTCCAATATCTTAAATGAATTTCTGGCTAGTGGTGGAAACTGCTTGTCTCTCCACCCTGTTGATCAATTCACTTTTCAACAGAAGACTGAAGATGAGCTATTCCAGTATTATTCCACCTCAGAAGGTGGTCTCCTTGTCACACCTGTTGCCAACCAAGAAGTGCTGATGATGGACAGTTCAAAACTACTTTACATCTGCACCAATCTTTTTAAGTTGAAATGTTCTATAAATAATCAAAAGATCATATCAGAAGAGTCCACTTCTGCCTACTTAATTGCGGAGCCTTTTCATCGCGAAGCGTTCCAGCGCATTAATACATCTCTAAACATCAACAAAAGTCCTCCGCAAAGATTCAGCCAGAGAGATTATTTCCAAGTAATTTTTAAATTTTCAGATTGTTATACATAAAATTAAAAACCATTTATAGGTCCTAACAACTAGGAGTTTAGGAAGGACTTGCCTTTATTACGACACAACAGATTCTACCCACAACGTTCTAGAGCGAAATCAATTTTTGCTTCCGGATGGAGCCGCTATTATCGCCAGACGACAAACGTTAGGAAAAGGTGAAACATTATTTTAAATTCTCGCTTATAAAATAACTAACTTTCCATATAGGAAGGAGCGGTAATGTTTGGATGAGCCCGGAAGGATGTCTAGCCGTGTCTATCAAATTTGATTTCTCATTACACTCAGACATAGGAAGGCATCTTTCTTTATTGCAGCACGTCGCTGCTCTAGCTGTAGTCTTAGCTGCTAAAAACGTTCCAGGATGCCAAGTAAATAATCCCTCTTTATTGATTTAGTGAACTATTGATTAACTATATTTTGAATTAGGATCTCCCGCTTGGTATCAAGTGGCCGAACGATGTCTATCAACATTCGAATGGTCATCCTCTGAGTAAAATTTGCGGAATACTAGCCACCACATCCATCATGGGCAGCAAAGCGATCGCTATGATCGGAATCGGCGTCAATTTGAACAATTCCAAGCCCACTATGTGCCTCAATCAGCTCATCAGGGATCACCTCTCTGATGATAGACAAATTCGATCTGTTTCTTTGGAGCATTTTGTCGCTTCCATCTTGAATCAGTTGGAAAAGCTAGTCGATTTAATGATGAAAGGGCAGTTAAAAGAAATTTTAGAGCTCTATCATCGTCATTGGTTGCACGCTGGAGCTTTAGTCAAAGTCCAAACGGACGATACATTGTTCGATGCCCGAATTGTGGACGTTGACGAGTTCGGTTTCCTTCGGGTGCGCAAAGAAGGTGAAAATAACTTGATAACCGTACATCCAGATGGCAATTCTTTTGATATGCTCAACGGTCTTTTGTTGCCTAAATCAAAATAAAATAGCTAGTAAGAGAGATTTCTGCAGAAATTTAGTTTATAATACAGTCTAGGATCTTGTTAATGTTGGAACAACACGAAGTATTCTATTCACATTTACTTTTCGTCCCCAATGACCCATGAATGTTTGCTTGTTTTCCACGATCTATTGTTATTTTGGGATTGGCGGAACTCGAGGTTTTAATTTTCAACCTTACCTATATCTTACATATATCCTATATATTATACTATATATTTTAATCGATTGGCTTTTAATGTACTGATTTTAAATTTAAAAATTGTGCGAATAAGCTACAATGTAGAGGACGAGTTCCTTTCTTTTTTTGGCGGGGGCGCACGTTACGCCAAATGGACGCTTGGATGGATATACCGTGGTAAAGTTCTCGTACTGTATGAACCCTTCAGTGATTTAGTCATGCGTTATAAGCCGCTAACTTTGAACTCAGAGGAGGCAGTGGGCGTTCTTTGTACGCTTCGGATATAATTGGAAATATATTTTAATTTCTAAAAGCAATTCATACATATTTTAGGAGTTGAAATAATATAAATGTAATACTGTACATACTCCCAACTACTAAACAGACTTTTCTCACTAATAGAGAGTAGGATGAATGAAATACCAAGTAGGCGAGAGGCCAGATGTTGTATATCATCGATTGCCTTTTAAAAATTAATGCTTCGATTTTTGATAGGGGGCTTGAGCAAATAATTAATAATAAGCCTGCTACCAGCTCAGTTCAAAGACCTACATTTAAGTTCATGGGACAGCTGTTTGTTTTCACAGGCTCTATATCGACCTGTATTGTATTGAACATGATGAACCCAATTTCATCATTAAAAATGTAAGTAACACACTGATAGTTGATACTTTGTGCGCTGAGTAGTAAATCCAATCGCAAATTCTACATGTCGCACATGATAAATGAGGTACTATTTTTTTCACGCGAGTTCAATGCAGACATGTTCGTTTAGATCTGTTAACAAGAAAAATTAATGATGAAAAAGCAGGTGCTAATTAAAGCAATATTGAGTGACATTTTGATCATTTGAGTGCGGATCAGCAGTGATGGTTAGCCTTAATTAAATTTGAATACTGCTTGCTAGTATTGTAGATATATGCTATTCTAAAGTCGTTGTATATAATCATTACATTTGAGGGCACAGGGTACGCGATGCACACTCGGAAGGGTACCGGTACTATAAAATAAAATAAAACTTTTTCCGCAACGTACGTCACAGGGGAGGTTAGCATGCTGAAATTACGTACTGTGTGAACCATAAAATAGTTTTTATTCGTGCGTTGCCGTACCACGCGCAGCGTGGGTTTTCCACGGTGGAAACTACCGTGGAAAATTAAAATCGTACCGCGTGAACTCTTATATAATTATTCTTTAGTCATGCGCTATTTGAATTGAAACAGCCATATTAAGTAGTAATTGTGACTTAGTACATCAATCTGAACAGAGAAATTTTATGATTTATTCGCGATTTGGGGTTCTCTCAGAAAGGTTAAGAATGAAACCATCGCAATTTAATAAGAAAATGTAATTAGTTGGTAAATAAGCTACCGGTTCTGCAATTTGGTCCTGCAAGTTTAGTGCTAAAAATTAAGCTTGCTTTCTTGTATATTTTAAACTGAAATCTTTAAAACGATGGAAACCGGCTATCATATGAGAGCGTGTTGCGTAGAGGTCTATGATTCATTCGCTCTTATTATATTATGTGTGTCATCTATACTAAAATTCTCGTACTATTCAAAAGATTCCAGGTGTATTGAAACTCGAAAGAAATGAGTTCGGTAATCAAACTTCAATGAAAGGGATATCAGTCGAGATGCTCAACTGGATGGCCAGTGCATTAAATCTTACGTGATCAAGACTCTCTATAATAGCCTTTTATTTTATATATAATATTTCATATTTATTTATTTTAAAAAATACCTTAACTTTTTTAATAATTTTTAAATATAGATACGAATGTGTGAATGCCCCGCTCTTGGGCCCTTTAGTTACTGGTGTTGAAAATACTAGTTCTTCTATGGGGGTTCTTCATTACATGACTAATGATGTAAAATCTCAAACAGAAACCACGAATTTATCTAATCCTATTAGAATAAAAAACCACGCAATAATCAACACTTTGTATATAGGTGTGTGACCTTTCAGTGGGGCCGGCTATATTTAGACATAGCCGTTTTCAGGTGGTAGATTATCTTCACCCCTGGGTTACGGAGCCGGCTAAACTACTCATTCCGATGCCAGTTTTCGTGAGCGATTCATCAGCTTTTTGGAAACCATTTACATTCCCTGTATTGTTGTATGAATTTTAAAAGCCTCCTTCTAAATTAACCATCAATATAATTCCAATAGATTTGGATGGTTCTCTTGGTCTCTTTGCTTGCAATGATTACCATGTTGATGCTAATGGACTACTTGAAAGGACCACCTGGGAGTAACAACCCGAAACTTAGCTTACACTGGCTGTTTGTCATCGGCTCAGTATTTGGACAAGGTGAAAACAAAATTTAATTCAAATTTTATAAGAAAAAGTTGCAAATTTGAATCCGTATTCTATTATTACATATCGAAATTGATATACTGTAGGGGGATTTTGGGCATCGAAGAAAAATACAGTCCGGATTTTAATGGTCACTTGGCTCCTGGCTGCATTTATTCTGAGCGGACTCTATACTTCTCAACTCTTCGGCTATATCATGACTAACATCCCTGTGCCGGCTGTTGATTCGGCAGAGGAGCTTGCCAACAAACCCGGAGTCGACCTTGTAGTTGTTGAACGTTGGGCCCCCGAAGTTACTATTACGGTACGCAAACAATTATAAATAATTTATTTTGCAAATAAAATTTAGTATGAAAAATTGGAAAAGACATTAAATATTCCTTTAATGAAAAAATTGGCTAAAAAATTGGAGGAAAATGCTACGGCTTCTCGCTGCCCCACTGTCGCAGATTGCGTCGAGCGTATTAAGAAAAACATACGACCTACAGCTTTCATTCACGTAAAAAAATACTGTGAAGAGTGTCTTAAATGTATACACATAAATTTGTAATTTTAAAGCAAATCGGCCCAATGTCATTGGTAATCATGGAGGATTTCCGAAAAACCGGTCAGTGTAATTTCGCCATTGCTAAAAAGAGTTTCGATAACTACCACCAGTCTTGGATAATACGTAAAGGAGATCGAAACACAGAATTCTACAATCGAGAGTATGTATAGTACCACCATTCTATAATACTTTTAAATATGATTTGAACAGTAGTAATGATACCACCCTTTTGGCATGTTCCACAGGACAATGCGAATGCACGAAGCGGGTCTACTAAATCGTTGGCTAGATATTTACCAACCAAAGCCCCATAAATGCCTTGATATGGCAAAACCCAAGGACGATCCGCGGAATCCTGATAAAATCAGTCTAAAAAACTTGGCGATTCCATTTGGGATGCTGATCTTTGGCTTTACCCTCTCATTAACCGTCCTAATTTTCGAAAAGTGGCTAGCTTTAATATTTAAAAGATCTAGAGCAGCTGTTGTTGTTTAATCCTAGATTTTGAAGAACGGCCCACATCCCCTAATAATAATTGGTTTCGAATTTTATCCCCTCTACTATCATATGTAATGGAGTTATTGAACCATTTGGAAGATCCACATTTACTTAATTCATATGTAAAGAATAGGACCCAACATTATGTTTATCAACGTCTAATACAAGCCTATTATTATTACCTATGCTGTATTGAATGGCAATATTGTTTTATTAAATAAAATAGCAAAGCGCTCTCTGACGGAAGGATAAGAGTAATTCAGCTACACCGCTTAAAGCGAGTAATCAGCTTTAATATAAACCCAATCTGGTTGTTCTAACAAAAGGCATATTAACCATCAAGTGGCCTAACGATGTCTATCAACATTCAAACGGTCTTCCACTGAGTAAAATTTGCGGAATACTAGCCACCACATCCATCATGGGGAGCAAAGCGATTGCTATGATCGGAATCGGCGTCAATTTAAATCAACGTAAAATATCTAGTATGAGATAAAGTTTTGAATACACTCTTGTCATAATCTTGCGTCTTCTAAGCTAGTATTGTAATCGAATTTTTCCATCGAGTCAAGTTGTGGTTGATCAACACGAATTATTCTATTCATATTTACTTTTCGTCAATGACCTATGTTTATTTTATCTATAACCAGTCTTCATACGGTACGCAAAACCCGTACTATACGGATAATATTAGTTATTTTTGGATTGGTGGAACTCAAGGTTCGAATTTTCAACCTTACCTTTTTAGTGGCAAATGATATATTTCAATCGATTGACTTTTAAAGAAGTTTTTGAAAATTTAAAACTTGAGCAAATAAGCTACAAAATAGAGGAGTTGCTATCCTTGTGTTTTTGCAGGGCACACGGTACGACGGGGCACACGGTACGCTTAATGGATGCTTGGTTAGATTTACCGTGGTAAAGTCATCGTACTGTATGAACCCTTAAGTGATTTAGTCATGCGCTATAAGCCGCTAATTTCAAACTCGGAAGAGGCATTGGGCATTGCACTCGTTTGTTACCTAAATCAAAGTAAAATATCCATTAAGAGAGATTTCTGCAGAATTGAGTTTTTAATACATTCTAGAATCTTGTTAATAAAATTGCGTATAATGAAGGATCACCACGATATATTTTATTCTTATGCGCTTTATTCCCCAATGACCCATCACTGCTATTGTTATTTTCCACGATCTATTTTTAGTTTTGGATTGGCGGAAATTTTTTGAATTTTCAACCTTATCTAGCAGCAATCGATATTATCGATTGCGGCTTTAGATGTACTTTTTTGTTTGCGGGGGCGCACGGTACGCCCATGGACGCTTGGTTGGATTTACCGTGGTATAGTCATCGTACTGTATGAACCCTTCAGTGAATTAGTCATGCGTTATAAGCTGCTAACTTTGAACTCGGAGGAGGCAGTGGGCGTTCTTTGTGCGCTTCGGATATATAATCGCAAAGATAGTTTGATTTCTAAAAGCAATGCATACATATATTTTTAATTTAGGAGTTGATACAATATAAATTTAATACTGTTAAGTACCACATAGACTTTCCTCGCTATTAGAGAGTAGAAGCATTGAAATATTAATCAGGCGAGAGGCCAGATGTTGTTCATCATCGATGGCCATCAAATTTATGTCTCGATATATGATAGAAGGCTTGAGCGAATAATTAATATTAATAAGCCTCCTCATAAGGGTCAAGGAAGGCTCTATATCGACTTGTATTCTCTCATAATTTAATATGTACCGTAAATAATACACCGATACTTTGTGCACGAGTAGAAATCACAAATTCGTCGCACACGGATGAGGTACACTAATTTTTTTCACGCGAGTTCAATGATGACGGTCTAATTGGATCCTTTAAAAATGGAACGATGAAAAGAAGGGTACTAAATAGCTCAATATTGAGTGGCATTTTGATTAATATAATCATTACTTTTAAAGGGGCACAGGGTATACGCGATGCTCACTATGAGAAAGTGCCGTGTTAAAAAAACTCTGCAACGCAATGGTGGAGGTTACCGCGCATGCTGAAATCACGTACGCTGTGAACATTTAACTAGTTTTTACTCATGCGCTAACTGAATTAATAGAAAAGCCAGAGTGCATCCAACCTACAAAGCATGGAATAAATATGACTTAGTATATCTATATCAGATTGAGAGATGTATACATTTCATGCTTTATTAATAAATTGTAGTTGCTTTGCTGAAAAGGTTTTAAAATTTAATTACTGAATACAATCATCATATGAGAGCATGTTGCCCTGAGGTATACCGTATGTAAATAGGCATCTGATTATTATTTGATTTAAATAATATTTGTAAAGCAAAAGATTCCGGGCATTATGAAAATCGAGAGAGATAAATTCGGTAATGTTACTTCAATGAAAGGAATATCAGTCGAGATGCTCAACTGGATGGCCGCGCCTTCAATCTTACGCAAGTTCTTTCTCAGATCTCAATGTGATCTTTTTCATATGGTTCCGTTTTTCTTGTCTCAAGATGTAAGTCAAAATGCTGATAATTTAAACTCAAAAAGTGTAAATCGTTCTTGTTGCCCTTATTATTTTTAGGTATGCGACGTGGGGGTTGGACCAGTCTCATTCCGTTATGACCGCTTTAAAGTGGTTGATTTCATTCATCCTTTGGTAACAGAACCCGCTCAATTGCAGATCCCGATGCCCGTTTTCGTGAGCGATTCAACGGCTTTCTTGAAACCTTTTTTATTTGCAGCTGTCAATAAAGTACCGCAAATCAGAAGCGCAGGACGAAATATAATACTCTTCACTTGCTCTTTTTTATAGGCTCGCTACTTGGACAATTCTCTCATCAGTTAGTCACTCAACTCTTCGGTTAGGTGTCAGAAATTGTAATGTTACGTCAACATCCTTGTGTCATCTGCTAGTTCTGATTTTTCGCTTTCTAATCTCGTTGCTACGAGCAACGAGTTTTTATTTGAATCTTACCAACTTTAGTCCAACTTCGTGTTTTATACGAGCTCGTTAACGGTAAGCAATGTACTGATAAAACCCTCAATCTCACTGTAAAACATAAGTTCAAAGAAAAAAACCCTCTAAATCTAATTAAAGCAAATAATGAGAAAAGTTTTCCAGCCAAATTCTTCAAATATATTACACTTGTACATTGTACAAAATAACAAATAATATCAATACAATCAAAAAGATGTTTAAGCTTTGGCGGTAGCAGGGGCTGCGGTAGTAGTGCCAGCCGCCTTGACTCGATCCTTCTTGAGGGGGCCCATGAAGCTGGCCTTGTCTGCCGGAGTCTGGAAGCGACCGTGACCGAACTTGGACGCTGTGTCGATGAACTTGAGCTCGATCTTCTCCAACGCTACACGTTTGGCACTTGTTACCAGAGCCTATCGATAAATGCATTACATTTAGTTAACATTTCAAGATAAATTTAATTAGATAATTGTTAAGTAAGTGTCTCAGTCCTATCATTAAATTTCACTTGGTACTCATAACATGTAATATTTGGCTCTACATGTTTCTCGTCATCGACAAAGATTAGATTTTTAACCGGATTAATAAATACCTTGCGCAGAGTGATGCATCGTTTCTTGGGACCCATGCAGCAGCCTTTGATCATAACGAAATCGTTATTGACCTCACCATAGTGAGGGAAACCACCCATCGGCGTGATGGATTTTTCAGTCAAGTCGTATTCAGTCGAAGCGTTGTTCTTGATAACCTGAAAGTACAAGTAGAAATTTATTCATGAACTAGTCTATTAATGGGACAGAAGAAAATTGTATCTGACCGAGGTGTCCGAGCCTGATATTTGTAAAATTAGACTGGAGCATAAATGGGTCAGATCATAAATCCATTACTCTACGAAACACCTCTAGCACCAGATGATTTGGTATTACGTCAAACCAGTGACTCTGAGGCTCGACATTAACACAAGAACGTTTGTTTACCTTTCCCTTGCGGGTGTGAATGCCCTTGCCGATACGGTAGATCTTCTTGTTCATCTCCGTTCGGTGATGATAGCCCTTCTGACCAGCACGGGCAACCGTGAACTGAACACGAGACGGATGCCATGCTCCAATACAAGCGACCTTACGAAGACCCTTGTGTGTCTTGCGAGGCAGCTTGCGCGTGTGCCAACGTGAAGTCACACCTAGAAGGAGGAAAAAAAAAGTTTAATACTAAGCCTTATTATTAAACGTGATTTAGGAGAATTGAACAAAACGATCAAAAGGAAGGCAGTTGTAATCAACATGGTACTCTGAATTTGCTATTTTAGCGTTCTCATCACGTCGTTAGATAAGTCGAGCGAATAGAAAAGAAAGCTAATTACCCTTGAATCCTCTTCCCTTGGTAACACCGATAACGTCAATCATCTCATCTTGAGTGAAGACGGATTGGATAGGAACCGGCTTCTCGAGATGTTGGCGAGCCCAGTCGACCTTCTGTGGGACGGTTCCACCATTAATCTGAATCTCCATGATGTGGGACTTCTTTTGACGTTGGCGAAGCAGCTTCATCTACGAGCACAAAATCAAAGGTTTCGAGTTAGAAATGAAAAATGGGTAAAGACTTGAGTGAGGTTAACAATTTCTAATCTATAATCAGATCGCCCTAGTTCAAGCTAGATAATGTCGTCAATGTACTCACATGTGCGAGATCAGGAACCAACTAAATCATCATTTTAAATAATTCGACTGTCTACTTCGTCTAAATACTGTTCTCACCTGGGTGTGGGCGATGACGCGGACAACCTTGCAATAACGCTTAATTGCCTTTAAGTCCTTCTCGATCATCTTCTTGCCAAGATTATCCTGCCATTTCTTGGAGGCCTTGGTGAAGGCCTTCTTCTTTGACTTGTACCTTTAGTAAGGAAATTCAAAAGTTACACAAATGGAATCACCACTTGCAAGCGTCTCATCAGAAATTAACTGAGAGGAGACAGCTGATGCAGTGGGTTCCATAGCTCATGGAGAAATATCCAGAGGAGCTTCAGGGACATGTTGGAATAATTTTTGGAAGACCAATAAATTTAAACAATTTAATACCAATTTTTGTAGAAGCGACGACGGCAGTCTTCGCCGATATGTTCAGCCCAGACAGTCCTGAGGGCGCGAAGTCCCTTAGGGGTAGCAACGTAACCAACGACACCAACAATAACCATGGGTGGAGTCTCCAAGATGGTGACAGCTTCAACAACCTCCTTCTTGTTGACCTCTGCAAAAAATTAAGAACATATTAGGGATATGATTTCACAAAATTTGAAAGTTTAGACAGGATTGGTCACTCCTTGGTTCTCATAGTCTAAAAGACTCAACAAGAATATGGATTTTGGATTTAGGTAGGGAATAGTCTACAAGCCTTGTACACAGGACTACTGTAGATATGGAAGGAGAAGGGTCACAGTTGTACTCACTTGAGCCAGGTTTATCCACTTCACGAACAATGTGAGTCATGCCAGCCTTGTAACCGAGGAAGGCAGTCAAGTGAATGGGCTTCTTGGGGTCGTCACGAGGGAAAGCCTTGACGCGTCCACGCTGCTTTCGGGCACGCTTCTTGGGGTAGAATCCCATGGACCCATGACGGGGTGCACTAAATTTCCGGTGAGACTGAAATAACAGAAAATCAAATGTCATTGACTTTATTGGATTTGACACAAAATACATGTTTCATTAAATAATTAGGAAAAAAGTAAGAACTAGTTATCAAATCTACCATTTACTGCGGTTAAGAACACAGAAGAGAAACTTAATGAAACAGAACATGGATCGCGAATGCAACACGTCACGAGGCAGATGAGAACTCTGGTTGGTTTGACAGATTACCGGTTATGACAATTACTCTAAGCCCCTGAACAATTTAACCGACTACACTCAACGACATTTGAACTCGGGCAATGAAGAATGTTATAAAATAAATTTCAATGTCAGATGAAAACGAAACACATAGATACTGAAGGAAAAATAAAGCTAGATTGACTCTGACTCACCATGGTTCCGAACGAAAAATGGACGACGATGAGGAAAGCTATTTATGTATATGAAGAATTCTAAAGGCAACACTGGAGCGGCTTTAGCCGTATGCTAGACGAGCAAGAATATGCCACTACTATTTTGGATTGACAGTATTTTCCTTTAGTGCTTACTGCTTCTTTGCGACGTTGACGTTACTCATTTCATTTCAGAAAAAAATAGTTATTACTTTTTGTACTTTTTTTTTATACTTATTACGTGGTTATATAGAAGGGCGTTAACTCATTGTATCATGTAATTAAACTAATTGTATCTGTCTTACCCTAAAGCCCTAAAAATTTATCCATGGGTATCGGCGGTATTTTTTTAGTTATTGACGGAACTCGAGGTATAGATTTTTTTTCTTGTATACGTACTTTTAAATTTTAATTAGTTTGCTGGAGCAGTAGGAGCTGATTCCGCATCGTCATGGATTGCCTTAAAAATGTCGGCACGTTTTGTGATCAAAAGATAGATTTAAAAAAAAACTATTATTGTATTATTAATGCGGTGCTTTATTGCTTAATTTCATTGGGGTTTTGAACAGTAATGTGCGCAACTTCGTAAACCACTAACCGGGTGAAAATGTATTGTTATACAAATGTAAACCAAAAACAACTCTCAGAAATTTCTTATATTCTTATCGTGCTTTATTTTTTTAATCGAGACAAGAAACACATTCTATATATAGCTCGCCGTATTAGCAGCAATAAGGAGAATTAAATCCGTTTGACTCAAACTAAAAGCCACAAATATCAGAAATATATATATTTTCCCAAATAATGACAATGCGATCCCTGCCTATAGCGCTATGCTGTAATAACTCGTATTCTAGGCTATCCTTTAGTTTTAAAAAATCAAGTATTCATTAATTCATAATAAATATATGAATACTATTAATATAAAGATTATCCTTCAACTTATTAGCAGAAAAAAGTGATTAATGGATTATACATTAAAATATAGTGATTATATCGGCTACCTCGAAGTTTACATTCTCAGAACTAAACTCCATTAGTTATGTTTCAATGAATATCAAATTGTCTTGATATGTCATTGAATCGGAGGGTATATGGCGACTATATGGCGCATTGACCGACGAACCACAAGGTAAACCTTAATGAGTGACAGCTTCCAATTACGGTAGATCAGTTAACTGTATCATTAGTGAACCTTTTTGACTTGGTTGATTTAAATATATGATATGCTAATCCTAGGTATCATGGAGTTGTTGGTAGAGTACCATCACATTATGCTAAAGTCATTGCATACTCATTGTATTTTTAAGAACCGTACCATGTGCACCCTTAATTATATCACAGTCATATATTTAATTGAAACAGTATCCAAGCTAGCGCGTTTTTCATTTGAAGTCAAGTAGTAATTGGAGCTTTAGTGTCCCAAGAGTGTTCATTCAAAGCTGAACACACCATTACGTTTGCTTTTTTGTACTTATCTTAGATATATAGGGTTACAACTGTATTCATTATTAAAATTATATTTAATCTTTTTTAAAGTGAAGATTGTCGAGAAATGCAGACTGCCTATCACATGAGAGCATGTTGCGCAGAGGTATACAATAATAGGCTAAATTAGCAAACATTATGAATAGCAGCTAGATTGTTTCTTTTCAATTGTTGTATTTCACGCAGATTCCGGGTATAATGAAAATAGTACGAGATGCATCATTTGGTAATGTAACTTCAATGAAAGGAATATCAGCCGAAATGCTAGACTGGATGTCCCGCGCTTTCAATCTTACGTAATTATTTTACGCATATTTACATTATTACTTTATGGCTACGTCTTTCTTTTTTCTGGAAAGATATGAATGTGAAAACGTATTGATTACCACAATTGAAAACACAACTAAAGCTGTAGGAGCTCTTCATTACATGACCAATGATGTGGGCCAAATATACTATAATTAGTTTTAGGCATGCATAAATTAATCCGCTCTTATTTTTTAAACGATATTGCCGTTGCCAATAATAGATTTGTGACGTAGGAGTTGGCCCAGTTGTACCTCTATACAGTCGTTTCCAGACAGTGGACTTTCTTCATCCTTGGTCAACAGAACCGGTTAAATTGCTCATCCCGATGCCTGTTTTCGGGAACGATTCATCAGCTTTCTTGGAACCTTTTTCATTTTCGGTTTTTTAATGAATTTTACTACTACCAGTTTAAATAGGCGTTCATACTGATTTTCCTCAATATTTCATGTATAGGTTTGGATGACTATTCTTGGTTTTATACTCGTTATGATATTCGCTCTAATAATGATGGATTACATTTATGTACCAATAATAAATGAGAGCCCCCTCGGGAATAAGCTTCACTTACACTGGCTTTTTGTTATAGGTTCAATATTTGGACAAGGTATACATATCTACTTAAAGTTCTAACTAACGTTCTAACTTTTATTTAACTTAATCAGAAATATATAGATCATGCAATTTTTCATTTATTTAGGTGGGTTCAGGGCATCAAACAAAATTCGAATCCGAATTCTAATGGCTGCATGGATCCTCGGAACTTTTATCTTGGTGGAAGTGTATACCACACAACTCTATGGCTATCTCATGACTAACGTACCTCTGCCAATCGTCAATTCTGCGGAGGAGCTTGCTGATAAACCCGGAGTAGATCTTGTAGTTGCCAACGGCTGGGCACCCGACTTAACGATTTCGGTAAAATAAAGTATCATTGAATATATGTTACGTTTAGTATTTTGTGCAAATTACAGCGATTAAGAGTAAATATTTTCAAATAGAAATCAAATTTTCCTCTGATGAAAAGTTTGGCTAAAAAACTTAACGACAACCCGGTTACCTCCCGTTGCGCTAACGTACCAGCTTGTATCGAACTGGTGAAGAAAAACAAACGACCCACGGTTTTTATTCACGTAATTATATATTATTCACTTTGTCCCTATAAACTATAAAGGAATGTGTCAACTATTTTTTTTATGTAAACAGCCTATTGGTCCTATGGCAGCGGTAATGATGGATGATTTTCGCAAGACTGGTCAGTGCAATTTTGGTCTTTCCCAAAAGAGTTTTGATAATTATCACCAGTCTTGGATGATACGTAAAGGAGATCCTATGATAGAAATATACAACAGAGGGTATTCTGTTTATTATTCAATAGGATATAGCCTATTTGCAAAAAGATAATTCTTTTCTACAGGACAATGCGAATGCACGCAATGGGTTTACTAAATCATTGGATCGAAACTTATCAGCCGAAACCTCGCAAATGTCTAGAAATGGCGGTACCACGGGAAAATCCGCGCAACCCAGCTACAATCAGTCTTAAAAATTTGGCCATTTTGTTTTACATGTTACTTGCCGGCTACATTCTTTCCTTTATCGTATTTATTTTTGAGAAGTGCTGCTAATTTATTTGATTTAAAGAATTCTCGAGTTTCGGTTCAATTACTTTAACAAGACGTATTCAATGACGCCCTTCTAAATCTGTGAAATATTTCACGCTAAAAAACACTTGATATGTCTACTCTTTAATTATAATAGCACTAGAAGAATGCATTACATTTATAGGTACCGCCTGATTTACTAGTACCGTACTCACTTCATTATAGTTTTTTAGTCTATTCTTTGTTATCGAATTCGGCCAATAAAGTTACATCCACAACACGATGAAAAATCATTTGCAAGTTAATTACTCATATTCCAGACAATTTTTTTTAATGCTGTAATAATAATAGGTATTTTCCTGAGAGGGAAAATACATAAATCCAATAATCAGGTAGTACAAGAAATCAATTGTAGGTATTGTGCAATGGATGTGCTACTAGTATTTCGGATTTTCGGTATCTACCAGAATCTCAGCTGTCAGCTGACGTACGATTTCATGTTGAACCATGATGCCGATGACGTACCGTAGTAATTTTACTTGTGAAAAAAACCAGCCTTTCGAATGTAACTGTTTGGTTTTGCATACTATTCGCCGGAGCGAATGGTTTTTACTGAACCGAGACCATACCGCATTTCCTTCCGTTAAAAATGTTCCGTTCGAGAGATCTTAATCGATCTCTATTTGGGGATCGGTATATCGGATATGGGAGAAAACTTTAGTTTCGCATTGGTATGGATCGGAATTCCGACCGGTTGTACCGTACCGTTGCCAGTCTTTGTAGTAATTGCATTAATACAAGAAAACGTATATTATTTATTAGCGTCTCTCGACTGTATTTCTTTTGTAAAAAAAAAAAAAATTGATCCAACAACAAAGTATTTGTCAGCTGAGGTGGAATAAGTAACGCAGTTTATCAGATCGTTTTAAATCAGATCGCTTTTCAATGCCGTGTTTATTAGTTTAAAATTAATGTCTTGGCTCAATTACATAAATAAAAGCAAGTCTCTTTTGAGGAAATATACCAGTGCAGCTCAGTTGTTATGTAATGATCGCCTGTACCATAATCAGATCAGCTTATCGTTGTCCATCTATCATTCCGTCCCAGAAGGAACAAGTCCATCTCGGTATATATTCCAAGAACCAGGTTTAATTTTTAATTAAATAAGGGATGTGCACTGATGAGGAAAATTATATAAACACACATTCCCGAACTGACCAATAATGGAACACTAATTAACTGAACCTTGTTGAGTGGTAAATTTAGATTAATTGACCGAATCGTCAGTGATGAATACATTTTGCCTTTGTAGTTTACATACGTGATATGCCATTTTCGTTGCTCGTGATAGTGGCAGCAGTTTGTGGTATATACCTATATCTTATTCTGCTATTAATTGCATAGTCATTGTGTCTAGACACTTTTTCATGTGTACCAAGGGGTTTGCCCTTGATTATGTTTCAGCCAACGAAACAGCATCCGAAGTAGCGCTTTGTTCATTTCCAGATCTAGTTGCAATTTTAACTTCAGTGTCGCAAGAGTACTGATCCATAGCTAAAAACATCAATAAGTATGCTTTATTGTATTTGTCTTAAGAATGTTAAGAATAATTAGCAATACTTTTTGAAGATTGACGAGCAATAATGCAGACCGGTTATCATATGAGAGCGTGTTGTGTAGAGGTATGATAATAAGAACAATATCATTTTGATCGGATTCTTTTCCAATTTTCATACATTAGTTAATGTTTTACTATGCAATAAAGCAACCAGGTGTAATGAAAATCGAGAGAGATCCGTCATTTGGCAATGTAACTTCCATGAGAGGAATATCAGCCGAAATGTTTGACTGGATGGCCCGTGCTTTCAATCTTACGTAATCATATAATTATTTATAGTACTATTTTCTAGTTTTAATACATATTGGCATTCTTTTTTTCTGGAAAGATATGAATGTGAAAACGTACCGGTTATCACCGTTGAGAACACTACCAGAGCCATAGGGGCTCTTCATTATTTGACTAACGATGTAGGCCAATCCATCAATTTATGTCTTTTGGATTTTTTTAACGTTGACCTTTTCCCTTACATAACCATTAGATATGTGACTTAGGGGTTGGACCGACTGTTGCTCTATACAGCCGTTTTCAAAAGGTAGATTTCCTTCATCCTTGGTCTACAGAACCGGCTAATTTGCTCATCCCGATGCCTGTTTTTAAAAGCGATTCATCAGCTTTTGTAGAACCCTTTTCTTTTCCGGTTAATTTATCTCAAAATTTTGTTACCAATTGAATTTGATTTTATTAATCGTAGCTTTACTTTGATAGGTATGGATGATTATCATGGGCTCCATACTTGTTATGATATCCACTCTGATATTATTGGATTACATTGAAGTAGCATCACTCAGTGTCGTAAGTGCTCGTCGAATGAGGATTGACTTACACTGGCTATTTGTTATAGGCTCATTCCTTGGACAAGGTAAAATCTCGTACTCAGTTATTGTAATTATAGTTATCTTATTTACTATTGATTTATAAAACAATTCAGGCGGATTTAAGGCGCCAAACAAAATTCGAATTCGAATTGCTATGGCTGTTTGGATGCTCGGTACTTTTATCTTGATTGAAATGTATACTACACAGCTCTATGGGTACCTCATGACTAGCACATCTGTTCCGGCGGTTAATTCGGTCGAGGAGCTAGCCGATAAACCCGGAGTCGACCTTGTGGTTGTCAACGGCTGGGCACCCGATCTAACGATTATGGTATTACATCTCATTGGCGACACATAATCGACTATGTGGCGCATGAAACGATAACATAAGACATGTCTAATTATAAAATAGAAATCCGATTTTCCTCTAATGAAAAAATTGGCTAACAAATTGAATGAAAACCCGATTGCCTCCCGCTGCGCTAATGTTCCAGATTGTATCGAACTTGTTAAGAAAAGAAAACGACCAACAGTTTTCATTCACGTAAAAAACTACCCACTTTACTGTTATATATTTAAAAATATTCACTAAATTAATAAGGAAGTGACGAATTTATTTTTATGTTTATAGACAATTGGTCCCATAGCGGCGGTAATGATGGACGATTTTCGCAAGACTGGCGAGTGCAATTTCGGTCTTGCCCCTAAAAAATTCGATAATTATCACCAATCTTGGATGATACGCAAAGGAGATCCTTTAAAAGAAATATACAACAGAGGGTATTTACTATTTAGCCTATTATAATATAAAATAATAAACATGATAAATGTCATCATAGTAGTCAATTCACTTAATACATAACTTATCTGCAGAACAATGCGAATGCACGCAACGGGATTACTTAATCACTGGATCGATACTTATCAGCCGAAACCTCGGAAATGCCTAAAGATGGCAGAATCAGATGAAAATCCGCACAATCCAACTAAAATCAGTCTTACAAATTTAGCGATGTTGTTCGGTATGCTACTAGCTGGCTACGTTCTCTCTTTCATCATCTTCATCTGGGAAAAGTGCTGCTTTGCTTTTTAGTTTTTAGAAGTCTAAGCCTGCGCTGTTCTCTCCTTTTTACATATTGTTTCATCTCAAAATGCTTATCAATTTAAAAGCTAATTTAAGGGGCATGACCTGAGGAAGGTAATAATGCGGGATTGATGCGGACGTTCTTGGTAAGTATAATGGAACGAAAATTTAGTTGAATTTAGAACGCTTATTGTTTACAGTTGATTATTAGCCTATTATTGTTCTTATTTCTTTGCAATTGGTCGATAAAAGTATCGGCTCACGTTGGAAAATCATTAGCGTAATCATTGCAAAAATTAACGCAGCATGTGTATTACAAATAACATAAGCAGCGTTTTATATTACCTAGAACAGGAATTTCACCCTGAACGAGAAAAATATACATTTATTCAAAAATAATTCAAGGTCTTATGCAATCGATGCGCCAACTCCATTATTGGATATCTGCCAGAACAAAGTATAATATATAATATCGAAAACGTAGAAATTAGATACTTTCAAAGCTGCCTAAAATAGAGACCCTATTAAAAATAAATTTAGCAACAGTTATTTTGTTATTTTATCTTCAGTTCTTTTTATATCTAAAAATTATTAAAGACGATAGCTACATAATAAGTAGGGTTGAGGAAAAATATTGACATGTTATAACTCAAATAACATGGAAAAATGTGTATCACATTTGTAGGTCACCTCTACCATTTATTATGTTAGCATATTCGTTAGTCGATAAAAAATAACTACACCAGGAAAATGACAATTAACAAGAAATATTGTAATTCCGTGTGTGCGTATTTTTAAATCTTATTAAAATAATAAAATATTAATTAGCTGATGGATGGTGAAGAGAACTTTATTTCGAACAGTTAATTGGTTTAGAGGAAGGCTATAATGACGCTTATCTTTGTTAATTACTCAATATAAATGCTGTGCGTTACTTGGAAACTCATATATTCTATCGTTGCACAGTATAATCACTTGCTTCATCATGTGCCACAAATTCAATCGGATTTACTAGAGCGCTCTCATCTGCACGCAGATCGATTAATTGTGATCTAAAGCTGGCAGGTTTTAGCTTCGCTAGAAATGTTCCAGCTCTCCGCCAAACCGTGTAGTTCTGTAGGAAACATTGTGTGAAGTAAGAGCATAGCTAAAAGAATCTTGCCAAGTTTAGATTGGTTTCCCAGCAATTTTAGACGATTACTATAAAATATTCTCTCTTGTTGAACAACACTTTTATATTACTATTAAGATGCCGACCAGATATCATATAAGGGCGTGTTGCGGAGAGGTATCATGTATTATATTGGAACTCATTAAAAAAAACATTTTTCACCTTAAAATGTTGCGGCATTCTTACTTTTTGTGGATAAATAAAGACTCCGGACGGTACAATGAAGATGGAACGAGATGCATTCGGTAATGTAACGTCAATGAGAGGAATATCAGCCGAGATGCTCAATTGGATGGCCCAGGCATTTAACATAACGTAATTCATAATTAGTAATCCTTATGCCATGCATTGATGGACATTTCTTGAATTATATGTAGATACCAATGCGCAAACGTTCCGATTACTACCGTTGAAAATACTAGCAAAACGATAGGGTTTATTCATTATCTTACTTATGATGTAGGGCATATTATATTTTAAATTTTCCCCTGGTTGCTGATTATCATCGTTGCAATCTTCAGGTATGTGATGTAGGAGTAGGATCGGGTATCATTCGATACGATCGGTATAAATTGACAGATTTTATTCATCCCTGGATGACCGATCCTGTTCCACTGCTCATCCCAATGCCCATTTTTGTGAGCGATTCTTCAGCTTTCTTCGAACCCTTATCACCAATGGTTAATTAATTAATTAATTAATTTTGTTTGTAATGCAAATTATGCTTGAAATATTATTCTTTCATTATAGGTTTGGATGATTATCCTGTTTTTCATACTCGTTATGATATCCGTGCTAATACTATTGGATTACATTGAAATCCCAACAATAATAAGAAGCAACAACCAAATCAATAAGCTTAACTCACATTGGCTCTTTGTTACAGGCTCATTACTTGGACGGGGTAAATATCTCTTTTAGAATATAAATAACTAAAATAAATTACAAATGTAGGCCCTAAATAACAACTAGCTTTGGATAAAAATATTTAGGTGGATTCCGGGTGTCAAATAAAATTCCGATTCGAGTTCTCACGGCTATTTGGATCCTGTCTTGTTTTGTTATTACTCAATTGTATGCTTCTCAGCTCTATGGCTATCTTATGACAAACATTCCTGTGCCAATTGTCGATTCCGTAGAGGAGCTTGCCGATAAACCCGGAGTAGATCTTGTGGTTGTTAACGCTAGGGTGCCCTACTTGACGATTACGGTACATGATCATTATCATATGATCATTATCACTACATACCTACATAGTTTCAGCTATTTTGAGCATGTCGAATGAAATGTTTTATTGAAACAGGAATCCGAATTTCCTCTAATGAAAAAACTGGCAAGAAAACTGAATGAAAGCCCCGTTCCCTCCGGATGTACCAATGTTACAGATTGTATTGAAATGGTAAAGAAAAGCAAACGACCTACAGTACTCATTCACGTAAATATTATTCACGCCATTCACTTCCCTTATTTTTTCTTTACAATAAAAAAGAATCAAATGAATTTTAATTTGTTTACTTTATCAGCAAATGGGCCCAATAAAAGTTGGAATGATGGACGATTTCAGAAAAACCGATCAATGCCATTTTGCTCTTTCCAAAAAGAGTTTTGATAATTATCAAACATCCTGGATGACGCGTAAAAGAGATCCCTTAACAGAAATGTACAACATAGGGTACATATAATAATAGAAAGACACACAAAGTAGGTAATTTATTAATAACTGATGTGTACTAGGACCATGCAAATGCAAGCAACGGGACTGATTAACCACTGGCTAGATATTTATCAGCCTAAACCTACGAAATGCTTGGAAATGGCGATACCACGGGAAAATCCGCGCAATCCATCTAAAATTGGCCTTAAAAACTTGGCTATTCCGTTTGGCACGTTACTTACCGGCTACGTTTTCTCTTTCGTCATTTTCATGTGTGAAAAATGCTGCTGGTCTGCTTATTTCATTCCGAAAAACTCTAAAGCTACGGATAAACCATTTTAACAACAAAAAAAATACGTATGGTTTTATAATTCAAATTTAGACAATCTTAAGGATGATTGAACAGTCAGTGATAATTAATTAATTATCGTTAAGCTTGTTTTTTATTTATAGGATAACAAGTTGCTATCTTATAAATCAATGAGCAGACAATATCGCACCTTTCTTCGAATCCTAGTCTCAGTGTGTACTGTACTATCATCAGTACCGATGATGATCACATCACCATGGAAAGCTGTATATATATTAAATGAACAGAGCTATTATATCTACAATAAGAAGAGGCGACGGATTGAATTAGAATCCAATGCCGGTGTTGCTTAGTGCTCTCTGTATTGATGACTGATTGACATTGGGAATGTAGTCTGTAAGACGTTAACTCTGCACATGGCTGCCACTACACTGCACAGTACACTACACAGCTGCTAAATGTTTTTAATTTACAAGAAAAGTATACACGCGCTGCTATTAACACATACAGAGAGCCCTATGAGACATGATATCACGCTTAAAAACATAATGAAAACCGGTAGTCGATTTTGAGTTTATCGATATAAATTGATGCGATTTATCATTTTATTTAAAACCGAGAAAATTACAAAATGATAAAACAAATTACATGTTGTAAGAATTGTGTTTGCCTGTATACTTGTTGACGAATAATGATAAAAAGGAAAGCTTGCCGCATTACCAATACAAGCCCTATTATAAATCATAGAATAGCAATTATGAATTCGAAACGGCACGTTTTTAAATTGTATAGCTAAAAAAATTATATTATTTTAAAAAATCCATTCTTACGCAAATTTCATTAAACAAAATATGAGGCTCTAGTGTGTTTGCAGTTAAATCTCAAATGTAACTTAGTCTAAATAAGCAGTTAATCGATTAACACCATCAATACAAACCACTCGCCCATACGAATAGAAAAACATGTCTGGAAACGACCAATGAAACCAAGTTTGCAGCTCAACTTGCAGCCCTGTTCTTGCTGAAAACTTGACGATGGAGAACCAGAATTCCAATTCTTCCCGCACCATTGAAGATTCAGTTGTCCCAGCTCCCCCTGTGGATGCTATTACCGAAAGTGATGAAGAGTCTGACGAGGAGTCCGATGACGACGACGAGCTTGTAGGATTTGTTCGTTCTACTGCACTCGCTATTTTTGCTGAAATGAACGATAACCAAGATGGTGAAATCGACGACGACAGAGTCTCTGAGATGATCTGGATGAAAATTGCTGAACGAGCCATTGGCGGTAACGGTTATGCTAACTCACGTGACCCGGAATTCGAAGAAAGAGCCACAGAGATGATCCAGATGGCGGTCTACGGCGCGACTGCCTTTCTCGCCCGTCGGAGTTTGATGGCCTTGAGTAGAGCTGAGCTTAATATGAGCCGCTTTCGCTATTACTACTACTGATTAAGTGGTTATTCAATTTTAATATGTCGTATCTTATTCATGTTGTAAGTCCCGATAAATTTGTTTCATTTGTGTATTGTTCTCGAAATAAACCAATTTTAAATTCAAAATTGCTTCTGATGTACCATTTATATTTCATAATTGATAAATTAAGAGTAACACAAACTGTCGAATCAATAAATGAAAGAAATTTTTTTTTAAAGGTATTTGCTGGAACCATAATAAGTTACGACATTACAAATATAATATAAAAATGCCTAACCACAATGAAATAAATCAAACCAGACTTAAATCTTGCTTTATTTTTAACTACTTGCTATATTTAAAAAGTACAATGCAAGAAACGGTATTATATATTTTTGTTTACTAAATTTATCCACTGCTGATTATGTTGTCCAGCGTACATCCAGTACAGTATATGAATCATGAACTGTGTAGGTTTATTGATATAAGATAGCAAAACTGGATAGTAAATAAAAAATCAAGGAGACAAATAATCTTTAGAACATTATGCTTTTTTAGTGCTTGTGTTTTCATAGAGTGTGATGTACCTTTAAAACCACTTGAAATAAAGACTTAGTGAATAATAAGAAATATATGATTAAAAATAGAGAATCGAAATTCTTTTTTTGGTTTGATAAATTATTCAACGAGCCCCATTGAAATATACCTGCTAGACCTTCTTTTAGCCACAGGTAGCGAGCAACCTTTCTCAAATAGTTTCGATAACTATCACCAGTCTTAGATAATACGTAAAGGAGATCGAAACACAGAATTCTACAATCGACAATATGTACAGTATAGCGCTACCATTCTAAATTTAGTTATACTTTTTAAAAATTTGACTTAAACAGTAGTAATGATACCACCCTTTTGACATGTTTCACAGGACAATGCGAATGCATGAGGCAGGTCTACTAAATCGTTGGGTGGATACTTACCAACCAAAGCCCCGCCGCAAAACCTCGATATGGCAAAACGCAAAGAGAATCCGCATTCCTGCTAAACTCGGTTATAAAAACCTGGCAATTCCACTCGGGATGCTAATCGTTAGCTTTAATCACTCATTAGCCATCCTATTTTTTTAAAGTTTAAAGACAGTTTTTTTTGTTGTTTAATCCTAGTACTTGAAGAACGGACAACATTCCCACAATAATAATTAGTTTCGAATTTTATAATATCCCTTCAATCATGAATGGGTTAATGAGCCATTTGGAAGATCCACATTTTTTAAATTCATACATTGAGAATGGGACAACATTACGTTAATAGATGTCTAATACATGCATATTATGACCTAACTTAAGATTTTCGAGAAATGTACACTGGTTATCACATGAGAGCATGTTGCGCAGAGGTACAGTAATAGGCGATTATATATTAGCAAATATGAATAGCAGATTCCTTCCTTTCAATTGTTGTATTTCATACAGACTCCGCGTATAATGAAAATAGTGCGAGAATCGACATTTGGTAATGTAGCTTCAATGAGAGGAATATCAGCCGAGATGCTAGACTGGATGTCCCGCGCTTTCAATCTTACGTAATAAATTTGCGTACATTTACATTATTACTTTATATTTACGTCTTCTTTTTCTGGAAAGGTATGAATGTGAAAACCTATTGATCACTACAATTGAAAACACAACTAAAACTGTAGGGGCTCTTCATTACATGACGAATGCTGATGTGGGCCAAATATATTATTTTAATTAGTTTTAGCCTTTTAGGCATGCTTAAGTTAATACCCTCTTTTTGTAAACGATATGCGGTTGCCAATATTAGATTTGTGACGTAGGAGTTGGTCCAGCTGTTTCTCTATACAGTCGTTATCGGACGGTCGACTTTCTTCATCCTTGGTCAACAGAACCGGTTAAATTTCTCATCCCAATGCCTGTTTTTGGGAAAGATTCATCAGCCTTTTTGGAACCTTTTTCATTTTCGGTTACTTATGAATTTTATTACTATCAGCTTAAGTGCTTGTTTTCCAATGTTTATTATAGGTTTGGATGGTTATTCTTGGTTTTATAGTCGTTATAACATTGGCTCTAATTCTATTGGATTACATTAATGTACCAATAATAAATGAGAGCCGTCTCGGAAATAAGCTTCACTCACACTGGCTCTTTGTTAAAGGTTCAATATTTGGACAAGGTATACATCTACTTCAACATAATAGTTATACTTTAATATAACTTAAACATTTAATAGATAACGCAACTTTTTTTTTCATTTTAGGTGGGTTCAGGGTATCAAACAAGACTCGAATTCGAATTCTAATAGCTGCATGGATCCTTGGAACTTTTATCCTGGTGGAAGTGAATACTTCACAGCTCTATGGTTATCTCATAACTAACGCATCTGTGCCAATCGTCAATTCCGCGGAGGAGCTTGCTGATAAACCGGGAGTCGACCTTTTAGTTGCCAACGGTTGGGCACCTGACTTCAAGATTACGGTAAAAAGAAAAGTCTCATTGAATCTATATTATTTTTTTGTGCTTTGCTTGTATTTTGTGCAAATTACATAAATAAAGAATAAATACTATCAAACAGAAATCCAATTTTCCTCTGATGAAAAGTTTGGCTAAAAAACTTAATGAAAACCCGATGGCCTCCCGTTGCGCTAACGTACCAACTTGTATCGAACTAGTGAAGAAAAACAAACGACCAACGGTTTTTATTCTCGTAAGCATATATATTACGGTATTCACTTTGTTCCTCTAAACAGTAAAAGAAAATATGACATTTCTTTTTTTTGTGTGTGTGTAACAGGCTATTGGTCCTATGGCAGCGGTAATGATGGAAGATTTTCGCAAAACTGGTCGGTGCAGTTTCGGTCTTGCCCAAAAGAGTTTTGATAATTATCACCAGTCTTGGATGATACGTAAAGGAGATCCTATGATAGAAATATACAACAGAGGGTATTCTGTTTATTATTCAATAGGAAATAACCTATTTGCAAAAAAAATTATTATTTTCTGCAGGACAATGCGAATGCACGCAATGGGATTACTAAATCATTGGATCGAAACTTATCAGCCGAAACCTCGCAAATGTCTAGAAATGGCGGTACCACGGGAAAATCCGCGCAACCCAGCTACAATCAGCCTTAAAAATTTGGCCATTTTGTTCTGCATGTTGCTTGCCGGCTACATTCTTTCATTTATCATATTTATTTTTGAGAAGTGCTGCTAATTTCAAATTTCTAGAATTCTAGAGTTTCGGTTAAATTATTTAAACAAGACGTATTCAATAATATTTTTCTAAACCTGTGAAATATTTCACGCTTAAAAACCCTCGATATGCCCACTCTTAGCACTAAAAAATGCATTACATTTATAGGTACCTGTACCGTACTCACTTCATTCTAGTTTATTAATAGTCTAATCTTTGTTATCGAATTCGGCCAAAAAAAGTTAGCGCATCCATCCACACCACAACGAAAAATCATTTTCAAAGTAATTGCTCATATTCCAGGGCTGTAATTTTTTTTGTATGCTGTAGTCGGTATATTCATGAGATGGAAAAATACAAAAATCAAATAATCAGATAGTACAAGAAATCAATAATAGGTAATAAGCAATCGATGTGCTATTAATATTCTGTATCTACTCTTTACTTATCTTATGACGCAATAATCTTATACCATCATGCCAATGAAGTACCGCAGTAATTTGACATGTTAATGTCCGACCGGCTGTACCGTACAGTTTCCAGTCGTGTATGTATTTATCCCTTCTCAGTGTAATAAATAATAATATTTTAGCTTTCTAGCTCAGCATTTACGCTCAATCAAAAACAATAATATCTGCAAAAACGTGCTAGGTACTAATTAGCCGAGATTTCAGTTCAATTGCATTAATACAAGAAAAAGTATCTTGAAGAATGTCACGGTAATGTTTTTGAAGAATATAAATTATTTTATTGTATATATATACACCATCAACGCTCGACTGTATTTATTTGGTAAAAAAAAATTATCCGACAACAAAGTATTTGTCAGGTGGGATGCAATGAGTAAAAGCAAGTCTCATCTGTGAAAATATACCAGTACAGCTCAGCTATTGCCGTTGTCCATTCCGTCACAGAAGGAATAAGTCTCGATCTCGGTTTATATTCCAAGAATCAGGCTTCAATTTTAATTAAATAAGGGATCGATGTGCACTGATGAGAAAAATTATATATATAGTACCTACTATGGATCTTCCCGTAAGAGAATATTTCCTTACTGACCAATGATGGAGCAATAATTAACTGAATCTCGTTGAGTGGTAAATTTAAATTAATTGACCAAATCGTCAGTGAAGAATCTATTTTGCCTTTGTTAGTCACATACGTGATATGCTTCTTTCATTTTCGTTGATAGTGGTAGCAGTTTCGTGGTATATACCCATATCGTATTCTGCTATTAATTGCATAGTCATTGTGTCTAAAACCTTATCATTTGTACCAAGGGATGTGCCCTTGATTATTTTTCAACCAACGGTATACATCTAATTAAAACAGCGTCCGAGGTAGCGCGCGTTGTTCATTTCCAGATCTAGTTGCAATTGTAACTTTAGTGTCGCAAGAGCGTACTGAGATGTATTTGTCTTACAAAGGTTAAGAATAGCTAGCAAAATAACTATTCAATCTCTTTTCTTGTTAAAGCTGCTGAAGATTGTCGAGCAATAATGCAGACCGACTATCATATGAGAGCATGTTGCGTAGGGTTATGATAATCGAAACAGTACTAATCATTTTGAACGGATTCTTTTTCTGTTTTGATTCACTACTTATTGTTTTGATATATAAAAACAACCAGGTGTAATGAAAATCGAGAAAGATGCGTCAACTGGCAATGTAACTTCAATGAGAGGAATATCAGCCGAAATGTTTGACTGGATGGCCCGCGCTTTCAATCGAACATAATCATATAATTATTACCAATACTATTTTCTTGTTATATATATATACATTTATCAAACGATACTTCAAGGTCTTATGCAATCGATGCGTTATCTTCATTATTGCATATATTAAAGAGTGCTTTAGTCTCTACTGTCTATTGACGGTCGATAATCTGATAGTGTCTTGTTCATTTGCATAGAATACAATATATCAGCAACGCAGACATATAATACAAGTCTAAGCTCCTTTTACGGTCTCTCTATTTTCCTTTGAACTGAAAAAAAAATAAAAAATTTCGAAACGAATTATGCTCTAGAGTCATTAAAGTATTGAGGCTATTAACAATAGCATTTCGTTAATAAGCCATTAATGATTAACTTTTAGAGTGGCGCGTATTCTAATATCTCCCCATTCCTATAATGGGCTATAATCTATAATCAGTCCCGAGCTTTTCGTCGACACATCTATGATATAAATTACTCAGATGTGGATGGATATACTTGGTTCTGTATTCGTTATAATATCCATGCTAATATTATTGGAGGATTACATTAAAGTACCAGGAATTATAGGGAGCGACCGTCCAAATTTACTTCATTTGCATTGGCTTTTTGTTGTAGGTTCACTGCTGCTAGTTCACAGCAGGTTTGAGCAGGTTTACTATACCACTATGGATCGACGGAGGCCTCACAAATGCCTCATTGATATAGGAAAAGCCAAAGAATAATCCACTAAATCCAGCTAAAATAACTCAGCGAAATAGTAATAGTCTAGCTCAGCATTTAATCTCATTCAAAAACAATAAATGTTTGCAAGAATACTGTATGCTATAAACTCGTTTTTCCTCCAAGAACTACAGGTTTTATTTGTAATTACATAACTAATATGAGCTGATGAAAAATTATATCTATAGTCGAGTCTATAGTAAGTACTATGGATCTTTTCATCAAAGAATCTTTACATAATACTGACCAGTGGAGCACTAGTTAGCTGAATCTTGTTTAGTGGCGATTTTAAATTAATAGCTAATCAGTTGACTGATGAATCCTTTTTGTCACTGTTAATTTACATAGGTGATGTACTACTATTCTGGTAATAGTGCAGAAGCAGGCTAGCAGTTTGTGGTTTTAGCTCTATCCTATTCTGCTAGTAATTGCAGTGTAAAAATATTAGCATATGCATCAAGGGGTTTACCCTTAATTATGTTTCAGCCAAGGGCATGCGCCTAATTAAAACAGCATCCAAAGTAGCGCGTTCTTCATTTCATGCAGATTTAGTAGCAACTATAACTTCAGTGTCCCAAGAGTACTAAGTCATTGTCAACTACACTATCAGTGAGTTTGCTTTATTGTATGGTCTTACTAAAGTTAAGAATAACTAGCAAATATTTTTTAACTCGTATTATTATTGTTATCATAGCTGCTGAAGATTTTCGAGAAAAATGCAGACTGGCTATCATATAAGAGCGTGTTGCGCAGAGGTATAATAATAATAAGATCAGTATTAATCATTTAAACGGGTTCTTTTTCAATTTTTTCTTTAATGCATTTGTTTTACTATACAAAAGCAACCGGGTATTATGAAAATCGAGAGGGATGCGTCATTCGGTAACGTTACTTCAATGAGAGGAATATCAGCCGAGATGCTCGACTGGATGGCCCGCGCCTTTAGTCTTACGTAATCATTATAGTTATTGATAGTATCATTTTCTTTGTTTATACATAATGGCATAATTTTTTTTTTCTGGAAAGATATGAGTGTGAAAACGTACGGATCATCACTATAGAAAACACCACCAATGCCATAGGGGCTCTTCATTATCTGACTCACGATGTAGGCCAATGCATGAATATATGTCTTCTGTTTGTTTGTTTTTTATTTGTTTATTTATTTTTAAACTAAATTATTTCCCTTTCATATCAATTAGACATGTGAACTAGGAGTCGGACCGGCTGTAGCTCTATACAGACGTTTTCAAGTGGTAGATTTCCTTCACCCTTGGTGTACAGAACCAGCTAATTTGCTCATTCCAATGCCTGTTTTTAGGAGCGATTCATCAGCGTTTGTGAAACCCTTTTCTTTTCCGGTTAATTTATTTCAAACTTTCGTTTAAAATTGAATTTAAAAAATTTGCTTAATACTTTGATAGGTCTGGATGACAATTATTGGTTCCATACTTGTTATGGTATCTACACTGATATTATTGGATTACATTGAAGTAATATCACTCAAAGTCGCATGTCCTCGGAGAATGAGGCTTGACTTACACTGGCTCTTTGTCATAGGTTCATCCCTTGGACAAGGTACAAATCTCTTGCAAAAAGATTTGAATCAAAAATTAGAAATAATGAGTGTAAACAAAAAAAACTTTTTTGAGCTATAATTAAGTTATTTACTAGTAAATAAAAAAAATAATGAGTTATAATACAAAACAATTCAGGTGGATTCAAGACGCAAAACAAAATTCGAATTCAAATTGTCATGGCTTTATGGATGCTCGGTACTTTTGTCTTGGTTGAACTGTATACTACACAGCTCTTTGGGTACTTGATGACTAGCATCCCTGTTCCTGCAGTCAATTCCGCGGAGGAGCTAGCCGATAAACCCGGAGTCGACCTTATAGTTGTCAAGGGCTGGGCACCTGATTTAACGATTATGGTATAACATCTGATCAGCTATTTTGCAGAAAATAATCTAATATAAATATTAAAATAAACAGAATTCCGATTTTCCTCTAATGAAACATTTGGCAAAAAAGTTGAATGAAAATCCAATTACCTCCCGCTGCGCTAATGTTCCAGAATGTATCGAACTAATGAAGAATAGAAAACGACCAACAGTTTTCATTCACGTAAAAATATTAGCGACCGATCCATTTGATTTGTTAAATATTCATTAAATTAATATGACAGTACGAATTAATTTTACATTTTATTACAGACAATTGGTCCCATGGCGGCGGTAATGATGGAAGATTTTCGCAAGACTGGCCAGTGCAGTTTTGGTCTTGTCCAAAAGAGTTTCGATAATTATCACCAATCTTGGTTGGTGCGCAAGGGAGATCCTTTAACAGAAATTTACAACAGAGGGTATTAAGCCTATTAAATTATATGCCCATGTGTAATAAAAAAAACTTTGGGAAAGTAATCCATTCCCAAAATATGATTTTTCTTCAGGACAATGCGATTGCACGCAACGGGATTACTTAATCATTGGATCGAAACATACCAGCCGAAACCTCGAAATTGCCTGAAATTGGCTAAACCAGAAGAAAATCCGCGTAGTCCAGCTAAAATAAGGCTGAATAACTTAGCAATTTTGTTCGGCATGCTGTTTACCGGCTACGTTCTTTCGTTTATCATATTCATTTGTGAAAACTGCTGCTATTTCATCACTTTCTAAATGCTACTCACTGACTTTTTATACATAATGGTTAATTATCGCTAATAGCACAAAACGAATGCATTGAATTAATGTATACCTGTAGTTTCATTACTGCAGTTTTATACGAGTTTTTTACCACATTCTTTCTAAACATAGCAATCGGTCAATAAACATTATTGCATGACGAATCATTTTCATGGATATTTATAATATAATAATTTAAGCCCTGTTGCATTTTTTTTTCTATGCCATTATTTCGTAAAAAAATTATCGAACGGTGCATCAAGGTCTTGTTAATTAATGCATTACCTCTGTTGCATATCTGTAGTTAGAGCGCTCTCTTTGCTGTCTATTGACGGCCGACAGACTCGTTTCCATTGGACTATACAAAGTGACACAGTAATGAAGATGTATAATTTTTTTACTGGTGTACTGATGAATTGGTTAGCTGATACACAAAATGAGATCGTTTCACAGAATTCTACAAAAGAGCCTATAATACCTAATGCTTCAAAAGTTTCCATGTAATAAAAAATTAATTAATTAGTAGTAATGATGCCGCCATTTTCGATATTTTCTCGCACTGGAGTACCTCGCACAAGGTACTGGTGTCAGACAGTTAGAATGAATTGCAGAATAGGATAGCACACTACTCGCACGAGCAGTACATAACCTATTTAAATGAATAATATGGGTAAAGATTGCCCTCAAATAATCATTGAGTGCGAATCAAAATATCTGCGATCAGGGCTAACTACAACAAAGGCTATATTATATAGAAACGAATCTTGGTTCAAAGCGGGAGCTAAAACCATCCTAGAAATTAGAGAAATTCGCTCAATTTTGTAGGCCTGATTTTTGTTAGATTACGCGGATTTTTTCTGGTTTTTTCTGGTCCCCCCTCGACAAGGTCGAAGTCGCTTGCCGGGAGAGCCCTTTTTAATGGTCTGTGTAAAGCCATTTTTCATTGAACTCGAACTTTAAATTGGGTAGTTGCATATTCGCTGGATTCAAACCTGGCATACATTCAATATAATCAATAATAAAATAAATAATAATTTTAACAACCAAGAAATAATTTAATTAAAAATTCCAGCAATGAATGACGCCAGCTAGATTCGAACTCTCAACCACAAGTATTAACTGTAGTCTATAACGTTTCGATGATGCGTTAGCTTAGCCACCTGCGCCACTAGTGATACAGATGAATATATATATCTACCTACATGTATAAAATGTATGCATAAAACTAATAATCTGAAATAAATATGATAATATTTTACACCATGAGCCTAAACCCTGTAAGCCTATGTCAATATCTCGTTTTAATGAAATTCAAAAAAAAAAATCTTATTTGGTTCCTTTGCCTTTTTCCTCTCATATATGAATTGTATTGTATTCAATAGTAGTTAAGTGTAATGTATTGTAAAGAAAAAGTAATGGTCGTCTTAGCTTCCCAAGTTGATAGACTCTATTGCAATCTACACAAAAATAATAAAACCTCAAAAACTTCGTCAGCTCCATTTCTGAAGTTCTTCCATTACTCATCAAATTCAGAAATCAAGTAGCTGTTCTAAATGTTTACTTCACAGTAGCCGCAGTAGGCTAACCGGCTAGTCGCCCAAGCATATACTAGCCCGAGTGCCGTCAGCAATGTTTACATAGTGCTTCTAGCGAGATGAAGTGGTCCTAAAAATTAAAATGACAAACCCGACGCATAGTTTTAATCACAATTTTTTATTGCAATTGATTCCTTCTAAACTACTCCTACCGGATGTAGAATATTTTTTCATGAACTTTGATATAAATATAAGCTATTAATACTCTATAGTTTTAACGTTTACCCTCTCTTAGCTGTCAAACTTTTTTTCCATTAAACATCCCGGAGCCTCTCCCTGGCTGACGCCCTCTAGGGATACCAATATTAACTTACCTTTCGGTAATTTACTACGTAAATCTTAACCCTCAGGGATAATATGCATCATTCAGAGGCATTCGTCCCGAATGCAAGGTTTCCCGTAGGGATTTTTCTTTCTGTTGTATTTTAAATTTAAAATTATTTCACCCTTTTATTACATAACGATTATTACATCTTAACATTTCCTTAACCTTCCGTGTGGACTGAAATAATATTTAGTATAAAACCAGAGTAATTGCCAATCCTCAAAGAAAACTATCAACATTATTTTATAATGGTGCTCTTAGCTTACAAACAAATGTAATTAGTTATTAAATCTGTAGAACTATTAAAGTCGGTTTTATTTTGCGCCATTCAAAGAGTCGGGTTTGCCCCCTTACGGAGTCAAACCCAACCTTTGAACGTCGCCAGGGCCTTCTGTTTCATTCCTCATTTTCGTTAAATATTTGTCAGTTTTATCACGGCTCCATTCAAAGAGTCTGCTTTGCCCCCTTACGGGGTCAAAGCCGACCTTTGAACGTCGCCAAGGGCCCTCGGTTTCATTACTCATTTTCGGTCGTTGTCAAAAAAGCTTATAGTCACTTTCGTTTTCAAAGGTGAAATAAATATTCTTCAACATTTACTATGTATTTCACTGTTATTTGCTAATATCTCCGATTATCTATTTCCTATTCGATTTTAAAATAGTTGTACCGCTTAAAACCAATTCCAATCTAATTTATGAATATCGAAGTTATAATTTTATTTTAATTTATTTTAATTTATCGTAGTTATAATATTTGATAATCTAACTAGAACCTAAACGAGCATAAAACATAAGGCATGCGCCACTTATCCTTAGTTTCCACACTTTTCCCTTAGTTAATGACAATTTTAAGGTAAGTCAGGAAAAGTGGAGAACCCATAGATTTAGAATCCATTCAAAATATGTTGAAAACTTCTTTTTCAATTATGATATAGAAGTATTTAGAACGATCCATGGCAATGTTAAATATGCCGCCAAAATCATAATACAAGATGGCGCTGTGCCCACGAGACATCGGAGTTCGTGAAATAAGTGCCCCGGGGCATAATTATGCAAAAAAATCTAAGCAGGTAATACTGGAGAACTCTTTCTCCTCTTTCGAATGACGCAACTCCCGCGTTCACTGGAAGCACACAGCGGTCGTGCATAACGCTCAAAGTTTTATCAACGCCATCTATTGGGGATCCGGCGTTCTTTTTTTTTTTTTTTATGTACAGTATACCCCAAACTGGCCGATAGTATTCCCTACGGGAAAATTGAGGAAAAAAATTGACATGCTACAACTAAAAGAACATGAGGAAATGTGCATTAAATTTTTGGGTCACCTTTACCATTCATTATACAAGCATATTCGTTGTATTTTTTAATATATTCAAGAAAAAATTAAAATCAAGACGAAATATTGTAATTCCTCAAAGGTGTATTTTTAAAGCGTATTAAAAACAAAATATTAATTAGCTAATGAATACCGTAGTGAAAAAGACAGATTTCAAACAGTTAACTGGATTAGAGGAAGGCTATAATTATGCTTACCTTTCTTAATTCCCAAATTTAAATGTTGTGCGTTACTTGCTGGAAGCTCTATATTGTATCGTTGCATGATAATCATTGGCTAAAAATTATAAAGCTACGGATAAATCACTTTTAAATAAAAGTAAGTATGGTTTTATCAGTCAAATTTAGACAAGCCATGATTATTCATGACAATTAATTAATTGGCTTTTATATATAGGATTAACGAGAAAAATACGAAATGATGAAATAAATTATGTGTTGTAAGACTCAGGAATCCAGATGGCCGTCTACGGCGCGACTGCTTTTCTCGCCCGTCCGAGTTTGATGGCCTTGAGTCGAGCTGAGCTTAATACGAACCGCCCTCGCTATTACTACTTCCGATTATGTAATATGAAATTTAAATGATTTCGTATCTTATATTCATGTCAACCCCTAGACATTGATGTTGCTTTATTTGTGTACTAGAGCCTGTGGCCCGGTAGAGCATACTCATAATTCGGACGTAGTAATAAAATTCAACGTTCCCCATCGACTCAAAGTATAGTAAATATTTTCACTCGTCTGTTGCCTGACATCGATGCCCTGTTTCATCGTAAAAAATAAGTGTCCGGTCAAACGTGCCCGATCTATGCTGCCCGGTCCAAGGTGCACGAGCTATGAAGGTGCCCGGTATGAGGTGCCCTGTATGAGGTGTCCGGTCTTAACCTCGCATATGGTCCCTAGTAGACATTTTGCGGCCCCAGACTGGTATAATTCCGGTATTTAATTCCGGTCTGCCGTTCAGGACGGGTCTCAAAAGGCGTTCTAGACTAGTTTTAAACGTCCTTACTGCGGCTATGAAGGAGTTTTAGACTGGTCTTGCGAACCTCTTTTGAACCGCAGCCGCACAGCCGTCCATTATGAGGAAATCAGTTTAAGTTTAAAACCGGTCTTTAGAACTTTTTCTAAACTGAAATCCATGCGAATCGCGTCTTGCGTACTCAAAATAGACCGGATCTGAACCGAATTCCCTCTCTCACTCCTCTCTCCCGTCTTTCTCTCCTCCACCCCCTTGCTTTATTTAACCTGTGACTTTGTAATTTGTTTACCTTTGCCTCGAATTCGAACCATGAATCTGCAGTGTAGCAGTCCGACGCTGAAGCCACTCAGCCAAGTGGAAGTAAGAATAGAAGGGGGAAATGAGCTATATATACGTGACAGTTTCCCTCTTCAAGCAGTATTTCAGTTGGGTATGAAACCCGTTTCAAAAGAGTATTGAGAACGGCAAAAACTGTGCCCGAAAAAAAGTATTTCGAGCGGGTTTAATTCTAGTTTCAAATGCGTCTACAGAACTACGAACTTCCTCCAGGAAAGCAGTATTTCGGTCGGGTATTAAACCCTTTTCAAAAGAGTTTATAGAACGGAAAAAAACTTGAAGTTGGAAAAGGTATTTAAAACGGGTATGGTACTGGGTTATTATGCGCCTACAGATCGGCAGACCTCCGTCCCGAAAAGAGTATTTAAAACATGAATTATCTTAATTTACACTCGGTTCTCAGGACATTTTTTTTCTACCGGACTAACGGTCCTTGTAACCCAAAAAATACTTATTTCTTGCCGTTCGAAAAGGGTCCGGAGAACAGAACCAAATTTTGACCGCAAATGTCTACTAGGGGTGGCCGGCTTTAAATTTTCGAATTTGTAAATTTGTTAATTATATACTTTAAGGTCCATTCTTAATTATTAAATCACCCGTGCTTTAACAGTAAGGCTATAAAAATAAATATGTTTGAAACACGCTAAATATTTACATATCATTTGAAACCCATACATTGGTAACAAACAGAAAGTGACAGACTTTTTTTTTTAAAGTTTAGCTGAGACTTGCTGTTTACAATCTTGAATGCAATCAAATGGACTCGAAAATGGATTAACCCTAATTTTACATTGCCTGGTCTTGTTTATTGCCGCCATTATTGTACGGATTTCAATGTAGTATACGCGCTTTTACTATCTTAATTGATAGTTCACATTTATTATGCGCCTCAAGTATACCGTATGAGCATGAGGTGATTGATAACTCGCTATCCACCTCCATATCATTTTGCGAATACTCATCGTTTATAGTACATATATACAGTATCTTGGCGATCTTACCCAAAAGCCAATTCAGTCAAGATTACTTGAGACAGGTGAGATGGATTCATTTCCTAGGATGTGTACCAACCACATTCATTAAATTTAATTAGATATACATCCGTCAACAAAATATTTCGACAATTAGGTATACCGGGGCTATTGTATGGGAGATACATGGTTGATTTTATGTCATAAAACCCCACTCGAGCAAGTGTCGATCCTTTCCCCAATTAAAATGTAAGGAGAATTGTACAAAGTAGAACCATCTTGTTCCATTTTCGTCGAGAACTTCTTCTAATTATAAGGAATAAATCAGCCATGAAGGTCAAAGGTTAGCATTTAAAAAATGTAAATATCGATTGTAAATATTGGATACACGGACATTGTTCTCGCGGAGCTGGGATTGTCATTATTAGCCACTGCCTTAAAAGAAAACGTGATCTTTTTATAAATACTATTTACAGAGATAGCACCAAATTCCCCTTTAATTTAGGGCCTAGTGTAAAAAAAAAAGATTAGAAGAAATGCCGCTAGAAGGCTATATAAGTAATACTGGTATTGTACTTCAGTATATAGTATACTAATAAAACTATCTTCCCTCTAAATAAAGAAAAAAAGTAGAGTTCTTTTTATAGTATTCTTTCACCTTTTCCCTATACCGTATCGAAATTTAGGATCACGTGACACAGACACCCAATAAGATGCGTTAAAAGTGACAGACATTTGGGCTCCGCCCAAACGTTGTCGACGATTATTTAGGATTGTTCACGTAATATACTAATTTTAAATAAAAAAATTTCTTCGGATGTGTCATTCATATTTTATAATTGATATTGGGGAAAAAATAGAAATTCAAAATGTTTTTTGGGGTATTTTTAAATTATACCCCGTTGAAATATAACATCTCTTTTGTTGGATCTTCTTTCAGCCACAGGTAGCGAGCAACTTTTCGCAGATGAGGACGAGAAAAGCTATAAAGAAGCCGACGAAGAGCATAGCAAATGGGGTCGCTAAGTTTTTAAGACTAATTTTAGCAGGATTGCGCGGGTCGTCTTTGGGTTTTGCCAGTTCAAGGCATTTACGAGGCTTCGGCTGGTAAGTATCTAGCCAATGGTTTAGTAGACCTGCTTCATCCATTCGCATTGTCCTGTGAAACATGTAAAAAGGGTGGTATCATTACTACTGCTCAATGCATATTATAAGATGGAGGACTAAAGTAGTAGCTATACGCCCTGTTGTAGAATTTGCGTGATTATCTCCTTTGCGTATCAGCCAAGATTCGTGGGCGCTATCCATACTCTTTTGGGCCATACTCTTTTGCACTGACCAGTCTTGCGAAAATCGTCCGTCATTCCAAATGAAATTGGGCCATTTTGCTGTAAAACAGAAATTTATTTTGAAACAAAAATGGATATTGCATTAGCAAATTAATCTTTTTTCTTACGTGAATGAATCGTGTAGATCATTTGTTTTTCTTTACCCGATCGATGCAATCGGCGAAGGTGGGGCAGCGAGAAGCCGTGCCATTTTTGTCCAATTTTTTCGCCAATTTTTCATTAGAGGAAATTCTGATTTCTAGGAACTCTAAAATATTGAATATTTGCAAGAGAGCCGGATAACTTGAGTGTTTTTCTACCAAAAATTGTTATCTCAGGTGCCCATCCATTGACAACCACAAGGTCGATGTTTGGCTTATCGGCAAGCTCCTCCGCGGAATTGACAATAGGTACAGGGATATTAGTCACGAGGTACCCAAAGAGATCCATAGTATACAATTCAATAAGAATGAATGAACCCATTAGCCAAGTGACCATCAGAATTCGAATTCTGTTTTTGTTTGAAGTCCTGAAACCAGCTATTTTTCAATACATTTAAAACATGTGTGTTTCGCAATTTAGTCTTTAAAAGCCAGTTTACACCCCTTCCAAAAAGAGAGCCAATAACAAAAAGCCAGTGTAAGCCAAGTTTAGGACGACTACTCCCTGTCGGTCCTTTATAGTAATCCAATAGCATCATCGTGGAAACCACAACAAGAATTGGAAATTAATATAGTCATCCAAATCTATTTACACGATTATTTATGAAAAAATATCCTCTATTCAATTGATAAATAACCAAAAAAACTTACTGGGAATGTAAAGGGTTCTACAAGTGCTGCCGAATCGCCAACGAAAATGGGCATTGGAATAAGCAATTTAACCGGTTCGATCACCCAGGGATGAAGGTAGTTCATCAGCTGAAAACGGTCGTATCGGAATACGACCGGTGCTACAATTACGTCACATGCCTTTATCAATCGACCACGAAAATATTTTTTTTTTTACCAATAACAGCAATGCACATAATTTTTATATATCTATAAATAGGTTTACGTCATATTGCGTCGCATAATAAAGAGCTCCTATGGTGGTGCTAGAGTTTTCAAGAGTAGTAGCTGGAACGTTTACACATTCATATCTAATATGTAAGTAATGATGAAGTACCAATAATAGGTATACATGAAGAATCGTTTAATTAGCATTTTTTGTTGGGAAAGTATTAAGCATAAAGCATAGTCTTTAAATAAATATTACGTGAGGTTGAAGGTGTTTGCCATCCAGTTGAGCATCTCAGCCGATATCCCTTTCATTGAAGTTACATTACCGAATTCATCTCTTTCGATTTTCAATGAGCCAGGAATCTATGATGCAACGAGAAAAGTAAGACTGAAGCATGGAAGATATGACTGTGAGAGATATTACTATACAACGCCCCATTTACCTCTCCACAGCACGCTCTAATATGATGTCCTTTCTCCATCTCAAAGCTCAAATTTTGATGTTATCCTCTCTATATTTCTTGCTGTAGACTGTGGAGAGTTCTTTGCCATGTATCACCTTCATATTACAAGGCTCGCAGGACGGGCTGTTATTCCATATATTATTCTTAAGGCAATACTGCGACTGCCGATGGATTTTAGTGTCGAAATAATAGATAGTGCTTCAGCAAATACGCACACGCAGTAATTACCAAGTCCGAACCAACTTTCTCTATATCATTAGTAAAGGTATAACTGAATAATGTGAAACTGGTCAACTAAACCAGCAAGCTCATATGTGCAGAATGCATAATAATATGATACAATGCCCCAGCACCCACTTCCATATGTAGCCATGAGCCCATGACTTAAATGTGGAGACTATTCGAGCATTAAATCAATGTCACAGTGCCCGCTTCGAGCTAGTCATGAGCCCATGACTTTAATGTGGAGAGTATTCGAGCATTACATTAATACGGGTAATGTGCTCTAGAAATAATACGAACATTTTCTATGCAACAATCTTTGTAATGTATTTATGTTCAAAGCAAAACAATATAGATATACAGTGCTTGAAAGCCCGATGACTGATAGTTTTGTAGCAGACCATCGAGATTATAACTAGGCTACTTATTCTTTTTTAGCTGCTTCTTAAAGTATACTACAAACGATGCCATTGCTGTTCATTACATAAAAAATAATTAACTGACGATGATTATTTTTTATCTGTCGATCGAATATATTTTATCTATAGGTCGATTGTCGAATTTCTCACAGTATTGTTTACTCACACAATAGTTATGTTATAATGAACCGAGGAAACAAAATCGAATGAGGCATCTTAATGTATAATCAGAAAACGAGGAAAAAAACAGTGCTGAATAGCCGCTTCGCGCTCAAATTACGCGCTAAAATCTTGAAAAATGAACTAACTTTGGGGGCTAAATATTTCCGTCAGACTGTTTATAAATCATATACAATCACTTTGAGATGGTGGACTTCCTTCAGCCCTGAGCTACAACTCCGGCTGGTTTTGATGATTCCAATGTCTTTCTTCGTGAGCGATTCATCAGCGTTTTTGTAGCCCTTTACATTTACGGTCATTAATTTTTATTTGTTTTTATTAAGCTTATTGGTCCGTATCTCGTCGTTTTATCGTTTTTCTTCAGCCAATAAAGGAGATAAAGGTGAACAAGGCATACTTAAAGACTAGTGTGCTGCGCCCCATCTATTAATTTCAGCTCCATGTTGTCTTTTCTTTTCTAGCGCGCATGAAGCTGATGTCAGCACGTTTTGTTTTAATGATTATCTTAATTAGAGAAAATCTTTGGCCTTTAGCCGGTCAGAAAGTGTCGGCTATATATTTAACCAGTTTTCTACATTAGATACATATATATTCTATTTATAATCTAGCCATTGTTTCCTTCTATTATAGGTGTCACCTTTTTTTTCAAACCTTTCTCCTTTTTTTACACAAGAAAATCTGTGATGGGTTTACTATATTAACAGGTATAGACCTCCTTTTTTATCATCTATTAATATTTAAAACTAAGTTAACTGGACACGGCACATTCATTTTTAAAAAATCCATTCCATGTGGTCGATTCGAAGAGCGGATCTTGTTTCCACTCACTCTTTCTTCTCAAATTAGTCATTGAAAAAAAATCACAACCCATCCGGTCAATACGAGGAGCGGATCTTGTTATGGTATGATCCTTGTTACCATAGCAACACTCCTTTGAATAATGATGAGTGTTTTCAAAGATTAGTCTGTTTTCAAAGAATGTCACTGGAATCAGACGAGGACCTGCAATTGCCGGGACATATTAAGGAAGCTCGACATAAGCTGGATAGAAGGTTAGATTGATAAGCTATATATCTTAAACTTCGCTAGTGCGGTGCATTGGTGCTTTAAAAAAAGATCCATGTAATATATGGTGAATCCTTTAAATATTAAACTATTACTTATTATTGAGAAAACACCGCTTAAGAGCTAGGATTAACTCGGGGTTATAATGGTTCAAACCAATTATCATATGAGAGCGTGTTGCGCAGAGGTATATTTGATATTATTTACTATTTTATATGTAATCCAATGTCTAGCGCCTTAAAAAAATTGATATTGATTGGTAAGATTCCCGGTGTATTAAAAATTGCAAGAGATATGTTCGGTAATGTAACTTCAATGAAAGGTATATCAGCAGAGATGCTCGATTGGATGGCCCGAGCCTTCAATTTCACGTAATCAAAAGTTAAAATATGCATATTATAAGCATATTTATTACCGTAAGATAATTTCTTCTATTGAATCGTTCTTTTCATACTCTTTTCGTTCTAATATAGATACCAATGTGAAAACATAACCTTTACTACCATTGAAAACACAACTACCAGTACAGGGGCTCTTCATTACATGTTGGTGGATGATGTAATAATTCAATACTAGTTCATTATTTCTCCTTTTATCGTCGTTATTGATTTTGAGGTGTTAATTATAGGTATGTGATGTGGTAGTTAGACCGACTGTATTCCGATACAGCCGCGTTTAAGTGGTGGACTTCCTTCAGCCCTGGGTGACAGAACCGGCTCTTTTAATGATTCCAATGCCTGTCTTCGTAAACGATTCGTCAGCTTTTGTGAAACCCTTTACATTCTCAGTAATTGTTTTCGTATTAAGAAATTAAAGTGATGATGCAATTTAGTTGTATTCCTCCTTTGATATATTGTATTATTTCAGGTTTGGATGATTATATTCTGTTTCATACTTATAATGATTGCGATGCTGATGCTATTGGATTACTTTAAAGGACCACCAGGGAGCAGCCGTTCTCAACTTAACTTACACTGGATTTTTGTTATTGGCTCATTATTTGGACGACGTAATAAAAATATTTCGACAAAACATTTAGAAGCTTTTCTAAATATGATATTCTTCTTCTTTTTAAAATAGGCGCTTTCTGGGTTTCAAATAAAAATAGGATAAGAGTTGTTATGATTGTATGGATATTTGGTTCTTTCATTGTGACTCAACTGTATTCTGAACAACTTTTCAAGTATATAATGACAAGTGTTCCCGTGCCAATCGTAAATTCTGCTGAGGAGCTTGTCGAGAAAGCCGGAGTCGACCTTGTGGTAGCCAACGGTTTCTCGCCCGACTTAACGATAACGGTAATAAAACATTCAATGCATGATGCGATAAACCAACAACTGGTGAACTCAATATTATTCCCACCTTGTCTTATGTGTGTATTAATTACTATACCTTCAAATAGAAATCAGATGATCCTCTGATGAGAAAATTGGCAAAGAAACTTGATGAGAATCCAGTTGGCTCTCGCTGCCCAAATGTACCGGACTGTATCTCGTTAGTAAAGAAAAACCACCGACCCACAGTTTTTATTCACGTACTTAAATATGATTTTTATTTCATGTGAATTTACATGTTTATGAAATGTGAGTTTATTTTCACTTTTTCTAGCAAATTGGCCCCATGGCAGCGGCAATGATGGACGATTATCGTCAGACCGACCAGTGTAAATTTTCTCTTGCCAAAAAGAGTTTTGATAATTACCACCAATCTTGGATTGTACGCAAGAGGGACCCCTTAACAGAATTATATAATCGAGGGTAATCCAATGAGAAGCGCACTCCTCTTATGCTGAGTTGGCATACTACGAAAAAGTAGGGTTGCAAAAACTGATGCTAGTAAACGAAAACTAAACCAAATTTATGGCGTTGGATTTGAAATTGAATGGATCCTAATGCCTGAATTTTATACAAAAAAATTAATTTAGTCCAGTTTTGACTTTGAAATTACTGTACCACCACACACTAAAAAAAAATTGTCAACTTAGGTCTACTTATAAGTTGGAAAATGGAAAAATCCACTTATAAGTGCATGTGGTATACCTAACCCTTAAGTAGTTAGAGATACTTAATTTAAGTAATTAGTGATACTTAATCTAAGTAGATATATATACATAATAAGTAGAATCTAGGTAATTTTTTAAAAATTTAATTTAAAATAAACTTAAATATAATTAAATCTTATGTCAGTCCCGGTCAATCCCTGCTTCATTACAACTGTAAGCAGTTGTTATTGATCCAATTAAGAGTAATTCATTATTAGTATGTATCGGGGATAGATCCTTGCGCTTTTTGTTAAGAGTCTGAAGCGTTAACCATTCAGCTAAATGGAATGTTACTTTAATGCAATTTCTTACTATATATATATTTCATTATGTATACTTAATAAGCTCCTTTTGATTAGGTATTATTAGGTAGAAGCTAAGTAGACTTGTTAAGTAATTCCTTCATAGTAAGTAAATTATAGGTTCCAAGTACACAATTTCTACTTATTAAATGTATATGATGCATCAACTTAAACTTAATAAGTAGATCCCATATATAAACTTAAATAAGTATTCCTACCATACTTACCAAGTATGGCAATAATTTAAATTTTTATCTACTTAGCTCTACTTACCAGGTGTATACTTATTAAGTATATCTTAAGTAGAGTCAATTTTTTTTAGAGTGCACTATCTCGTTCGTGTAAACACAGCATAAGATGAGAGAACAGATCCAATTCCGATGTTTCAATCACATAGTTATCGATTTAATGCGCTCGGAATTCACGAAAAGAAAATAATTAATTTGTTTTCCATTTATTTGCTTACCATTTATATTTACCACATTTATATTGCTTTTGTTATGTAAAGATATCTTTATACTGCTTTTGTTTATTGGTTTTAGTTACGTTTTTTTACGTTCACGACCTGTTAATACTGCCTACTGTTTTGATTCACGTAAATATCTTCATGTTCCAACTTTCAATCCAAAACCCTATAATATAACTTTATTGGTATTTGTGTATTGATGTGTATTTTTCATCAATACTGGATGATACGCAAAGGAAATCGACGTGTATAATCTTCAACAGGACATATGGCCACTGCTTTAGAATATTTCTCCCTGTTTATGCATTCAACAGTAGTAATGATTCCGCCATATATACTCGCGGACACATATGATACCCCCTTCGCAAGGTGTTCTTATGGCAGGAGGATAGCGAAGCGGGTACCATATATATGTTCGTGAGTGCACATAACACACCTATTCCTTGTAATTTAAATCATTCAATCATTATAAATTCGTAGCCTATAATATGAATCAGGCATTGATTTCTAAAATAAAGGTGGCTTCGAAACAAGAATTTAATCATGAATTCATGAATAAGCTATGTTTCCAAATTATAAAGAGGTAGAATATTATTTATGCATAATGCTTGTTCGATTATTAAATGACAATGAGTTAGCTTCCCCATATAATTGGATGGTGCTCAATTTCTGAGCAATACGAACAATAAGAATACGATAGTTTGATACGATGATTGTTACCATAGTAACCTTTATTTGAATGACGAGTCTGTTCCGAAAGAAAACATGAACCTACAGCTACAATTCCCGGGACATTGTGGAATTTGTGTCAAAGCTTACAAGGAGTTAAGATTGGTATCCTGGCAGAAAAGAACCACGCAGCGAACACTATAGTAATGCAGACGCAGACAGGTTATCATATAAAAGCATGCTGCGCAGAGGTATAAGTTAAGTTTTTATTTAATCTTTAAAAAAAAAAAAAAAAAAAAAACAAAACAAAACAAAACAAAACAAAACAAAAAGCAATCCAATCTTCATTTTTAAAAGACCTCAGGTGTATTAAAAATAGTAAGAGATGCGTTTGGTAATATAACATCAATGAAAGGTATATCAGAAGAGATGTTAAATTGGATGGCCCGAGCTTTCAATCTCTCGTAATCATAAATTAGTTCTTCTTAATGTTGATTAACTACTTTACTTACTCGTGATTTCACATTTTTTCGCACAGATACAAATGTGAAAACGTATCTATAACTGCCGTTGAAAACACAACTAGCAGGATTGGAGCTCTTCATTACATAACTAATAATGTAAATCAATAATCTAGTACACTCAATTGTTGTATGATAACTTGTTAATAGTGATAATTTATAATTTATAATATAAACTAGGTATGTGACGTGGTAATAAGGCCGACTACATTTAGCTACAGCCGTTTTCAAGTGGTGGACTTCATTCAGCCCTGGATTACAGACCCGGCTGCTTTGATGATTCCAATGCCGGTTTTCGTGAGCGATTATTCAACAGATTTCTGGGAACCTTTTACATCCCACGTAATTTAAGTTACTTTTTACGTATAAGCTGCAGCAAGTAATAACCTTTAATTGTATTTTCTCCTTTCATAAATCTCTCGAAACAGGTTTGGATAACTATATTTATTTCCGTACTTATTATGATTCCAATATTGATGCTATTGGATTACTTTAAAGAACCCCCAGGGAGCAGCCGTTCTCAACTTGACTTACACTGGATATTTGTTATTGGCACATTATTTGGACGCCGTAAAATGTTTTATCAATAACACATGTTTATATATATATTTGAAAACTTGAATATCGTTTTGATTTTCTACTGCTTTGCTTAAATAGGTGCATCTTGGGTCCCGAATAAAATAAGGATAAGAGTTCTTATGATCGTATGGATATTTGGTTGTTTTATTCTGACTCAACTGTATGGTGACGAACTTTTTAAGCGTATTATGACATCAATCCCTTTGCCGATTGTAAATTCTGCAGAAGAGCTGGCCGACAAATCCGGTGTCGACCTTCTGGTTGCTGAGGGGTTCTCTCCCGACTTGACGATAACGGTAATAAAACGTTACTTAATCTCATAAAAGAAAAAAAAATTCTCTTTTTCTTTTTGTTCCAAAGTTCTGCATTCAGTGGTTTAATATCTATTACTATAAAATACCTTCAAACAGAAATCAAATGATCCCATCATGAAAAAATTGGCCAAAAAACTTGATGAGAATCCAATAGGCTCTCGATGCCCAAATGTACCAGATTGCATCTCGTTGGTGAAGAAAAACCACCGACCCACTGTTTTTATTCACGTACTTGAGCAAGATTTTTCCCCCCCAATTCCATATAGAATGTCAACTTACTTTATTTGTAATTTTAGCCCGCTGGGCCCATAATAGCGGAAATGATGGACGATTACCATCGGACTAACCAGTGCAATTTTTCTCTCGCCCGAAAGAGTTTTGATACCTACCAACAATCTTGGATTGTACGCAAGAGAGACCCCTTAACAGAAATCTATAATCGAGGGTAAGCCGATTAGAATTAAGCGCACTCCTTTTGCTCGGTTGACATAAGATGGAATAGTAGAATTTGCAAAAACTGGTGCCACCAACAATAACATGTGGTCATATTAATTATCATTTGTTCTGTTAGATTTATAATTTGGCGGCTACCGAATGCTAGAATCGTTAGTCATATGCAATTGATTTAGTTCGGTTTTTAATCATAAACACTCTATATAAAAGGGGTGCGCATGTCTGATTGTTTGTTGAGTATATATCTAAGTGTATAAACCACACACTTTAAAAATCTCTTTAAATGCGTTCTACATTCACGAAAGAGGATATTGTTAATCCCACAGGACATTGCGAATGCACGAATCGGGTTTGTTAAAACATTGGATCAGTACCTATCAGCCGAAACCTTACAAATGCCTGGAAATGGCAAAATCACAGGAGGATCAGCGAAATCCAGCTAAAATCAGTTTTAAGAACGTGGAATTCTCATTCGGGATCTTGTTCTTCGGTTTCTTTCTTTCTTTTATCGTTCTCGTTTGTGAAATGTTTTTGTGCGCAGTAACGTTTGTACGAATTCTAGAACTATTTCTGAGTCACCATAGTCTAAATGTTGTACCTTGCTGACTTTGAAATGAATACGGTTGAAAAGTTCAGTCAAACTAGTTTGCTTTTGTTATGTGTCTATGAATTTTGTTTCGCAGATTCTTTTTCTTTTTTCTTCAAATTTTAGCTCCTAAAATAAATTCAGCAGGATATAGCACATATCACTTTTTGTCATAGTTCCCTTAATTTAAATTAATTAATTCAATGAATGAACAATTAGTATTCCCTATTCTGTATCCCTATATAGTATATATGCATTCTATGCGCTATCTACTTGCGCTGTTTACACAAAAAAAAATGGTTCTTTAATAATAAAATGCAATCCTATTTTTAATAGATAATCGCGTGGTGACATACTTACGGTACGGTGGAGTTTTATTGGGTGGAGTCGGGGACATATTTAATTGAATATATAGATTTTACTGATGAGAATGGAGAATGTTTTCACTGGTCCATTACGGTACATAGTTTTAATTCAACCCATTGTTTTAGAAGTTTACGTTGTGTATAGTTCGAATCCTCGTCAATGGTATCTACAGTATTCTTCACACTACAAACCTAGTTATTGTAAATATACTTTTTATTAACTTATCTAACAATGTAAGTTTGATGTAACCATGTGTCAATTTTGAAAAGAAATTCGCGTATACCACATATCTTTAAAAAAGGTAATTCAATAAATTCAAGAAATGACTAGTTGCTATATACAGTACCGTACTTAAGATAAACGACGCAGATACTATGGAGACTGGTCATCATATTAGAGCGTGTTGCGCAGAGGTAAATTCCCCTTTTCTTATCGAGATATTATAGTAACACACTATATTTCTAACTACTATCCCCGCATTAATCTTTCGTTCTAAAAAGATTCCAGGTGTAATGAAAATCGTGAGAGATGCGCATGATAATGTAACTTCATTAAAAGGCATATCAGCCGAGATGCTCGATTGGATGGCCCGAGCCTTCAATCTCACGTAATCGCCATCAGTTCACTAACAATATTTTTTGAAAATATGGTTCTTTATAATGTTATAAACTTATTGCTATTTATTCTCAAAGATATGAATGCAAAAACGTACCAATAGTAACAATTGAAAACACAACTACCAGTATAGGGGCTCTTCATTACCTAATGAATCATGTAATTTCAACAGTAGGCCTACTTATTTCAAATAAACTTAAAAGCAATTCATACATTTTTGTATAATAGTTGATCATTCACAACTAAAATATGTTTGCTGCCTGTCATTAATATAGGTATGTGATGTAATAGTTAGGCCTACTGTATTCCGATACAGCCGTTTTCAAGTGGCGGACTTCCTTCATCCCTGGATTACAGAGCCTGCTCTTATGATGATCCCAATGCCTATTTTTGTGAACGATTCGTCAGCTTTTGCCAAACCCTTTAACTTTCCAGTAAATAAATATATCCTTAATACACATGAAATCGAGTTTAATATTATGTTCCCCTCTCTCCAATCGTTTTACATCAGATTTGGATGCTTCTATTGTTCTCCATACTTGTTATGATAGTCATGCTGATGCTATTGGACTACGTTAAAGGACCTCCAGGGAGTAACCTTTCTAAACTTGACTTACAGTGGCTTTTTGTTTTTGGCTCACTATTTGGACGAAGTAATAATATGTTTATTCAGTATAAGCAGTGATATTTTAAGTACCTGTCCTTGTTTTAAGGTGGATTGCGGTTTTCAAATAAAAGTAGAATAAGAGTTCTTATGGCTGCTTGGATCCTGGCTGCTTTCATTATGACTCAACTGTACAATGCTCAACTCTTCAACTACATCATGACAAGCGTTCCTGTACCAATTGTAAATTCTGCGGAGGAGCTTGTCGATAACCCCCATTTCGACTTAGTGGTTGCTGATGGCTTCTCACCAGACTTAACGATTAGGGTACGCACATATAATCTCAATCGATATTATTTACTGAGTGTATTTCCTTAAAAAGAAATCGGATGACGGTCTTATGAAAAAATTGGCAAAGAAACTTGAGCAAAATCCGATCGGATCTCGCTGTCTCAATGTCCAAGATTGCGTAGAGTTGGTAAAAGAAAGCGAACGACCTACAGTCTTCATTCACGTACAAATATAAATTTAATTCACTTTATTTTCACAACTCAAGAATTTAAATTTAATTTGTATTCTAATTGTAGCAAATTGGCCCCATGGCAGCGGTAATGATGGACGATTATCGTAAGACCGGCAAATGCAATTTTTCTCTTTCCGAAAAGAGTTTTGATAACTATCACCAATCTTAGGTCGTGCGTAAGAGAGATCCCATGACAGAATTGTACAATAAAGGGTAATTTTTAAGAATGTACTTAGATGAATATTTTGGATTTAAAAAATTTCCCCAGGACAATGCGCATGCATGAAACTGGTTTACTTAACCATTGGCTAGACACTTATCAACCCAAACCTTATAAATGTCTAGAAATGGCAAAAGCACATGGAGATCCACGAAATCCAGCTAAAATCAGTCTAAAGAACTTATCACTTTTGTTCGGGATGCTACTCTTCGGCTTCATTCTCTCATCGATCGCTCTTATTTGCGAAAAGATTTTGTTTGTCTTAACGTTTATACAAATCATAGGACTGTTTCTAAGTCGCCATTATAGACAAAATAAAGTTTTTCATCGAGGATGTAATCAACCTAAAATGTTACACAAGAAATAGTGTTAATTTATGTATAATTGTAGCTTTTAAACATACGTATTTATAGTCAGTTTGAAGCAACTAAAATACAGACCGACTAATTCCCAACTAGTGCCCAGCGTTTTATCTGATCTTCGTATCGATTTTAAAGCCGAATATGCTATATACAGCACACCTGTTTAAATAGCTAATAAACCCAACATTGAACTTTCGGTGGTTAAGGGCCGGGAACAATAACTGTTGGCAGTATGTGCGGATTTTTGACTGCTGGCTTTGGTGAGGTCCGGCGGACGATTCGTGCATACTCCCAAAAAAGTTAAAACCCACTGCTATGTATTCCTAAAATCATCTTCTACCCGGGACTGGGTACGTCCCTTAAGAATGCAATTGTATATAAGTTTTTTTTCATAAAAAAGAAATACCTATGATATTATACTTCTTTTTACTTGTATATATATTTTCAAACATTCAGGACAAGTTATTTTGAGTGCTTTTAACATTTGTAAAATGCTTGTTACCATGGTGGCAACTGGCAAGTATTTTGGGAGTTTTCCAAAACAATATTGTTGGGAGAGTCGATTTCTGAGCAACAATAAGAATAAGATAGTTTGATACGATGTTTGTCCCCATAGTAACACACACAGTAGTTGTGGAAATGCGGCATATGAAAGCTTACTAGGAGTTAAGATTGAGGTTATTGTAAGCTTTGGATGCTGATGGAAAAGATCCACGCAGGAATGCAGACACAGAGCGGTTATCATATGAAAGCTTGTTGCACAGAGGTATCTTTCTTTTTTTTTATTTTTACCTATAATCCTTGATTCATTTCTCATTATACTTAAAGTATGAAGTAACTGTTTAATCTCTATTTTCAAAAGGCCCCAGGTGTATTAAAAATAGTAAGAGATGCGACCGGCAATATAACCTCGATGAAAGGTATATCAGAAGAGATGTTCAATTGGATGGCCCGAGCCTTCAATCTCACGTAATCACATAAATACTTATGAATTATTGAAATGGTTCTTAGTACTTGAAAATATTTATTTCCTATTTTAATTACTTGTTATTTCACCTTTTTTTTTTGTACAGATACAAATGTGAAAACGTATCTTTAACTACTGCCGTTGAAAACACAACTACTAGTATTGGAGCTCTTCATTACATAACTAATAATGTAAATCAGTCTAATGCAGTTATTTTTCAGTCATTTTTAAATATAATTTATAACATAAAATAGGTATGTGACGTGGTAATCAGGCCGACTACATTCAGCTACAGCCGTTTTCAAGTGGTGGACTTCATTCAGCCCTGGATTACTGACCCGGCTGCTTTGTTGATTCCAATGCCTGTTTTCGTGAGCGATTATTCAACAGATTTCTGGAAACCCTTTACATTCCATGTAAATTATGTTAAATTATTGTTTATGTTCGGTATAAGTAATAGAATTAATTATACGTCCCCTTTATTCATTCAAATCGCTTATTGTACCAGGTTTGGATAACTATATTGATTTTCGTACTTATTATGATTCCAATGTTGATGCTACTGGATTGCTCTAAAGGACCGCCAGGGAGCAGCCGTGCCCAACTTGACTTACATTGGCTTTTTGTAATTGGCTCACTATTCGGACGACGTAAAATGTTTCACCAATAACGCATATTTTATTTATATTTGAAAATTTTAAAAGCGCTTTTTGATTGTCTACCGCCCACTGCTTAAATAGGTGCAGCCTGGGTTTCGAATAAAAATAGGATAAGAGTTTTAATGATCATATGGATATTTGGTTGTTTCATTTTGACTCAACTGTATAGTGACGAACTATTTAAACGTATAATGACAAGCGTCCCTGTGCCGATTGTAAATTCTGCAGAAGAGCTGGCCGACAAATCTGGCGTTGACCTTCTGGTTGCCGAAGGTTTCTCTCCCGATCTAAGGATTAAGGTGAAACACGAGTTATTCTAACAAAAATGTCTTTGTCTCTGAACTGATGTAATATCCTTTATTATAATATACCTTCAAATAGAAATCGGATGATCCTATTATGAAAAAATTGGCCAAAAAACTTGATGAGAATGCAATCGGCTCTCGCTGCCTAAATGTGCCAGATTGCTTCTCGTTGGTAAAGAAAAACCAGCGACCTACAGTTTTTATTCATGTATTTTAAAATTGTTAACCTTTTTTAAAATTCACATAAAATAAGAGCTGATTTGTATTTGTAATTTTAGCCCGCTGGGCCCATAATAGCGGAAATGATGAACGATTACCGTCGGACCGACCAGTGCAATTTTTCTCTTGCCCAAAAGAATTTTGATACCTACCAGCAATCTTGGATGGTACGCAAGGGAGACCCCTTAACAGAAATCTATAATCGAGGGTAATACAATTAGAAGCATACCCTTTTCGAATGAAATGAAAAATTAGGATTTGGAAAAACTTGCACTACTTACGAAAAATTCATCATATTAATTATTATTGGTGCTGTGATATTTAAATTTAATGTACATAGTTTATGTAAGAATCATACATTTTATACACATAATTTGGTTCAGTTTTGGCTTTTACAATTACACCACCAATAAACCCGCTATTTCAACCATGTGAAAAGATCATAAAAGAGGCATGCGTAAATCCGAATTATTTTTGTTTTGGGTTACTATAGTGTAAAATGGGATTTAATATTTCTTCAATACGTTCTACATAATAAAAGAATGCATGATTACTTTCACAGGACATTGCGGATGCACGAATCTGGTTTATTAAAACATTGGATCAACACCTATCAGCCCAAACCTTATAAATGCATGGAAATGGCGAAATCACAGGGCGATCGTAAAAATCAAGCTAAAATTAGTCTTAGGAACCTGGGACTTTCGTTCTGGATGCTGCTCTTAGGCTTCGTTCTCTCTTTAGCCGTTCTCATTTATGAAAAGTTTTTGTTTGCATTAACGTTTATACGAACTCTGGGACTGTTATTTAAGTCCTTATAACATTCTTTATGCTGTATCCTAAATTCGTCAATTCTGACATAAAAATAATAATACATAAAAGATCAATCAAACATGTACTTGCTTTTTTTACCCATTTTTATACCATGCAATATTTATGCAATCAATATCGCTTGAATTTGCTTGATCGCTTGAAAACTTAGGGTGTATGTCTATTACTATATCTCTCAACATTTAATTTTTAATTCAACAGTAGTATTTGTACCGTCCTTTTTACATTTTTTTTTCACAGAACAATGCGAATGCAAGAAACAGGTTTGCTAAACCATTGGTTATAGATACTTACAGCCGAAGCCTCGTAAATGCCTTGAAATGGCAAAATTCAAGGACAATAAAGACCTCATAATCCTGCTAAAATAAGTCTTCAAATCTTGGCTATTCCTTTTGCTATGCTCTTCTTCGGCTACGTTCTCTCTTTTAAGACGAAATAGTAAACAAATTAAACGAGAAAAAATAGAAACGAGAAGCACTACTCAGTAAATAAAGATTTCTCATTTATAAACTTATCGACTGGTTAATACACAATAATAACACACACACAAACTGAACCATCTAGGACTATAAGATTTTTCGAGACTGAAGAGTCAAACGCCTATTTCAATAATAAACTTTGATGTAAGACTGTTTCTAATAAGTCACCATTATATACCAGGCGATGTTACATCAGAGGTCTAATCAAACTAAAATGTTACGCAAGAAAACATAGTAACAAATGCAAAATTGTCGCTTGTATAACCATATACGTATTTATATAGTCCATGAACGCAACTAGAATACAGATCGGCTAGTTTTCAGTCAGTGTGTCGGCTGTGTCGCATTTTATCTGATCTTTATATCGGTTTCAAGGACATATACTACAGCACACCTGTTTTAATAACAAAGTAGCTTCGAGCAAGGCTGAATTCTGTACCGTACCTGTGTTGTTATTGATTTAGCCTTGCTCAGTGAGTCCACGACAGGAGTTCATACCAGTCGCACTTTGTATTTGTATTCGTTAACAAGTTCCGGGAATACTGAGTTTATAACTCCAGGAAATACAAACTCCATATTTTAAAAATTTAATCTTTGATGCGATTAAGTCATATTGTCATCATGCCATCACAATCAACGGAAGAAGAAGAAATACAGCCCAAATTCAATATCAAATTTCATTTGATCGAAGAAACAACAACATCGCCTTTTACGGATCATTTCGTTGGTTACACTACTCCCTCCTTCAAAGGGGGTCTGGTGCGCAGTGATCCTGGCGGAATGGTCCTTTACCCTGCGTTAGTGGATCACGCAGAAAAGTTGTACCGATTCCGCCCCAGAAAGAACGATGTTTGGATTCTCACGTTCCCAAAATGCGGTAATATAATATTTTTTTCATTTTTTATGATTATCTATTTCAAAAATAGTATTGCCTAATAGGTACGACTTGGATGCAAGAACTGGTCTGGTTATTGGCCAATAATTGCGATATCGAAGCAGCTAAAAGGACGTTCCAATACGTGCGTTCACCTTTTTTAGAGTGAGTAATATAATATATAAAAGATAATAATGTCTTCATTCATATACATAATACATGCATAATAGAATGCCTTACATGATGCAATCAGAGAAATCTAAGGAGACAGTTGACGATTTCGTAACGATGGAAAAGATGGACAAAATTCCGATGTCTCAAAGGCGTATCATCAAGACACACTTGCCTTTCCAAATGCTTAATCCTCGCCTACTTGATACCTCCAAGGTAACTGCATTTATTCATCTTTTTCACCTGATAATAGATCATATAAATTTACTAAATGTGAAATTGTGGCTTCAAAATCAGGTGGTGTATGTGGCTCGAAACCCAAAGGATGCCATCGTTTCGTTCTATTATCATCACACACTCTTTCAGAAATTCTACAATTATAAAGGAGACCTCTCTCAGTTCGCTCGCTATTTCATGAATGATTTAGGTAATATATTTACATATAGCTTTATAATTTATTTTAAGGAATTCCTAGATTGTATGAACTAACAAATATTCTGGAATTTGTTAAGTGGTGCACGCTCCATTTTTTACCCACGTTTTGGATGCTTGGTCTAAGCGTCATCATCCTAATTTACTTTTTATTTTCTACGAGGATTTAAAAAGGGTATGAATAATAACAATATTAAATAACGAGCAGAATATGAAGATATATATTTTTGTACATCATGTAAACAGGATTTAAGGGGCCAGATTATAAAAGTAGCCGAGTTTTTGAATCGCCCGTTAACAGCTGGCGAGCTTGAAAAAATGAAAGAACATTTGAGATTCTCTAATTTCGCCAATAATCCAATGATAAATTGCGAAACTTGGAGAGGACTCGGTCTTTTAAAAGACGATGGCCATTTTATGCGGAAAGGTTATATTTCTGCTTTATCAAATTTATTATTTGAAAATTGATTATTTTTCCCATTTTTCTTACAAGCAGGTAAAACTGGTGATTGGAAGAACCACTTCAACCCAGAATTGAACGAGGAGATTGATCGTTGGATAAAATACAATTTGAAAGATTCTGATCTGAAATTCAGCGAAGAGCTTGATGATCAAGATTAAATCTGAATTTTTGATCTTCTTAGACTGGATCGAAATTTAAAGAATGAAGACAAGATTTTAAGCGTTTTTCTCCATTATCAGTTAATTATGAAAAAAAATCTTTTATTTTCCAATATAATGCAATCGATTGGATTGACTAATTAGTAATTACACAACTTATTATAGCTTTAGTTTTTTTCATTCTTAGTTCTTACATATACAACCATACAGTGGGAATCGGTTACGGTACTTAAAAGTGCGTGGAGGACTATTATGATGCTGAATTTAAATAGCATCAGTATGATAAAATGATACTGGATAACCTCCACGGACTTGAAAGTATCAGAATAGAGTACCCGATCTCCATGATGTCCACTGTGCAAATAAATCCCTTTACCTTTACAACACTTGATAATTACGATATCAGCTATTATAAAGGTCAATATAACCTATATTTTATTATCAACATGAAAGCTCTGAGCGCACATTCTTTCACTTATCAGCAATTACAAATTCTCATATACGAAAGCTGAAAGGTGTTAGTAATTAAAAGTACGACCATTTACGATCGTGATAGAAAGAAAGAATAATCGAAAAAACAGTAAGTATTAGAAGATTTGATTGTATATCAATTGTTCCTCCTTAAAAAAAAATAGTTTTATTCATTGCTACTTACATTCAAGTCAACGTCTTCACCATGTCACAACCAATAGAAGATACTGAGGAAGACTTGCCCAAGTTCAGAGTTAAATTCGAACCGATTCGAACTGCGGTTCTTGGTGCGAAAAAATTCTCAAATGAATTGAAAGATACTGTACGCGATTTAGGGCATTCTACGAATGTATACGTTTGATCATGATGCTAGAAATGATTTGATGATTACTGCATCTTTTAAAACACATTTCATTGTAAGTATAAATTTAAAACATATAATTTAGGATTGGGGGCTTCTATTGTTCTCCGCACTTATAATGATTGTCGTGGTAATGTTATTGGATTACTTTTAAGGGCCAGAAATTATGAAAATCGAACCGAATTATAGAATGTTTGTATAATTTTTTTATTGACAGTTACTCTGGATTCTGGATGAGACGGAAAGGAGATCGATACTCTCATCAATTCTACAACAATAAAAGTGTTGAAATACTACGCGTATACGTATATAACCATTTCGTTTTACTCGACAACTCCTTTGTTAGTGCAAAAATTTTACCAGTCGAAACCTTAAAGGGCCTTATTTGTCCATCAATGCATTCTTGCTGATTTTTAAATCATCGTGAATCGCAGTTTGGTAAAATCAATATGACTGATATTATAGATGCAACTGGAGCCCAAAGTATATTAGTTTATTTTGAAGTCCACTTAATAATTGACATTGAAGTGAGCATTATTCCTTCCACTTCCCTTCAGGCAGTTCAGTTTCCCTTCATCATGTCAGTTTGAATGTTTTATCAATTGCAGAGGGAACGTTGTAGTCCGATTTCCCTACGTCAAGACTCGGTAGCAACCAAAACTGCGTCAAGACTGGGTAGCAACCAATACTAAAACGAAGTATGAGAATCACTACTCCAAAACAATACAATGTTTCTAATGCCCTCCAAATCGGCAAAAAAATCTCGAGATTTGGTTACAAAATTGCGGTTAATAAACAAATCTATGTTAGCAAGGTAGAAAGCTATGTTTCTATTCAGTAACCACTAGCCATCTTCCTAGGCGGATTTCCGTTAAAGCCGCCTCGCAAGATGGCGACCGAGTTGGTCAACTGCTGGTATAAAATATCGTAAATGACACGGATTCGTCCAATTTTCCTCTTCTGAAAGAGTCTTAATAATAATCGTCAATATTGTACGGTACGAAAAGAAGATTCTTTAACAGTTATTTACAATAACAGATGGATATTTAGACTATTTTATAAATGTAAATATCATCTTACTAAGAATTCTTCTGCGGGAAAATGGGAATGCTGCACGCAACTGGATTACTTAATCACTGAATCGATCGAGGAGGATCAATACTTGCGTTTCATGATAAAGACTTCTGAAGCATTTATTTCTCTTCAACACGATTAAGATCAGCTTATTAAAACGAATGTAGTCACTTTGGAAGGAAACCCTTATATTCATAGGCGTAGAGTTTAAGGGGGCTGGGGGCAAGGGGGACAGTTGCCCCTTTCGGACTTGAGTTCGCCCCCCTCGGACTGGCCTTCGCTCCCCTCGGAAAATCAGGAAATACCTAATATTTGAATTTTCCATCAGATTTTTATGAAAATTTGTTAAATATTTAAAAATTTTGCCAATTATTGCTTTTCTACATTATCAATCGCAGAAAACCGAACAATTCTTCATTTCCACTTTTCCAATTCCACCATCTAGCCCTTCGCCCCCTTCGGGAATCCACGAACTCTACGCCTATGCCCTTATTCGGGGCTGCGGCTTTTCGGGTTTAAAAGTAATGGTTTTTATAACTATAATTGGTAAATTAACGTTTTGGTCCACCATGGCAAAATATTTATTTCAACATTGTAAATAGTACAACGTAACTTCAAATGTTACATATTCTAACAGTATGGGGTATTCTACCTTGTGGAGGAATATGTGTTACGTCATTTATAAATGATTCATTAAGGTCCACGGTATCGGATATCCGTCAGAGCATGTTCTGTCTAGATTGAAGTGATTGACGCCAAGGTTTTGAAAATAGTACCGTCAATGTATGACAAGTCAAGGCTAGAGTAGAGTTTGGATAAATTCACAAGAGTCCTCTCTAGGTAAAGGAGTACGGAATTTATAACATCTCTTGATTCTTTATTTTAAAAATATATAGGCCTACATATTTAAAAAATCTAGAAATATATAAGCAAACAAATTGTAGCTGCGCTTATGCTGATTTTATGCCATTTAACTTATTTTCTGTCATTAGTATAACTTTTTTGTTCGTAGTATTAAACACTATAATTTTTAAAACTTTATAGATAAAAAAAATAATTATTACGCATTAACTTAATTTTTTTATGCCAACTATTTTTGGAGTGCTTAAAGACTTTATTAAGAAGACTATCAACCGCGATGCTCAACTGGGGCCCATTTTCAGCATACGGTAATACATAAATCTAACATAAATGTAAATAAATCATCATTTAATAACTAATTCACACAATATAATTTATTTGGAGGAAAATCTAAATGCACGCAATAGATAACTAAATCACTTAATCAATATTGATTGCATTACTTTTAGGCCTTATTGTTTTATTAAAAAATTGCAGCCTTATGCATGAGCCATCGGGCTCATGCGCACGCAAAAGGATTAAATATGATATGCAGAAGCTGGCAGCTTTGTGTCGTTCCTCAAATATCCCAGCTCTCTGCCTATACCTTGTAGTTCTGTAGGAAACACTGTGTGAAGTAAGAGCTCAAATATATATTTTTTAAAGTTTAGATTAGTTTGCCCACAAGTTTAAAAGACGTTAACATATTTTTTCTTATTGAACAGCACTAACATACTACTACTGAGATGATGTCTACAAGATATCATATAAGAGCGTGTTGCGGAGAGGTAAACTATACAGTAGCCTACATTGAGGCTCCTTAATGTTGAGCCTATAAATTCAATATGCAATTTTGAAAAATACAGATTCCGGGCACGATGAAAATAGAAAGAGATGCGTCCGGTAATGTAACTTCGATGGCAGGAATATCAGTTGAGATGCTTAAATGGATGTCTCGTGCATTCGAAAAACCGTAATTAGTTAACAATAATTAATCTATAATTAAAAGTATTGGTGTGACTCTTTGTAACAAATAATTCGTAGATACCAATGCGAAAATGTACCGCGTATTAACACCGTCGAAAACGCGAGCAATTCCGTTGGGATTATGCATTATCTTACTCATGATGTAAGCCAAATCAAAGCGTCTGTTTGCTCTGTGAGTGACAATTACAAGATAATATCGTTTCAATGATCAGGTATGTGATGTAGGCGTAGGGCCAGTTGTAATTCGGTACGATCGTTACCAATTGGCAGATTTCATTCATCCTTGGGTGACCGAACCGGTTCGACTACTTATCCCAATGCCTGTTCTCGTTAGCGATTCGTCAGCTTTCTTTGAACCCTTATCATCTATGGTCAAAATGTTTATTTTTTTAAAGGTGAAATTATGTACGAAATATGATTCCTTTATTAGGTTTGGATGATTATTCTGTTTTCCATACTCGTTATGATATCCATGCTAATACTTCTGGATTACATTGAAGTTCCGGCAGCAATAAAGAGCGCCTACCAAAAAAAGCTTAATTTACATTGGCTCTTTGTAATAGGCTCACTACTTGGACAAGGTAAACATTATATATCTAATTAAGCTCAATATTTGAGGGAGCAAAGCTTCGATACTTACTTGAATGAACGTAGACTAATCAATTATCTGATTTGGAAAAAAATGAATCTTAATAATTTTAGGTGGATTCAACGCGTCACAAAAAATTCCCATTCGAATTCTTATGGCTGCTTGGATCTTGGCATCTTTCCTTATTATTCAAATGTATAATTCTCAGTTTTACGGATATCTCATGACGAAGACCCCTGTGCCAGTTGTCACTTCCGTGGAGGAACTTGCCGATAAATCAGGGGTTGATCTCGTGGTTGTCAACGCCTGGGCACCCGATTTAACAATCCGGGTAAATATAACCGCTAAATTCAAACATACGTATTGATTTAGTTTGAGTATGTGATTGTACATCATAATGGACAGAAATCCGATTTTCCTTTAATGAAAAAACTGGCAAGCAAACTGAATGAAAGCCTCGTTCCCTCCAGATGCACTAGTCCACCGGATTGCATCAAAATGGTGAAGAAAAACAAGCGACCTGCAGTGTTCCTTCACGTAAGTATATGATTTGGTATTATGATCATATTTTTTTATTTAATTTGAATTTTCTATTTGAATTTCATCAGCAAATTGGTCCCATAAATGTAGGAATGATGGATGATTTCATAAAAACTGGCCAATGCAATTTTGCTCTTGCACAAAAGAGTTTTGATAACTATCAACAGTCCTGGCTGATTCGCAAAGGAGATCAACACGCAGAATTCTACAACAGGGCGTATAGCTACTAGTTTTACATATTTTCCCTTCTTCTAATTTTCTAAGCATTTCATAATAGTAATGATGCCGCTTTTTTTTTCTACAGAACAATGCGAATGCACGAAGTAGGCTTACTTAACCATTGGTTAAATACCTATCAGCCGAAGCCTTATAAATGCCTTGAAATGGCAAAACTCAAGGACGATCCGCGTAATCCTGACCAAATCACTCTCAAAAACTTAGCAATCTCGTTTGCTATATTGTTCGTCGGCTTCATTCTCTCTTTTATCGTCCTCATTTGCGAGAAAGGGATAGCTTGTGCGTCTAAAAAAGCTAGAGCAGTTGCTTCTATTTAAAACTGTTTGTTAATCGACGGAAAAGATTGATCAGCGATCAATAGGGATCGTTTTAGAATTCAGCGACCCGTAAATTCATTTACCTTCTGTGTCCTACTACGTCTATATATCAACTGGCGTTATACCCGGCCACTAATTAGTATAACTAATAGACTATACTGTCCTAATTGATGATTTCCTTGAATTAATTGTATAGCTATTACACTGCTAAAGCACTTTATTATATAAATACACAAATCACCGTGTAATCACTATTCGGTTGTAGCTAATAACGCAACTAAAATCTAACCCCTTTTTAAAATGAAAAGTTGTATAATTATTTATTCGATAAAAAATACTTCAATTTATTATTTATTCCGAGGGAGATACAAGTGAATAGCAGCAACATTATAGTTTGGCATCGCACGAAATATATGATTCAAAATCATAAAATTAATAGATAATGTTGCTATGAAAATCTCACGAAAATAAACGTACACTCGGTTTCATTGTTAGTGTTTATTTACCCAAACACAAGCAATAACTCTAGTGGAAATAGGAAAAAAGGATCTAATTTCTGTTTTAAAATTACTGATAGAATAGCTTGTTTTATGGGACTTGTTATTTGGTCAAGGTTGAACGGATACTCATTACAAATTTAAATAAAAACTTGCCCAGGCAACACCGACATTCCGGCCCGAGTTCGGCATGGGAGTGGCGTTCAACTTTGGCCGAATGCGCGCCGACCTCCTCCAGCCGAACTCACGTCGAACTCTGCGAACCAAAAAAACTAACATATTTTATTATCTTAACCCTCTCTATCAATACCATGCCCAGATTGTATCGATTACTCACTGGTGTGTGAACTGTCTGTCTTCTTTTGACCACATATTTGATTATAGTGGGAGGTCATCAACGTTTATACAGCTAGAAAAAATAACACCAAACAACGTTGTCGTCGTGCGCAGTAAAAAAATGTAGAGATCAATTAATATCTCAAAACCCGATAACATTATACTTATTCGTAAAATGAACAATATAAAAATCAATATTTTTGGGTTGTTCTAGTTGATTTAAGCATATTCGATATTTGAAAACGTATTTATAACATGTTATTGTCTATGTTAAGAATTGGCCCCTAAAAGAACTGATAATTATATTCTTTAGACGGTTGTAATTAATAAATTATGTATGCTATTGATGTTTACTATAATTTACATTAACGATATACGCTGGGTGATAATCCACTGAACAACAATAATGCATGACTATCTGCTGTGGTCGGTGTCCGACATCACGCCGGATGCGCCCCGAATTTTATTGCGGAATCAGGCCCGAATACAGTTGGCGGAACTCGGCCCGTATTTAAAAGCCGAGTTTGGCCCGGATTCGGTTGAGAATCGGGCAAGTCAACCGATCTGCCGAACTCAGCCGAACTCGGTCCGACTTCGGACCGAATGGTGGTGTTGCCTGGGTGTACTTCCAGTCTTTCTAAAAAAAGCTGCCGATTTTTACAACTTCCACTTTTATATACTCTGATTATTCTTACGGAACTACCTGGATCCCACTGGCACTTTCCGGAGATTTTATTGCAGCAGACTGTGCGTCACATTTGTTTTATGTTTTTTTTTAAGTAAACATAAGCATATCATTCTAAGAAACTAGAATTATGAAAATACCATCTTTTCGGTCTTCTAGCGGTCATTCCCATTTCACTAGTAAGTTCTCTGGTCTGCTCGCCAAGAGCTTGCCGATAAACCAGATTGATACGGTTACAGTAGCAGTATACAAACATAGATTCGATAATATCATTTTAAAATAGCGCCTAATTGATATCGTTGTGTACTATACTTTCTCGGATGTTGCATGAAACACTAAGTCAATAGTACTCTGTAAAAGTCTCGCTAATAATTACACCAATCAAAAAGCAACAAGTCTTATGTTCGGTTCTCTTTTAGGGCGTAATTTTTTTTTTTTTATAATTCCAACCTCATGGTTTAATCAGCACGACTAACTAGGTTAAAAAGTCATTGAAAATAGTGACAATAGCATGAAGAAATCATAAGATTTCTCTTGTAGTTCTCAGTCCTAAATTCTGATGTTTTGGTTTTGTTAATTATCTTAATTATCTAATTTAAATGCTGTGTGTTACTTGATCTATATTGTATCTTTCCATGGAAACTATAATCGAATTTGCGTTATTTCACGAAGATCGATTAACTGTCATCTGCACTGCTGGCAGCTTTGTTCTGTTCCACAAATACCTCTGCTCCCCGACTATATCGTATTTTTTATTTATTTATCTCGATTTAAATATAGGTTGTTAATTATCTATTTTAAATTCTCTGCAAAAACAGGTTATCATTGTGACAGTAATTCTGCAGTATTTCTTTGCATAAAATCTTCTTAATCACATAGTACTTATATATCCGGAATTCTTTGAGGAGGTTATCTGGCACGCTCGTAGCAATCCCCGCGAGATTTATTTTTGGGGGGAGGGCATATTTTTAAATAAAATATTAAGTAGCTGATGAATAGTAAGAAAGACAATTTCAACAGTTGGATTAGAGGGAACTGGATTAGAGAAAAGGGAAGCTGTGATTTTGTCTCTGTTGATTACCGAATGTAATTGCTTAATCACGTTGCAATTGGGGTATTACAACGTGACTTCAACGAAACTTTCGCGAGAGGATTACCGGGCTCATGCGCACGTAAAAGGATTAATTGTGATCTGCAGAAGCTGGCAGCTTTGTTCTGTTCCTTAAATATCCCAGCTCTCTGCCTATACCTTGTAGTTCTGTAGGAAACACTGTGTGAAGTAAGAGCTCAAATTTAAAAAAAAATCTTTCAAAGTTTAGATTACTTTGCTATCAAGTTCAAAAGATCACTACCGTGTAAAATATCCTTTCTTCTTGAACAATATTAATATTCAACCACTTAGATGATGCCCACAAGATATGATATAAGAGCGTGTTGCGGAGAGGTAAACTGTACAGTAGCCTACATTAAAACTCGTAAAAATTCAACTTATGATTTAAACATGCCTTTTTTTTTACATACAGATTCCGGGCACAATGAAAATAGAAAGAGATGCGTCCGGTAATGTAACTTCGATGGCAGGAATATCAGTTGAGATGCTTAAATGGATGTCTCGTGCATTCGAAATACCGTAATATATTAGTTAACATTAATTAATCCATAATTAAAAGCATTGCTGTGACACTGTGACAAATAATTGTAGATACCAATGCGAAAACGTACCGCCTATTACTACCGTTGAAAACACAAGCAAGTCAGTAGGGATTATGCATTATCTTACTCATGAAGTAAGCCAAAGTAAATTTTAACATTCACCTTGTTGGTGGGTAGACCTACATGATTATCGATTCAATGATTAGGTGTGTGATGTAGGCGTAGGGCCAGTTGTAATTCGGTACGATCGTTATCAATTGGCAGATTTCATTCATCCCTGGGTGACCGAACCGGTTCGTCTGCTCATCCCAATGCCTGTTTTCGTGAGCGATTCTTCAGCTTTCTTTGAACCCTTATCATCTACAGTAAGTTTTTTAATTGCCAAATTATAACAAAAATACAATTGCCTGATTACAGGTCTGGATGACTATTGTGTGTTCCATACTCGTTATGATATCCATGCTAACACTATTGGATCACATCGAAGTTCCAACAGGAATAAGAGGCGGCTACCAAAAAAAGTCTAATTTACATTGGCTCTTTATTACAGGCTCACTACTTGGACAGGGTAAACCTAATCTATCTAATAATACACAATTTGACGGAGCAAAGCTTCGATGCCTAAAATACTTTTTTTATGTACTTAAAAATGAATGTAAATAATTTTAGGTGGATTCAACGCGTCACCAAAAATTCCCATTCGAATTCTTATGGCTGTTTGGATCTTGGCATCTTTCCTTATTATTCAAATGTATAATTCTCAGTTTTACGGATATCTCATGACGAAGACCCCTGTGCCAGTTGTCACTTCCGTGGAGGAACTTGCCGATAAATCAGGGGTTGATCTCGTGGTTGTCAACGCCTGGGCTCCCGATTTAACAATAACAGTGAATATAATCTCAATCATAACACAGTACGTAGTCGTTTAGTTTAAATATATATGTAATATCTTAATAGAAATCAGATTTTCCTTTGATGAAAAAATTGGCAAGAAAACTGAATGAAAGCCTTGTTCCCTCCAGATGCACCAGTCCACCAGATTGCATCAAAATGGTAAAGAAAAACAAGCGACCTACAGTTTTCCTTCACGTGAGTATATGATACAGTGTATTGTTTTGTTTTTTCTTCTTCTTTGCAACAGAAAAGTTGAATTTTGATTTTCTGTGTGAACTTTATCAGCAAATGGGTCCCATAAATGTGGGAATGATGGAAGATTTCATGAGAACTGGTCAGTGCAATTTTGCTTTTGCACAAAAGAGTTTTGATAACTATCAACAGTCTTGGCTGATACGCAAAGGAGATCAACATACAGAATTCTACAACAGGGCGTATTGCCTTTCTACTTTTTCCCTTCTTCTAATTATGCATGTCATAGTAGTAATGATGCTGCTATTTTTTACATTTTTTACAGAACAATGCGAATGCACGAAGTAGGTTTACTTAACCATTGGTTAAATACCTACCAGCCGAAGCCTCGTCAATGCCTTGAAATGGCAAAACCCAAGGAGGATCCTCGTAATCCCGACACAATCAGTGTTAAAAACTTAGGGTTTTTATTTGTAATTCTCCTCTCTGGCTCCATTCTCTCTTTTACCACTCTCATTTTCGAAAAATGGATGGTAGCGTGTATACACGCTAAGTGCTGGGGTCGCTATAGGATTACTGCTTCTGCTATTAAATAATGACTCAAAACAATATAACAGGTTATGTTATCCGATAATGTAACAATTGCCGAACCTCAGTTTTTTTATCGTTTTACATGACCTGTTAGTACTTTTATGTTCAACGTATAGACTATAGAGCTCTTATATGATACTTCGACCAATTATACTTGGCCAACGTAATTATTCTTACATAATTAAGGAGGGGGGAGGTGAGATCAAAAGAAAAACCAAATATACTTGTAGTTAAAGAATTAAAATTATTAAATCGTATTCTGATTGTAGTAAATTGGCTTTGGGGCAGTGGTAATGATGGAAGTTTATTGTAAGACGGGCAAATGAAATTTTTCCTTAGCATCAAAGAGTTTTTTTTCTTTGCGCTATGATGCGGGAATTCTTTATATCGATTCTAGGCCATTGTATCCTAATCCTAAAGCACACCTGTTTAAAGAATAATGCAGCTTCGAACAAGTCTGAATCCCGAAGACGTGCAACTCGAGTCCACAATAAATAAGACTACTGCAAAGTGTACTAAATACTTGCACTAACTTCTCTTTCGCTGTGTGCCCCTCCATCATTTCAGTTTAAATAATTTATCGATGGCAGAGGGAACGCTGTGATCTAGTTTCTCTGCGCTTACCTGCGCCAAGACTAAACATCAACCAAAATAATGGGGTATGAGAATCTCCACTCGATAGCAATACAACATTCCCAATACCCTTTTAATCGGCTTGAATCGGCTAAACAAACAATCTTTATATCACATTTATTGCAAATGCGAGTACATTAATTTTTTTTCATCTCGTTATCCCTCCGTGCTAAAGTACATATAATCTGATTGCATAATCTTAATACAATTTCGTTTTACTCTAGCATTTTGGTTGTGTAAATTCCTTTAAAAAATAAGTAACGATTGTGCATATTGAGAGGGGATGGAAGCTTTGACATCAGAGGCGTTGGCAAATGGCAACACGCACTTTACGGGCAGCTATCGGAGAAATAAAAGGTTACTGGGTACGTTTCAGCAGGATATGCTTACAAAGTCGTCCGCATGGGTTGTGACTTGTGGACGGCGTGGGGTCATTGGGTATTGTCGAGTTCATTGGGGTTCATTGGGTGTTATCGACCGCCCCACATGGATGACAGCAATTCAAAATATCCAGTATGCCCCATTATATAGCGTGTACTGTTAGAACATGATAAAACGAAGAATAAAACGAAGAATAAGTAGGCTCCTCGAAAGCTTTCTATTATATCAACCAAATTATCCGCAGTCTTTCGATTCAATTTTTCTTTTCATTATAAATGAGTACATCGTTTAGCAAGTACAGTATCCTTCAGTGAAATGTGCCACCCCGACATAATTGGTGGAAAACAGAGGCCAATCCGAAAATTTTGTTTTCCTATGAATGGTTTTCAATAGGGTAATTCACATGGAGAAAAAATCAAAGGGCCAATAAAGTAATAGTGGTGGAAATCTTTGCTTTCCACCACTCATGTCGGGGTGGCACATTTCACTGAAGGATACTGTACGTGCTATTTTATTATATGTATGCTGTAATATGAGGAGAAAAAAACCATTTCTATCGAGTCCACCTTTTGACTTTTAGAACCTTGTTTCTCCCGCTTCTACTTTTTTGGGTGTACCTTTATTATGTATGATGTGCGTGTAAACTTATGCTGAGGACTATGTAGGCTAGTTCCGCATTATTTATTATACCTGTACTGATTCAACAATTGGTTTGGCTGATTTCACCAATACTCTGTCGCTGAATTTCCCATGATTCTATACCGTTGCCATGAGGATTTCAGATTTATCCATATTTAAGGATCTCATTTTTAGAGGTGGTTGACCTTATCTAATATGTTTACATGCGTACATAAAAGTTTGTTTTCTGCTCTACAGAAATTCATCGGCGACGTAGTCGCGGAATTGCTCTATAATACCAAACAAGAGTTCGTCCTGCGAACCCTATTTAAAGGCGAATATGCAAGAATACCTCATCGTAGTCTGCAGAAACGATATCAGAGTACAGCATCTGCATCTAGGCTTTTGCGAGCCACGAGATGCAGGCGGGGCATTACATGAGAGCGTGCTGTGCACAGGTAAAGAGCATATATTCATCTATTCAATCTCATTTATATATTTGATGTTCTTAATCTTCTGTTCTTCTGTGTCATACCTTTCTTTCTTTCCTTTTTTTACTAAAGACTGCAGGTTTACTGAAAATTGATAGGGATGTATCGGGTAATGTAACTTCAATGAAAGGGGTATCAGCAGAAATGCTCGACTGGATGGCAGAGGCCTTCGATCTTACGTAATACTTCCTTGCATACATTCTTTTAGGATACTTTTTTAACACAATACCTAATGACGAGATTTTAAAAATATTTTTTATATTTAGATATGAATGCGTGAATCTGCCACTTAATACCTTGGAAAAACCTAGAACCATTTTAGGAGCTCTTTTTTACGCCGCCGGATATAATGTAGGCAACAAAGCATAATTTGTTTTACGTAGTTGCTCAGCTTTCTTTGCCATTGATAAAGGCTTGCGACGTAATTGTTGGTCCAGTCGATTTTCGATACGATCGTTTTCAGCTAATGGACTACCTTCATCCCTGGATGACCGAACCAGTTCAATTGCTCATTCCGATGCCCAATTTCATTGGTAATTCGGCCGCACTTTTAGCACCGTTTACATTTATGGTAAATTAATTGCTATTTTCAATATAAGAAGAGGCTATTATATTTTAGCTTTGATTCAAATTTTAAATATAGGTTTGGATGTCTATATTGGGTTCCACACTTGTCATGGTTACCATGTTGATGCTATTTGATTTCTTTAAAGGACCCCCAGGGAGTAGCCGTCCTAAATTTGGCTTGCACTGGCTTTTTGTTGTTGGCTCACTATTTGGAAGAGGTTAAAATAGTCCAATATTTCGAATACACCAAAAGATTTAATCAACTGTTTTTTATGTGTAAATAAAAGCTGGTTTCAGGACTTCAAACAAAAATGGAATTCGAATTCTTATGACCGCTTGGCTTATTGGTACTGTCGTTCTGATCGGATTGTATTCTACTCTACTCTTTGGATACCTCATGACTAGCTTCCCTGTGCCGGTGGTTAATTCCGCGGAGGAACTAGCCGATAATCCCGAAGTTGACCTAGTTGTTGTTAATGGTTGGACACCCGAGTTAACAATTACCGTAAAGACCTATCATACGACTATTACTTCAAAAACACATATATAATATAACTTGCCATTTACAGAAATCAGAGTTTCCTCTAATGAAAAAATTGCTGAAAAAATTGGAATACAATATCATGACTTCTCGTTGTCCTACTGTCGAAGATTGTATCGAGCAGGTAAAGAAAAACAGGAGACCTACAGTCTTAATTAACGTGAGCAAATATTATGGTGTGTGGAATAGAATATCAATTTATTTAGATAACTATCGATTTTACAGAAAAATGGCCCAATTGTATTAGGTATGATGGACGATTTTCGCAAGACCGGCCTGTGCAATTTCGCACTTGCCAAAAAGAATTTTGATTACTATCACGAATCTTGGTCGACACGCAAAGGAGATCGGAACGCAGAATTCTACAACTATATAACTACTTCTTAATTTCTCCCCCTTATTGCAGGTATTCAACAGTAGTATTGATACCATCATTTTTACCTTTTCCACGACAGGACAATGCGGATGCATGAGGCAGGACTACTAAGCCATTGGCTAGACACTTACCAACCGACGCCCCATAAATGCCTTGAAATGGCAAAACCCAAGGACGATCCGCGAAATATTGAAAAAATCAGTCTTAAAAATTTGAAGATCCCGTTTGCTATGTTGTTCATTGGCTGCGTTATCTCTTTTATCGTCCTACTTTGCGAAAAGTGGCTAGCCAACTTGTCTATTAAAATTAGAGCAGCTGTTGTTGTTTAATCCTTTTTTAAATCAACACAAGAAATTTCACAGGGCTCGTTTTATATGTAATTCAACGTCCCCCCCCCCCCCCCCCCCACTCTCCCCTCAGTTTCTTATTCACTCACCCTATTGTATTCCGCTACGTCTTATTAGCTGGTTTAATATGCGACACACACTCAAGAACTAAAATATATATCGTCGCCTAATTGACTGATTTTCTATTGATTTGAAATCTAATTGCCATAATTACTATACTAGATTAAATGAATACACAAATCAGTGGTTGGCATATTGCGATCGCACATTTAGCTTTCATCTGTTGAAATCAATTGAATTGACTGAATAGCAACAAGCAAAACGGAGTATGAGATTCTCTACTCAAAAGCAATACAACGTTCCTAATGCCAAACCGGCTTAAAAAATATCTAGAGATTATAGTTTTTGGAATTACGGATAATAATAAGCGAGCAAGTTTGTGTTAATCGCGTTATCCGCTTTGAAAGTTAAAAAGGATGAAAAAAAAAGTTTTAAGTCAACTGCACGTTGACAAATAACAATTAATTTTGCGAAAAACGGATGGTATTGTAAACACTTATCTGAAATGATACACATAGCGAAGGGGTTGCTATATGACAAATGGCAATACAGGCGGTTAAAGCAGAGAAATACGCAGGTCATTGGGTACTTTTCAGCGGGTTACGGCAGTTACGTTTACAGAGTCTTTCACAAGGGGAGGGGCCGGGGTCATAGGGTTTAAATTTTCAACCGCGTCACCACACGCATGACATATTGACATTCAAACTACCCAGTGTGCCCCATTATAACACCTTCTATGAGAATACAACAAAGAAGAATAAGTAGCCTTATTTCTTAATAGTGTGTCTGTATGATTATTTTGTTTCTTCTTTTCAAACCATACGTTCATCATTTTTGGAATGGCGTGCTAGTTTTTATCACTCACACATTTTCTGTGGGTGTAAGCTAGATGCTTACTTCGAAGACAAGTTTTACATTATTCAGTTATACTGTACCTAAAATTGGTTCAGAGTTCAGATTTCGCAATTCCTGCGTCGTTGGGTTCTTTACGATTCTATATCGTTGCCATATGGGAATCTCAAATGTGCCTCTGCTTATATTTGATTTAGAGGTGGTTGACCTAATCTAATATGTTTATCTGCGTGTATAAAGTTTGTTTGTTGCTGCACAGAAATACAACGGCGACGTATAGCCACAAATTTGCTTAGAAAAAAAAATATATATCGGATGGTAGCCCGTCCGCCGACCCCTATATAATAACGAAACAGGACAAAGACCTCTTCGTAGTCTGCAGCAACGACATTTATTCACCGTGGGAAAGAAGAAGCATCTCAGTTACAAGATGCAGTCCGGGCATCATATGCGAGCGTGCTGTGCACAGGTAAAGAACATTTATTATGTTCTATTTAATTTATAAATTTATTCTTATAATGTATTTTTATCATGTCTTTCATGTTTCAATCTTCTCTTGTTCCCCTTCATTGCGTCTAAGACTCCCGGTTCATTGAAAATCTACAGAGATGAATCGAGTAATGTAACTTCAATGAAAGGCATATCGGTTGAGATGCTTGATTGGATGGCTCAAGTCTTCGATCTCACGTAATATTTGGTTTCATATACTCTTTTTGGAAGCTTTTAATAACTAAAGACCTCTTTATCTAGGTATGAATGCGTGGATGTGCCGTTTATTACCGTTGAAAATTCTAGCACCACTATAGGAGCGATTTATTGCGCGACCCAATATGATGTAGGTCACTAAATAATAAAGATTATGCATTGTTACTCAGTACATAGGTTTCGCTGCTTTTTAAAAAAGGCATGTGACGTAATTGTTGGACCGGTCGCATTCCGATACGACCGTTTTCAGCTGATGGATTACCTTCATCCCTGGGTGACAGAACCAGTTCAATTGCTCATTCCGATGCCTACTTTCGTTGGCAATTCGGTGGCACTCATAGAACCCTTTACGTTACCACTATTTAAACATCAGTAGAGGTTATTATCTCATATTTAATTGCTTTAAAAATATATAGGTTTGGATATCTATATTGGGTTCCATACTTGTTATGGCTGCCATGTTGGTGATTTTGGATTACTTTAAAGGACTACTTCGTAGTAGTACTCGTCCTCTATACTTGGGATGCACTGGCTTTTTGTTTTTGGTTCACTAATTGGAAGAGGTATCCAATAATTTCATTACTAATACATCACTAGCTAAATAAATTATTATTTTTTAAAAGCTGGTTTCAGGACTTCAAATAAAAACAGAATTCGAATTCTTGTGGCTGCTTGGCTTATGGGTGCCTTCGTTCTAATTGGAGTGTATACTACGCGACTCTTCGGGTACCTCATGACCAATATCTATGTGCCTATCGTCAATTCCGCGGAAGAGCTAGCCGATAAACCCGGAGTCGACCTAGTAGTTGCCACTGGTTGGGCACCAGAGTTAACAATTATGGTACAATAACACTAATCGCACCACTGTTAACCAAACATAACGTGTAGAAATTTATAGAAATCAGAATTTCCCCTAAGCAAAAAAAAAATTGGACGAACATGGCACGGCTTCTCGCTGTCCAACTTTCACAGATTGAATCGAACGGGTAAAGAAAAACAAAAGACCTACAGCTTTCATTCACGTAAGCTAGCATAATGTATATTTAATAGCAATAATTTAAATAAAACTCAGGATTTTACATTTGCACAGCAAAATGGTCCAATTTCATTAGGAATGATGGACGATTTTCGCAAAACCGGTCAATGCAGTTTAGCTCTTGCCCAAAAGAGTTTCGATAACTATCATCAATCTTGGATGGTACGCAAAGAAGATGGCTACGGAGAATTCTACAACAGAGCGTATTAGACCGAATGCTTCATTTCTCACTTTTATATAATATGCCTTTAACAGTAGTAATGATACCACCATTTTCACATTTTCTATAGGACAATGCGAATGCAAGAAGCAGGTTTACTAAATAACTGGCTCGATACTTATCAGCCAAAACCCCGTAAAAGCCTTGAAATGACAAAACCCAGGGACGATCCGCGGAATCCTTCAAAAATCAGTCTTAAAAACTTGGGAATTCCGTTTGCTATATTGCTAGTCGGATTCGTTCTCTCTTGTTTTGTCCTTGTTTGCGAGAAGGGGCTAGATTTTGCGTACAAGAAAGCTAGGGCTGCTGTTGTTTAATTTCTGTTAATCAGCACTCCCAAATTTTTCATTCACTCACCTTTTTTGCGTTCCACTAGTCTCAACAATTGGTTTGATTGAGGGTTGGGCGCATATCCAATAATAACTATATAAATCATATTGACCTAATTGATTGGTTTCCTATATATTCTATATTGTAGTTATTACTGTTATAATATTATGTTATACACAAATAACCATAATACACACTGAGGCCGAACGATGGTGAAGTTAGCTTTCGTCTTTTAAAACCAATTTTAAAAAATAAACCTTATGCTGTAACGAAGGAGGCTTCGGCACACATCATCCGGGCAAGAATGGCTGAACCGCAGGCCCCCAAACGGATCATCTCATCATCTGAGTCCTTTTCTTGAAATTCAGTGTCGCTTGAGTCAAGATCTCTGAAAATTTCCATTTGAATCATCTCAGCAATTTGGTTGACAATTTCTTTCTTCGTCAGCGAACGTTTGATAAAACATTAAATGCGCCAAACGAACACATTCTTCGACATCTGAATCGTCATCATCGCTTTAGATCCTCTCCGAGATCCTCTCCTTCGGATCTGGAGCAATCGGTGATGACGGAGTGGCATCCAGTTGTTACAGCACGGAATCGGCTTTGTTGAAAGATCCTTCAGTATTATTGATTTTCTTTAGCACTAATTTGTTCTCCATCGACAGATGGGCAAGAAGTTGTCATGCACGATTTTTCTACTTTTCCAGACATTTATGGCAGGCGCTGAGAAGGCCCTGGAGTAGCACTTCACCTTTTCATCTGAGAGGCGATTTCTTGGTGTTCTGGCCGGGTTGCTACTTGCTGGATCTTCTTTCGAAATTAAAATTTCATTTTTAATTTAATCGAAAAAACTCCCTTTTAAACATAAAAATCCCATCATACTTTATTCTATTCATTATATTTCTTAATAAGATCTGCATTAAATCTATCGTCTTTGTGGGGTAAATAATTAGTCATAGTTTCAAATAAAAAAACAGTTAAGAGGAAAATACAAAAGGACCTTTCCATATCTTAAAACTGTTTAATGAGCTAGTTCCAGGAGAAGACCATCAAAAGAAATCGAGAGAGGTGGTCCCATCCAATGGGCCTTTGTATTAACGTCCAAATCATGTCAAGTCAAAAGGGAACGCAAAACATAAGGGCCTCTATTTTTGTAATCATTAGTGAGTGGGAAATTTTATTTTTTGTTATTACAGCAGATGAAGAAAGAAAAAATAAATAAAAACATATCCGAACAATTTGTAGATGAGTACAAACGACAAGCAGGAAAAAAAATAGAGATCATGACTTAAATTTTGAAAGGCATCATAGCCTGTTACGAATTCAATCGTCATTCTAGTTAGAGCACTCAGCAACAGAGTTAAATAATAATTAAGGCAACGAAAAAAAAAGTTCATTCCATTTCAAAATCAATATGAATTTTGTTGTACGAATAAAGCAGGCGAACGATTCACAGGATAGAACAGCCCTGGTTCCAGAACCCGGTTCGGACGGCAGGTGCAGGCTTCCTTAGCTTCCTCTCACGCTTGGATACTTCCTATATTAGAAAAATAAAAGAGGCTTAATAAATTTCTGGGATTAAAATTAAATGATTTAGATTTTTACCTCTCCAGACTCGTTCAAAAGCGTGGTGAGCATGTGAGAAGCCACCAACCAACTCTGTTCCTTCATCGCGAAAGTTGTAGGTTCCACGGTAGTAACACCAGTTCCTATAAATAAATTTTAATAAACCTAAAGAGTTGCGCTATTCTTCTTTTCGTTAATTTATAGAATACTATATTTACCCAAAGACCATACGGTGATTTGAGCACCAGGAGAGATCTTGGCAGTGCGATGGAAGCTGAAGATGGTACCAGTTTTGACCTCTTTGACTGATTGAACTAGCTGCCATCCACCAAGAGGCACCTCCTATAAATAAACAAGTTATCAAGAATATTGGCTGAAAAAAATATTTTTTTAAAGCAGACTAGTTACCTTATCTCCCATGTTCATTATGCGAACGAACTTGCCTTCGGGATCCACTTTGACGACATGGACATCTCCTGTAGTATTTGTCGTGGTGATAAATTCAGCTTCCGGCTTCAAGGAAGACGACTCTTCAGGCTTAGTTGACAGCTGCTCAACGGCATGAGTCGGAGTTCCAGCTTGAGCTGATCCGGATCCACTAGCAGAAACCAAGTTCAATCTAATATAATAAATTAAGGGTTGAGTAAAATGTATAAAATATCATAGATGAAAAATATTGAGCAAAAATAGCTTTGTCACCTAGATTCCTCGACCTCCAAGAGCTTGCCATATGCACCAATCTCCAAGTCAAGTGCCATACTGCTGTCCATCCATTGCTGATAATCCGCCAGTTGAACGACCATCTGGCGACGGAGACGGTTGCTCTCTCTCTGAAGGCCGTCCATATCGTACGAGCTACGCTCCATGTCCGAGCTCATCTTTTCTCCAGCTATAAGAGGAACCTAAAAAAACGAGAAAGAAATAAATAAGATGAATTACCCAACACAATTAAAAGACTTATGGTATACCTTCAAGTGAGTGTAACCCTGAGTACCATCAGCTAAATCTCCTAAGCTTTTAATCATGTTGCGGTACAGAACAACAATCTCATCTCTGCCTTGCTGCATCATCACTTCGTATTGGTTGCGGAAATCTTGCAGAGCGCACTGCAAACGGACTAGAAAGTCTTCTTGAAGGCAATCATCGATTTCACTGCTGATGTCCGCCGCTTGTTTACTGGCCTCCGTTTCACTCATCAGCTTCTCATACATCTACAACAAAATACAACTAATTAATAGGGGCATATACAACTTTAATAAAGATGTAGACCAGAAAATACCTGCTTAATAGTAGCAAGTTCCTCTTTCAGTATCACATTATTGTTTTCGAGATCAGTATGGGCCAAGAGCTCAATTTTCAGCTGGTGTTGAAGATCCTGCACTTGTTTCATCAACTGGTTCTTCTCACAAGTTCTAAAAAAATATATTCTTTTAAAAATGTAAATATAAAATAATAAATTTTTATTCTTACTCAGGAGTCTGCTGTTCGTCAAGTACAGCTTTGTAATATTCAGCATCCAATTTGAATTTCACTTTCTCCCTGACTGTTTCATCCAAGATCTGCAGAGTGTCTGCAAGTTGCTTCTCAAAAGAGCTGCGAACTGAAGAGGCCTCTGTGGAGATGGTGTTTTGAAGAGCAGTGTTCTGGACAGAGAGATAATTTTTCTCAACTTCCAGCTGCTGAACTTTGACTATGTAGGCCACAAGTCGGTCGTTCAATTCTTGTAGGTTGACTTTTTCGTTGAATCGTGAGATTCGGGTTGGACTGAGAAGAGAGCGTAGAGACTGAGACGCAGGTGTAGCAAGAATATCACTCAAGACATCATGTGGTGGTACACTTGAGGAGTTTTGCAATGAGGAAGACTGAATAACTTGAGGAAAGTCGATCGACGACATTATCGTTGCTTTGGAAACAAATTACAAACAACTTAAAAATTTGCACACCCAACAATAGCAACGGCGGTACCTCACGTGACTCCGATTTCACGAATCACGAATGGGAATGGCCGACGACAGACGACTCTACTTGTAGGATGTTGCCAGATATAATTTTTTTTTACTTTCTCGATTTCTTCTTCGATTTTTTAAAATAAAAGTTAGTTGTGTCACTCTTTTCTTCTAAACTGCAATAGAAAAAGACTGCAGTAATCTGCATATTTCATCATGTGGTTTATTCACTGCCATCTTTATTTACGTGAATAGAGATCATCCGGCTACCGACTGATGGGCTTTTGCGTTCCTCTGAGGAATGCTTCCTCGTCTTATCATTCCTATTTCATTAGTCAATTTAATTGCTGAAACTCGATATCCTATGGGTTTAAGATAAGCTATTTCAACTAAGTTCAATGTGTAATTCATTTTAAAAATTTACATCTGTGGATGCACGTATACAATAATAATTGAATCGACCTTGAAACGAGTTTTGGTCAATTATACTCGTTAACCTGTTGCATATCTGCAGGTTATAGCGTAGCCTACATTTTATTATGTGCAGGGAAAGTTGACCGACGACTTGAACAGCAATGACCATGATATTCAGGATTCCATTTCAAATCGTAACTATTAATAAATACATGAGTTAGGCAGTTGTTCTAATTTTGTTTCCATGACCCAGACCTGGAAGTGTATGAATTAGCCCGACCCACCCATTCCTCAAGATTCATACGTCACCTTGTTATTGAGGAGCGTATAAAAGTCGTTGGAAATTGTTTCAAAAGGTATCAGTTATTCTACAACTGCAATTCTAACTCCCTCATCTACCATGCAGGTAAAAGCTTAACTAACTGATTCCATTCTCAAAATCAACCATTATTTCTTAATCCAATATTTAAATAATTTAATCAGGTCCTTATTCTCGCCGCTTTGGTCGCTGTTGCCGCCGCCGTTGCCCCTTACTCCGCTCCGGCCTACTCCGCTCCAGCTTACTCTGCACCCGCCTATGAGGTACCATCTTAAAAATACTGAAATCTAAATACCTTAACTTATAATTAACTTGTTTCTTAATTTATTCCTTTCAGGTCCGCCGTCCCCACGACTTCACCTGGGACGTTAAGGACGATTACTCCTACGTCAACATGGGCCAGACCGAGCACAGCAGCGGAAAGGGAGTCGCCGGATCTTACCACGTCGCCCTTCCCGATGGTCGCGTCCAGACCGTCACTTACAAGGATGATGGTTACGGTTACGTCGCCGATGTTTCCTACTCTGGTTACGCCACCCCTGCCTACTCTGCTCCCGCCTACAACCGCGCTTATTAAGAATCGTCTTTAACTGATTTTTATAAATGCTAATTATAATGTGATGATGACAAAACCAACAGTTATCAAATGACGATGTATTTATATTTTAATACAATAGTTTATGCAATTCATTTAATGTGATCTTAATCTAGGTCAAAAGTTTAAAGAAGCCTATGGGATCGGTTCTGTCATATTCTTTTGCCTTTTTTTAGCGGTCACAAGTAACATCAACAATTCATAACACGGACCTTATAAAAGCACTTTTGTGAAACTGTTTCAACCGCAAATTCAAAAAATAGAATCGTTCACGCACTGGTGTCTTAAATATTAAATTTATTGGGGTGTGTGTTGAGGTGAAGTAAATTTTTTTGTAATTTCTTAAAAACTATAGATATAATGGTTGCTGGTGCTATTTACTAGTAAACTGATTCCCTCTTACGTTTATATTGCCAACGTTTGTATCAAGTGGTGATGTATACACCATTATTGCGCATTATTGACTTTAAAGACAATCATTATTCAGTTTGGCGATGTATAAATCACTATTCAATGAAGCAATAACTCAGAGAATTCCTATTTCCTAAAAAAAATCAGTATGAGCATCCACTAGTATTTGATCTCATCGACAATGTGCAGGGCAGTTTTACTGGAGATCACTATTGTGAGAATCTCCAGTCTGACAAAAAAAAACAGGGAAGAGAGAATATTATAATAGTTAATACCGCTCCTAAATATGTTGGAAGCCAATGTAGCAGTACTAATTACAATAATATACCTACGTAGCATTGCGTCTGTATAGCTGCAAAGCAATGACTAATGGAGAGGTGTGATTCACATCAATGGTTATTCATTCCGAATAAAGGTTGTACTTGTCTACGTGCCGTCATACATGTTTGCACTAATCTATGCTGATGGTCTCTCTTTACTAACCAAGCGTTTGTATATTTCCCCTGTTGTCTTTTTCTTCTCCAAACGATAACCATGGTAACCTCATGAAGCTTATAGATTTATTTTTTTATATAAATGTCTTCCTACCAGAATATTTTTTCAGATGAGCGGGATTAGTTCTCTTGACGGTCCCAGAGTATCTCCATCTGAGCAGCGAGATGCAGGCTGGACATCATATGAGAGCTTGCTGTGGACAGGTAAAGAGGAGATATTCTATACTATCTTGCTTACCTATTAATTCTTATATAATTAATCCAAGTATGTCAGACCTTTCATACTTTGATCTAATTTTTATTCTTTAATATGTTTCGAAGACTCCTGGTACATTGAAAATCTTCCGAGATGCATCGGGAAATGTAACTTCAATGAAAGGGATATCGGCTGAAATGCTCGACTGGATGAGCCAATCCTTGGATCTCACGTAATCCTTAGTTTCCCCATACAATATTTGCGAACAGCATTTTAAAACATTTATTACTTCTAAATTTATATAATAACGAATTCTTCATGTAGGTATGAGTGTGTAAATCTGCCGTTTACCACCGTTGAGAACTCTAGCACCACTTTAGGAGCGATTTATTTCGCGGCCAATTATAACGTATATACTTTTTTATATTAAAGTGCTTTGTCTTTGATTCAACAAAATTTACGGCCTTCATTAATAAGGCATGCGATGTAATTGTTGGACCAGCCGCTTTTCGATATGATCGCTTTCAGTTGATGGATTACCTTCATCCTTGGGTGACCGAACCGGTTCAATTACTCATTCCGATGCCCATTTTCGTTGGCGATTCTGCGGCACTCTTAAAACCATTTACAATCCCAGTAATTTAAAAAAAAATGATATATAATTATTCGATTTATCGAAAGACGAAACGTTTCCATTTACAAAACGCTTGATTAGGTGTGGCTATCAATATTGGCTGCTATCCTTATAACGGTTGCCATTTTAATGCTGTTGGATTACTTTAAAGGACCACCAGAGAGTAGCCGTTCTAAACTTGGATTGCACTGGCTTTTTGTTATTGGCTCATTACTTGGAAAAGGTAATACAATAACTTGTTTCGAATAAATAATTAGATTTACTTTTAACATTTTTTCAATGTGCAAAAAATAGCTGGCTTCTGGTCTTCAAAAAAAATTCGAATTCGAATTCTTATGGGAGCTTGGCTTATTGGTGTTGTTGTTCTGGCCGCATTATATACTACCGAGCTCTTTGGCTACCTCATAAGTAACATCCCTGTGCCTATTGTCAATTCCGCGGAAGAGCTAGCCGAAAAACCTGGAGTCGATTTAGTGGTTGCCATCGGCTGGGCACCCGATTTAACAATTAGGGTAAAAAAGACACTTCTATTATTAGATACACTTTCCAAATATGTAGCGTAGAAAAATTATAGAAATCGGATTTTCCTCTAATGAAAAAATTGGCGAAAAAACTGGAAGAAAATGGTACGGCTTCTCGCTGCCCTGCTTTTGTAGATTGCATGGAACGTGTAAAGAAAAACAAACGACCTACAGCTTTTATTCACGTAAAAAAGAACAATCTCAATGCACTATTACCAATGTTCAAAAAAATAATCTTCGGTATATATTTTAAAGCAAAATGGGCCAATCTCATTGGGAATGATGGACGATTTTCGCAAAACTGGTCAGTGCAATTTCGCTATTGCTAAAAAGAGTTTCGACAACTACCACCAATCTTGGCTGATACGTAAAGACGATAATTACGCGGAGTTCTACAACAGGGCGTAAAATTACTTCATTTTTCACTCTTTTAATACGCATTGAGTAGTAGTGATGATGACGCCATTTTTGCATTTTTCATAGGATGATGCGAATGCACGAAGCAGGTTTGCTAAGCCACTGGTTAGATACTCACCAGCCAAAGCCCGAAAAATGCTTTGAAAAGGCAAAACGTAAAGATGACCCACGTAATCCTACAAAAATCAGTCTCAAAAACCTGGCCATCCCATTTGGAGTCCTCTTGGCCGGCTACGTTCTCGTAATTATCGTTCTCATATGCGAGAAGTTAATCAACTTTACTTCTAAAAAAGCTAGAACAGCTGTTGTTCCTTACACGTTTATTTGAACAAGGAGTCTACAAATAATTCAACTGGTCGAGATGAACTAAAATCAATGGTGCAAAATTTCATTTAAAATAACTACACTTTTTCCCCATTACTTTTTCTTTACTGTAGGTCAATCGCAATTGATCATAATGAGCTTTTCTTCACGTTATCCAGTTATCTAAATGTTGTAATTGATTGTCTATCTTAAATCTAGCTTAATCATGAAGCGTTCTTTCAAAAATACAGTATGTGGAAACACCTCACAGAAAATCGCTTGCTTGCTAAAATTGTTGTTGTTACTAATAAAATGCAAAGAATCAATTAGATTGATTAAAAATATTGAAGAACCGCGAATCAGAGTACGTAATCCTCGACCATTATTTTTCGACTAAAGACCTGAATCTATGTTCTGTGGATGCGGTAGCCTACTGATTTTTAGCAGTTGAAAACAAACCAACATGCCTCAAACCGAACGATGCTGTCTTCTATCGCGTATATAGACTGAAGCCCATGGAAATAATTTTAACTAGAATTGCATGGCGCATCATACACTTTATCTGTTACGATATAGTTTCTCTCAAATTGTATTAGCCACCGTTACATGATCCTCTGAATTTAAAGGGGGGGGGGGATGTCATGATGAAGTTTTCGTGTGTAATATGTTAATTTCCCCGGTTATTTAGTAGATTCAGAAGCAGCGTAGATATCCATTATCATTCATTATAACTTTATTTTATAAATGATCAGCCATCGTAGTTTTGTGTTCGATACAATCAATGAATCAATTTAGCTAATAAAAGATGCAACATAAACTCTACGTAGCGTGTTATGTTATTCCGAATAGCACTGAGTAATAGACATACAAGTGAGAATATACTTTGTCTTTCCCAGTGTGTCCCACCATCATTTCAGTTTCAATAATTAATTACATTTTATGTACAAAATACGTTTATATCGTTTATTATTAAAAATCCAGAAAATGTTGTGCAAGGAAATGTTTATGTACGCTCTCCTTAAATTGATAAACTAAACTTAAATTGGTAAACTACCATATATATTTATTTATGAAAAAACCATAGCTGCAATTGATGAAATAAAAAATGACAAACATTCATCAGAAAAAATAATTCGTGCAATTATTTTTTTGATAAATAAGATTTTTATATAAACCACCAGCTTGATGTTTGATTTTGTTGGTATAATACAGCTACGCTGGATTACTATATCATAAAGGCGAGCTGAAAAGCTCTGCTTTACTATCTTATATTATATTGCCTTTATTTACGGTATGTAGTTCGGAATCCAAGAACTGTGGCGATGAATCATCACTTATAATGCAGGTAAATTACACAGCACACATTGATGTTGCATTACCAACATTAGTCTATCCCTACGCTACTTATTTTGTTATATATGATAGAATTTGTTAAAACTATAGTTCAGGGACTGTGTTGAAACCTGAATAAAAATCCCAAGAATCAAGAGTAAAGAAAAGAAAATGGTTTTAAGTCATGGTCGTATAAATACACATGCAGTTAAACATTTTAAATGTTCTTACTTTTAAAATATTTACCATAAATTATTTAATAATCCATAATATTTTATGGCCCTTATCATTTCTTTGTTTAAATGTGTGGTACGAGGCAATACCATACAGATGCACTTAGTAGGGTCTTCATAGCGCATACAGCAAATAAGGTAATAATTAACGATGAAGCTAAAAAAATAAGTGAATTATTGATGACGCACTTGAGCTGAGCAGATGATAGCCTGATGATTCACATCAATGGCTTTTCATACTCAATAAGTTATTGCACTGGCCTACGAGCCAACAAACGTGTTCCTACTAATCTATGCTGATTTTCTCTCTTTGCTAGCCAAGCGTTTGTTTACTGTATTTGCCTCTGTTGTTTTTCTTTTCTTCTCCAAGCATATGTGGTGGTAACCATGGTATTCTCGTGAGGGTCATATAGTGCTATTGGTATAAATGGTATTCCTACTAGAAAGATTTCTGCAGAGCTGACTTAGGACTCTAGGTAATAAGAACTAGAGTGACTGTACCGTCCTGAGAATTGCGATGCAGCCCGGACACCATATGAGAGCGTGCTGTGGACAGGTAAAGAAGATATCGATATTCTGTACTGCCAAATTTATTTTTGCATCATTATATAGATAAGAATTATAATATTAGATAAGTTAATGCTTCAACCTTGTTTTTTTTTACCATTTATAAAAGACTCCTGGATTATTGAAGATCTACAGAGATGCAACGGGTAATGTAACTTCACTAAAAGGGATATCGGCCGAGATACTCGACTGGATGGCTCAAGCCTTCAATCTCACGTAATCCTTAATTCTATTTAGTCTTTTTGGGCACTTTTGATATGACAAATAACGGTTTCTTCGCTTAGATATGAATGCGTCAATGTGCCGATAACTACCATTGAAAACTCGAGCACCACTATAGGGGCTATTTATTATGCAACTCAATACGATGTAGGCCACTGAAAATTTAAGTCCAGGAATTATTGCTCAATGAGAATTTGCGTTGCAAATAATAACATAGGCATGCGACGTAATTGTTGGACCAGTTGCTTTCCGATACGACCGTTTTCAGCTGATGAACTACCTTCATCCCTGGATGACAGAACCAGTTCAATTGCTCATTCCTATGCCCACTTTCATTGGCGATTCGGCGGCACTTGTAAAACCCTTTACACTTCCAGTAAAATATTTTGTATTTCTTAGTCAAGATATAGACTTGATTATTAATGTATAAAAACGTATAAATAGGTTTGGATGTCTGTATTGGGTTCTATACTCGTTATAGTTGCAATGTTGATGCTATTGGATTACTTTAAAGGACCACAAGGAAGTAGCCGTTCTAAACTTGGATTGCACTGGCTTTTTGTTATTGGCTCATTATTTGGAAAAGGTAACATAAAAACTTGAACAAATCATTGGATTTACTTTAATGTTTTCACTGTGAAAAAAATAGCTGGTTTCTGGTCCTCAAACAAAAATAGAATTCGAATTCTTATGGGAGCTTGGCTTATTGGTGTTGTTGTTCTGGCCGCATTGTATACTACGCAACTCTTTGGGTACCTCATGACTAACATACCTTTGCCTATAGTAAATTCTGCGGAGGAGCTAGCGGATAAACCAGGTGTTGACCTAGTAGTTTTTGCTGGTTGGGCACCTGAGTTAACTATTACGGTACCAAAATACTTTATTATAAGCTATTGTGCAAATATATGAAATTATGAAACCTTTCAATTGATAGAAATCGGACTTTCCTCTAATGAAAAAATTGACAAAAAAATTAAACGAAAATAGTACGGCTTCTCGCTGCCCTGCGGTTGCAGATTGCATCGAGCGAGTAAAAAAAAGCAAACGACCAACCACTTTCATTCACGTAAACCAGCATTATGCGTATGGAATACCAATATTTCCTAAGTAAAATTTTATATTGAACAGACAAATGGCCCTATTTCATTGGGAATGATGGAGGATTTTCGCAAAACTGGCCAGTGCAATTTTGCCATTGCACGAAAGAATTTCGATAACTATCACGAATCTTGGCTGATACGCAAAGAAGATCGTTACGCAGAATTCTACAACATGGCGTATACTATACTACTAGGACAATTATTTTAAAAAAAATCAAAGTTATGCATTAGTCAGTAGTAATGATGCCGCCCTTTTAACATTTTCCTCAGGACGATGCGAATGCAAGAAGCAGGTCTACTAAACCAGTGGTTAGATACTTACCAGCCAAAGCCTCTTAAATGCCTTGAAATGGCTAAAACTAAAGACGATCCGCGTAATCCTGCGAAAATCAGTCTCAACAACCTGGCGATCCCATTTGGGGTTCTCTTCGTCGGCTTCGTTCTCGCATTTATTGTCCTCATATGTGAGAAGTTAATCGATTGCGCGACTAAAAAGCAGTTGTTGTTTAGTCGCTTATTTTAAATAAAAAAGAACGGTAAACATTAATGAAATGATCCCGACGAAGTCAAATTGTTACGGTAGTTAACATTATGCAATAGTCCTTTTTTGCTTTATCCTTACACTGCCATAATATCATAGAATCCTCAAAATGCACATGGTGATTATTGAAATATTAACGAAGCTATTTGAATGTTTCATTATTAGCACATCATAATCATGAAATATTATTTGGAAAATACATTTATCTGAAGTACCGCATTATACTGCACTGCATTTTTACCTTTATCAGTTGTGTGTTCGTTTTGCCTTTGTTCTTTGGAAACACAACTTGACAACAACTTGATAAAGAAGGCTAAAACTTCACGAGTGATGGACTATTCACTACAATCCTTGAAAAATGGCACGAAATTAATATATAGTGGATAGATTTGTATTTTCTATGATAACACTCAATCATGATTTGTGGACTGCTTGCCTCTATCGCAGTGCAAGTTGACTGACATCGGTTAAAATAACAGGTGTGACAGTATCGTATATAATCAGCTTTTACATGGGAATGGTTGGAAAATGAGAATTCAGTAAACTTCCGGTGATAAATGGTCCAATTATTTTTAAAAAATCAATTCGGTATCATTTTTAGCTGTCCAAACTAACGAATGTGTATAAGTTTCGTCATACATCGTAGTTTTTTTAAACGTATAGACTCCTGCATGTTAAAAATACAGACTAGTTCTGTACATAAAAAAAATCAGGTTTCAACAATATTATTTAAATTATTTACACATATAAATGCTGGCAATGATATGGATGGTTGTGACATGAGGGGTTTGGTAAATAGAAATATAACCGATTACTGACTAGTAGCGAAATTAAGGTCACTGGGTACTCAAACCAGGTTCAGGAGTTCAGCTTATACACAGTCGACAAGGCAAGAGGAGGGGACGGGTCATTGGGTATTTTTTACCACACATGCGTGACACAGCGGGATACATACTGATACCCAGTAAAAATCCCGCTGTTCGAGCCTAATTGGACAATTTAGCTTAAGAAGCGGGACAGGTCATTGGGTATTTTTTACCATACCATAAATGCGTGACACAGCGGGATCCACTGTTCGAGCCTAATTGGATAATTAAGATTGAAGAAGAATAAATGGCCCACTAAAAAAATTAGCTGAGATTTTGTTTGACAACTTTGCAGCAAGAAGCAATTTTTCAATATATATTACGCAAATTTATTAGCCGTTTTCTTTATGCGATATGCGATGTCGAAGGAACAGCTATTGATTTTCAACTTTAAAAAAATATACATACCATGATATTATAGTCATGTATAGATGGAATAGTTCGTGCTGCTGTAGAATGACTTTATAGGCTTGTTTTCCGTTATTCAGTTACTGAATCCACCAATTGGTTCAGACTTCGATATGATATTGTTCTATCGTTGCCATGGGAACCTTATGAATTCCAGGATGCTTGTCTATAAATCATCTTTTTAGAGGTGATTGACCTTATATTTATTATGTATCTCTCTATGCGTGTATAAAAAGTTTGCAGTACAGACATTCATTGGGTGATTTACGTAATATAACAGCGTTGCTCTAAAAATTAGGTCAAATCATAGCTCGTACTACAAGCCGTACTATATAAGCATGATGCATGACAAAGATTTTTCTGCAGAATTTTTTTTTTAGAAATTTGACCGTTGATAACTTCTGCTGATGGCACTAGATATGGCGCATCAGTTCACGATGTACGGTTACCATATTAGAGGCTGTTGCCCAGAGGTAATTTTAATTATATGGATTTCCATTTAAACCGTGTGTTTATAGTGTAAGATAATAATATACCTTCCTCTTCAATTATAGGTACCAGGCGGTGTAATGGAAATCGCGAGAGATGCACTTGGGAATGTAACTTCAATGAAAGGAATATCGGCAGAGATGATCGAGTGGATGTCTCGAGCCTTTAATCTCACGTAATAATTTAAAAATACTTTTCATACCTATTGCTCGAATTTTAAAGCCAAAGTATGATATCGGTTTGATTTTCCATAATATTTGAAATATATATTCAGGCATGAGTGCGTTAATGTTTATAAACAAACTCATGGAGACACTAGCGCTGCTATAGGAAGCGTTGATTACGCAACACGTGATGTAAATTGTACCTTTTATATTACAGCTATAATATATTTTAATGTTGTTGTTTTTTAAATCTACTAATATTTACCGTATAAGCTATGTGACGTAATCGTTGCTCCAACTATCTTGCTGCGATACGACCGCTATCAATTGCTCGACTTCATTCACCCCTGGTTGATGGAGCCAGTTGTTATGCTCATCCCAACACCCATTTTCGTTAGCGATTCGTCCACTTTTTTCAAACCCTTTTCTCTAACAGTAAGATGGTTTACTGTTTTTAAATAATTTGATTGATATTAAGTTCATACATATTAATGTAGGTTTGGGTGGCTCTGGTGTGCTCCATATTTTTTATGATTGCCACCTTGATGCTATTGGATTACTTTAAAGGGCTGTTTGGTGGGCATAAACGCTCTCCTAGTAATTTGAACTGGTTGTTTATCATCGGCTCTTTATTTGGACAGGGGGGATTTGGGGCTTCAAACAAAACAAGGATTCGAATCCTGATAGTAAGTTGGCTATTTGGTACTTTTGCTCTGGTCGGATTGTATTCTTCACAACTTTTTGGTTACGTCCTGACCAACATCCCTGAGCCAATCGTAAAGTCCGCGGAAGAACTAGCCGATAAACCTAACGTTGATCTACTGGTGGTCGATCATCTGGCAGTAGATATAGCTATTTCGGTACGTCAAAATAGTATCTTAATCGGGAAAAAATAAATAAAAATAAATACAATTATCCTTTGAAACGTTTAAGAAATCGGCCGATGCTTTGATGAAAAAACTGGCCAAAAAACTTGATCAGAACTCAAAGAAATATCGATGCCTGAGTATTCCAGACTGCATAGAACAAGTAAAGAAAAGCAAACGTCCTTCAGTTTTTATTCATGTAAATAAAAGAAATTTATCCGTTTTACAAGTAATTATAACACCATACGAAAGATAATATTATTATTATTTTTAAATTCAAAAAGGGAAGTGGTCCGATATCAAATGTGATGATGAACGATTTTCGTCAGACCGGCCAATGCAATTATGCTCTTGCACAAAAGAGTTTCATTGATAGTTTCGCTGGATCATGGATGGTACGCAAAGGAGATCGGAACACTGAATTCTACAATAAAGCGTAAACACATTGGTTTTTCTTAAAATCTGTAATTTATTTACCGATGCATATTTTTTTTTTAGAACAATGCGGATGCATGAATCAGGTCTAATAAACCATTGGCAGGATATTTACCAGCCCAAACCTTACAAATGTTTGGAAATGTCGAAACAAAAGGAAAACGATCGTCGTAGTACAGCTAAAATCACTCTTAAAAACTTGGCAATTCCGTTTGGTATGCTAGCCGTCGGTTTCATTGTCGCTTTTATCGCCCTTATTTGCGAGAAGATGTTTTCTACCTGCGGATTCAATAAGATACAAAAGAAGAGATCTTATATTTCAACAGGGCTCGTCTTATAATTTAGCGAGCCAATTGAACATTTTTAAATTGCCTATTATTTTAAGATTTCTTATTCTGCAGTCGCCTTTGTGTACTTTTCAAACTATATTTAAATAGGCTACTATATACACGGTGCCGGGTACCGTCACTTTAATAAATGGCATATTGATACGATATTGATACGATTTTTTTCTATTGATTTTTTTTCATTGATACAACTCGCAGTTAGATACAATCAATATAGCTGATATTAGATGCCATTCGAGTGCACATCATATTTCTACTCTAAAGTCATGTCCTAAATACGTAACGGATAAGTGAACATAAATAAATCTTGCGCATTATGTCTCATCACGAATAACGATTTCCGTTGAATGTTTCACAAAGAGCAATGGGAACGTTGAGGAACATAGGGACATATCTGATATCTCTACGTACGCTTCACTGCGCCAGGTGAAGCGTTCTCATTGATCTATTACTGCTAAATCAGCTAAAACAAAAACTTAAACAGTACATAATTTTTGTAACTATTAGGGGGAAATGAATTTGGACTAATCTCGTTTCTGAAAGCTTTAACGGGGAAATTGTGTATTGTATATTACATGTTAAAGAATACAATTCATTTTCTTTTGACCAATCAGTATACTGTATTAGTAAACAATACCACTAAAATATATGCATGGCTAATATTGATGATGATGATGCGAGAAGTATTTCAAAACGACAATATTATAAAGCCGACTCCAACTCAGTGAACTCAGTGAAAAAGGTCACTGGGTACCACTGGGGTCTTTGGGTATTTCCGACTGCACTACGCATATGTGGCGCAACGAAATTCTAGATACCCAGTATATCGCATAGCTTGCAATACAAGAACACAATGAAAGAAGAATAAGTACTCTACCTCCCAAGGGTATAATATAAATACATGCATAACTAAGTCATAAATAATTACACGTTCATATGTTAATTGCTCTGCTACTGCGCTTTTACACCAAATATGCCACACAAAGATAGAAGAGCACTCTGTTTTATTTTATACATGCTGCGCGTGTAAAAGCTTGCTGACAATGTAGGAAAGTTTAGCATTAAATTAATTTTTACAGTGATCAAACATATCGTTCAGGCTTCGCCGAGCTTTGCCATTTCTGCGTCGTCGAGTTCTCCACGATTTTATGGTTGCCATGGGGACGAACTCAGATTCGCAAATAGATTTTTTAGAAGTAGTTGACCTAATCTATTATTTCTTTTTTAAGCTTCTACATAGAAAGTGCGTGTTATTATACATTCCGGCGACGTATAGTAAGGGCATTCAGAATAATGTCGGACAAAAATAGTCCTGTGAGCCATATATAATGAACATGCAAAAATACCCCTGAGTAATCTGCAGCAACAGCTTTTTTCCAATTTACCAGAGAGAAAGAGAATCAGAAGCATCAGCATATCTATAACAGATTTCGTCATTTTGTAATTATATCGTCAAAAAAATCATTATGTGTTTTTAATAAAACTTTAAATTGCATCGATCAATCAAACATCGCAAATTTGTTGTGTTTTTAAGAGTGACATGTTAATGAATTTATGTCTGGGTATACGGCAGTGCGTCTATACGCGTTTCTTGTAAATTAAAAACAATTAGCATTTGTTTTGGTTTGTTTTGTCCGTCCTTAACTAGTGCTACTAAAGTTTTTCTTAAAGAATTCTTCTTTTTGTGGTTCTAGAAGTCCATATGGGGCTAAGTAGAATTTTTGTTTTTTAGTTTCATCTTTATCAAAATCCATCAGTTCATTTATAATTTATCAAGTCGTATACCAAATCAGGAAAAACCTCACTGAGATTTGTTGTATAATTTTTCTGAAGTCTTAAAGAATTCTGTGGAAATGAAGAAGAAAAGGTGTGGCATAATGTAAGAGATTATGGAATAGAATATCATATTGATTCTTGCATGGCTTACGGTACCTCAATATGGGACTGAGCAAGGGTAATGACATTAATATCATTCCCGTCATCCCCGAAAGGGTTTACTGCTTCTCTGCCAAAACACAGCCAGGCAAAGTAGATGAAAAACTACAAATACAGATTTTAAATGACTAATTTTTATTGTAAATTAGAACAAAGTTTCAATTCGTGCATTTAATGGTATTATTTACCTGGATTCCAGGCAGAATAGGAAAATAATTAAGAACGACTCCTGAAGCGGGATCCGTATTGTCTTTAAAGTTTCGGGCTACTAAAGTAGTCATGCCAAAGCCGTAGACACTCAAAACGACCGCCTCATTCACAAAAAAAATAAATAAATAAATAAATAAGCGTAAGTAGCAGTCCCATTCATTACTTAAGATAGATTGTTTCATACTTGAATGATAGCATACGGCATGTTATGGGAAGCAAACTTGTTGACGTTGAAACTGGCCTTCTTATAAACCATAAGTTGTTCAACATTCTTCATGTAGTTAATATTCTCGTTAAAGAATCTACCCTGCAGGAGATTTTCCTTGAGTAACAAAAGCATCCCTGTAATAGTTAGATCGAATTTAGTAGTATAGCGGTTATCAGAAATTTGATTTTAGTATAAAGTGTTATTCGATTCAATAATGACTAACAGTTTAAGATGATCAATGGTCGAGAAGAACTACGTCCGTTAACCTCTTCGAACTCCAAAATATGCCGCTCTCTTTCTTTCAACAAACCTGTATATGTTTTATTGGTATGATTAGGCTACCTCCGTTACTGTTTACTAATACATAAAAGTCGGGACGGCGATAGTGGTTCCCAAGGACACTAGTTCCACCCTTTTTGGACACTGGTTCCCGGGACACTAGTTCCCAAAGACAGTAGTTCTTATCTAGGAAGACAGTGGTTCTCCATAGTTAGACATTAGTTCCTTAATGATTTATCTGTTAAAGCCAGGGGGTAACTAACTAACTATCGACCCTGTTGGTGGAGAAAAAAAACTACCCATTAGTGGATCATCACATTGAGGCCTTAAACCGAGCCTTAAACCTTAAAGATTCTTTTTCAAACAGAAATGTAAAATTTTGACTAGGTGAGCTGACTCGATCACCGGTATAGTAGGTGATGGATCAAGCACGAAATGGTAATGTACAGCCGGCTTTGATTTAGCCTCGATAGGTAAAGTTACTAAGTACTGATGAAACGCTTGGGCTGTAGTGAGATATGTTCGGCTTCGACCGGTATATAGTTGTTACAGAATGCTATTCCTGTGGCATCCGGACTGTAGTGATGAACAGCCGGCTTAGGTTCGGCCTTGGCCGATGACCGGCCGGGTGCCTAGCCTTTCATGGGCGGAATCCCCTCTTGCTTCCCCTAATTGTTGAGCCGTGCGAGGGTATATCCAAAGCTTTATCCTAATTTGTAGATTCTCTTTTTTCAGATTTTGAATATATACCAGTATTATGTATTTTTTTACGCCGAGTCGTAATATATAAATGACTATCATAATACATCGCAAACGATATAATTTTAAAAATGAATCGAAAGTTTAACATTTTACCGATGTTCCTCGTAAGATTAATCCTTCGTTGATTAAGTTGCAGACCTCAATCAATATCACTTCTCGGAATAGGGAAGCTAAATCTATATGCTTGACCTTGCTATAGGAAATAAGGATTACGCTCACTTTTTTTTTTAATTCTGAACCTCAAATGAGAAGAGTACGCGAATCTTTTTTATGTACTACCCTATAGTTAGTCCTTTTGGGAACTAATGTCTAACTAAGAAGAACCACTGTCCTCCCTCTTGAGAACTACTGTCTTTGAGAACTAGTGTCCCGGGAACCAGTGTCCAAAAGGGGTGGAACTAGTGTCCTTGGGAACCACTGTCCCTATGCCATAAAAGTCGTCTCACCTGCTACCTGGAGTGACTCAAGGTCCGGGTATTTGTCGTGTAGTGGACGACTTACAGCTCGGAAGGTCATTATCCACGCAAGGACTTGCCAGCGAGCGTATTGCTCTACAATTGCAGGGCCCTATTTCAATTTTGTCAAGAAATTTTTTTAGAGCCTTTATTTTAATAGAAAAATGTATTGAAATAATTACCTCGGGCAAGCCGGGTTTGAGGGAATGAATGAAAACAGCAATTGATTTAGCCGTGCCAGGCATGTTGGTCTGCATAGTGAACAATCTCTGCATTGCCGTGCTCGTGAAGAAACCCAACATAATCATCAAATTGATTGATCCTGTATACTGTGTGCAATACTGAGCAACGGCCCTAAATTGCCTGTCGTATTTCATAGGGAAGGGAGGGGGTGAGATTAGCTATGCAAAAAATCGAGAAAATTTATTTACACTTTGCGTTCGTCGTCCAGAATATATTTGTAAAGGATCGATAGGCATATGTGTATGAGGAAATAAATGAGCATATGCTTCCATACTAGCTTGTATATGCTATTTTTCCATCTGAGAATCAATATAATGTGTATAATATTTATGTTTTTTTGTGGGAACCCGTTATTTTTATACAAACCGGAAAAGAACGTTGAAACTGCCACCAAAGTGGCTGAAATCTGGAGCACTACTGAAAATATATAGTATATATATATAATTATGTATACTTATATGTATTTAATATAAATATAATTTACATATAATACATATTTAATCACTAAGAAATTATTCAAATAGTAAATTTTTATTTCAAAAATTAAGTTATATACATTATAATATTCAAAAGATAACACGATAAAAATGTAGTATAATTTAGGTCTAGATTCTATCCGGCTTCCTATGCTTACCTGGTTTCCATATCAATGGAACGGACTCGGGAGGCTTTCCTATCGTCTTTGGACATGTTGAAACTAACATTAATCAAACGTTTCAATCCTAGTCGATGTATATAGTTGTTTGAGGAACTCAAAAGCTTTAGTGACTCTCTTATATCTTGGTTGAGAAGGCACGTGATCAAGACATTGAAATGCTTGAACAGGGCTTGCAAAAAAGAAATGACCTCTAAAATTCTAGTTTATCCGGATTAAAATTTGCAAACACTGTCTAATGACCACTATAGCAGGAAGGTCTCGACCTTCACGTACTTGGACTCATCGTGATCAGCTCGACGAGCTTCTATTTTTGTTGTATCACGAGTTTCTTTTTTTTGCGCTATATCATTACCGTTTTATAATATACAATACCCAAAGCAGCACATAGTAATTAATTACAATGTTAACGAAGTTATTTAAATTTTTATCACAATCATGACAAATTATTCGGGAAATGTATCTATTGGAAATACCGAACATGTATTACATTATTATGATGTATTTTTCCTGTGCTGTATTTGGTGCCTTTGGGTGCCTCGGTACAACTTTTGGGAACATCAATGTGCAAAACAATCGATAATAAAGAAGTTCATTATAAGAACATATATGTATACAGTCGTCAGCAGTCGGGGGGGGGGGGGGGGGGGGGAAGGATAAAAAGATATATAAGGAATTGAGCTAGGATTTTTTTTCTATTTTTATCCATTGAGTATGTATGCCTCGTGCCTCGTGACTCTATGGCTCTTGATAGTACCTCAGTCTTATTCATGGCGCTTATAGATTACCTTATTGGCTTTCGGTGAAAAATAGAAACAAAAAAATTTAATTCAACTCCTTTAACTGTTTTCCCCGAGAGGCTTATAACGGCTTATGGGAGACGAAAAGTGTTAAATACTCCTACTGCCGACTGTATACTATATTCTGCTACTGGTCATAACAATTATGACGATAAATCAGGATCCCTTTGTACTACATTTTTCCATCTCTGTAAGTAGTGGATTAATCTTTCTAGCCCATGGGAAATAATAAGATTTTAATGCATATAAGTACAGTGGATATCAATAAATTTTCTGTGGTCACATCCCAATATTCCATAATGATTTGCGGACAGCATTGCCTCTATTTGTTGGTTGACTAATTGATTTCTGGCTGCATTCCTGGAATAAAATCATTCAACAATTTGTCACGCATCAACTGGTTTTTAGATCAGAGAAGCAGAGAATGGAGTCACCAAGATAAAAACATGAACCGTCCCCAATGCCCTTCTAATGAGAAATACCCTGATAAAACACAGACTAAAACTAGATCTTTGAGGGCATTTAGGCATTATCGCGAACCTATGACCTGGAAAGGATTGGCATATGGCAATTCAGCCAAATCTGAGTGAGAAAGGTCACAGGTTTAGTTTTTTTACCTGTTGAGTTACATAAAATAGTCCGAAAAGGGTCATTGGGTATTCCCTTTTTTAATGTTTTACGGAGGGTAAAGGGTGCGTTAAGATACGGTTTCTCTGCGCGATTGACTGCGCAAGACTATGAACCGGGTTGATGGGGTGCTTATATGCGCAAATACTGATCTAAACTAAATACCAAATCGTGGGGTATAAAAAAATCCCCACCCAATAGCACGCAGTACAACGTTCCCAATGCCCTCCTAACCAAAAAAAAGCTCCTTTACTTTATAGGTTTTTTTTATCGACAAGCTAATGAATTTTTTTCACTGGTCACTGGGCACTTCAATTAGGTTCAGGCTTTAGCTTACAGAATCAGCCCATTACGAATTTAGTAGGATTACTTTTTTTCGAAACTTCGAAGCAAGACTTCATTTTTTTAATATATTGCACGCACATTTAGCTGTTTTCTCGAATTTGATTTCATTTTGAAGTGACAGCTATTGATTTTCAACTCAATATACCATATTGTAGTCATGTATAGATGAAAATACGTGCTGCTTTGTAATGACTTTGTAGGTTTTTTGTTTCGCATTATTCAGCTACTGAATCAACAATTGGTTCAGTCTTCGATATGATATTGTTTTATCGTTGTCATGGAGACCTCGTCATGAATTCCAGGATGCTGGTCTAATATAACCTCGCTTTAAAGGTGGTTGATCTAATCTAATATGTGTATCTACATGCGTGTGCAAAAAAGTTTGTTGTACATGGTATAGCAGTGTTGCTCTAAAAATAAGGTGGAATAATAGCCCATGGTACAAGTGCTATATAAAGATGATGCATGCCAAAGATTTCTCTGCAGAATATTTTCTAAATACGATCGTCGCTGTTCTATCTGCTGATCCCGCTAAATATGGCGGTTGATTATAAGCTATCCGGCTACCATATGACAGCTTGCTGCTCAGAGGTAATTTTAATCATATGTGAATTACAATTTAATTTGTATGTGGTGTTATGGGCTTTCTTTTCTCTTTGAGTATAGATACCAGGTGTAATGAAAATCGCAAGAGATGCACTGGGTTATGTAACTTCAATGGAAGGGATATCGGCCGAGATGCTCGAATGGATGTCTCGCGCCTTTAATCTTACGTAATAAAAAAGACATTAACATTCATACCTATTACTTTACTTTTTACAAGCTCAGCTTCATATTGTTTTTAACTTCTAAAATATATATATATATATATATATATACAGGTATGAATGCGTTAATGCTTATAAACCAACTTTTGAAAACGCCAGATCATCAGCTATAGGAAGTGTTAACTACGCAACACGTGACGTAAATGATAACTTTTGTTTTCCAAATATAGTATACATTTTAGTGGCTTAAAAAAAATTAAACTATAAGGTATGTGACGTAATCGTTGCGCCGGTTATCTTGCTGCGATACGACCGCTATCATTTGCTCGACTTCGTTCACCCCTGGCTGATGGAGCCAGTAGTTATGCTTATTCCAATGCCCATTTTCGTTAGCGATTCGTCCGCTTTTTTTAAACCCTTTTCTCTGCCAGTAATATGTTTTTAAACAATTTCATCTATTGATATTCGTTTCGTATATATATTAATTTAGGTTTGGTTGACTCTGATGGGCTCCATACTAATTATGATGGCTGTCTTGATGCTATTGGATTACTTTAAAGGGCCGTCTGATGGGCATAAACGCTCTCGTAATAACATAAACTGGTTGTTTGTCATTGGCTCTCTATTTGGACAGGGAGGATTCAAGGCCTCAAACAAAACGAGGATTCGAATTCTTATAGTAAGTTGGCTATTTGGTACTTTTGTTCTGGTCGGATTGTATTCTTCACAACTTTTTGGTTACGTCCTGACCAACATCCCTGAGCCAATCGTAAAGTCCGCGGAAGAACTAGCCGATAAGCTCAACGTTGACGTACTAGTTGCCGATCACCAGGCGGTAGATATAGCAATTTCGGTTTGTAGATACAGTAATGTAACTTGAATGAATAAAATAGAAATGAAAGTAATCTCTCCTTAAAACATGTAAGAAATCAGACGATTACTTGATGAAAAAACTGGCCAAAAAACTGGATCAAAACTCAGAGAAATCTCGATGCCCGAGTGTTCCAGACTGCATGGAACAAGTAAAGAAAAGCAAACAACCTTCAGTTTTTCTCCATGTAAATAAATCCAATTTATCAGTTAAAATGTCTTTATAATAATATACGACGAATTATTTTTAATTAATTTTTTTGTCATTTAAAAGGGAATCGGTCCGATATCAAATGTGATGATGAACGATTTTCGTCAGACCGGCCAATGCAATTATGCCCTTGCCAAAAAGAGTTTTATTGATAGCTTCTCTGGATCATGGATGGTAGAAAAAGGAGATCGTAACACTGAATTCTACAACAAAGCGTAAACATACGACCTAAATAGGCTATCATTTCTTTATTGATGTATAATTTTTAGGACAATGCGGATGCATGAAGCAGGTCTACTAAATCATTGGCAGGATATTTACCAGCCCAAACCTTACAAATGTTTGGAAATGTCGAAACAAAAGGACAACGATCCTCGTATAACGGCTAAAATTACCCTTAAAAACTTGGCAATTCCGTTTAGTATGCTATCCGTCGGTTTGTTTCTCGCTTTTATCGTCCTCATTTTCGAAAAGTTGTTTGCTACCCGTGGATTCAATAAAATACAACAGAGGAAATCTTATATTTCAACAGGGCTCGTCTTATAATTTAGCTACCATCAGCAACCCAATAGAATATTTCATTGTTTATCTTTTTCACTTGACAGTATTGCCTTTTTGAATTCCACCTTTTATAATTAAACTAGTTTTATACACGGCACGTATCGCACAGTAAAAAAATTGCTTAATAATTTGTTTCCATCACAACCATATAATGTGGATAGCGAATACGCAATACATAATATGTAATGGATTGGGCTACCAGCTTGTATTTTTATTTTGTTTCTCTATAAAATATTTTTGAAATATATAAGTTGGTAATGAATAATAAGTTTATTTTTATCGGGATAAAATATAATAAAAGGTTAAAACTATTGCTAGCTATCACTACATTGTCCCCATGACAATGGACATTCTGCCATTACTATTACTTAAAATATCCATACAGTCATTATTTTTTCTCCGATTTTTTTTACTGACGTTGTATACCGGTACAATCTCTTTTTCATCTTCAACTCATACATATCACTATTGATTTTTAAATTGTTACAAATCGTGGATTGATACAATCAATATAGCTTATATTAGATGCAATTCGAGCACACAGCATATTGCTACTCTGAATTACACTAAATAATGGACAAGTGATGAACATCAATAAATCTCTTTCGCATTATGCCTCATCATGATTTCCGTTTTAATGTTTCATAGAGAGCATTGGGTACATTGGGGGACGTATCATAACATTCTGGGAAGTTCATGTGATCATATATCTATGCTTCACTGCACCAAGACCATGTCGCAACCTGGTGGGGTAAGACCACCCCAAACTAATGCAATAGCGTTCTCAATGACCTATAGTAGTATATAAACACTATATAAACCTTCTTTAGCTTTCGCACTTATCAATATATTCTTTTCTATTACATAAACGAAACAAGAGATAAGTTTGTTTTGACGATGTAGAAATTTTCTTTGCAATAGGGCCCCTATTGGTTTATATTTATTTCAGTTGCTACTATCTAGTGGTAAAAAAAGAACGACACAGCAATAATTTTGGATTTTAAATGAATTTACTTCGGGAACACTACAAATACAAATTTCTATGGATTGACATCATGAAAAAGACACGAAATAATCAAATTGAATAATCAGTAGTAGTAATAGCGAAAGCGGCTCATATTAAGTTCAGCTTGACTCAAGGCCATCAAACTCCGACGGGCGAGAAAGGCAGTCGCGCCGTAGACCGCCATATGGATCATCTCAGTGGCTCTTTCGTCAATTTCCGGGTCACGCAAGTTGGCATAATCCCCACCGCAAACGGCTCGTTCTGCAATTTTCATCCAGATCATCTCAGAGACTCTCTCATCGTCGATTTCGCCATCTTGGTTATCGTTCATTTCAGCATAAATAGCAAGTGCAGTAGAGCGAACAAATCCTACAAGCTCGTCGTCGTCATCGGACTCCTCTTCAGACTCTTCATCACGTTCGGTAATAGCATCCACAGGGGGAGCTGGGACAACTGAATCTTCAATGCTGCGGGAAGAATTCGAATTCTGGTTCTCCATTATCAGTTTTTCATCAAGTACAGTGCTGCAAGTTGAGATGTAAACTTGGTTTGATTGGTCGTTTCCAGACATTGTTTTCTGTTCGTATGGACGAGTGTTTGCATTAATGGTGTATCGAACGTGCTTATACAGACTAAGTTACATGTAAAGTTGAACTGCATATACACAAAAGCCTCATATTTTGTTTAAAGGCGTTGAAGGATTGGGTTTTTTTGGTACCGTGTAGTATAAATTTGTTGACCTCTACAATTTATGGCGAATTGCAAATGAGCATAACCTTGCTCTAGCCTACTTACAAGGGGTAATTGCTGGATCAAGAACCATCTTGATATTAGCCTACTAATGACTATCAAATGTAGAAACGGCAAAGAAAAACCTGACCTAGTAGGACCAATTTTCTTGTTCAAGATGAATGTGGAAGGCATTGGACCGGTAAAAGCCTTAATCGATTCTGGCGCTGACAGGTGTTTAATAAGAAGGGATCTATTAACGCATTCAATCATGGCTAATAAGATTAAACCACTGAAATCTACCATTTCATTGTTCGACCAAAGCAAAATGAACATTGAAGGGTGCGTTAGACTGAATGTGAGCTATCTTGGCAGCGAAGTGGTGGAAATACCTTTCATGGTCGTCACCGATTTAGCCGATCCAATGGTTCTGGGAGCGAATTGGATCCGGAAGAGTCGTGCTGTTTTACAATCGGATGGCGAGAGACTCAAAGTTGACTTTGGTGGCAGGAAAGAGAATAAGGACTGTAAAACGATTTGCTCTGATGCCTTTGTGACAGTGGATGTGGATGGAATTGGGTTAGTAAGAGGTCTGGTTGACACGGGCGCTTCCAAGTCTACTATACGAAAGGATTTATTGAAGGTATCCCACATGTCAAAGGCAATTACAATTTCTGAAACAGCCACCATGATCAACGGCGTCACAGTTACGAAACTGGGACTTGTCAGTTTAAATATTAAGTATCAAGACATTACCACCGATATGGAAACCGTTAGTTTTGCTGAAAAGATGTACCATCCGCTCATTCTTGGGATGGATTGGATTCACAAAACCCGTGTAGTCATACAATCAGATGGTTCGAATCTGATTGTCTCGCAGCAAGGCTTATTACCGCAACCAAAGAAGAGGCGTGAAAGGATTATCTCCTGGTTGGTGAAAAAATGGAAATTGACTTTTGAATCTCTCAAGAAGAAAAAGACGAGGATTTAAGATGATCGTTTATGGTTAATACTGCATGACTCTTAACTGACGGTTTGTTATTTTGAAAAAAAAGATTATTTTTAAATTAATAGATTACAAATAGTTATAATGATAATCTTATCGTTTCATTGCAATTGAACAAAACTTTTTCTATACCCATATATGAATGTTTACTTACAACTTTTAACTGTCTTCAGCTTAACTATGCAATCAAATATTCGAGGTGTGAGCCAAAAATCAGCCCCCAAGACGACGGTGCAAGGAAAGGGATCTGAAGTGACTTTGCACAGAGTAGATGTAGGTGGTGTCGGAGCGTTAAACGTGCTTATCGATTCGGGCTTCAAATTATGTGTCATCTCAGGAGACCTCTTGACAGGTTTGATAGTATCTAATAAGATCAAACCAATGGATGGTGCCCTAACATTATTTGATGGAAGCAAAGTCGACGTAGTCGGGATCGTCGAACTGGATGTCAGCTATTTGGGAAAGAAAGTGGTAATGGATTTCTACGTCGTCAAACAACTATATGACCCGGTGATTCTAGGAGCAAATTGGATTCAGAAGACTGGTGCAATCTTAAAATCAGACGGGTCGAAACTTAGAGTAACCTTTGGTGAGAACAAAGAACAGAAGGGCAGCAAATCGGAGGACCCTGAACCCTGTTCTGTGTCAGTACATTTGGATGGGTTTGGTGTAATAAGCGCTCTGGTTAGCACTGGCTCTGGAAGGTCCACTATACGACGAGGCCTATTAACGGAACTCCAGATGTCGAAGGCTATACCAGCATCGAACCTAGCGACCACAATAGCTGACGGAAAGCAAGTCAAGATCCAGAATCTTCTCAACCTGAACTTAACTTATGAAGGGATGAAAACCAGTATCGAAAACGTTCCTGTTATTTCAGAGACGGATACCACTTTAGTCCTTGGGATGGACTGGATTCACAAGACCCGCGTAGTCATACAGTCGGACGGTTCGAAACTCGTGGTCTCGAAGCCAAAAAAGAAGAAAGATCGGATTGCATCCTGGTTGTCGAAAAAATTGAATCCAACTCATCAGAAAAAAGAACCGAAATAATATTTAAAAAATAATAATTACAACAATCAAGCTTGTTATATGTAAATACTGGTGATTTCTTTCTTTCTAAATATTCTGATGTCTATCTAAATATCTAAAAACTATATGTCTTGAAAAAAGCCCAAAAAATATCTAAAAAAATAATTTATCTATTTGATCTATGATTGATTGATATCTATATGATTGGGAAAACTATGTTTAAAACATAAAAAAAAACCATGAATTTTTTTAATTAAAATTGTTAGCTAAATCTTTACAATATATAGCACAATTTTTTAAATCACCAAATATTAACTAAGAATAAATATTAAAAATCAATGAAAATCTAGTAAAAATGTTTATTTGAAAAAATGTGTATTATATGTATTGTCGTTGTGAGGTAAATAGCTTATTTATACTGAGTACAAATCGTCAGCGTACGTCTATTATCGTCATCCATGCATCCATCAAATGTATATATGAATAAACTCCCGCAGGGTACTGTATACAAATAGTATAGTATATTGAACAAGAGAATAGGCTATCGCTGATGCGCATCGGTCACCGATAATTACTCTGATAATGGGAAAAGCGCATCACGATACAGCCATCCACGTCGTACCGTCAGAATAGACAATGAAGACAAAAGACCGGGGAGATATATGAAAAACAAGACTGCTGTAGTCTCTGCATATTTTACATACGAGCTCTGTGAACGATATAAATCGTTAATCTCGATATGCTGCGCGCACTCGCTGACACCAGACGGTCCAGACATACCGAGGCCGCAGGATTCTAAGAAAGGTACAATATTCCTAGTTTATTTATTTACACGATACCAACCAATTTAGTAGCAGACATACCATTTTTCCTGCGTACATTTGTTTGATGATAAACCCATTGTATTTCCAATTAGCTTTTGTTGTCACCATGGTAATGAAGCAACAAGACCAAAAATAGCAGGATCCAAGAGAATCCCCGCAAAGCTAAGTTTACCCTGATGATGCTGACTGCATTTATATTCTGTGAGAGCACGAGCCAGTAAGGCAATAGTCGCAATACTTACTGCGTGTAAGAAAGATGGAAACTGATGGGTATCATATGAAAGCGTGTTGCGCAGAGGTAATAGATTTTTTAAATTCTTATTAACCAATCTTATTATTACCAATCTTATCATTAACCAAGCATCGTAATGTCTTGTTTTCAATACGGTGCAACATTGAAAGGTTCCAGGTGTAATGCACATCGTAAGAGATGCACTGGGAAATGTAACTTCAATGAAGGGTATATCAGCTGAAATGCTCAACTGGATGGCTCGAGCCTTAAAACTTACGTAATTAATAAGTTGACACGTCTTTTGCTCATTTCTTTATGAATCTAAACAATTTTTTTAGCTATGAATGTGAAAATCGAATCCCTATAACGACCGTTGAGAACACTAGTTCTACTATAGGAGCCATGCATTTCGCGACCCACGATGTAACAAAGCCTTCTATGAACAACAAACCGTTCATTTTAAACTTTCTTTAAACTTTTTATCCAAAAAGGTATGCGACGTAATTGCAGGACCTGTCGTCCTACGATACGAACGTTTCAAAGAATTAGATTTCATTCATCCTTCTCAAACAGAATCGGTTCTCTTACTGATGCCGATGCCTATTTTCGTTGGCAATTCATTGGCTTTCGTGGAACCCTTTTATTTTTCGGTATTAAAAAAAAATTATGAAATCTCAACGAATATTCCTTACTGGTACAGTACTATATTCTTATTAGGTTTGGATATCTATAATAAGTTCCGTGATTGTTATTATATTGGCGTTGATGCTGGTGGATTGCTTCAAAGAACCACCTGGAACCAATCGTCCTAAACTTGATTTGCACTGGCTATTTGTGATCGGCACTTTATTTGGACGAGGTAAACAAAATAAAAATATTAGAAGCCGCAATAAACGTTTCAAATGAACTATTTCGATAGCTGGATTCTGGGCTTCAAACAAAATTAGCATTCGAATTCTTATGGCGGTTTGGCTTCTTGGCACCGTCATTCTGTCTGGATTTTATACAACAAAACTATTCGGATATCTAGTAACTAGCATTCCTGAGCCTGTCGTAAATTCCGTTGAGGAGCTAGCCGATAAAACAAACGTCGACCTTGTTGTTTTCAAAGGATGGGCCCCTGACCTGACTATTACCGTATTATAATAGATTCTAATTAAGAAGTACCAAAAAAAAAAACCTTCTAAGACTTTAATTTCTTAAAATATTAAAGAATTCAGAAAACTTGGTAATGAAAAAATTGGTTAAGAAACTCGAAAAAAATCCGGGAACTTCTCGCTGCTCTCGAATCCCTGATTGTTTCAACCAAGTTAAAACAAACAAACGACCAACAGTTTTTATCAACGTATGTCATCTTTTTCCATCTATATACATATGATGAACTATTTTTTGCAATTATCAAATGAACAGCAAATTGGTTCAACTTTAACGGAAATGATGAATGACTTCCGTCAGACAGGGGAATGTAATTTTGCCCTATCCCAAAAGAGTTTTGACAACTATTACGAATCTTGGATGACACGCAAAGGAGATCGTAATACTGAATCATACAATAAAGCGTAATACCTCATCACAATTAATTTTAAAACTTCAATTCGTACGAAATTCTTAATTTTCTTCAGGATGATGCGTATGCGCGAAGCAGGTCTAATCAACCATTGGCAAGATATCTACCAGCCCAAACCCCAAAAATGTTTCGAGATGGCGAAACCTATAAAAGAGAACAATCCCCGAATTACACCTAAAATAAATTTCATGAACATGGCGATGCCGTTTGGTATGCTCCTAGTCGGCTGTTGTCTCTCTTATATCGTCTTATTATCCGAAAAGCTGCTGGCAGCGCATCATGGCTTGAAAAGTTTTAGAGCTGATGCTGCAGTTTCTCAATAATTTTCTCTTTCAAGGTTAGTCAAAGCCATATGTATCCCTAAATGTCTATTAGAACTGCTGCTTGTCATTAATCACTTTAAATGTTCTAAATGTACTTGGTAATTATTAGCCGTTTTTAAGCACAACCTTCTATAATGGTAATTAATATAGCATTTATCTATCAGCTCCACTTTCATCTATCTGTTTAGGTACAGCCCGTCATTTCCCTGTACTTACAACACATTTTCTTGATAAAATATTAAAATTTAAAAGTTTACGTATTATAGGTCATATGATATTACATTCAATTAACGCTTCTTGTTCTTCGAAATGCACAAGCACCTATCATCAATAATTTAAAATTAAAAGAGAAAACGGCAACGAAGTCAGAAGTGGAAAAATACACGAATTCGGCACAATATTAATATCAATCTCAATTTTAGACATTTTGTATACTGAATGAGGTACAGTAATTAAATCCTCAAAGGGGTACCGTATAACCGTATTTGAGCATTATTGATTCGCAAAACTAAAAGAAGCAGATGGTCAACATCCAATTTTTAGTCATCATGAAGAGGATAAAAAAGTAAGAAGTACTCAAACAACGTAAAGCCAGAGCTGATGCACAAAGTCGCTCAATTGAAATGACGAATAGTTACGCTGAAATACGCATCGAAACTTTTGGGACATGTTATATAGCGCGTGCGTATAATCGTTCATTCCTAATAACAGAACTCAAATTGTTTCATTCTCTTTCATATCTATGCTTATAGCCAACAATTGCTTAAGTCCCAAGGTTAATATAGCGTAATAAGATGAGTCATACATTCGTAAGTATTTAGAAAATATGTAATAAGGAATTATTATTGTGTTTGTAGAAGAATGACCAAATATGTGATGATAGAAGCAGCCAACTGCAAATAATTAAATTACAAATTTATTTAGAAGGTCAATATGTAAAGGTTCCCGATGGGTTCTTAACTTATTATTGGTCTTATAACTCACACTAGGAACGAGGTGCATCCCAGCTTGAAAAAGACCTGATCCTGAAAGACGAATTCGTTCATCTTCTATTTGCATCAAGAAACGCATGACCTACCGAATACCGATGTCGTTATTGTAATTTTGCAAATTATAAATTATTTATCTACAGATTTATCATGAATTTTTCAAATACACCTCAATTTTAAATTTGGTATCACGCTGAATTGTGCCATTATTACAGCTTCTAATTAGATTCTCTCGAAGAATGCGAGCCTGCAAAAATGTTTAAATAATGTGTACAGTAATTATGTGCGTGCCTTCCATGGGCATCAATAATTTTATTTAAAACGTTAGGAATGAATAAGCTCACTTTTTTAATTGGCATATCAGCAGCGGTAAAGACCGTTAATATTAAAAACACGTCCATGAAAACCGAAACAGTGTGAAGTGAATATGCTTTCGACATGAGTAAATTCGGTTTTTGAAGCTGGTAGATGAGTGAAAACAAACTGTAAACAGTCGTAATCAGTTTTGAACCGACTGTTACCAATGTTAGAAAAGAGTAGACTCGATTCAATTCAATGATGGCTTTACAAAGACAACCGAAGATGTATCGACTCCTCTTCAAATTCTCAATCTCACTATTTCAAACGCACAAATAATATTACGTGATCTTCACAAAATAGGTATAATAACAATTTTTATGTACCAGAATACCTTTTATTTTCATTCGATAATAACTTTGAACTAATGCTGATCGACAGCAGTTGGATCAAATGGGAAATGATGTAATAGCTGAGATGAAACAACAGTAAGCTACAAAACCCCATCATGGTAGTAGAAAATTGAAATGCGGTGTAAGCAAAAACCACCAAACTATTTGAACTGTCCATAAAGAAAATTAAGATTGGAAATGTCCTCGAAATTAGCACCAAGATCTGCATTATATCATAGAAAAAATTCAAATAAATGCAATTTATATGCTGTGTAATACAAAGAGTGTATAAAATACCATAACAGTTGCGAAAAGAATACCAAGAATGGCTCTTAGGACAACGGATTCCCCAGAGTTGAGAACCACTTCCGATAGATCTTGTTCCACTTCATGAACCAATGCAATAATTCGACGAAAACGTTTGAATTTTAGCACGACCATTCTGCAAAAGAAAATCTGAGCCATGTACATGATTTGGTTGGCTATTGTTAGACCCCAGACGATGCCGGTTACTTCCAAATTTCCTGCTTCCGTCCCTTTTTTGCCCCTCGATACCATGCTGATGAGATAGCAGGTCACTTGAAAGATGAACACCAACACATACCACGAAGCGACAATTCTTTTCAGAGAAAAAGTGAATCTTTGAAATCCGCCTGTAACCGGATCCATTTCCATGGAAAAAGGGATGAGGCCGTATATTTGACAAATTATTATCAGAGGGCGTAGTTTTGTAATCAAAATTGACGATGACATTATGACGGATATGAATATATTATAGAAGCTCAGATTCAAATTAACTTATCTTGTTGGAGAACAAGTTTAAGCCTACTTATTTGGTGTCGAAAGCCTGATTCTTACAATTCGTCAACTCAATTGTTTCCAGCAAATGCCCACAACCAATGATATTAAAGGGAGAAGGTTAGCCGCTAGAATACTGAGTAATAATTTGTTTACTTAGGTAATTAGAAAAAAAAATAATGAATAAGCCTATGAATTTATTGAATAATAATTTCATTATAATAAAGATGTTAGATATATTGACTGGACTGATGTAGGAGTAATTCGTAGGTGTGCGCCGTTTATTAAAATAGCTGCATCAATAATTGCAAAGTGGAGGGGGGCGTGGTAGTTGAAGCCTGGGACGATATTTTATTTAATGAGCTTTAACGATGTTTTCCTTGCCAGGTGAAAATGTATTTAGGTAGAAGGAGAAGTTTAGAGCGGCAATAGTTTTTCATCATTGAATTTTGGATGAAGCATTTATTTGAGTCTGAATCATGATGATCAAGTAAGTCACCAAGGACGCGACAAACTGGGGAAAAATTTAAAAATAAGTTAAATGGTTTCTATAGTTGCAAATTCTACAATTTATAGGTGTATAGTCATTAAAAAAAAACATTTTTTACAGGTGGAATAATGCCCACTCCAACTTTGAAGAGACGTGAGCCGGTTAAGCGGATTCGATCCTCGTCCATCATCATCATGAACGACATAACCTAATATACATCAAATATAGTCTAAAGAAACCTTTCTCTTTAAAAATATTTTACCTCTATCGTATAATCCATATCGGTTTCCTTTTTTGAATTTGATATAGAAATAACTTTTTCGCGGAGCTGTCTAACCTATTCAAAGCAAACACAAATATGTAAGAGATTGTATATAAATATATTTGAACTTTAAAATTTTTATAGGTAGAATTACTTGACAAGCCAAAGTATCAGCAGAATTGAGATAGCAATAAATCATAATCGAGTCCATGAGGATGGAAAATGGGCCCATAAAGAATGCTTTTTCCATCAAAATGGTCGGGTACATTATCCCATGGATGAAAGAGAAAAGCCCGTAGAGAATCGAAATAAGTTTTGAACTGATAATAAATAGGGCTGGAAAAGAGAAGACGTGGTTCAGCTCGATGGCTGCTAGACAGAGATTGTTGAATATGAGCTGACTCTTTTTCAGCCTGGTCATATCACCTCTATTTATCAAATAAATAGTTGGTTAGAGTCCCATTATATGATCTAAACAATAAAATATTCATAGTTAGATACTCATCATCTGTGCCTGTTGAATTAAATGGTTCGTTTCCAGCAAATGTGATTTTAAGTAGACGGATATAGTGAGCAATGACGTAGTAGGACAAATGAAGCATCATGAAAGCACAGCTGATCATGGTCATTTGGTATGTCTGTATGATGGCCAAAACAATCATCGTGCCGCTGATTCCCGTTGAGGGTCCTACCAATCTTGGAAGGACAATCTCGAGCAAGGGAAGGCTTAGATAAATAAACAGGCCAACCTATGTATGTACCCAATCAAAAGAACAATGAAATACATACCGCAATAATTTGAATGTTCATCTGCATACCAATAACACTGAGGCTAGAAATCCTATAATAGTCCGACGAACAACCCTATTTTTGCATTTCGGAAGGTCGCTCAGGTGTTGTTCAACTTCTTTGACCAGAGCCACTGCTCGACGAAGATGTTTGTAACGTAAAACTGACACTCTCTTTGTAGCGAAAAGGAGCATCAAAGATAATTGATAGGCCACAAGGAGCACAAGGGCAGCCGTCGATAGTTTCAACCCGCGTACTATATCGCTATTAATTAAGTTGGGCAGCATTGTCGAGACGGGTAACGTGACTACAAACAGTTGAGCTGCAAGAAGAGTAAAAAACCACAAAGCTGGAACGGTTTTTAATGAAAAACCGAAGTGGAGAAACTCTTTCGTCTCTGGATCCATTACAATTGTGAATGGAATGAGACCAAAGAATTGACAGAGCCGGACAAATGGGACTAACTGTTTCAAAGCAGACATGTTATTATTGCCACAGCCAACCAGATGATAAGACGAATAAATGCGATTTACACTAAGATCAAGACCTATTACTATTTTGTTTGGAACCGAAGTGCGATTGGTTACCATGGAGAGTATGAGAGTAGGCTATTCCCATTTTAGCCCAAACATTATACTTGTTTGTTCCTATAATTTGATAAGTTGAATGAGTGGGACTTATGTTGGGCGTCTATGTAAATTAATTTGATATATTGATGGTTTTGAGTGAATATAATACAAATATCATATACTGTATATGATATAAGGGTTTTTCCCGATTAAAGCAATAAGCTGGCGAAAACGTTTTTTGAAAACGAGTTTCAATAGAATTACTCAGAAAAACGAAACATGCTTCCAACTCATCATCAACTCATCATCCAACTCATGAGTACATCCGAGTACATCCCCCTCCATATGTATAAGAGACAATAACTACAACTGTTAACAAAAAAATGTATTATACATTTGTTGGAGACACAATATTACTCCAAGTTTTCATTAGTGCCATTGTATTAAACTTGTATTGACCCTCCATGAATTATATCAGTCGCATATGTGTTCATTAAAAATAATAGTTATAAATAAGTTATACCATTATGTAAATATTTCAAGCTTTTAGATGATAAGCCTAAAAGTATATTGGGACAAAATATGGTACCTAGTACAGTTATATCATTTTAAAAAATTAGATTGAAGAGTACCTATATGTAGAATTGTAGACGTATCAATCCAAACAACACGTATTATGGCCTTGGTATTATTAGAAATTTCCGTCAACTGATATTTGAAAAATTGACTTCAAATCGTAGAATCATTGGAGCTGTTGATTTGAGTTTGAAGCAAGATTATCAAGTATGTGATCAACGACGCTGTCAACTGCATTAAACATAAAAGTAATAAATTTCGGAATGATAATAATTATTATCCTACGCACTTGAGTGTAATATTCTAGATGCATACTATTACTTAAAGTAGAACAACTTTTGAACAAAGCGTGTAAGTAATATAATAAAACTCATTTCTAATTACGATTGAAGACAAAAGAATTATTTTTAATTATTACAATATTACTGCGAATAAAAACTTTATTGGAAATTCAAAGATATTCGATGGTGTAATCTAGGCTTTTGAATTAAGGAAGAATGAGGGAAAATGAAAGATATAAAAAAAAGTAATCCCTTATGATTGCATAAAAAATTTCAAAGATACTAGATTTGCATAAAAGAAAAAGTAACAGTTTTATACTGGCGGAATCAGATGGATTCCCACTTTGAAAAGCCTAGTGCCAGTTAAACGGATGCGATCTTCGTCCATCATCATCATAAAAGACATGACCTCAACAAAAATAAAGTATAATTATTAACTTTTTTGTTATACTAATCAACATGTTTAGGCCTACCTCAATTCTATAATCGACATTGGATTGCCTATCTCTATTGGAAATCCAAATGACTGTTTCTCGAAGAAGTCGAACCTATATTACATGCATCGACACAATGCCATTAAAAGTTCACTGTATATTACAGCTTTGGGGAAATGCATATATTGCCTGGTGGATTGGCATGTCGGCCGAAATTATGTAAACCAATATCATTGAAAAATCCGTTAAAGTGACAACCACCGTCACCCATAAACCTCCGTTCAGCATGGCGTATGCTTCAGGTTTGATCAGTTGATAAATGATAGTGAACAGCCCGTTCAAAAACGAAACCAGCTTCGCAGTGATTATAAATAAAGCCGGGAAGGAGTAGACTCGATTAAGCTCAATTATCGCTCGACAGATATCGTTAAAAATGAGCTGGCTCTTTTTAACTCGAACTAATTCCCTTCTCGGTGGAAAAAAAAAATCGCGAATTAATGTAGTTTTATTTTAATCTTAGTTGAAATGAATACCCTTCAGTGTCTTGAATTGTTGTAAATGGTAGATTTTTAGATAATTTAATTCTCAGCAGACGAATGTAGAAAGCTGGGATATAATAGCTCAAATGCATGAAGATAAAAGTGCACCATACAAAAATCGACACCCAATTTTGAATTATCGCAAAGTATACGAATGTAAAAGGGTCAATTAGTACACTGTCCTCAGCCAAATAGGACACTACCTTTGAGGAGAGGCCAGCTATAATACTTAATCCAGCCTTTATATAAAAAAAATTATTAATAGGTTATGATCATTGGTAATGTAAATAAACCAATAGCATGTAAAATTTACCAAAGTGGTTGAAAGCAAAAGCCCAGCAATGGTCCTTTTAAAAACCGAGTTCTTACACCCAGGAAGATCCTTTAAGTTTCGTTCCACTCCTTTGAGAAGCTCAACCACCCTACCCAAAGTATTACAACGAAGAATTATTCCCCGTTTGAAGATCTGAACGAGAATAAAAATGAAGTGTGATGATGCGCCGAGCAATGTAACGACGATGGACAATTGCAAATCATTGAAGTGGTTGCTCTGATAGTAATCCGAAAAGCTCACTCCAATGACGATAAATCCGACAGCCTGAGCAACCAAAGCAATAATATACCACCATGCCGGTAGGCTCTTAATAGAAAACCGAAAACGGCGGAATGATTTCGTCTCCGGATCTATTTCCAAGCTGTAAGGGATCAATCCAACGATTTGGCAGAGACGAACGAACGGGCGGAGATCTTTTAATGCAGACATCCTCCCAGCTTTCCAATGTAATGATTCGATAATTGGAGGACTTTTATTAAGAAACCATTTGACCGAGTAGCAAACCCATAAAATAGTATTAAAATAGAATGAATGTATTAAGTCCACCATTTAAGCAAATAAGAAAACTATAGTAATTGCGCTTTCTTGCTAATTAACAAATGCAATATAAAAATATTTGTTTATAGTTAGGCTCGAAGCGGAGGGAAAGTAAAAAATAATGAATATATACTTTATTAGTTGTCACGTAGGCTACATTGATCATCAACTCATCATAAATTATTATTGTTACTGTTCTTTTAGTAAGAACGGAGACAAAATATAAAATTATGACGAGTACCTCTCTTATTTACTTGATATAAAATCATTGGATTTTTCTAGGGTTTTTTAAATACTTATTTTACTTTATTTTTCGAATACATCATCATGCCAAGAATTAAGTCCTTATATTTTTAGAGAAAAATCTTTACATCTCAAAATCTTAGTTATTGCAGTTCATTTATCCTAACAGCAGCCTTATTCCCGTGTAGGCCTTACTGAAAAACAATTTCGTGTAGAGAAACATACAATAGTACGAACACTATATATTTGTCATATTATCGATTATTAACACTAATAAAGTAAATATAAGTAGGTAATGCTAAATATTGAGTTGGAAACTTGAAATCATATCGCCATCGGATTTATTGTGTCTGTAGAAGAATAACCAAGTAGGTGATGATCGAAGCCATCAACTTAAAAAGAAAGAGTATAAATTTTAATAAAAATAAGGTATTCTGCATTTTTATTAATTAGGAAATTGATAGTTTTTAAAATAGCTCTGTAAGATTATTTTATTAAAACTCTTACGGTGGGCACGAGGTGTATTCCAACTTGAAAGAGACCCAATCCAGATAAACGAATTCGATCCTCGTCCATTTGCATCAGAAAACACATTAACTATAAAATTTTGTTAATATACATCAAACACTACTGTGATTTGTTTTATACATGATACTACGGTACCTCAATTTTTAACTCAGAAAGATAGTCTTGCTGCATTCTAATTTTATTTGAACAAGCTATCACATTTTCTCGAAGATGTCGTGCCTATCATAAGTTGTACATTTTGTTTTTCAATTATTTGTTCTAAAAAGGATTTTTGAAATAATAGTTATAATATAAACCTGAATGACTGGCATGTCCGCAGCCGTGAAATAAGTCATTACGATATAGATATCAAGAGAAAGCCCAGCTATATTCAGAAGGTATGTTTTATCCATAAATATGGTTGGTGTTCTTAACTGCTGGTAAATGACCGAAAATGAATAGTAAATAATGGTGATCAACTTGGAGCTTATGGTGACCAAAGTTGGAAATGAAAAGATGTGATTTATATGCATGGTAGCCTTACAGAGGCATCCAAATATGTACCGACTCTTCTTCATGTTCTCGATTTCATTCCTAAATTTAAAATGGTATAAAAATTGAGAGATATATAACTTTCTGTATTGGACTTACCCTTTATATCCGTTTCTGCTGATAACTGCTCCAAGCAATTCCATTAAATGCGCGATTATGTAGTGACTAAGATGAAGAAATAAAACAGGCCACATCACCACTGTCATAAAAAAGAATTGAAATACAAACATGCACAAAACAAGCCAGGTATTTGAGGTATCGATTAGATAATCCATCATTGGCAAAGATGCTACATTTAGAAAACCAATCTTTTGAAGGGAATAAAAGAAACAATATAATGTAAAACCAGCATAAAATATATCAGAATAGAAATATATACCAAGGAGATTGCAAAAGTGGCGCCAAATATTGTCCTCGTTATGATGGAATCCTTATTCTTTTCATAGTGGTTATAGGGCATTTCTTCAATTAAATATTGCTCCACTTCTTTGATCAAGGCAATAATCTTGCGGAGACGTTTGTACCTCAGGAGGATTCCTCTTCCCATAAAAAACTGAATCAAACTTAAAAGATTTGTGAACAACATCAGGACAAATACAGGTTTGGGTAGTTGGGATTTTCCTTCGGTTTTTTGGATATCAATACTTTTGCCAGTTGCCACAAAGCCGATACCAAGCGTCATGCTCACTTGGAAAATTGCCAAGAAGATGTACCACCAAGAGACAAACTTTTTAAAGGAAAACGTAAATTTAAGGAACCTTCCTGTATTTGGATCCATCTCCATGGAGAATGGAATCAAACCGTTGATCTGGCAAATTTTAACAAAAGGACGTAGCTTCGAAATTAACGTTGATGATGATTCCATTATGATAATGTGGCGCTTTCAGACCTCTTAATAGGAAGAAAATAATGTCTTCAAGGGTAGCGCGTCCCGATATTCGTACGTGTAATAAGTATTTCAATAGAGCTACAGTGAAACTCTATAATAATTTGTTAAGAAAAGTGTTTATCTAGCATATCCACAATAACAAGTAACTGTGTGCAACATTCGTTAACTTTATATTCCTTTTTATACATATATACATTTAATATTGTAAAAACATCAATACTCATGATAATTGGTGGGCGCATAAATTGATATAATGTTAATAATGATGAAACTTTATTATTAATGCATCAATTATTGCTGCAATAGGTATAGTTTTTTTGTTTTGTTTTTTTAACTGACGAACTATTATTTTCTATGCCTTATCTTAAATTAACTTTCTCACGGAACACATATTTTTTAATGAATCATACGATAAAGTCACATGAGAACAATATAGGGATCACGAAAATGCTACAAGACCCGTGTTGTACGTGTATATACGTATAAGACTCGAGAAGTCGAGATCCACCACTGCATATATTTCACTGCCATTATAAAGGGGCAAGTGCAGAATTGCGTTTAAAAAAAAATCTTTCAAAAGGATCAAGATCAAAACGATCGAAGAAGTAAGACAGTTATAGATTTAATGTGCAGAGCATGAAAAGTACTAGCAATATTTGTTTGCGTTGGGATATATGGTATTCGCTCATTACCATCATCAGTTATTGAAGTATAATAGAGGACGGTAGTCTAGTTAATTTTACGCATGAATCGGTTCACGCACAGGACGATATGGTATGCTGCTTACGCAAATGAAACTCTGGTGAAACAATAAATATTAATATAGGGCCTTAGCGAGAGGTTTGTTATCCAACAGACGTCACAATAGGCAATTATTGTATTTACATATGTATTCCAAACTGAATGCACCAGTGAGCCCAGGGACACTTTCTGTGGTCCAATACTGATGTTTTCCTCTGATGAACTGATGTTTTCTTGGAATCCTTCGTTGGTTGCTATGGCAATGTTTGTGGTACACAAAAGACCTGGATCCTTGAGTTAGTTATGGTTGAAAATTATACCGAGAAGATATTTACAGAGAACTTCCTGACGACGAGTAGACTGAATGGTCGTTATCGAGGATGCAATCCGGCTACCATATGAAAGCATGTTGCGCAGAGGTATAGCTCAACAAGCTATTTTACGTTGAAAGAATGTTATTAATTTATATTTCTCTATTTTTTTTGTTCTTGAAAAAAAGATTCCTGGTATAATGAAAATAGTAAGAGACGGCACGGGAAATGCAACTTCGTTGCAAGGAATATCAGCTGAGATGCTCGACTGGATGATCAAGGCCTATAATTTTACGTATAATATATATTGTGCCAACTAACACTACTGATAGCCATTATTATTTATATCGTTTAATTTTAATTTTTATATATTAGTTATGAATGCGTTAACTTAAACATACCTACGCTTGAAAACACTACCTCCACAATAGGAAGTATTCATTACGCAACACATGATGTGAATTATATTTATTTTAGTATTAATTAAAAAATTAAATTGAAAAAATGATTTCAACTTTACATACCACAAGGTGTGTGACGTAATTGTCGCACCGACTGTTTTGCGCTACGACCGTTTTCAATTGCTCGACTTCACTCATCCCTGGTTGATAGAGCCGGTTCTAATGCTAATTCCAATGCCAGTTTTTGTAAGCGATTCGTCGGCTTTCACCAAACCCTTTTCATTGCCTGTAAGTTCTAATGTTAGTGATTATTTCTAAAACAGGTTCAATTGTTCTTAAATTAATTATATTACTTAAATATAAAGGTTTGGATGGGTTTATTAAGCTCAGTACTTTTTATGATTGCTGTGTTGGTGCTATTGGATTTCTTCAAAGGGACACCAGGGAGTATCCGTTCTAAAATTAATTTAGACTGGCTTTTTGTTATCGGCTCACTATTTGGAAGAGGAGGATTCAAGATTTCAAATAAAACGAAGATTCGAATCATGGCAGCAGTTTGGCTGTTTGGTACTTTTGTTTTGGCTGGATTGTATTCTTCACAACTCTTTGGCTACCTCATGACTAATATTCCTGAGCCGATTGTCAAATCCGCAGAGGAGCTAGCAGACAAACCCAACGTTGACCTACTGGTTGTCGATCATCTGGCAGTAGATATAACGATTTCTGTAAGATAGTCTATTACTATTACTGCTATTACTTTTTTTTAAGTAATGAAATTATTTTAAATTCTAGAGATCGGATGATCCTTTGATGAAAAAATTGGCCAAAAAAATTGATCAAAATCCAAAAAAATCGCGATGCTCGAGCGTTCCAGCCTGTATGGAAAAGGTTAAGGATAAAAACCAGAAAAATCCATCAGTTTTCCTTCACGTAGATAACATACGAACACTTTTCTTGTGAAAATTTTAGACGATTTTTTTAATTTTTAATTTTTTAAAGGGAATCGGTCCGATATCAAATGTGATGATGAACGATTATCGCAAGACCGGACAATGTAATTTCGCCCTTGCCAAAAAGAGTTTCAGTAATGTCTTATTCCCTGGATCGTGGATGGTTCGAAAAGGAGACCAAAACACTGAAACCTACAACATGGCGTAAATCATAAATTCAATAACTGTAATAGAGCAGAATCATTTAATAATATATTCATGAAAAAACTGTTTCTCAAAGGACTCTGCGAATGAACGAAGCAGGTCTATTAAATCATTGGCAAGATGTTTACCAACCCAAACCATACAATTGTCTGGAAAAGTCGAAACAAAAAGGGGACGATCCTCGTAGTACAGCTAAAATCAGTCTTGCAAACCTGGCGATCCCGTTTGCTATGCTTTCAATTGGTTTCCTTCTCGCTCTTGTCATCCTCATTTTCGAAAATTGGGTGGCTACATGTGGTTTCAAGAAGAATCCTAATAGAGCTACTGCTGCTTCACAATAACCACTTTTTATACACTAATAATGCACAGTGACCTAAATAATCAATAAGTACGGTACCGTAGTAAAAATGCGATCCATAATCTATAACAACACTATTTAGAGCTTCGGCGTTCCCTATTAAATAAATGTAATAAGTTATATTGATAAAGTTATACTTTTAGAAACGTATTACATAGAGAGTGGGGGTTACAGGATTACAGACGATAGAAAAACACTACTTAATAATCAACATTTACAATCAATACTACTGCCCGACCTAAGTGAATGTTTCATTTGCATCTTATTAACATAATACATTAAAAGTGATACATAAAAAAACGAGTTTAATATTGACTTAACCACTAAGGTACTAAATTCAAGTAGTTTTTTTCCTCTTCAAATTAAAGAATTTATGTTCTATTTCCATGTTTCTATTTACATTCTACTCAAGGAAATGAAGGACTATTAATAAAATAATGATGATAAAACGAGAACTAATCCATACGTATAGAGATGAGTCAGTCTAGCGCTGTAAGCAACGCTTTTCAAGGTCCTTTTCCACAGTAAAAATGTTAGTATTCAAGATGTCGTCGTCGGGAACGGACGAGCAAGCGCCCGAGTTCCGTGTTACCTTCAAATCGATTGAACAGTCACTCACCATTCCTTTTGTTAACCATTTCCCTCTATGGGCTTCTCGTTTGGAGAATGAAGACGGTACTACAACTTTTCAAGGTGGTCTGATCCGTAGTGATCCAGGAGATTTAGTTTTGAACGGAGAATATGCGTGCGACGCAGAAAAAGTGTACCGATTCCAACCGAGAGAAAGCGATGTATGGGTCGCCAGCTTCCCTAAATGCGGTATTATATATTTTAAGTAAAAAACTTATCACGAAGTCATTGGTTTTACTTATAGGAACGACTTGGACGCAGGAACTTGTTTGGTTATTAATTAATAACTGCGATACTGAAGCGGCTAAAAAGACACCTATTGACCTACGTTCTCCTTTCTTAGAGTATAATCAGAATTACATGCCTTATTAGTTTACTACCACCTTGACTTAATTATGATAACGTGTCTTTTAAGGTTGCCATATCTAGTCGCAGAAGGGAACCCCATATGGGATCCAATAAGGTTCCCAATCGAATCTATTAACGCGATGCCGCTTACACAAAGACGAATGATCAAAACGCATTTGCCTTTTTATTTACTCAATCCAAAACTTATCGACACTTGCAAGGTCTGGGAAAACAAATTAATGCGCCAGATAATTTTTTGACGGCGTAATCTTTGTATATTTATTAACAGGTGATTTATGTAGCTCGTAATCCTAAAGATGTCATCGTCTCTTATTACCATCATCATAAATTATTCCATGAGTTCGATGGAGAATTTCCGGTTTTCGCGCGCTATTTTCTAGATGATTTGGGTGAGCCACAATCCAAATAATCTTTAAAAAATTCATATTTGAACTAATTATTTTACATTTAAAAAAAAGTTATCTATTCCCCATTTTTCAATCATCTTTTGGATGCCTGGTCTAAGCGGCACCATCCCAATCTTCTTTTCATTTTCTTCGAAGACTTGAAAAGAGTAAGTAGATTCAATTAAAATTCTAATATACTTATTAAAATGCATTTTTACGAATATTTTATTATTTTTAATAGGATCTAGGAGGAGTTATTAAGAAAATAGCAACCTTTTTAGATAAATCCATTACTGAGGAAGAACTCGAGAAGATAAAAAATCATTTGAGTTTTAAAAATCTATCCCAGAACCCGATGACGAATTTAGGAGGAGCTAAAGATTCTGGATTATTGGAGAAAGGTGGTAGTTTTATCCGTAAAGGTGAGATTATTATAACCAATTTATCATGAGCTTCTATTTTTTTAATAAGATTATAAAATATCGTTGATAATGAAGGAAAAACTGGAGATTGGAAGAATCATTTCAGTCCTGAATTGAATGAAGAAACAGATCGGTGGATAAAAGAGCAGTTGGGGGATTCAGATCTATCATTCGTCGATTTTCTCGACGAGTAGTCATAATAAACAGTATTATTAGTCTACTTAATTTATCAGTTTACAAACAGTATTAACCCATATTTGGTTGACTATTCCTGGTATGCGGAAATCCTATATTTTCGACCAAAATTATAATACAACGCATGATTCAACTGCTTTTACATTGAATATTCTGTTATTATTTCATTATTTTATATTTAACTATTCAATCACCATCTGGTTAGCTGAAAAACCAACTAGTTTTAAATAACAGTTCAGTAAACGAATTTAAAATAAATTGTTTTAAATGAATACTTATTTGTCATCGATTGAGATATTGCTCGAGTCGACTATAAGATGGACGAATTCCGGGATGAGGAAGGAAGTTGCCACTTACTTTCATACTTGTATTGAATTCTATCAACTACTCTGGGCATTAGGCGACGAAGTGGCGAGAAATTTGTGTCATGACTTTGACATTTATCCTGTTTAACTGTTTATTATCTTTACACGCACATGTAATTTTCAGAATACAGTTATTAGTTTTATTTTCCCAAAATTCAATTCTTCGCACTTTCGTTTTTATAATGCTTCTGCCATATACTCTCTTGTGTCAAATAGGAAGGTATACAACTTACCCTTTACTACTCATCATCTTTTTCCTATATTAGTTTAACGCAGTGACCGTGACGATGATAACAAAGGGGCACGCGTGCTTTACAATAGCTTGTTAATTATTTGACGAGCCAAGGTGTTATTTCCCTCGTTTCCCTTTCTATACTATATTACAACTCCTCGTTTAGGTTATAAAGGGATTTTTCAACGAGCCATTAAGGTGTGATTTCCTTCGTCGTTTCTCTTTCTATATTACAACTCCTCGGTTAGGTTATAAGGGGGTCAGAACATTTGTATAAAAAGCAAAGCTGAATTCTTTTACATTTCCAGCAACAATCTGCTTGTCATTTCAAACGCTGCTCAGATCTACTCTTAAAACATGAAACCAGTAATATTATATTAATTAAAAAAAAAATTCTAATTGATGTTTATAAATTGTTATCCAGATTTTACTGATCGCTATTTTAGCGATCGCCTTCAGCACCGCTACTTCCTTCAGTGGTCAGCAGCAGCACGAAGCTCCGGTTCGTGCCGCTTCGGCCGCTCGCACCATCGCCATCATCCGCTCCATCAACGAGGCTAAAGAAGATGGCAGCTTTAATTACAAGTAAATAATTAAAACCTTATCAAACCTTATTATATTCCTATAATAAAACTTGATAACATTTCTTTGAAACAGCTTTGAGAGCGAAGATGGAATCAAAGTGGAAGCTACCGGAAGCCAGAAACAAATCGGAGCCAAGGCCGATGAGATCGGTACCATCCAGCGCGGATCTTACTCTTACAGCGCTCCCGATGGCACTCTCATCACCGTCAACTGGGTTGCTGATGAGAAAGGTTTCCAGGCTACCGGAGATCACCTTCCGACCCCTCCTCCTATGCCGGATTACGTCGTCAAGATGCTTGCCGACCTGAAGAAGCGTGAGCAGCAGCAGTCCATTGCGATGAACCAAACTGGCTCTGTCCGTGTACCAACAGTAAAAGCGCGTCTGTGTCCCAGCTGTATGGACCTTCCTCCCAAGCGTGATGTCCCCTTTCATCGCACTCCCATGTCCCGACTAATTTCTCTTGATGAAGGTCCCTTTTCCCAACCGGCTTCCCTTGATGACGCCGTTGATGAAGACCCCAATGCCCCCACCGCCGAGCAGCCAACTTACGGAGCTATCCGAATTTACCCAGAGGATATGTAATCACATTATTTCCATTTTATACGCCCAATCCTTTGAGGAATCATTTATTTTACTCCCCCCACCTAAGTAGCTAGACGAACGCTTGAAATTCAACATACATCATTACGTTGAATATAGAAAATCATGTTTCGCTGTAATTATAATTTATTATTAAACTCTATGAATGAAGACGCGTTTAAACGATTATTTCCTTTGTAATAATTCAATAATAAAACATTATAGGCCTTTATAAAAATGTGTAAAGAAATATGTCTAAACGAGTCGAGTACGTTTCACAATAAAGACGGATGATTTTATCTTCCTTCGTGGAATTGCTTTAACTCCATAAATAAAAATGAAGAAGGAAGTTGCCACTACAAACTTAATTGAAAGTTAAAGTGCTTCTTCCCGTCCTATTCCCTCATGTAGAAGGGTCAGTGTTCACCATGTCTTCAGAGGGACCAGAGGAAGAGTCGCTCGAGTTTAACGTGAAATTTTGCCCAATCGAGAAAACATTAACTACCCCGTTTATCGATCATTTCACGGGTTATACAATTCGCTCTGAAGATGACGGATCAGTTATAGGAGGTTTAGTCCGTGGTGATCCTGGCGGATTCGTACTTACGTCAGAATACGCTCGTCACGCTGAAAAATTGTACCGCTTTCAGCCGAGGGAGGGCGATATTTGGATCACAACTTTCCCTAAATGCGGTAATACACAATAATCAAATTAGATGTGTTTCTCAATCAATCAATTTATGTTTTATTAGGAACCACTTGGATGCAGGAACTTCTCTGGCTACTGGTCAACGAATGCAGCTTTACGGAGGCCAAGAAAGTGCCTCTTCCACTACGCTCTCCTTTTCTCGAGTAAAATATGAATATGTAAATATATTTCAAAATCTCTTTTGATTCGCATGGATATTTTTTAGAATGCCTTACATGATGTCCCCTAGCCAAATTCATCCGATCATTTCTCAAATTTCATTGACATTGGAAGATATTGAATCGATCCCATTGTCCGAGAGGAGGGTCATCAAAACGCATCTCCCTTTTTATTTGCTAAACCCTAAACTCATTGAGACTTCAAAGGTTTATTAAATTAAAGTTATTCCTTATAACTTCTGTCTATATAAACTATATAAGTATAACAGGTGGTGTATGTGGCGCGAAATCCCAAAGATGTCATGGTCTCTTTCTATTATCATCACAAGTTGGTAGTGAAATTTCACAACTTTACAGGAGATTTCCCTCTTTTTGCTCGATACTTTATGGACGATATGGGTATGATATATTATAGAAATCTAAACATTTTTCCAAGTAATGTTATGCATGGATAGTGAAATCTTTTTTCATGTTTATATAAAGTGGTCTTTGGACCGTATTTTGCTCACGTTTTGGATGCCTGGTCTAAACGTCATCATCCCAATCTACTCTTCCTTTTCTACGAAGACCTAAAAAAGGTATTACCGTACCGTATTCAAATTATATTTATCAAGAAATGAAATCACACGCACGCGAGTTATTATGATGAAATTCCAAATTAGGATTTGAGAGGAGAAATCCAGAAAGTGGCTGCATTTTTGGGTCAATCTTTGAGCGAAGAGGAGTTAACCAAACTGAAGGAGCATTTGAGTTTCTCCAATTTCGCCATGAATCCGATGGTCAATAATGAAATTCCAAAACAGTTTGGTCTTCTCAGGGAAGATGGTCATTTCATTCGTAAAGGTATAATCGGCACGTTTTTAGTAGTTGTATAGAATTAGAATAAAAAGTTTTAATTTATAAATTTCTATTGAAGGCAAAACTGGGGACTGGAAGAACCATTTCACTCCGGAATTGAACGAGGAAGTTGATCGATGGATCAAAAATCATTTAGCCGACTCTGATTTGGCTTTTGTTGACGAGCTTGAACAGCAAGATTAATACTATATTATTAGACTAAGTAATAACCAATACAAAATAAAATGCCCAAATACAGTTTTCACCACAAAGCTAGATAACTGCTGGATTATAATTTTTTGCTTTCACATCAACTAATGTAGTAGGTGTATTAATTCAATTTCTTATTATTGCATGTGTATAGAATTCAGGAGAAGTAATTGACAAAATCCTTGTTTTATGTATCGTCATTTCGTTTCCAAGGATTCTTAATTTTAAAATGACCACTCAGTTAATAAGGAATAGTCAGTTTAAAGGACCTTTATCTGAAATAGGGCATTGATAACAAAATATCAACCCGAAATGTTAAGATATGCAAGAAAATCTATCTACTAAATGACCTTCAGCTGCTCCTTGATTTTTTTTCTGAGCGTGGTTTTATCTCTTTTTTTCTCTCTCTTTTTTCTTTTTTAAGTTTGAAGGCACTAAGTTGCCACGCCTTCGTAACTACATTCATGAGTGGAGACAACAGTAGAAGTTGTGGTCTGCTAATGTCAGCATTGAGAGTTTCTGACTCCGTATATTATATATTGTAAGTACAATCCTAAAAGCGATTAGGAAAGGCCAGACTTCGACTGCACATCATCATGTCAAACGAAGAAGAAGTCGAAGAGTTTCTTAAATTCGGCGTGAAATTCCAGACCATCAAGGAGTCTCTGACGTCTCCTTTTGTGAATGATTTTTTGGGCCGTGTTAATCTCTCTGATGATGATGGTTTTTACCGGGAAGGTCTAGTTCGTAGTGATCCAGGTGGTTTCGTCTTAACAGCTGAATACGCTCGTCAAGCCGAGAAGTTGTATCGCTTCAAGCCGAGGAAGAGCGACGTTTGGCTCACCACTTTTCCTAAAAGCGGTACATTTCTTTTTTTAAATAAATCTAATATATAGTATGTTTCATAAAAAAGTGTTTTAGGAACTACTTGGACACAGGAACTTCTTTGGCTATTGGTCAACAAATGTGACTTTGTGACTGCAAAGAAAAGGCCTCTTAGTTTGCGCTCTCCTTATTTCGAGTAATATACATTTTTCATTGAATAGCTCTTTCATATATACGAATATCTTTTAGATTTCCCATTATAGCTCACACGAGCAAAACAAATGATACATTTATGGAGGAAATTGGCACGGATATGCTTCTGACGACTGAGCAACTTGAAGCGATTCCGATGTCGGAGACGCGAGTTATCAAAACACATCTCCCTTTTTATTTGCTACCCCCGAAACTATTGGATACCTCAAAGGTGTCAAAATAATGGAACCGAAATAAGAGATACTGTAAGTTTGCAAATTTACTAATCATCTATACGTACTATACAGGTAGTTTACGTGGCGCGAAATCCAAAAGATGTTATGGTCTCTGACTATTATCATCACAAGTTAGTGGTGAAAATTCACAACTTTACAGGAGATTTCCCTCTATTTGCTCGATACTTTATGAAGAATATGGGTATAGTAAATTTGAGAAATTCTAACATTTTCATAAAGAAAGAAAGTTTATATCAATATATTATCAATAAAGTGGTCTACTCCCCGTATTTTCCTCACGTTTTGGATGCTTGGTCTAAACGTCACCATCCCAATTTACTCTTCATTTTCTACGAAGATCTAAAAAAGGTTTGATAATTTGTTTTTTTTTATTAATTGAGAAGTTGCGATATAAGCGCGATTTATTAAGACGGAGTTTTTATTTAGGATTTAAAAGGAGAGATCCAAAAAATTGCTGCTTTCCTGGACCAATCTTTGAGCGACGAAGAGTTAGATAACCTGAAGGAGCACTTAAGTTTCACCAACTTCGCTAAAAATGAGATGGTGAATGAAGAAATTCCGAAACAGTTTGGGATTTTTAAAGAAGATGGTCATTTCATACGTAAAGGTATATGTCAGGTCGTCAGGATTACTGTAATTATTTTTTTAATAAACAACAAACAAATCTAAAGCCTTTGTTTTCTATCAAAATAAGGTAAAACTGGAGACTGGAAGAATCATTTCAGCCCGGAGTTGAGGGAAGAAGTTGATCGATGGATCAAAAACAATTTAACCGACTCTGATTTAGCATTTGTAGACGAGCTTGAAAAGCAAGACTAATATGCTATCAGCACCTGAAGTTTAAATAATACCAATAAAATACAAACCTCACATTAATTTTTTTTACCAATATATCAAATCATGAGTTGAGTATGATGATAAATGTAATTACGAAGAATAAATAATAAAGTCTTATATGTTGCAACCCGATATTATCACAAATATGAGGCTTTTCTAGGTTTTCTTATATTATGTTTCGTTATTCTATGTCGTATCAAGCCCAAATACCGCCCTGATGGCTCCTTCATATTACATAAATAGAAAAACATTCTTAAGTCCAACGTCGAACTAAAGAGCCCTAACAGCGAATGCGTCATCAGCAACTTTGCTATCTGCTCCGATAATGGGAGCAAATGACCCATCTCGGGCATTGCTCTGTGCAAGGGTTTATCTTTGTTTAATTGTTTTTCAATACTTTTGGTCAGAGAGATTAAAATTTTCAGTTTTTGCCACGCCTACGTTGATCCCTAAACATAGAGTTAAAAGTCGAAGTTTGGTGAGCAACTGGTGTAACAATCGAGGGTTCCTTACTCGGATAATTTAGGCACATTACAAATATATCACAGAAAGTTAATTGGAAGTGCCATACACGGATACACCATCATGTCTTCGGCGGGTCTAGAAGAAGAGTCGCTCAAGTTCAACGTGAAATTCCAGACCATCAAGGAGTCGCTGACATCCCCTTTTGTAGATGATTTCTTGGGTCGTGTCAATCCCTCTGACAAAGACGGCTTTTATGAAGAAGGTCTTGTCCGTAGTGATCCCGGTGGATTCGTCTTAAATGCAGAATACGCTCGTCAAGCCGAAAAGTTGTATCACTTCCAGCCGAGGAAGAGCGATGTCTGGCTTACCACTTTCCCTAAAAGCGGTAATTTATTTTATTTCATTTTTTTAAAGATTGTATTCTGCTATATGTTACCTTGAAATATTTCAGGAACCACTTGGACCCAGGAACTGCTCTGGCTACTGGCCAATAAATGTGACTTTGAAACTGCCAAGAAAAAGCCTCTTGATATGCGTTCTCCTTATTTGGAGTAATATCTTTCAATCTTTAATCAAGAAAAGTTACAAGTTATATGAAATTTTGCACAGATTGCCTATTATTGCTCACTCGAGCAGAAATGATCCAATCTTGAAGCAACTTGCCTCGGATATGTTTCTGACGACAGAGCAGCTTGAAGCGATGCCAACGTCGGAGACGCGAGTTATTAAAACGCACCTTCCGTTTAATTTGCTTCCACCAAAACTCTTGGATACTTCAAAGGTGTAGTAATAGTAATATGAATGAACGTTGTCTGATTGTTACTTATAACAAAGTCAATACGTTTTACAGGTGGTGTACGTGGCACGGAATCCAAAAGATGTTATGGTCTCCGACTATCATCATCACAAGTTTGCGCTGAAAATTCACAATTTCCAAGGAGATTTCCCACTTTTTGCTCGATACTTTATGAAAGATATGGGTATGGTATATTGTGGAAATTCAAATATTTTTTCCAATAATTTTGAAAAGAGAAACCTGACTTATATTATAGTGGTATATGCGCCGTATTTTCCTCACGTTTTGGATGCATGGTCTAAACGTCACCATCCCAATCTTCTCTTCATTTTCTACGAAGACCTTAAAGAGGTGCTGTGATGCTATTTCCTTATTGAAGAAATATGAAACTAAATACTCGGGTTCTGAACACGATTTCTTATGATGGAATTCTTATTTAGGATTTAAAAGGAGGAATCCAGAAAGTTGCTACCTTTTTGGGGCAATCTTTGAGCGATGATGAGCTAGAAAAGCTGAAGGAGCATTTAAGTTTCTCCAACTTCGCCAAGAATCCGATGGTCAATAATGAAATTCCGAAACAGTTTGGTCTTGTCAAAGAAGATGGCCATTTTATTCGTAAAGGTCTACTTAAAGCTCATTATTATTATAATTTATGAAAATTATAAAAATAAGAGTTTTCGTTATTGAAGGTAAAACTGGGGACTGGAAGAACCATTTCAGTCCGGAATTAAACGAAGAAGTAGATAGATGGATCAAACATCATTTGGCCGACTCTGACCTGAAATTCGTAGACGAGCTTGAACAGCAAGATTAATCATCGTACTTTACCAGTTTAATAACTAACCCCTAAAATATGAGTCGCACATTTCCATTTGGTTTGGTTTTCTATTTCAAAAAGCAGCAAGGCTTTCTTATTTGATTATTTCGATTTCAGATTATTTTAGCTATTCGCAAATACTGATTCAATTGCTATGTAGTTTTTTCTTTATTACCTTTATATGTATCATGCTCTTATAATATCACAAATATAAGGACCTAGTTGGATTGCCAATCTTAAAAATTGTAATCTATGGCATATATTATAGTCACCCAGTTTTAAAGGGATTTTAAAATTTTGAAAAATCTTTTGTAAATATAATGTGTATTAATTAATACTCAATAAATTGCGTGTGTTACCGGTATTTACTTTCTAAAAAAAAACCTTTAAAAAATATTTTTTAAAACTTTAGGTAATTGAGTAGGTCCCGATTCGGTTACTATGGGCCTTACCTATATCAATAATGCAAAACTAAGATAATTTTTTTCCTACGCTACACAGCGCAGTCACTCTGCGTCTTATATAATAATACTGATAAAAGGAGAAACCAAATAAGATTTTTATCTTTTTATTTAAATGAACTTTGACTTTTAGGTTGCCGGGTCCTCGATAATCTCTGTTAATAGTAGAGAAAAAAATAAAAGGTGCCGCTCGTTAATGTAATGTAATTCATCAGTATTATTGAACTACAGTTTAAAAGCGACTACGTGCAGAGTTTGCTATGCCTTCTTCGGGAGTAGAAGAAAGAGAGCAGTCACTCGAGTTTAACGTGAAATTCTATCTGATCAAGGAGACACTGACCGCTCCTTTCACCGACCATTTTGCGGCCTATACCACTCGCTCTGAAGATGACGGTTCTATCAAAGGAGGTCTAGTTCGTAGTGATCCTGGAGGATTCGTCCTAATGGAAGAATACGCTCGTCACGCCGAAAAGGTGTATCGCTTCAAACCCAGAGAGAGCGACGTCTGGATTGCAACTTACCCCAAATGTGGTATAAAGAGTATCATGTCACAGACTTAATCTATTCAAAGTTTAGTTTCGGTTGATTATGTTGAACAGGAACTACTTGGACGCAGGAACTTATCTGGTTACTCGTTAATAAGTGCGATACTGAAACGGCTAAGAAGACGCCTCTTGACTTGCGCTCTCCTTTTTTGGAGTAAAAGATTTAATTTAAAGAATAAAGAACCTCATATGTATAGTGCTAAGTTTTCATTTTTTTGGTACATATTATATAGGATGCCATACATGACATCTATGCTTCAAACTAAGCCAGTTTTCAGTAAAAAATTAATGACGGTCGAAGATATTGAGGCGATACCAACAACGGAGACAAGAGTTATCAAGACACATCTTCCGTTTTATTTGCTCCACCCAAAATTATTGGAAACTTCCAAGGTGTCATAATAATAATGATAATATTGATAATATTGAAACTTTACAAATAGTCTATATTTACTATAGGTAGTGTACGTGGCGCGTAATCCCAAAGATGTTATGGTTTCTTTCTATCACCACCACAAGCTGATAGTTAAAATACACGACTTCAGAGGAGATTTCCCTCTTTTTGCTCGATACTTCATGGACGATTTGGGTACATGCTTTGATTGTAGACACATCTAAGTTTGTACAACTATAATTATGTTATCTGAATAGTGGCCTTCTCGCCTTTTTTCCCTCACATTTTGGATGCGTGGGCAAAACGTCACCATCCAAATCTACTTTTCATTTTCTACGAAGACTTAAAAAAGGTACACTCTGAGTAGTAGTATTATATTATGAAATATAATGCATGCATAAATCACGTTTAATCCGAAATTTATTAGGATTTGAAAGGAGAAATAAAGAAAGTTGCTTCATTTCTGGGTCGATCCTTGAGCGATGAAGAGCTAGACAAGATGAAGGAGCATTTAATTTTTTCCAATTTTTCCAAGAATCCCTCGGTTAACAATGAAATGCCTAAGAAATTGGGCATTATGAGTGAGGAAGGTCATTTCATCCGTAAAGGTCTCAATTCTACTTATAAATTGTTTACGTGAAAAATAGGTATAATCAATTAAATTGTTCCCTCAAAGGTAAAACTGGTGATTGGAAGAATCATTTCAGTCCGGAATTGAACGAAGAAGTCAATAAATGGATCAAAGATAACTTGGCGAGTTCCGATTTGAAATTCGTGGAAGAGCTGGAACAGCAAGATTGAAGGCGTTTTCATGTCTTTTTTTTAATTAGTAAAAATGTTAAAAGTTACAACTCCAATGTAATGTTCCCTTAGATTCAGATGTATTATTCAGTAAAACGCAAAAAATAGTAAACTACCGGTATATTCTTATATACGCGTGGCACTAATTCCCCAAAATATTATAGTTACTTTCTATCATCACATTCCACAACAAAAAACTGTATGAAACACTAGTCTTTTATTATTTTAATAATCTTTAGCTCCTCTTTATCTACAAAGTCCTAAAAAAGGAACAAAGCTTTGTCAATTTTTAAAGAAGCTTTTTTTGAATAATATACGTATATTTTTAACCAATGTAGGTTTTGAAAGGAGAAATTCGGATGCTACATTTTTGGGCAGAACCCTTACCGAGAACGAACTAAAGAACATGGTGAAACATTTAAGTTTCTCCAATTTTTCAAAAAATCCAATGGTCAAAAATGAAACGCCCAAACAATTTATTAGTCTTATGAAACAGTACGACAGGAGGGTCATCAATTGATTTCTAAAGATACTGCGCTTATTATTTGTTTCCTTCTTTATTGAATATCTTAATTTATTAACGTTGTTTTAATTGTGTAAACTCAAACGAATGAACACCAAGTTTAAAAGCTGTATGAATTTTTATTTAGTTACCTTTACAATTATTTCCCCCTTAATCCAGTCATAAAATTAGTCTATAAATGATAAAAAAATGGTCACCTCACTAAACGCTTTGAATATTTAGAAATTTTTATTTTATAAACCTAAAAAAATCCGATTAGAAATCTAATAGTAGTGTGGGTCTTAATTTAATAAAACCCGATTAGAAATCAGATAATAGTGAGGGGCAAGCCAACTTATAGGGGCATCACATACAATCTCTTATCTTCCCTTTCTTCTTATTATTATCTTTGTTTTGATGCAGCATCAACGGACAATGATGAAAGGACTCGAATCGCCGTCGTGACGCCGGCATCGAGAAAGGGTCATCATCAACTGCTCAACTCGAGATCCTTTTGTCCTTTCACTTGTTACTCCACCCACGGCTCATCATCATGGCACATTCAAGGTCCCAGCTCTTGAAATTGCCCTACTGTTTTTGGCTTAAGAACAAAACAGCAGGTAAATAAATGATGATTACGATGATTTCACCTCTGCTATAGCGCTGTTGATGCTACTCTTTGAGGCACACAACTTTGAGGCAACGACTTGGCCTGAAATTCCAATTCCCAAGGACGCCATCATTTGATGAGTTCAACCTTATTTTTCTTTTTTTTAAACAACTTTTTCGTGATTTTTAAAAAAATAATGAATGATCGATAAGTCATTAATGATTCCTTTCTCTAATTACTAAAGAATTTTTGGGTGGGATCAAACAGTAGATGGACCAAGAAATCATCACGAAATATCAATTTACATTTTTTTAGAATTTATATTTAAAAAGGGAAGAAGAAACCACTTTCGTTTTCGTAAAATGTATTTTAATTGGCGTGATTCGTGCGTCATTCCAGAGCTGATTTAATAATGAAAGCTCCTTTTACACTCATTACATACAAAGCTACTAGGAGGTATATAATAGGTATAAATTACGAGATTCAAGTAAACTTAAGCTTCTTATTTTGATGCTGAATTAAAACTTGAGTGCAAATAATAACACGAGAGAAAGCTAAATAGAAAACGACGCCGTTTTCTTTAAATTTTACACAAATAAATTTGCGAGTCAGAGCTAAATGATTCAGCAAATGGATTGTATTCATTAACAAAAAGAAAATTATTCCTCTAATGTGCTATTCCATAGATATGAAAAGGAAGATAAGATTTGTTTAGCACTTAACTCAAGAAGTAATTAAAAGAGTATAGCCTGTTTTGTACATGATCCATCTGTATTTTATATAATTAAAAGATCCACAATATAAGAATTAAAGAGTTATAGAATTGAAAGGTTAATATATTATTCTATGCGCTTCTTGAAATTCCTACAACACATCAATAAGATTCCTATGCTGTTCTAATATGTATATTTGTTGAAAATGGTATACATCACAATCGGAGCTGTTAATCATCCGGGGTTTTCCATATGTATATAACTTATAATTATTATTACGACATTATTTTTGATGGTAGGAAGCTTTCAGATGCGATTCTTGGATGAGTTTTAAATAGATGATCTATGAGATGGTAACTTTGGGTTGGTATCCGTTCTCGTCGGCGGTGAAAGTGAGAGTGACAGTCTTGCCATCGGGGGTCTTCCAGGAGATGGTTCCCTGGGAAGTAGCACCGAATTCCTCACCAATCTTCTTCTGGGCACCAGATTCAGTCCTCTTGGTACCATCAGCAGATTCGTAACTATTCATAGAAATTAAATTAGTCGTTGAAAACTTAAGGCAAATATTTGTATAAAACTCACTCGAATTTGTAGCTTCCGTCTCCGTTAACTTCTTGGTTCTGGGAGACGATGGCAATGGGAGCGGCCGCCTGCTGGGGAGCAGCAGCTGCCAAAGCGACGAGCAGAGCGAGAGCGATGATCTTTACATAAATGAATTAAGATAAGAAATACAATATGTTTGATTCAATATACAAAAACAAAAGAAACAGCTTACCAGTTTCATGGTTGGATGATGATTTGCTGAAGAGTGTGGTTTAACCGGATAGGTAGTCGAGCTTTTATACTGATTCACAAAGTCGTGACATCATCCTGCTGCTCGAAAAGAAGAAAAAGAAGATGCTGCTGCCTGCTGCTGAATAGAGGAGAGAAAGACATATAACTTAGCTAAGAGAATTCAACGGTATTGGACAACACGTTGGCCTCCTTTCTCTCGAGCTATAGGTATGCAGAGAGGGAAGAAGAAGAAGAAAAAGAAGGCGTTGGGCCAAGTAACCGTGTCTAGGACTCGGCTCTTCTTCTTCTTTTTTCTATAGCTTCTTTCACTTTCAACCGAGAAAATTGATCCATCATTCATGCCCACCCTTGATGGCCAAAGTATCGAACGTACCCAACGACGCGCGGCCGATAGTTTTCTCGCAACGGTACCTCAAAATATGGCAGCGACGCTAATTACCACGAGCAGCTCTCTCACTAGCATTACAAAAGGGCGTCGTAAATACATACCCTTCTACATTTCTGAAAATGAAAGGGTATATTTTTGTCGTCGTATATTATAATGTATGCAAAATATAATATACGCTAATTTGCTGTTAGTGCGGTATACACCTATTAGATGCTCCAATGTCGCATTGTTTTTGAACATCGATAGACAAGAAAGAGAAAGGATTTTTCTTGTTAAAACCGCAACTTTGGTAAACTTCTTTTTAAAATAATAAAATGTGTGACAGCAGGAAGAGTAGTCACAGATAAAATTGTAATTAAACATACCAGGAAATGGTGCTAAAAACCAAAAATTGACACAACAGGTAGATATATAAAGAGAGATTCCCTTAAAAGGGTTCGTGCGTAATGTAGTGATTTATGGCACTGCGAAAATATATGTTCTCTTCCGCGGTAGATGAGTGATTATATTACGCAACAAAGCTCTCTATGACGATGTTATACTGCGACGTTACTACGTTAGTACCGCAAGCGAACAGGATACATCACTTTGTTTATGACATCAGCATGTTGGAGCAATCGTGTATCTGCGCACTCTACTCTCCCAGTGACTAATTTATTACACTTAAATCTATATATAAACAATTTTAAATATCTTTTTTTTCTATTTTTTAGCATGGGTTATCACTTTCTCAATCGAATGGTTAATAATCAACATATTTTATTTGAAAGATTTCCAATATATTTGCCTTGTGGTTTTGGAATGTTGCCCAAAAGAGTTGTTTTTTTCATTTCTCATAATAACTTTACTATGCAGCAGGTGAATAGCTCTGGTATAGTAACAGTAGATGTGGGATCACTTTTGCTTATTATATTCAAAGGAAAGTTCACAAGGTTTTAAAGGTTCATACGGTACAACATTTTGATTAACGAGTTTGCAAACACAAAGAGTTGTAAAAAACTAAAAGAAGAACGCGAAGGTGACGTTTATTTCGTGGTTTGCCTACTTTCAATGGGTTTGAATGTCAACCTTCCAACTTCAGCAGCTCCTTGTTTTTTTTTTTACATCTTTCATCGTTATAATAACACACGAAGAGCAGAAGCATAATATAGAAAGGCATTTTTTGTGTTTAACGGCAGCGCGCAGTCTCGCGTCAATGTTAATGGTTTATATGCCCCTTTTAAAATCCCCCTCAAGGTAAAGCACACACGCGCGCTGCATGGGAGCCAGTGAGGTACCGCAAGGAGCTCGAATTCTCCAGGGTCGTCGACAAGTTGCTTACTGCTCACTGCGGTACTTCGTCGACTTATCAATCAGCTGTTTGTCATGATTCCACAATGAGCTCAAGATCATTTCACATACATTTCCTGAGTCAGCTATTAAAATTATAATAAGAAATTAATTGACTTGATGATGGTCCATCACAGAGTAAACTTATTATTTTCATGACACGTTGACGTCATCCTGTATATATCACCTTATTTGGTTACCCCTGTCTGTATTATGATGGAGATGAACCGATGATTGCCCATTTATCTTGCAAGACGGATCGTGATGATGAAATAGCCTTTTCGCGCGCTCACCCGGTCGAGAGGTGAACGTGAAAACAAGTAGATGGGCCGCAAGGTCGTTATCATTAGAGCTAAAGTGCAGAAGTACTGTACGTATATATGTATAGAAGACGATCCTTCAAATGGATATTATATTCTTTTCTCCTCGCTTGATGGTTGTTATAACCGAATAATATTGCCGCCAAAGAATGTATTATAAGAAGGTGCTGCCTGCCGCACCTGAAACATGTTTTGGCGAATACCGATTGGGCGCAAGGTTATCTCCAGCTAGTTCTTGGTCGTATAGCAGAGAAAATGATTTTTTAAAGATTCTTTCGTCCCTTCTCCCGACGTGTACATTTCTTTATTCATATATCTATGATGATGAACGCGTAGGATGACTGAAGATAATTGACAGTCAAAGAATGTAGCAACAACTAGTAGAGCTTCAGCACGTTCTTCTTCTTTTGTGCATCATAAATGGTGCCTCTTTTTCAACGCCATTGAGGTCAAGAGTCGTTCAGATGATTGAGTACCATTTCTAGAGGCCGACATTCCTTAAGACTAATACAATATGAGCTCGTAATTAAGTTGAATAAATGAATAAGCAAAGTATTTAACTCATTCAGAATGTTATATATTTCTTCAACTTTTTTCTAAGAATAGGAAAATAAATGAATAATCGATACAAGAGAAAACACTATTTCGTAATATGACATCGGGAATTCGGGACCTGGTTGCGTTTAGTGTTAGAGAAAGTAGATGGCGCATCCTGCCCCATATTTTTCTCTCGAAAGCTTAAAACAATAAAAAAAATCTATCGTTATTATAAAAGCATTCTTTAGCAGCTCATCTTATTGACAAGAATTTAGCATGGTGTGAAAGAAGTTTCCCTTTTTTCAATTTATATTGATGGTCAATAAAAAAGGATAATAATCGAAAGAGACATGAGATATTTGCCGATAATGCGAGATTTTATTGATGTAAATCGAGAATCGCTCACGCGCACAAGCAAAAAAATTACATTCATTGATGTTAAGATACAGGCTAATATTATAAGAATATAAGCCATACAAAAAGACCAAGTATAATATAATATCCTCCACGATGAACAAGAGGTGGGTGATCTATGAGATGGTCACTTTGGGTTGGTATCCGTTCTCGTCGGCGACGAAAGTGAGAGTGACAGTCTTGCCATCGGGAGTCTTCCAGGAGATGGAGCCTCGAGAAGTAGCTCCGGATTCTTCGCCAATCTTCTTCTGCTCACCAGACTCTTCCCTCTTGGTACCATCAGCAGACTCGTAGCTGTTCAAATCAAATAAGATTAGAGTCTAAACCAAATGAATTACATCAAATATGTAAAACTAACGCGAATTTGTAGCTTCCGTCTCCGTTGACTTCTTGGGTCTGGGAGACGATGGCGATGGGGGCGGCCGCCTGCTGGGGAGCAGCAGCTGCCAAAGCGACGAACAGAGCGATAACAAGGATCTATTTAAAATTAAAATTAAATATGATCAGTAAACTCTTTGACAATGAATATTATGTAAGCAACTTACCAGTTTCATGGTGAATGATTTTCTGACGAATGAAGATCCACCTGATGCTACCTCCTGTCTTTTATATTGAGGCGCGAAAGGACGCGCACTCACGAAATAAAATCGTGACTTATGTGGATGCTCCTCCTGCGGTCTTCTTCATTATTTATGCCACTGCAAAAAGGCAGAAATGTGCACAGCATCGTTTTGAGTACTTTCAATTGTCTCCCCCGCCACTTCTTCTTCAAAGTTGATGGGAGGAGCAGCAGAGCCTAGCTCAATGATGCCGACTCACGCAGCACATCATCACCCCCACCAGAGGCTAATTACATCACGTTGTTGCTGTTTCTTTTGCTGTATATACGAAAATGATTGCACGTTTACACTAAAAAGAGTCCTTGAAATAAACAACACTACATGAAACGAAAAAAATTACGTGAAAAAAATTGCAATGAGTGTTATGTAAGCATAGGCCATCTCCGCAGTTTACATATATTTACTTTGGATTGCGCATCTTCCGGGTGGCCCATACATATTGATGAGATAACAGGTGAAAGGTATACAATTATTGTTTTTCACGCGCACTACTGCCAAAAAAATCTATACATAAATTTTGGCAAGTTATAAGAATATGAATTACACATCGGAGAAATAAAACAAAACAATACAAAGGATTATTATTATCTGATATATTATTACTTTCGCTATAGAGTGACACACAATACTATTCGCAAAGAGAGAGTAGATCCCATAAGATGACAATTCGAAAAAAATGCAGAAAAAGATTTCATAGAGATGGCTAATAAAATGATGAATGACGCACACGAACTTTCGGCGGCTATTATCTTTATGAATTCATCTTCTTCTTTTTCTTGTGTATAACATAGGAGAAAGTGATGTATCATTGTCGGCGCAATACAAGACACGCGTGAAAATTTTCACCGGTAAAAACTTTCGCACCTTGACAGCAGTATAGCTCCTACAATAACTGACCCAACTTTCACACAATCAGTTAATCGTCAGCATCCGGATTCCAAGACAAAAAGAATATATAAGCAATACATCATTGAGAAAGTCCATAATCTATGCGTGATATCCGATATGCCCGACCCCCGGCAAGATGACATGGGGGAATTTTAAAGTATAGGTCATCCAGGAATATTTATTTCTAAACAAAACGTGTGTATATACAAAGAAGAGTCCTCTATTGACGCCCAGCAGCACACCTTTCACTTTCAAGTGCTGGGAAAGTCCGGCAGGAGGAATCTTTTTTTTTTTTGTCACAGTCACGCTCTGTCACGGTCGCAGCGATGATGATGCCGCAGCCGCCGCCACTGCCTCCCTTTGATTCCGTGAGAAGTAGGTGACGACCTCAACATGGTTTTTTTTCCCTCCTCTATAGAGGCTTATATTCGTCTTCTCGAATATAATGCACGCGTAATTTGAAAAAAATAAGAAAAAAACAAAAGAGAAAGGGGCAAGTACTATTATGAGGTGCAACGTTGCCGAGCGCGTAATCATCATCGCTCATCCTTGTCCTCGGGCTGCTGCTGGGTGCTGCTGCTGCTTGAAGGCCTCGGTGTAGCTCGGAGGGCCGTATAAAACGGCGGGCGGCGGGACGAGGAGCGTCGCAATTCACCACAAGCCTCTCATCAGCCACCATGAAGGTCCGTAATAATAATCATCTTATTATTTTAAATCTTTATTAGATTACACATTGATTCGAATTATATAGATATTCGTGCTTGCTGCTCTTATTAGCGTAGTCTGCGCTCTGCCTCAGCCGCAGGATGCCAAGCCAGTCGTCGGCATCAAATCGTCCGAAAGTGAGGGACCCACCGTCGATGGCAAATACAGCTTCAAGTAAGACTTAACTATAATCATTCCCAAATAAACATAATTAAAATAATGTGATGTAGGTTTGAGACGGAAGATGGCGTGAACCGTGAAGAGAAAGGAGAGCAAATCAAAGTCGGAGAAGAGGAAGGAGCCAAAAAGGAAGGATCCTGGTCCTACACAGCTCCTGAAGGAGACAGAATCTCCATGACATTCGTGGCTGATGATAACGGATTTGTTCCACAAGGAGCTCATTTGCCGGTTGCTCCCGAGCCGTCCCCGGCTATCAAGCGTGCCTTAGCCCAGATTGCCCGCACCAACGCTGCGGATGAAGCCCGTGCCGCTGGTATGAGCACCAAGCAGAAGCTCATGATGCTCGGTCTCCTTAAAGTTTAGATTCTTCTTCATTCTTTCTCTCTCTTTTCTTAATTGTCTTATAATCAATTAAACCCTGAAGAATACAATAACCCAATAGTCAAAATCTTGAAAAAAAAAATGTGTGTATGATTTTTCCTCCCCCGATGAAGAAAATATACTCAGTGCGCTAGCGACGATGACCTAAAATGGTGTGTGATGTAAGTTTTTTTCCCCTTTCCAAGGACGAATATAGATATAGCTTTACTACTTTCGATTCGTCTGCCGCCTGAGGGCGCCACTGACCAAAAAGTAAAAGTAAAAAAAAAAGAAGTAATAATTCACACATAAAAAAGAGTTTTCTTGCAGAAGTTGTATTTTTGTCGTCCTTGGCGTGTTTTATAAACGTTATTTAGAGATGCTGGCAATAATTATGTAAATATACATCTATATGCAAACAAGATGGTATAGATTGTCTTCCTTATGTGGATATAGATGTGATATCAAGGCCGACTGCGTGTGTCCGACTGACTAAGCCAGACTGGAAAGAAATCACGCGGGACTCACGCATCAGGATGTTGCGCGAAGAGAGAAAAGGGAAAGTCTGCTTTGTATTGTGCGCATCCACGGTTTATAAATATATATATTTTTTATTATTATATGTAGCGCTTCGGTAGTACTCTATTATTATCATTATAATATTGTGTCTGTGTGATCATGATGTCGCAAAAGAGCGGAAATGTCGGGGAAAGTGCTCTCTCTCTCTCTCTACCTCAAAGCCAATGACTCCCGCGGGATTGAGCACACTGGCAAACTTGAGAAAACGGTTTCACCTTATCGTGACTCCTTCTTCGAGCTTTATAAAAAGATATATAATAACACGGAAATGTATTGGAAAATTTAATATTTCGTATGCCGTTTTCTATTCAGAGAGAGTCCCACCCTTATTATATTCTATGGAATGAATATAACGTAACATTTCTCTCTCTTTTTAAAGATATATAAATATGGGAGCTGCCATCCATCAAAGTATATAGTCTCATCTGTCTCGATCAACTTGAAGCAACTGCAAATAACAGCTCCATCATCATGAAAATCGTGAGTCTAAAGCATTTAATATATCAATTTCTTTTGGAATGTATATCTTAATCGGTTCATTGCACGCAGTTCATCTTTGCGGTTTTGACGAGTGTTGTGATGGTTACCTTGGCAGCTCCGGCCCCACAGCAGTTACCAGCTCCCCAACCAACTCAACAGCCGCCTCAGCAGCAGCCTCAAGCCGTTAATAGATTTCCTCAACCTGTGGCTCCATCTCCTCAACAGCAGACGACTACACCGGTAGCTATCCTCCGCTCTGTCCAGCAAAGCAACCCCGATGGAACTTACAGCTTCGGGTAATAACAATAATAATCCCTTATTTTTTTTATACATAAATTTTAAATCATTTTCATTTCAATTTTAAGATTTGAAAGTGCTGATGGTATCAAAGTTCAATCCACTGGCAACCAGAAACAGATAGGTCCCAAGAAGGAGGATTCCGGAACTGTTGCCAAAGGTTCTTACACCTTCACATCCCCGGAAGGACAAACCTTTACCGTCGATTGGATAGCCGATGAGAATGGGTTCCAGCCCAGTGGAGAGCACATCCCTAAGCCACCAGCCAATCCTAATGCCCGCAAATAATAAATTTATCCGGTTGGATTACTAAAATAAGAAGAAATCTATAGATGATATAATAATGTGTAGATTGGATCCGTATAATGTGTGTTTGGAATGGGTTAATGGTCTGGAAATACAATTTAGATTATGATGATGAAACACGCAATGTTGATTAATGTGAGCAATCGCTTAATGTCGTGACGCGAAGGACATCCAAGTTAATCTAGATGCATCCGATATTTATGATAATTCGCCTAGCTTGAAAGGAATTGAGTGCAGCAGCGCATCTTCATCATTTTTTTTAAATCCAAGGTCGACAGCTCATTCCATCTCAAATTTGGGTGATGCCGCACACTTTCTGAAATGGAAGTGACTATAGGTTTGCTTGTTCTTTCGTCTATATAGAACAAAACAATTTTTATTGTACAATAAAAGAGCAGCAGATGATGGGCTGCCGCCATCTCCTTTCACTTCTTTATTGGCCCTTTAAAAATATTTATTTGAATCATCATTTAAGAGCCACCCAAATGGATCTCACCCACAAAACTGTTACTATGTCGGGGTTTTTTATAGTTCAAATAATTCCTTTTTAAAAAGTAAAACCGAACGATTTAGTAGCCTGTAAAAATCTAGAGGAAACAGGAAAGATGAGTCGATAAGGAGTCCCTCAAATGTCCATCAGTAGAGCCATTCTTACTCTTTCTGAAGGTCTAAACTTATTCCTGTCTGTTGGATCCCTTCACTTATCACGACATCTTCCGCCAAATATTATTGCCTATAGGTACATATATGAACATGGACGTAGAGATGACAGGATTTCGCCTCTCTTCTTTTCTTTTTTTAACGTCTCTCATCCCTTTTCCTTTAAAGGTCGACCCCTTGGACCTTCTCTTTTTGTGCGAGAGTGTCGTTTGTGGTCTGGAAAAGTGGCTGATATAAAAAGGGGTCCCACTCTTTCATAAGGTAGCTCAATCTTTAGTTGAACTTTGAATAGAACCCTTCTTCTTCTCCACAACAAAAATGAAATTGGTAAGTCAAATACTACTCTTCTTATACTCTAATTGCCTTTTTAAATGTCTTTTAAATACCGTACTTAGTTGGTGATCTTGGTCGTTATTTTCTCTTCGGCTTTTGCGGCTGAGCTTCAAAGGAGGCCGATCGCCATCCTCCGATCCGCTAATCAGATGGATCTCGATGGATCTTACAGCTACAGGTACTTTCTAATAGGTCAACCACAATTCGGACATACTTTCATCAAATTAAATGCATATGATTTTAAAAATCTAGCTACGAGAGTGAAGACGGTACCAAGATGCAAGAGAGGGGTTTCCAGAAGAGAGTCGGACCCAAGCCGGAAGACGTCGGTACCGCATCCAGCGGATCTTACTCTTACGTTCAACCCGATGGAGTTACTGTGACTGTTAACTGGACGGCGGATGAGAACGGTTTCCGAGCCACTGGGGATCACCTTCCAGTTGCCCCACCGATGCCGGATCACGTAGTTAAGATGCTTGCCGACCTGAAAGCTGCTGGCCGCCTTTAAATCATGCCAATACTAACCACATTTATACCGAGGATTTATATGAAATCTTCTGCTGCCACTCTTTAGTATATCGCTTTCTGTAACATGTAGATTTGTACAATATACAAAGCATTTTCTTTTTCTAAGAAAAAAAAATCAAAATCTAGTTTTTATAACTTTCACTCCATTAAAAAACAAATAGCGGGAGATCCAATTCTTGCATGTATAATTACCCAAAATATATGCAAAACTCGACTGCTCATTATATAGCTGATAACTGTTGAACGAAAAGAGAATATCTATAATAATTTAAAAAAAAAACGTTTATTAATATGGTATTATGGACTGTTGTGGTAAAAAAGATGTCCCACTTTTTTTTCTACCAAAACTTCCTCCCATTAAAAAAGGACAACAACGTGAGGTGCAGCATGATTCAATGCCTCTAGAATGGAGGAAACTGATGGGCGAAGGACACATTCGTTACACAATGGGAATCCGGAAAAGCATACGAGGAAACTGCGTGGTATACCGTCTTCTTAAGTCGTAGGTGGACCCCAAAAAGTATACGTCTCCATAAAGTCGTTGATTGTTTTTCTTTTCTTTGAGAAAGTTTCATCCAACATTCCAAGGACGTTCATAAATCTTGAAGGATTTCACCGAAAAGCTAAAGATTTAAGGTACGCACGAAAGTGACATTATTTGCCCCGTTGTATTTATGCGCATAAATCGTACAAGCGTTAATTGAATAATTCGAGAATAAATTTTGTGCTAAAATCTAATGATGATTGATACAATGATTTAGAGACGGCCTGCAGCCCGTAGGTCATCCAGCATCTTAACTACGTGATCAGGCATTGGGGGAGCTACGGGAAGATGAGCTCCACTGGCCCGGAAACCATTCTCATCCGCAGTCCAACTGACGGATATAAGGGTTCCATCTGGAGCTGTGTAAGAGTAGGATCCACGTTGGACGGTACCGATCTCTTCCGGAGAGGATCCTACCTGTTTCTGGTTCCCTGCTGCCTCAACTTTGATTCCATCTTCACTCTCAAAACTGATAATATGCAAAGAATTAGTTATGTTTTCCACTATTGAATAACAAGATGTTTTACTTGTAGTTGAAACTGCCATCATCACTCGCTTGGTTGAGAGAGCGAAGGATCGCTACTGGACGCTTAAAATCCTGAGAAGATGAAGGTGATTGATGATGAACAACAGCGACCACTGTTGGTGCTGGGGGATTGATTGAAGAGATGCTGTATGATGGAGAAGATGACGATCTCTTCCGACTGAATCTGTTCACCGAATAGGCGTCGTTTAAGACGACCAAAATAAGCAAAACGATTGCAGAATACAAGTGCTGTATAATAGCAAGATAATATTTTAATAAATAAAATTGAATTTGGAGTTATCTAATAATACCAACACACACTTACCAGCTTCATGATGGATGAATTATTCCGTTTCCAAAGATTGTCTGACTGTTTCTATCCAGAAAGTTCGGCCTTTTATATAATAGAGCAGAAATTAATTTATGTATAGGAGAAATCATCTTCATATCATCGCAAATATGAAAGGGGGACACATCTCTAGAGAAGAAGAAAAAAAAAACAAAGTGCTGACGATATATGTCTTTGATTCATCCATCATACGCGGCACTGTGGCATTCATCACGCAATAACATAAAGGAAAGACCGCCGACGACGGCGACATCAACATAAATTAGCCGGAAAGATGATGGTGATGATCCAGTTGATATTCCATTGGAGCTCCCTAGTCGCTACCGCTACTGCTTTCACTTTAAGATATGACAAAGCGAACATTCACTTTCTTGAACCATCATATATTCCCATTAGGAAAAAAAGAGAAGAAGGCAAAGATATATATCGTGACTTGACTCAATCATCAAAGCACATTAGCCTACTTGGTAATAAAATGGCTTTCTTCATGCCAACTTCCTAGATTTGAATATTGCGCTAATCTTAATTCGAGGAATAACGGTGACATCATCGGTAATTTATTTCCAGAAATGATGATTTATATCTCTCTCTTTTATGGATGATTTAATGCGGAAGAAGATGTACTGGTCAAAAAAAGACCATCATATAATGTGATGCAGCATCTTCCTTATTTTTATCAAGGTCGCCCAAACCAAAATTGGTTGTCTTCAATTCTTCACGTAGTTTCCGCTGTCGTCCTACCTTGGTTTAAATGACTTCACTCTTTTGGCATAGTTGAAAATGAAAGTGGTGATGTAAAAAAATATGGCACCACAACAATAACTATTGCCTATATACGATGACCCTGACTTTAAACACGTGCTGCTTTGTAGAACCACAAAATATGTTGAGGAGCGAGATAAGGAAACACTACGCTGCCATGTCGTTTTCACTTCTTTCTACCGTCGTCCCCTTCACCACGCACTTCGACGTCACTAAAAGAAGACACAGACATTCCACTAGAATTCGGAGATTGACTTAAAAGGCCATCCGACAACAGACAACACTCAAAAGATACTTCGATGACATTTCGAACAACAATAAACTTTGAAAAGATAACAAAAGAAATTAGAAAGCATTTCACTCTACAACTTTCACGGGGATGTAGAAAGAAACAATAAGGTAATGACATCCGCCGTTCAACAAGGATTATCAAGGGAAGTCTTTATTAATTAGCCGTGAAGCCGCTTTACTAATCGATTTTTGATTGGGACAAATGACATGATGACAGGATTTGAGTTATATAAATGGCTTTAGAGTGCCTACCTCAACATGCAAATTATTGCGCGCTCTCCTAAGTGCTCTACTCACGCAAGATCTGTGCTGCATTGCGCAACATCTCAAAATGGAATGTCAGTCAACTATCTTTGCTTTATATTTAAAAAAAAAGTTATATTTGTTCAGATCTCAGAATTTATTAGCGCGAAATATAGAATTTTCAATTGGATTATGACAATATAAATATAGTCTCTTGAAATCAATTTGATTTATATACGTAACTTTCCCTTTCGAAGCTGATGCAGAAAGTATATCATCATAACGTCCAACCTAGTTTGAGAAATAAAAGGAATTTTTTAGAAATTCCATAGCAGTAATAAAAAATAACAATAATTCTTCATCAAACTCGTCTTTATTTTGACCATCCAAATGTGTGACCTTGCGCTAAGATTCTAGTTTTCTTTGCATTCAATTCTTTTTATTATTATACTCCATAAAAAGAAGCCTGCTGCTGCTGCTGTATAATATACTCATATAGCTAACGCAATTAAAGAAACCAGGTCGACTATAGAAATTATTTCATATACAGCTGTAAAACTATTTATTTTTGAAAAGCTAAATGGAAATTGTGGTCCACATCAAAATGAGCATAACCGAGTAAAAGAGTGAAAGAGAGAAAAAAAAAGAGAAATTGGTTGCATCAATGACCTCGAATTGATATAACGTGTGCCGCGGAGCGCATCACCCGAGCGCCTTTAAGGATCATCATCAGCAGGTCACGATAGGACAATTATTGGGAGCTACAGCTGCTGGTTGCGCGGAATCACGCAATCGTCGTCGTGTTATAATCACATTATATGTACAATATACTGCGGGATGATGATACTCTCTCCGCTGAGCGCACGTGAAAGGAGGTCGTCACGACACATCCGTTCAGTTTCGCTATAAATGTTGCAAGTACTCCTTGCGATTGTTTCAATTGACATCCAGTATCCCACACGTCAAAGAAGACACTTTATACATCATGAACTCGGTAGGCCTTTGATTTTAAATTAATTTAATCTAAAATTTAAAAAAGTGCTTATTTTCTTGTAAAATTAGATCATTCTTCCAGTGATGGTGGTAGTCCTTGTGACCGTTTTGGGAGCCTCTGCCCAGCAGGCTGTTACTACGCCCGTGCCCATCGTAAGACAAACGATCGAAAAGGACGGCGGTAACTTCAAAAGCAGGTTAGAATACATTCAATTTAAAAAGCTATAATAGAGTTTTAAATTGGCTCTATTTTTTAAATTAAGCTTCGAGGCGGCTAATGGCATCACTGTGGAAGAGAGTGGTTCCCAAAAGCAAGTAGGAGCTAAGCCGGAAGAATCCGGAACCGTCCAGCGTGGATCCTACTCTTACCAGGCTCCCGATGGGACCCCGATCACAGTCAACTGGGTGGCGGATGAGAACGGTTTCCAGCCGACTGGAGCTCACCTTCCGGTCGCTCCCCCTATGCCTCCTCACGTTGCCAAGCTTCTGGAAACTCTTAAAGCTTCTGGTGCTCTCTAAAAACTAACACATCAAAATTGCTTTTAAAACAAAATTATATATCTATATTACGGTACTAACACAAATATTAATGTATTACGGAGATTTAACAAAATACATGATAACTTTTTTTTAAAATAAACAATAGTAAGTCTCTTTGATTGACAAATGATTGGCGTATACTAAGAAGACGAGGGATGATTGAAGCAAAGTGAAAGGGATTTATGTATACTATACATTTTTGAAATATTTTTGACCTTGCCATCGCATCCCCTTTTGGACTAGTTGTATCATAGATCATAGGGAAAGCGCGATGATGGTCTTATGTATATATTACTCGACGTTGAATCTAGTCACGCCAAAAAACTGACTTATCTGCTATCCTGTCTCTCTTCTTTAGTGCAGACTATATATCAAGTAGCATTATGTTTTTGGCCAATCTCTTTTTCTATGTATGTTATCAACATCTGTCCTTATAGACCAAGTTTGGTGACTGGAAGGCTCATCTTCTTTTGTATAAAAAGGGGAGCTGGAAGAAGATCTCAAGTCAGTGTAGAAACGATTCCACAACTGTGCTATTCATCCACCATGAAATCGGTAACGTTTTACAAACAATTCACCTTTGTTTTAAACTTGAACGTTTTTTTTTTAAAGATTATTTTGGCTGTTATTCTGGTCGTGGCCGTAAGTGCTGATAAACTGGTCGATAACCGAGTCCCAGTGGCTATTCTCAGGTCTCTCAACCAAGCCAACGACGATGGAAGCTTCAAATACAAGTATTATATTATATACACATTTTTTAAACGTTACAATTACCTAACTGTTTCGTATGTTTAAAGCTTTGAGAGTGCGGATGGTATCAAAGTAGACGCGGCCGGCAACCAGAAGCAAGTTGGAGCCAAGGCCGAGGAGGTTGGTACCGTCCAGAGCGGATCTTATTCTTACACTGCCCCTGATGGAACTCCGATCGCTGTGACCTGGACCGCGGATGAAAACGGTTTCCGTGCTTCTGGCGCTCATCTTCCAGTTGCCCCACCGATGCCGGATCACGTAGTTAAGATGCTCGACGATCTTCGCGCTGCTGGCCGTCTTTGAATGATGAAATGACCCATTTGCTCATCCCATTTGTAATACCTTACTGGTCGTAATACAATATTTTATAGAAATACTGGACACTCTCTTTTATTTTTTCTTGGAACATGATTTCTAATTTTTATAGGTAATGTTACAACGATGTTTACATATAGATGATAAGGTGTCAAGATTGGTATCGCTATCCTGGGGCCAGATATTCTAATTTTTTAAAAATAAATATATACATAGCTGATATGATATGTTGGTGAAACTTTGAGCGTATGCAGGCCATCATCTACTTGTTTGATGCAATAGGGAAAGAGAGGAGTAAGAAGGGCGTCAATCATACAGGACGTATGGCTAGAGATTAGTACATTCCGATACATCCTGCTCGGATATTTTTGTATGGCGGTCAGTGATATGCAAAATAGGTATGATGACGACCGATTTTTTTTTTCTTTTTCGAAAATATGCTTTGGTAAATAGTACAGTGGTATTTGGGCAAAAGTTTTTCGAGCTAAAAATCTATAACGGCATTTCCTGATGATAACACTTCACTTTCTGAATCGATCCATTCATGGTCAATGACCCTTTTTCAAATATATACGATTATTGCGAAATGGTATTCGATGGTGTGGTATGCATAGTAAGTGATCAGTAGCACAGGTCAGGTGCACTTCGACATTGACTGATGAAAATGTATTAACAGTAACATACAATATCCTGATACTTCTACTTGCATGAACAAGGGAATCAGCGAATCAAATACAAATGTCCGAACAATATTATACAGTATTTTAATTTAATTTAAATTTATAGAAGTATTGCAGATAGATAGTTTTATGTTACGGCCTTCTAATTTCAAAACGAAAGCTTGCGAAATTAGATAGAAGGTTAGATAAGTCAGCAGCACTCATCTTTTGCATTAATATCAATCTCAAAAGATGGGGGTATAAGGTCTCGCTGTCCTAAAAACTACGAAGATGGACACAGGTCGCATCGTTAAATTCCAGTGAATGCCTTTAAAAGATATATATAATATAGCCTACACAAAAGTATGTTTCTTTTTCTTCATCTACCTGCTGGATTTCTGCATAAAATTACATCAGAGGATACAGAGAGTGAAAGTGTATAGAGAGGAGACGATTCATAAAAAATAAAAGATTCTCTTTTTTTTCAACTTTCAAAAGTGGATCATCCCGCTCACCTGTGCCCTGCTCAAACGTCCCTCCCTTTTACTGATTGCAAAAAATGGACTGACCAGCAGGTCAAAAAGAAAAACCGCTGCAAGGCCACTTCAATCATGAATAACTGGTTTATATACATCTATATAGAGAGAGAGAGTAGGTGGATCATTCAGCATATATAAAGCAGAGCGATCTTCTCGAATTTCAGCATCAGTCTTCTTCTTATCGAACCAAGTCCAGCTCTCCTCTCTTAATTCAAACATGCAATCGGTAACATTAAATAAAATTTTCTTTTTAAAAATTTAAATAATATAACAATTTGTATTGTATTGTACAGATGATCCTTGTCGCTCTTTTGGTGGCAGCAGCCAGTGGTGCTCAGCTGAGGTACCCAGGTGATGATATCCAGGCTCGCTCCTCTTCGGCCGCACGCACCGTCGCCATCCTCCGCTCCATCAACGAGGCTAAAGAAGATGGCAGCTTCAACTACAAGTATTATCTACCTTAACTATTATTTCTATAATATTTATTAACGAAATTTCTTTTAAAATAGCTTTGAGAGCGAAGATGGAATCAAAGTAGAAGCCGCCGGAAACCAGAAACAGGTCGGAGCCAAGGCCGAAGAGATCGGTACCGTTCAGCGTGGATCTTACTCTTACACCGCCCCCGATGGTACTCTCATCACCGTCAACTGGGTTGCTGATGAGAACGGTTTCCAGCCTACTGGAGCTCACCTCCCCGTCGCTCCTCCCATGCCGGATTACGTCGTCAAGATGCTCGCTGACATTAAGCAGCGCGAGCAGCAGCCCGCCGCTTACCAGCCCGCTCCCCAGCGTGCTGCCTCCCACTTACGTGGCTGCTCCCCAACGTGCTGCTCCCACTTACGCCGCTGCCGCACCCCCCGCTCCCCAACGTGTTGCCACCGCTTACGTTGAGGCCCCAGCCCCTGCTCCCCAACGTGTTGCCCCCACTTACGTAGAGGCTCCAGCCCCTGCTCCCCAACGTGTCGCCCCCGCTTACGCTGCTCCTGCAGCCCCTGCTCCCGCCCCTGTCGTCGAGGCCGTTGCTGTCGTTGAAGAGCCCGTGCAGCAAACTTATGGAGCTAAAGTTGCTGCCCGCACTTATTAGTTCAATAGTAATATATTTTAGATTCGAGGATATAATCTTAAAACAGTGATTCCATAAGTTTTATATCCCGAATGCTCAATCTTTTGAGGACTCATTTATTTCACTCGCTTCACGATTTTTTCTAAATTTATACTCGAGCTAAACATGCAATACACTCAGACCCAAAAATATTAATAATTCTACAATAATTGACTTTACCTTATGTTTTACCAGAATAGGTTTATTTTGCATTTTTGTTAATTGAAAAGCTGGTACCGTCAAACCGAGTAACTAGAGACAAAGCGGGTAACAACAACAAAAAAAAGTGAATTTATGTTTGGTGCCATAAATCGCTTGAAAACGGGCTATCAAACTGGGAACTGTTTTGTTGCGATCTAAAGACGTTTAGCAATCGACGATAATACGATATTATATAAGTCTCGATCGAGTAATTTATAGGTAGTTGAGCGTCTGCAAAGAGAACCGAAGAAAAATAGAAAAAAAGTTGAAAAAGTAACGTACCCTTGACTATCCCAATTCTGCCAGTAGCCATTCAATTCTGGTTTTATCTTAACGGCAGGATGTTGACATTTAATAATTTCCAAAGAAATGTTTTAATGCTTGACTAGGCGTGTTTGGCTTGTCTTAAGTTCCCACTTCCCTGCCATTTTTCGCTGTTTTCCGGCGAAAGTTTTCTAATAAATAAGTGAACTAAATGAGCTGATTCCGAATCATATCTTGTTTTCTTGTGAAAACGTACAAAACGGGAAAAAAACGTGTTAAAGTTCTTGGTGGGGTATAGTGTCGGGGGCTTGCGAGCTCACTCCACGTTGTAAATAGCAAAAACCGTTGAAACAGCATTTCTTTGGAATGATTAGAAGTTTTCTCAGAATGATTAGAAAAGTGGTCATGTTATAAACATGTGTGTTTAATTCTCTCCCTCAAAGGATTTAGCTATGCCTATTAAGGTAATTAAGTTACAAGTAGGCCAATGTTGATTTTGCATAAGAAATGTCCGCCACGGAGGGTAGCATTAGACAACACTTTATAAAAATTTTAAAAATGTGGTTACGTCAAAAAGAAAAACCAAATACACCATCGGGAAAAGCGGCAAAACTTTACTAAAGGTATTTTTAAGTTTTTCGGTTTTTTAAAATCTATTACTGGGAAGAATAAATTATTCTGAAGAAGCAGCAAAAACAACCAAGTTTTTTCGTTTCAAACTTTCAAGTTATCCGGTTTGACGGTACGGTAACAAGCGGGAAAGTAAAAAAAAAAGAAGAAGAAGAATTAATCAAATTTTTTTTTTACTTAAGCTAGGTTACTCAATACTCAAGTTATAGTACTATTGGTACTCAAACTGGGTATGTAAAAGACATGGATTTTAAAAACCCCGACCATATTAAACATTATCAAATTCTGTCAAGGACTAAATTTGCATTTTTCCTAATTGAAATTGCGGTAGCGCGCGCGAAAAACTTAAAAAAACTTTAAGACCATTTGAAAAATGAAATGTCGAGGTAAGTGCAATTATAGAATGTGGCACGTACGTGATCGGTCATACACGTTCGCTTAAATCGTTCTTTTTATCGTCTTTACGTGAGTCCTTGGAACAAGAAGCAAATACACATTTTTTGGGGATCGTCCTTCTTTCTCAACGTAAATTCAAAGGGACGACGACGGTGCGCAACATGACCAAGGTTGCCAAGGCGCATCACAGCATGAGTTGTTTTATGTTGGAGACGAAGCAGAAGAGAAAGGTATATAATTGGAAAAGGTGTTGGCTTACCAACTAAATAAGGAATTTACGATGGTTAAACTCTAGGTAAAATTGAAGAAAAAAAGAGAGTTTTTTATTTTTTTTTCCCATAAATGCCGACTCATTGTGTATACATGAAGAAGTGACGACATAAGTATAACTCCAATGAATTTGCGTTCTAAGATGTGTATATACAAAAGAAGTGGTATTTTTTCTATATGTATGGCATTCTATCTATTTAATATAAAAAATGAATCCTAGATATTTAGAGTTTGCCAGCAGCCTTGAGGTCAGCCAACATCTTGACGACGTGAGCGGCATGGGTGGTGGGTGGTCGGAAGAGGTCTCCGGTAGCCTGGAAACCGTTCGTCATCGGCGGTCCAGTTGACGGTGATGGACGGTAACCATCGGGGTCAGTGTAGAGTAAGATCCTCGGGAGACGGTTCCAGACTCTTCCGGAGTGGCACCGACCTGCGTTCTGGTTTCCGCTCTCCTCAACTTTAGTTCCATCAGCGCTCACGTAACTGGATAGAATAATAAGTTTTTGTTGTTAGATATACCATCGAACATCAAATTGAATCATATTTAAAACTTACGCAAATTTGTAGCTTCCATCGGCATTATTCTCAATGCTTTGAGAGATGATCTCGACGGGAGCAGTGCCCAGTTTT